>CM041723.1:3738263-4938263 GCA_023373845.1 Nibea coibor
GGTTCAGGACCCCAGTGAGGGTTGCAAGATAAATCTTAAGAGTCACAAGACAGTTTTTACAGGATAGGATGGCTTTTTATCCATAATTTCACGTTTGTCTTTTTTTCTTTAGGCCTGTAAACTATGACAGGTGGTTGCAGGTAGTTTTTTAGGGTCACAGATCAAAAAGGTTGGGAACCAGCTAACGTGGTAGTTCCCAAAAACAAACCATCTACCACCTGGGCTGACATTCTCAGGTCTTCAGTGTGCTGTTAGAATGTGAGCGCTCACATTACATAACTTCAGACACAGTGTAAAGTCACATTGTAAAGTTGCCCTTTGACCTCTGAGTTCCAGGAAATGTAAACATCCTACACTCTCGGCGTCCGCCCCCTGGTGGCCGGGAGTGGGACTGTTTGCACTGCCTGGCTCAGGAACACAACCAGCAGCTGAGGAGGAAAAGTTCAGCCAGTTCACGTGTCCAAATTTTCACATGACAAAATTTATCCAGCACATTTTGTTACTTTACACTTATACACTGAGACAAGTATATTTTTTACTTCAACAACCTGGATTTCAGCATCTGGATGCAGGTTTCAGAATCATAGGTGCAAGTAAAATGGACATTTGATGCCCAAAATAAAAACTTCCACTTCACAGTGGAAGTTAGTCCTCTGTCTTAAAGTCCCAAAAAGAATTAAGATGTCTTTAGAAAAATAGACGCCACTAGAGTGTTGATTTCCAAACTTCAGATTTATCATTTTCAGTTTTTGCATACAAGGAATTTGCCCTGCCACGGTTCAACAGAAGCCTGGAGTAAGAAAATAGAGAAGCAAGTATTGCAAAAGTCAACGAGAAGAAAAAAATAAGTACAATTTGTCTGTACTGTACTGAGCTGTACTGTTTGTGCAAAAATATTGACCAAAGAACATGGTAAGGTGTAAAGGTGAAGTAGGTCTAGAGATTATGATCCAAAAAATGTACATTAACCAAATGATCAAACATGAATACAGCAAGTATAGCGTTTCAAGTCTCCAGCCCGGCCACACACGCAGTCACAGTACATTACCAGAGGCCTGCAGTTGCTTTTAGTGTCACATTTTTTCCATGTCTCATCCTCGGTGCCATTAGAAAAGACATCAGTGGTGTAGAATATAACTTGATGTTAGTGGCCGGCAGCCTGTATAAATAAAGAGCTAAGTATCAGCTGATTTGTACAGTTCCTGACATCCTTGGTTGAACTGCTGGGGAATGCTTGCCATTTAGGACAGGAAATAGGGAGCGGCACATCTGTGATTGGCCTGTTTCTCTGACCCAACAACCTCGGTCATGGCTGTCCCGCTGGGATAGGGACACACACACATGTAGAGTATGTGACAGAGTCCAAGCAGAGGACACAAAGGAGGAAATGGGGATCAAAATGATGGAAGAAGTTGAATGACTGTTCAGTGTTTCATTCTCTCTCTGAGTCTGTGGCTGCGCAGACGTCTTTAAACCTCAGCTTTCTTTGTCGTGTTAAAGGGCAGCAGGAGGAAAGACGCACAGAGGAAGCAGAAACAGTAGGTGTTTATCTGTGTACTTAGAAGTCTGCTATTTTGGGACTAAAAATATACAATCTGTAATACATACATAGGAAGGGAGGATTAAAGGGGATTGATTCTGAGTGGCCAGTGTGACCTCATCATACCTACACTGTTCATAGATGATGGAAGCTGAGAGATCAAGAACAAAAACAGACCTGAAGCTGTCATAAAAACTGTTTGTCCAGAGCCTGACATGTCAGGGATGTGATTTCTGCTCATGGACAGTAGAGGTCAGTGCAGCCCTGCATTGTACGTGGTAGAGCAGGCGCCTCTGTATCATGGCTGAAGTCCTTAGTGCAGCAACACGGGTTCAATTCCAGCCTGTGTCCTATGTTGCACGTCAACCTCTCTCTCTCATCTCTCCAGCTGTCACTATGAGGTTGGGTGGTGGTGGATGTCTGTGTCCAGGGGCCCCTTTCTTTAAAGTCCCTGTAAATTCAGTAAATTCTGAGTTTGTCAGACCAAAGAAGAAAGTGTTATTAACCACCCAGCCAAATGTGAGTAATCAAAAACATCAACAAGTTTATGAAATTAGTTGTCAAAAATGAATTCTCAGGGGTGTCGGTTAGCTCAGTCTGTAGAGCATCCGCCCCATGTACAAAGGCTCAGTCCTTGCCACAGTGGTCCAGGGTTCGAATCGGACCTGGGCCGCCTTGTCTCTCTCCACATTCCTGTCTGTTCAGCTGTCTCTATCAAAAAAAGCTTGCAATTGATGATTTGCCGTCATATTCGAAAGTTTCTAAACCCACCCTGCATGTGACTGACTGTACTCACGTCATTTGATACTGAGTGACTGAGCAAACTCAGTAATGGAGGAAGAGTTAAAGTACCCAAGTGTTTGCTGTTTAGTCAAACTCTGCTGTCTGTATGACTGTAAAGGTTTGTGTGGACATGCTAAAGTCTAAATATTACATGTTCTGTACTGTTACAGCTGTTATTCTGTTCTTATATCCTGTTGTGTTCAAGTGTTTTCTATCTGTTATAACTACTCAGTCTTTGCACAGTGCATAAGGTCATCAGGTTTGATAAACTCTGTGTTCTTTTATTTGAACTATTTGCAGTAGTGACTGTTTCCAGGATGAATAAAATAAAAGCAAACGTGAACAGACAATAGTCTCTTGTGCTTTGTGAACAGCTTCAAACGGAATGATATAAAATGTGCAGTTCATACTCTGACCACCAGATGGAGCCATGGTGTCACATTCAGTCAACTCAAGACGTAAGGTTGGTTGAACTCAAAGGCTGAATACTCTGAATTTTGATTTCACTAGACAGGTTCATGCATCGCTTTTAAAAAAAAAAAAAAAAAAAAGAGGCCAGATTTGACAATGTGAAGATGCCAGTACTAACATTTAGAAATGCAAAAATGACCAATAAAAGGTCCAGACAAATGGTCTAACAATTTTGTTTTCATTGTCACAGTTAACATTTTTTTTAATGTGACCAAATTTAAACCAGTCAGGCGTGAACAAATCTAAAAACCAGTTCTGCCTTTCTTTCACATCTGGAGTCAGAAAACAAAGAACAAACTGTGTGAACATGTTAACCTTACATAATATAAATCTTAAGATCATGTTCATTCTAAACATGACTTATTATGAGTAATACAAAGTCTGTTAACATTTAGGTAAAACGTGTCACTCTTGCTCTTCTCTTTCACACCAGCTGTTATGTCCTCAGAGCTTCACCAAAAAGTCAAATCTTCCAGCCGTACAGCATCTGTAGCTGGCCATAAATAATATATTTTAAGAATGAAGCTTTGGGCCACATGAAATCTAATCGCAGGCCATGATTGGCTGCCGGGCCGTACTTTGGACATCCCTGGTGTGTGTGTGTGCATGTATGTGAGTGTGCGTGTGTGTGGATCTCGGGCTATATTCTCTCTGGCTGTACAAAGTTTCCGGGTCTGAAACAGGTAATGAAATATAGTATGTGCACTTCCTGTTCTGTGCACAGCAGAAAGCAGAAGTGGACAGTTTTTTTACATGACCACAGCTCCAGTTTCTGCCACAGACCTCAGGGAAAGCCCCCGAAACCAAACATATAGTTTCAACTTTCTCTGCCTCAGGAAGCAGAGCCGCAACACTGTCTGAAAAATCTGAAGTCAGGACTTTTGGCAGTACACAGGCCATTGTGTAATCTTTGACACACTGACATATCTAGATTTCAGTCAAACTACTAATCATGTACCCATGAGTCAGCAGGAAAAACAACATAACACATTCCAATGAGGCAACTTTATGAAGAGTTTATAAGCTGCAACTAATAAATATCAATGAAGTTATTGACAACGTATGTGGTTAAGCTTTCTAAATCAGTTCTAAACATTTGTTGTCTCTATGTGCCCTGTGATGAGCTTGTCCATGGTGTAGGCAATGAGATATCACCAGTCAGTGGTGAAAGAAAACTGGATCCTTTCAAAGCTATTCTTAAATTTCAGAACAGAAGTAGAAGGTTGGTCTGAGGTTAGCACAGAGGGTCAGCTGAACATACTGTGGACTGACAACACTGTTTAAACTTCAGCACTGAGTAGACTACAAAGAGCACAAAGAACAACAGCTTCCCAAATAATTTCCAGCCAACTGGACTGTTGTGATTCAAAACTGATCTATGGCACTATAACTATATCTGTCTATGTCAGTCTATCTATCTGTCTAAAATTGGTCTGGATTATACTGTTTTCTTGCTGTTAAAACAGCCATTAATGAAGGAAAGAAGAAAAACATTAATACGAGAGGTGAGTCCAAGTTTTTGAGTGTGTACAGTGATAGATGTTCAGTATTCATTATTCAAGTCCACACTTTGTATTTTGATCCAAGTTAGTGATCAAATGGTCCAACCAGTCAAAGAGCTTTTACTTATACAAACCTGGCAGCCTAAGCTGTGTTCTTATTCATGGCTTATAACTGATCTACAGGAATTCATAAAGCCTTTATAAAGAGTGCCCTAATAGAAAGTAGTACATTGTAAGTTGTGAGGTGCAGATAGCTAATTAGTGCCGAGTGCCTGTGACACGAGGCAACTACTCCCATAGCTAGCAAGCTATGGGAGTAGTTGCCACAGGCATGAGGCAACTATTGTTCTTCTGCAGTTTTATTATTCATTCATCTGCCCTTTTTGGCAATTAATGCAGCCCGAACCGGCCAGAGGACCCCCAACAAGTAAATTAACAAAACGTGTTTTCATCCCGAATCGAGTGCTACTAAGTGTGTAAGAAATTTGTGAATTTTTCGCGAAAATTTCCCATAGGAATAAATGGAAAACCGACATTTTCAACTGCTCTGGCATACTTTCACCGAGAGACTTCATTTAAACTTTAAAATGGAGGTACTCTTGCCTTCTCTACATCGATTCACTTCACTTATCAACACCTTTTACCGTTTTTAAACTATCAAGGCTCAAAGGTGAGAAGGTTTTTGGTCAAATTTCGGGGTTTATAATGGGTGTGTATTGCACGGAATGTTTTTGCCAGAGTGGATGAAATGGATGAAATGGATTGTGCGACTGCGATGACTGCCAAGAGAAGTGTCCGAAATTGTTTTCTGTTGAGCTCACTATATAGTCCACTACGTTTATTTCCCTATATAGGGGGTAGGGAGTAGGGAATGAGTGGGTGATTTCGGACACAGTCTTTGTCTGTGTAAAATGACAGAGAGAGACAGCAGAGCAGCTAGCGCGTTAGCTAGGCTCTAACTGACAGACAGTAACACAGACACATAGACAGACCTACACAGACAGACAAGATAAACACACCACACATACACACACACACACCTAACAACTTCAACTAATTTTGTACTACAGAAATAAAAATTATGTCACCAGATTCGGCTCATTTAGGACATTACTACTACACTGACCTCATACAAACCGTCTACAATGAGCTAACGCGCTAGCTGCTCATTACTGTGTTACTGTCTGTCAGTTATTAGCTACTAACTGACAGACAGACAGAGACTGGCCGACACAGACAAGCACAGAGACAGACAGGACAAACACACCACACACACACACACACACTCACACACACACACACCTGCACCTAACAACTTCTACTAATTTTGTACTACAGAAATAACAAAAATATATCACTGCTCATTTAGGACATTACTACTATATTACTTACTACTATATTGACCTTATACAAACCTTCTGCACATGAGCAGCTAGGGTGTTAGCGCTAGCTGCTCATTGTATTAAAGACATGATATTTGCTAACATTAGCACTAACGTGCTAGCTGCTGATGGTAGTAAAGACATTCTTATTGCTAACATTTGCAGCTGATGCTACAATTAGTGACAGCCTACTAGGCACTTTCAAAATTTCCGCGGGAATTTTCTAGTTGGAATCTGATGTTATGGGTATGAAGAGAACACTGATCTAACTTTTATTTTGCTTGTGGCTGAATGATGATAAAAAAGAAGAAGTTGTGGCTATGGCATGTATGCTGCTTACTGCTGACATTTCCACAATGCACTGCATTGAGAGCTAAACTCTAACTCATACTTGATTCATAAGTGTCCAAAATCTCAGTTTAATGCTCACTAAACAGTGTTGGAGCATTCTGCATGTGGCGTAGTGAATGAGAAGTGATTAGCCTGAGACTGATTATCCATAGTCTGTCTGCAATTGTTAAATACAGACTGCAAATATCATTAAAAATCAAACACATCTTGTGGTACTGAAACATGAAACTATTTTGACTGAAACTGAGGAACAATGAGGGGTCCACTGACGTTAGATGTGTTGCTAGTATCTTACTTTCTTTGGGCAACATATGGAAACCAAAAACGTCATAATTTTTCCATTTGTACGTTCGTATTGTGCATCTTGGCATGGAGGGTTGGAAAATTTTGTTCATTGTTCATCACAACAAACATATTTAGCAACCACGCATTGAATTCACTGAATCAGTGAAGGGTAATTTACATTCTTGCCGATGTTTCCAAGTTTTAGAGGATGGACTAGTTAAAAACTTCAGGCTGAATTTGATGGAGACTTGACTATTTATATTTGAGTTAAAGGACTAACTGTGAGATCATTTAGGAGTGATGGGAAAATACAGGGTGAGACGGACAGGCAGGTTGGTGCAGCGTCTGCAGTACTGTAGATGCTGTATCGGACAGTTGTGGGGAAGAGGGAGCTGAGCCAGGAGACAGCATTCTCGATTTTCCAGTTCACCTATGTTCCAACCCTCTCCTGTGATCATGAGCTTTGGGTAGTGACCAAAAGAATGAAATTGCAGATACCTCCTGCTCAGCCTTGGAGATAGGGTGAGGAAATTGGACATTCGGAGGGAGCTCAGGGAAGAGCTGGTGCTCCTTTGTGTCAAAAGGAGCCAGCTGAGATGGTCTGGGATTCTGATTAGGTTGCCTTCTTTTGGAGGTGGTCCGGGCATGTCCAACTGGGAGGGGCAGACCCAGAGGAGGGACTACATAGCTGATCAACCCTGGGAATGCCGCAGGATCCCCCAAGAGGAGCTGGAATGTCTTGCTGAGGAGAAGGATGGCTGGGCTGCCACCATGACCCGACCACAGATAAGGAGAGTGGGGATTCAGATTGATTCATATGAAAATGTAATTTCTCATTAAACTGCTCAGAATCATGAATAAAGCTAAAAACGTGTAATAAACTATCCCCTTTAGACTGAATGTGACTGGTTGATAGACCAAGAGAATCAGACTGAGACAGAAAATGCCTTGTTTACTTTTAAGATTCAATTTCTTTGTCCAGGTGTTGAGTCCAATCTGCCATAACCAGCAGCTTTCAGGCTTCAGCTGTCAGAAAGGCAGAAAGAAAAGATCAGTCAAAAAAAATGATGCTGGGTAACTCTGCTGTGTAGCAGACACGGCCTTTAGACACACTGTTGTGACAATAAGCGAGCACTGGTGATTACCAGTCTCCAGCCGTGTCTCGACTCTCATGATCCCCCCTCGAGGATGAGAGAGGAGAATGTGGTGAAATATTTCTTTAAAGGCACTGCGGCGTGCTGCATGACATGCTGGGAGGAAATGGAAGACGAGAGGACAGGAAGCACACGGAGACACCATCTGTTGTTGGGCAACAATAAAGAAAAGAAGTGCCAAGCTGGGTACACACACACACACACGCACACACACTTATATGAAAGCAAATGGCAAACAGTGCGAGTGCAGAGTATCAACAGAGAAAGCACATTTTCATCTGAAGAGGATGCTCCAACGTTCTGATCTCGATATTTAACCGACTTAATTTTAATAGTTATCTAATGGATAAAACAGCACTATTATAAATGTTTTCATCACTACAGTCAGACCTCATGGTGCATCACCAGCTAATGTTATTCTACCTTTATTTTAGTCCACAGTTCCTGCCTGACTTTCCCATGATTTGGTGTCACGTTGCCAGTTTCCTCCATTTTCCATCAGCAAAGAGATCAGCACTAGCTGTAGTGTACTGAGCGTAATAGGGCATGTCGTCGATCATACTGACACCCTGCTGCAGTACAAAGCGCGGTCTGCTGTGCTTTCATACTGTGAGTTATAAATTCATTACAGATGGTGACAGATTGGATATTTAATTTGAGTCTTGTGTTTGAACATTGCTTCAAATTTTGAATAAAAAGAGGCATAGCTTTGTCTATACAATGACTGTTCCACCACAACTCCGTGAAGCTGATACTTGTGAGACTGAAATATTTACGGCAAAACGCCAAAACTCCACCACCAGGCACGTCTCTGTCACATCATGCATGCGACACTGTTTTGGTCCGTTCTCCATGTGACTTCAAACCCCACCTGGAGTGTTTCAGAAGCATTTTGACCCCTGAGACTTTGTTTACATGCTCATCGTTGGTCATTTTCCTGGTTTATGTGCATATGTTGTTTCCCTTTTGGCTGTTTTGGCCAGCTTGAGCTGCTCTGTGCAGATTGAGCTCTTCTGAAATGTGCCGCAGTGGGTCTGGTGGGGTTTGAAACATTTACTAGACTGGCCGCAGCCACGGTGCACATGGAGCGTGTCGCATTCATGCCTGGTGGAATTTGGCCTTTACACTGAATTCTAAGTCGCTTCTCTACCTGGATTTGTACTTTTTAACAATGCTACATATTTATATAATATGACTCAATACATAACACGATGCACTCATCCCCTATATCACAAGTAAATGGGATGGATAATGTTCCATGTCCATATCACATCTATAAGAACAGCAATAAATACAATACATTACAATACATTTTACTCTAGTCCTTGTGTAAGTTAATACAATCTTAACTGTTTGTTAAAACATGTTGCTACTACAGTCAAAAAACTGGACAATGAATTTTATGCCACTGCATGACACGGCTTGGGGACAGATGACAGCTGCACAGACAACATTTTGTTGATATCTTGCTTCCATAATTCAGGAACAGGATGTTTAGAAAGGACATGATGTGGGAAAGGAATGCTCCAAAATCCATTCTGACGATGGGAAATGTTCTGCACATAAACACGAGCTGCCATGTGATTAAAATGAATAAATGCATTTATGTCATGGAGCCTGAAGAAGAGGATTTTTCAGTCAAACCACTGCACTGTTTGACTGATGTTTGACTGATGTTGTGATGGGAACACTGCTCAAAACATTTCTATGGCGGATGAAGGACATGACCTAAAAACACAATAAAAAATACTTTTGTCATTTTCTAAACTGCATTCTAGAACTGAATATGGTGGCATCAATATTTCATATGAACATGGAAACAATGACTGTGTGTGCTCTACTTTTACCATCCTTCACACATATTCAAACACATTTTCACACTATCTAACGAGCAGACAAGCATTTCTCCATGTGTTTTAATGGAGGAGGTGGTGGGGTCTCTTTCAGTCAGTTGCCAATGACTTTTTCTGCTTGAGCTCACATTATGGAAGACCTCCTCATTCTGTCAGTGTGAATCAGGTGAATTTGCACAAATCAGATGCGCAAAAAAAAAAAAAGAACACATGGACGAGAATTGTGTGTAGTGATATTATGATGGTATATGTGATGGTATTATTTACCTCCTGAGATCTTTCAGACTCCAAAACAGGAACCTCAGTCCATCGGTCTTCACTGCACAGATGGGATGGTTTTGTGGATTGCAGTTAAAGTGAGTCAAGCAGAGGAGATCATTATATCTTGCCAGCAGACACCATGCTCAATGGGACCAAAAGTGTCAGTGCAGTATCAAAACTGATGTTTTTGAGGGTGAGAGAAACTTCTGGGGAAATCAGTCACTCAGCTGATTATTGTCCTGTTTGAAAGACGGACATAAACATGAATCACTATCTGATTTTAAAAATGAGCAACATGTAATCTCATGCCACTTACCTTTGATACCATCGGTGTCAAAACCATATCATTCCACTACTTTTGCAATTCTCTACCCTAGTACTCATTTTGCACATTTGTACACTTGTCTGATGTTTGTCTGTTGTATAGGCTGAATGATACTTCTGTCTGTTTGTTGAGGGTTTTTTGCCCTTTTATTTTATTTGACTTCTGCATTGTATATTACACTTTCTGCTGCCGTAACAAGAGAATTTCCCCATTGTAGGATAAATAAAGTATAATCTAATCTAATCTAATCTAATCTAATCTAATCTAATCTAATCTAATCTAATCTAATCTAGTCTAAATCAATCAGCAGCACCTATGTCATCACAGAGGCACCACCCTGAGCACCAACCGTTCTCTTGCTTGCATCTTGTTATAATGTTAAAGTTTTCTTTTACACATCCACCTCGACATGTAGCTTGTCATAATGAGGCGCTCGTTATGCTGATGCATGTTAGAAGCCCGCTCATTAGCAGCTTCCTATAACAAGCTGGTATTCATAATGATGAGATGGTTCTTGTCCACAACTATGAGAGAAGAAATCTTGATGTGTGAAGGCTATTAGATGGATGAAGAACTGACGAGAGAACAAACAGTCTTAAAGAAATAATCCAACACCTTGAATGACTATTGAAGAAAGAACCTTCTCTCTAATGGACCTGCAGGGTGGCTATAACACTAGTTTGCTTGCTTCCACTCCTATGTGCAATACTGCTGTTTAAACATCCTAGCAGGAGCTTTTAACTGGTTATGAAACAGATAGTCTAGACAATCAGTTACTGGGAATGTCTATCTAGATGTTCTTATTGCTTACCACCAGGCCAGATTCAGTCATTTCCCCCCAAAATCAATGCAATGAAGGCGGTGGTATCACTACTGCTTTTGTCCACAGTGGTGGTCAGAATCAACACAGCTGGAGAGACACTGGGAGCTTCACATTATAGGAAAACCAACTGAAGAGCTCGCTTAGACAAGTGTTGGAAGATAATGAGAGGGATACGATTAGAAAGCCTGCTGCCGACAAGGAGAGGGCTTAAAGAGAAAGATGTGACGAGCAGAGTGTGCAGTTCTGCTTTGGTGCGACTCGTCTCACTCCTTCTGAGCCTTTCTTCTTTTTCTCAGTTGGCACCACCCAAATAATGTCATGGGTTGTAGCTCCTATCCTCAGACTTGCTGCACCTTTCTTTTTTCGTCTTTCTATCCTCCTCAGAGATGGTAACATTTAATCATTTAGTTAGTTATTTAGCTGACAAGTGACATTTGTAGTAGAGGGGGATAGGTTTATCATGCCCAGTTGTTGGTAGTGTTGGAGAGGAGGTCCTCTCTGAAGAGCTGGAGGTCTACAGGAGGTATTTAAAGGTAGAGGGACGCTGCTGATCTGTTAGGCACTGGTAGGATGTTCCTCCAATAGTTCCCCCAAAACCCTGAGCATATGGTGACAGCAAGGTGTTATTCAGTGGTAGAACCCAACAATCAGGAGGTAACATGTGCCTGTGTAAGGGCATTCAGTTAGGTGGGTGCAGAGCCGTAGACAACTTTTCTGTGTCAGGAGCTGGCTCCTGATCAACAAAAACATGTTGGTCACTGATCACTGATCTTTTATGAGGTAAGTCTTTTTTCCGTCACATGGATCTCAGCATGCTGATCTTCTGAAACAGCTGGACATTCAAGCTAAATCACGCCTCACTGGCCCATAAAGATGCTTTTCATGCTTTCTCTACAAAAGCAGCTATCTTACATTACAGATTGAGCAAACATTTCCATTCATCAACATGTTTTCAAAGCTCTGTCCTGTGTACATCGCACCAATTGTAGTGGCATTCAGAGCCTTGTGAAGCTGCTCTTCCGACACCTCCCCTCTTCTTCCACTGTTTAGTGTTTTCTCATCAAGGCTTATCAATGGCACCAAAGACAAGTGGAAGGATCAACGCTGTCACTGATGGGAAAAAGAAGAAAGGATCAGAAGGAGTGAGATGAGTCGCACCACAGCAGAACTGATGTTCTTTGAAGACTCTGGTCGTCACATCTTTCTCTTTAAGCCCCCTCCTTGACGGCAGCAGGCTTTCTAATCGTATCCCTCTCATTATCGTCCAACTTCTTTGTGGAGGAACCCTTGTTCGAACGAGCTCTTCAGCCGGTTTTCCTAAAGCATGAAGTTCTCAGTGCCTCTCCAGCTCTCTTTACCTAGAACTTTAATCCTATTATTCAGCTGGCAGATCTGGTCCAACAGATGTGTCCGTTGTACCGCAGAATCGGAGTGTATTTCCTTCTTGTCTTTGCTCTGAAAGGCACAGGCATCACATGATTGACTGTAAAAAGCTTTAGCGCTGACCATGTACATGATGAATAATTAACAATACCTCAAAAGTACATTAGAAATGTAAGTAATGGTTGTCAAGCTTTGTGACTAAAGAGACCTGCTGTGATATGTCATTTTTTTGCAATGCATTCATGTCAGTATGTCTGCTGCTGTGTTTCAGCCGTGCTGTTGTTAATTTGCTTGTCTTGCCTTTTTGGCACAGCGTAATGTCAACCTACATGAATTTATATTTTATCCCTGCCGGCTGGCTAATCTGTCTCTTGTCTGGACTGAAAATAACCATGTAATTGTCTCATGTGAACAGGTGACGATGAGGATAAATCAACAACATTTTATGTAAATTGCATTCATGAATAATCAATGTAGGCTTCCAAGCAAAACTGCTGTGATCATGAGACATTAAATGACCCAACTGTCACGGATCCATAACAGACACTGCACAAATATGGGGCTGAAATACCAGAACTAAACATGGGCATTGCTGCTCTGTGTTATGTAATCAAGGTATATTTAAAGATTAACATAACAGCCTTGAGAGCACCCCAGTCATCATGAGCAGTGAGGAGAAACAAAGAATAAATGAAATAAATACAGTTGAAATGCTAAAATCATGCAAATAATAATCATAGACATACAATTGCTTTGGCATTTTTTATTTGGCATTTATTACAACAGGGAAACCTCTATTGGAACTGTCTTCTGTTCCAAGATGGTTATAACCTCTGCTTGCCTTACAAATACAGTGGATAAATAGCCTGATTAATCTACTCCTAAAGACAGATACACACAGTGTAACCGACAGATCCTTTTAAATGAGCTGAATCAATAGGTTTCAAGATAATATTTGCATTTTATTGCTGATATACGTGCAGCAGCGTTGCTTCGCAGCCATTTTGCCATGTTTCTGTTGACACTCCAGCTGTTCTCTGGAAGATATCATGGCTGTCAAATTCCTGACACCCTGGAAGTACAGTTAGGATGCTGACACGAACACATCTTTTTCACTCGGCTGCTCATAATTAATCTGTACAATATGTGATCGCAGCATTAGTGTTGCGACATGACATAACTCACCAAAGGTGTGGATAGTTTCCAGTGTTTTAGATTGTGTTCTAAACATTTTAATGATGCTCACAGGTTTTCACACAGGTGTTGTCACTTTATCAACACCTTCCGTAACGACGGCTTTGGCGTGTGCAGACTCTACTTGACTGACAGCTCTATCTTTCTTATTAGTTCTTTTGCATCTGTTTGTTTCTGCATTAAAACTTAAAAACTTGGCTTGGATATGAAGATATGCAGCAATGTTGTATATATATTTATATTCCACGTGCCGCTAGCTGATCCATTGATGCTGTGTGACTAACAAATGAAACCATTCTCATGAGTAAACTTGGTGATCTCTCATCATTTCCAGTACAGCAGCAGACATTTTGGGTCGTTGTAGTCCGAAAAGCACGTGTATGCATGTGTGTGCAGCCTGGCTCACTGCCATGGCTTCCAGGGACACTTAATGGAACTGAGATATTATTTACGAAATTTGTTTCCTCTTGTTTCTCCCCATAAAAGTTCAACCTTCATTTCACCCAGAGCAGAGCTCTAATGAACCACAAGAACTGAATCTTCCACATGGAGCCTGTCGGGAAGTCTGGCCAGAGTGGCTGAAGTCAGAGGCAGACCACAAACAAATCGAGGTGATTTGTTTAAAAATCACGGCAAGGTGTTCATTTACAAAAACCCTGTCTTTATGTGTAACAAAAATAAATTCAAATTAAAAAGAGTAACTAAACAGCTAACTCGGTTGAACTCAACTCATATTAATGTAAAAATATCACTAAACATTGCTACACCTGATGTGCCCTGTGTCCTCTCTTCAACAGACAAAGCAAGTGTTTAAACAGGCACTGTTCAGCTGGCATTAGCTCTACCACTAACAGAGCTCAGTCCACTACTGCTTCTAATACAAGGAACACCTTAGAAAGATACATGCTTACAAACTTCACAATTAGAAACGTTTACCTGATTTATCCTTAACCCATATTACAACTTCTCTTTACCCCCACACACTAGGACTAGTTGAGTGCCATCATCAGTTATACCTGCCAGGGTATTAATACCCTGGACCACATGGTGTTCATGTCTTTTCTCTGAAATATTGAAGCAGCTACTTCCATTTTGTGTTATTAATGTATAATTTACGACTCTTCCAAATAATCCATCTATTCACTGTTTCATCTCATTGCGAGTTTTCAATTGTCAAACATCTCTCAGGAATCATTTTAAATTGGATTTCCACATCATATAATATTGGTAAACCATGAACCCAGCAGACTTGCAGAAGCAGCACAAGAGTGTCATTGTATGGACAGTATTCAGAAAATATCCAAAAACTAGAGCAGGTGAAATAACAACTTTCAAGCCAACATACTGAACATGTGGATAACACCCTAACAAGCATACTCTGAGTGCATTTAATGCAGCGTTTTCAGAGGCGCAGCATTAACCTTCAAAACTTGACATTTCTGTCAGCAGCACATGCTCGTCGCCCTCATCCGTGCCTGCTCAGTGACTTGTGGTGAAATTGACTTTGCTGAAGTGGAATGAAGGTTGTGTTAAAGGGGGCGTGTCAAAAATAATCAAGCAGAAAAGTGCAATTTTGATGTCAAAGATGATGGGTAGGATTTGTGCCTGTGTCACCTGCCTTCACACGCTGGGCTTTAATTCCCACTGTAAACCGCAGGATCTGAGGAGGAAACATGCTGATATAATTAACTTAAGTCAAGCAAAGCTGAGCAAATGTTCTTCACTGAGTCTGCCTGCAGACTGCTGTGGCTGTGATGATCTGACTTCACTGCAGTTTGTTAATGAAATGTATTAAAGTGAGGAGTTTGTCTAAATGACTGAGACACATTTTCAGTTCGACACCATGAAATGAACATTTGAATAAACTGAATGGTAAAATAATTGTTTTAGCTAGAACAGGACATATAAAGACACTTTATCTGCTGTCAGTGATGCCAAACATGATTTTTATGTTAATTGATCACGAGGGATCTCAAAAGAGAGCTCTTGATTGCCGTCAGGAATCAAAAGAAGTTCATCTGCCTTTTGATGCACTCCTGTCAACATACGTAGAATTAAACCTGTGCTTTACTTCATTTACATTTAGTCCTTTATCTGACGCTTTTATCCAAAGCGATTTACAAAAAAGGGAAACTGTCAAGGTACAGTGTGACAAGGACATGTTAGTGCAAGTACTACTCGTATACAACTCACATAGTATCAAGTAATGGTTCTAGAGGCGGATAGATGTCCAGTTGTTGGTAGTGCTAGGAGAGGACTACCAGAGGTAGGAACTGGTACCCGCGTTTCACTAATGGGGAACAACATACAAGAAAAAGACGCTTTACTGGAGTTGCTTCCCAGGCACAGCGCCATGCCAACATTAGGGATAGATGGACATGCACTGCAGCGCAATGTCGGGATGTCAGAGGTTTCCAACCACAAAGTGCTCAGTCTATGCGTTGTCCAGTGTGTTGCTTACTGTGTGTGTTTGTCATTTTGTGTGTATCAGTAAACTTCTGTTCCATTTCCTGTGGTCTTACCAGTCAGTGTGAGTGCAAGAAGGGTTAAACCTGAAAGAACTGGACTTGGTAAGATCCGTGAAGATGTTTAGCCTTCCATCCAAGAAGCTTCTTCTGAATCTTCTGAAGCTTCTTAGGTGAGAGGCAAAACGTCACGGATCTACAACCAAGTCCATTTGCCTCCTATTTAACATTTGATGAAGAAAGATGACCTGGATGACTGAGAACCTTACCAGACTTCCAGTCAGTGTGAGGTTTTGAAATATAAGCCTTTCTGTTTTTCCACTGATTTTCTGATTTTCCATTAACCTGCAATTTACTTTTTTCTTGATGGAGCCTTTTCTTCTTTGTTTCGGAGCTGCATAATACTGTATGTGTCATTGATGCGCCTATTAATGCTGCATTAGTTCCAGTCAGATTAAAGGTTCTGACGTCAATGATGTTCGAGAAGTCATGCAGATAATCTCAGTTATATTAAGTATTTGAAAGTGAATCCCTTTGCATGTCTAATCCTTCAATGTGAGCTTATTTAATGGTGATATCTGTTCAGCCTTTGGCAGGCGAGCTGATTCTTCAACCAGTGAGATTATTCCTGCTTCCAGAACAGCTGTGCACCTGACACATGTCTAGAGACTTGCAGTGACATGTAGAGTGTGACATATCTTGGCTCTTATATAATGCTGTTTCCAGTTTTATTTTGTTACTTCTGCTCTCAGGCCCCTTCACTTCCTGCCGGTTCATCTGTTACCCACAGTGATTGGTGTCTCATTGTCTTCCCCTCTCTCACTGTGTGTTTCACCCTTTGCCAATTCAACTCTAACCCAAAGTCTAGCGTTTGACCATTTCAATCTTAGTAGCCTTTGCCTGTATATTACCCATGTCCTTAACTGTTTTGGCAGGTAAAGGCTGAGTATTGTGCCAAGGTGCATTTGAGTCCTATTACCTTCTTCAGACATAACATCCATCCATTTTCTGTAACCGCTTGTTGTCATCTGGGTCACGGGATGACTGAATCCTGGACAAGTTGCCACTTGATCACACAGAGAAAACCAAGGAGCTGATGTTGAGCTCCCATTTGATTTCCAGGACCTAGATGGTAGTTCCCAGGAAGCAGAAGGACTCCACTGTGTCAATTAGGTAGTCACACAGGGAGATGGGTGTAGGCAAAGCTGGTTCCCTCTAAAATCCACAACCCTCTCCACTGTCTTTAGAGCATTGAGTTCTGAATGCACCATGTCACCAGATGGTCAATCTCCAACCTGTGGGCAGTTCGTCCCCAACGAGTCCAATAAGGGTGGTGAGCTTGACTGATTAGATGACCATTTGGAAATCCAATAAATTATGCACAAAATGGTGGAAGTAACTGCTCAAATATTTCAGAAAAGATAGGAGTTTTTGTGGTTTATTAGACCTCTGCTCAGGTTGAAACAAATGTTGAACTTCCTGGGAGGACAGTTTGACTTTGTCACAGCAGGAAAACACAGAGGAAACAGAAAACCAACCATTTACACCTACGGGCAATTTAGAGTCACGTCTTTGGACTGTGAGAGGAAGCTGGAGTACCTGGAGACAAGCCATGCAGACACGGAAGGCCCCAGCTGAGGTTTGGACCAGGAACCTTCTCCACCACTCCACCACTGTGCCGCCCCTTAGACATAACACACTTTTCACATTCTTTAAATCATTCCAGAAGACACAATTCTTAATCCACATCCCCATTTTTATTTGAGTCACATGTGGAAAATTTCACATTTTAGGGTAAATGTCCAGTTATTGTGGCCCCTCTATGCTGAATGTGTTTCCAGTAAGCATAGTATCCTATGGAACAATCACATATTAATCACAAATAGTTCAGATACAAACAGTTTCAAGTATGATATATCATTAAGCACTTCTTTAAACCAATTCTTATGGGATTTATTCCTGCTGTTACTGTACATTAATACTCATACCGTTTATGACTATAATGCAAACAATAATGTAAATATCAAAATGCTGTACAAAAAACAGGATGTACAGGAAATAAGTTGGGAAGACACTCCTTACAGCGTACAGATGAACATAAAAAATACAAAAAAGGCACTTAAGAATATCACACACACACGCATTCACACACATATATGTACATTATACTAAAAAATCAGATACTTGAGCCCATTATCACACAATTCACCTGAAAAGTTTTTTTTTTTTTTTTTTTACAATTATATCAGATACACTTGGCTGGGGAGTGATGTAGAGACCTTGTCAGCCAATGACAAAGTCTTATCCTACAGGAAGAACAGCTGACAGTCAGGAAGCAGTGTTTAAATACCGATCATACACATGGCTGCTGTCTTACACCTCACATGGCTTTTAATTTCACAGATATCTGTCTATTGCAACCAGGAAACATCTGATCGAAATGAGACCTAGAATTGAACAAAACGACCTTAGGTTGTCTGCGTAGGCCACTGCCAAATCCTCATTGGCTGAAGAGACAGACCAACACACACACCACATTGTTCTTTTAATAAAAACTAAAGACGAGCGTGGTGACGCTGTGGACCTCTGATATGAAGAAGGTGACGATGAGGTGAGTGTAAAGTATACAGCAGAACCTGCTTCACGTTCTCGAGCAGCTGCTAAAAAATAATTGGTGTGGCTGTCAGTGGAGAGTTACTGTAAGTGACTGTAGCACTATACGTGCTAATTAAGCAACTCCTGCACCTTTAGTTCTTGGTGAACCTTGTGGAGTTTTGCAGGTAAATAAACAGACTTGAACTTATAGAAAAACACCAGCAGCTGCTCTTCCACAAACTCACCCCCACATGCTTTAAACTGTCATCTTCAGAGGGATAAAACAATATCACCACCTACTACATGGAGCCTGGTTGAAAACAAATTATTATTGGCAAATTATTGCAAGTTTAGAGAATGGGAGAAGAACCGACCTTGTCTATGACGCGGCGACTTCCTGACATTTGTAGATTATATGCAGAGCTGTGTCTAAAAGTCAACGATTTGAAGAAACATACAGCGCTTTGAACAGGAAGACACAGATTGTCAAAAAAGTGCAACACACCACATGTCACCTGTTTGACCACATTACGTTCAGTCACAGACCACATCCAGTCAGCTTGTTGAAGTATAGAGGGCTTTCAGTGACACAACACGCTCTGCGGCAGCCGTATTGGATTTTTTGTGCTATTGGCAATAACAGCGGAGGGAAGGACTGACCAATTTACCAATGAATTTAGTCTTAAGTTACTTTAGTCTGAAATTAAACAATCTATGACTCGAGAATTCTGTATTCAACAGCCAGAGTCAAAACACACTGCTGTATTAGATGTCATGTTAGCCTCAGTAAATTAGACTATTGTTACCTTTGTTAACACAAACAAGATGTGTTTATCTTTAAATGATTTAGCCTTAAATCACTGCTGCTAACTCTAGCTAGCTGATGTATCTTCATTTGTGCTCGCAAAAACTACCGCTAACAGTAAAGGCTAGCATTTAACCTCAGATACATGTGCCTGTTGGCTCAAGTTACCCAGCTCGAACTTTGATATTGTTGTTTTGAGAGAGGAGAAACTAGGAGGCAGAGTTTGTGTCATGGTAACCTACATTTTGAAACAGATCTTTCTGTCCCTCTGCCTTGAAACAGCGGACATCTTGACCTGTTCTTATTTTCTATATGTAGCATTAGAGCTTCACGGTGCCAGTGACTGTTTACAGGAGAGTATTAATGTCACTAAAAAGCCTCTCTATTCTTAACTGTTCCTCATAGATATCAAATCACTAACAAGTCCTGTTTTTTGCTCATAGTTATGTACAGTTGTCGTAGGGGGCAGCTTTCACTTGCGGACAGTAAAACTGCAGAGCAGATACATACTGAGTTCTGCCTGCTAATATTAACAAAGTGAGGACTGAAATACTAAAAAATACTGTTTCAGTAAGTATTGCTATGACAAATCTACCTCTCTTGTGTTCCTTTAAAGAAAAGATTAGCGCTTTAAGTTTAGAAAGTTCAGTCCAGCTTGTTGTTCAGAGGAGCTCCGCCTACAGTCTGACCAATAAGCTGAACTTTGTTTCCCAAAACCACCGCAGATGGGCTCAGTCTTGGTAAGATGGTCTTCAGTTTTAGAAACCAAGTTTCACCTCTGTCACAGTTCTACCAAATGGTCAAATAAGGTGATCTTAGCCTGATTTACTGATTTAATGGACACACATTTGCGGATCTCTACTGGTTTAGATGGTTTTGGTATTTGGTCCAAGGGGAATTTGTTTAGCTTGAACCCCCTGATTCAATACGGTGAAAGTGATGAGCAAAGAATGACAGAGTTGTTTATGGTAAGCCCTTAACCTGTACTGATTCTAATGATTCTATGAATGTGTTCTACTATTTCTGCTCTTGACCCTAGGTGTCAGTGTTGAGCCCAGAAGCTTCATGATTCTGCTAAGAATAAAGTTCTGTTATGAACAATGATTTTTTTTCTTTATAACTGAATTTTAAAAACATATTCCCTACAAAGGAACAATCTCATTGTACTCGCTTCTCTCTCCTCTAACTCCCACTATCCTCAGCGCTCCCTCCAGTCCTGCCATATTGGAACCGAGTCCCACACAGCCCTTCATCCCTCCTCCAGCCAGGTCGTGGCACATCATGGCATCATGGGAAGAAACAATAATCCCACTACTTGCAGAGGTGGAGGTGATGCTCTCTTCCCCCCTCCTCTGTCGCTCTGGTGTTGGAGCCGGCGCTCTGATCCCACTACTCCCAGCACCTACACTACCCCCAACACCTCCCCCTCGCCGTTTAGGTGTTGGACCCCAGAGGAAGGCGTGGGCGGGCCTGTAGTGCTGGCGGGCGTAGCGGAGCAGGCGTCTGCGGGTGGCTGGCAGGCGGATGGTGTAGACATAGTACTCCAGGACACTGTGCTGCATGTTGGGAAGGGTGTTGTGGCACAGTGACTCCTCCAGGAACAGACGAACCAGTGGGGCCTTGAAGGCCTCGTAGCCAAGCTCGCCCAAGGACTTCAGGATGCGAGTGATCCGCAGGTAGTTGTGCTGCGACCTATAGAGAACAAAACAGGAGGTCACAACGTGATCGCACCAACGTCTGCAGCCAAATCAGGTGCTACAGTGAAGCCCGTGTATGGAAAACCAAATATGCATGACGTTCAACATGCTGTTATGGTGAAATTAGTGCATAAAGATTGATTTTCCACACATGCTGACAATGCAATCTCAGACATTAATTTCACATCATTCTGAGCCACCTGTCCAGTTCAAATGGGGGAGTGTCAAAGTTCCCAATGATAATTAACAGCAGGGCCTGATACACTTTTTAACATACTAAGGATCTCCTTATTTCTTTGTCCTCTTCTCCTTGAATTGGATCTTTATGACTTAATAATTTTATTAAGATTAAAACTGCCTTTGTTTGCTTTACTGCTGCCCTTTTTGGTAAACCAACACAATGGTCACATTCAGGCTTTAACTTTAAGTGCTAGTCTGTCCACCTGGCATTACCTCTCTGGCTGTACCATTGGTGGAGGTGACTACTGGCTCCTAATTTTACAAGAAGTTTACAAAGTTACAGTCACACAGTTTACAGTAAAAACACTCTTCCCTCTGTTACCATTAATCAACATTTCAACCATACACAAATGAAATAACAAATAAACCTAAATAACAGCTAGGACTAATTCACCTTACCCCCCACTCACTTGGACTAGTCCAATGACATCCCCCAATCATGTCAGCCAGAGTATAAATACAGGTAATGTTGCAGCACTTCCTCCTTTTGTCTCTGACCACATGGTGAGGATGGTAAGTAACAAAATGAAAAGCTAATCTAACGTCAAACTCTATACTACATTAAACTATAACTACATTTAACAATAATTCAAGTGAGTGTTTTTATATTAGGCAAATATGTTGTAGTAAGTATCAAATATAACCAAACAAAGCCAGGATAGTCTGTATTTGTAAAATGATGATTACTTGAAAAACAAAACTAAACTAAAGATGGTGCTATACATTAGACAAAGGGTCTCACCCAGTTTGTCACAGAGTGGTTTATCGTTAAAACCTGAACAGTTGTTTGGGTGAAAGGTTACAGCAGTGATACTCAGTCAATGCTGGCTTTAAAAAAAACTATTAAACAATTTTGTGCATTAGTGTAGCCTAGTATTGTAACTAGCAGGGGACATACTAGAATATTCTCTTCATTCATGTTAACGCGTCATCAACATGTTGAAAGTCATGTATATCTGAACTGGCTGGCTTTCAATACCTGCGTGACTCATGTTCCATCCTGATCGAGTGTTCTTTCATGACACAGAGCTTTAATTATTAAGAATAGTTTGATTCTGCTGCTTGTTTGGCCTCAGAGCTATCTAGCAGCAGCACCATGCAGACGCAAAAGATGTTGTGCATAATTAATGAGCTGTTAAAAGCAAGGGAAAAGGAAATAAGTGTGCTGAGCAGCTGCTTTATGGTGAAGAATTTGTTGCTTTTCACATGGTTGGGATAATGGTAACAATTAGCATCAGATGCTAAGGTTTAGAGGTGGTCTGAGACTTGAGGAGGTTCTAGTAATGGCACTGAGCATGCTGCATAGGAGATTGTGTGACGTTCAGGTGACTGTTTGGCAAGAAAATGCAATGACTTCTCTCAGGCCATGAAACCAACCAAACAGGGTGTGAAAGAAAAACAAATCACCCTCTAAATGACCCTTTAACCATCTGTCTGTTGACTTCAAACATGTTGTTTCACATTTGGCTGCTGATAAAGAACAATTAAGTTGCAATGGATTTAGAAAATTGCCTTGCTAAAGGACCAGAAAGCAGAAATTGGCAACCTAGCCATAAGTTCACACAAATTCTGGCTGCAATTTTTACACCCCGAAGCTCCTGCACAATGTGTTTATGTATCTGTGTATGTGTGCTTACTCATTAAGGTGTTGGAAGCGCTCCTGCCAGTTGGGAGCCCGAGCAACATTCCCGCTCTTATCCAGCAGTTTGATGCCATAGAAGTCCAACATCAGGGAATAGGCCGCCAGGAATCTCCGCTTAGCTTCCCGAGTGCTTTGGAATTCCTGACGTGACATGAACACAGGACATCAGAGGCTAACATACATGTACAACTATGCCTTTCTGTTTGGCATCAACATGCATTTTGGGTGATCACCAAATCACCCACGGCTGGCAGAAGGATGTAAAATGTGTAAATGCGCTCCTGTGGTCAGAGACAGACGTGCACTCGTTAACAACAGAATGGAAATTAGTTTGAATATGAAATCACCAAACCATAGACGACTGTTAGCTGAACAAACACTGGACACAAACACTGCAGCGAATAAACATCTCAAAGCTGTCATTAATAACACTCAAACTGATGTCACTGGATTGGGTCAGTCATGTTCTCTACCACCCAACTGTGGAAATGAGGAAGTGCAAACAAATCAAGTCGTGCAGCAGGAAGCTCAGACAATCACACTTGTAAACACAGCAGTGTGAGGACAACATGACTGTGTGTATATACACGTGTGTGTATATACTATATGTCCACACTGATTATTATAGTTAATTAAAACTAAAGACAATTAGAATTGAAAAAATAGTTAAGTTAACTAAAATAAAAATAGAAACTCGACACATCACAAAAACAAAGTGAAACAATGCTGTGTCCTTACAAACCTAAAAGAAATACACAAACTATACTAGATATACTATACTAAATTAAATCTTTTAGTCTTTTGTCATTGGTCAAATTTGTCAACACAAAACTTTATGTGCATATGTTTACTGAGACTAGATGCCTGTGACAATTTCCCCTGCATATTCTAATATAAAAACTAATAAAACCTAAACTGAAAGGAGCAAACCCCCTCTGGAAACTAAACTAAATTGAAAACCAAAATAATTAAATGGAAAAACTACAAATACAAAACTTTAATAACTCTGCTCGTGTGTCTTACTTTGATCTCGTCCTGAGTCAGTTCATGTGCGTAGAAGTTGAGCCCTTGTTCTCTTAATGGGAACAGCCTGCCACACGGAAACAAGATTCATGAACATACAATGAAAATACATTTCTGGATGTGATGAAACCATGTTAGTTTTCTAGATTATTACTGAAGAGTCATTTAACAACAAATGCTATTGCTGTCATGGTCAACCTACAGGTCTGGTTGTATGGAAGCAAACGGCAGCCATTTTGATGAGGAAACTTGCCTGCTGAGGAAAGCTTGCTAAATCCCTCCTGCTATTGCTAACCAACTGTTTAACCGTAACGGAAATGCCAAGAGCTGTAATTCCCCAAACGGCCACTTGAGGCTGGTTTCAGCATTTCAGCCTCCATAAGTCCCCATGTTCAAATGTCCAACTTCACAGCAGAAATAAACATGTTTACAGCCTGGTACAAAAACAGTTTTGGTCTCTATAGCTAATTTCCCCGTTCATGACAACTGTACTGAGGGTGAATTTATATACAACTCACCTGTTCAAAACATATTAAGGCTTACAATTATACAGAATTAACAGTGTGGCTGCTTTGATTGAGGTGCCGTTACAGATGGCTTGCTGGAGCACCCAGGTGTCGTTCGGCCTGGGTGCTCCTGGGAGCATCACCTCCACCTCTGTGACGATTTTTGAATGGTTTGTCTCATTTATCACTGAACACATGAATATACAGCTAAACGGGCGACGATGCGAGCAGTCACTTTTACATCCACCTCTTAAACACCTCACATTTTAACTTAATTCACTTAATTTCTGGTGACAACTACAAAAACTAGCTTTTTAACCTGTTACTTAAACACGCAGTTTTACAATCCACTCAGTTCTCAGGAGTTTGTGCTATCACATAAGGTGAGTGAAAACAAAAGACAGATGAAATGTCTCACCACTGAATGTAGGTGTGATTGTGCTCCAGTTTGTCATAGTCGCCTCTCCACTTCGTCAGAATTTCCTCTATATAGATACCTGAGGAAGAAACGAATTAGCTGCCACATTAGCTGTGTGTGTGTGTAAGCTTGTTAAACATTGGATGAGTCCACTAATCTTCTGGTGTTTCTCAGTCAAACATGACCTTTGGCCAAACAAAACTTGTTTAGCCCAGAGCCAACATTGCCTCTCTACGCAGTGTCAGGAGGTCTGCATGCAGTGTGTGTGAGAGAGAGAGAGATAGATCGATCTCACCATCAGGTACTAGAGGGATCTTGTTCAGGTAGAAGCGCAGGTTGCGATACTCGTTGGGTTGCCGGGACTTTCTGTAGTTCTACACACAAACACATAGAGAGCCAAGAGATCACACGGAGTGTGTGTATAATGCAGGGAAGACAATGTTTGTGGGTATGAATGGCACCACAATCGTTTTGTTAGAGTGTGAGTGTACCGGGTAGCTGTGACGGTATTTGTAGAGGTCCCTGGCAGCGTAGAAACTCCTCTTCATCTTTGGAACAGACGCTGGGGATTCAGTCAGCTGAGACAGAAAGGATGAAAGAAAGAGAGACCCTGTTCAAATGCCGATCGTAGCGTAGCACTCATTCAGCTGCTTTTAAAAGCACAAACTTCGCTTTTGAGGTCGAGAGCTGTCATCATCCATTTCTTTCGAGCAAAGGAGGACAATTCACATCATTGCAGCAGCACGATCGCTACAAAAGGACGCAAAAAACTAGATCTGATCCTCGTATCTAATCTGGGTCATGCTGACTTGCACCGGCCAGAAAGGCTCGCAGTGTTACACCAGGTCTGCTCCTGTTAGATCTAACAAACTACATGTATCAAACTGTTTTGAGAAATTCAACCACTATAAAGATTTATTATATTATACTGTACACATCATTTGCTAGCTAATTATTAAGAGGTAGTTTGTTATTCCCCAAACTGCTTTTCCAATTAAATTTACACTCTGCCTGTTGTTATGAAGGAAATAAAGCATCTTATTAGACCGCAGCCTCCTGATTATTGCCCCTGTGCCCAGAATGATCACAACAGATGACTGTAATGCTATTTCAGAGTATTAAAACCAGCAGGCTGTTAACAGGCTATTTGAGAAGCTGTAATTCACTGAATCACTCTTTGTTAGCTTCTTACAAACTGGTTACATCACGCTTTTTATATGATTATTGCATTTCTGTGAAGACTCAAAAGTCAGTCAGTTTATGGAGCAGAATGTGATTTCACATTCAGGTCTGACTCACGCTGCAAAGAGACAAAAAAGTGTATGTAGTATGTAAGTGTGCAGTTACTGGGCGAATTCTTTGAAAGTTTGACGGGCACAACAACAATGACTGAAATATAGCTAGAAAAGAAAGTGATGAGCTGACTGTTACTGCCCCATGTTGAAGACTTCATGATGTCTGTGTTGCTATATGTCTGATAGTATCGATACCAACATTGATATCAGTATTGATCAATACTTGTGTGACGAGATCGATACTTAAGTTTAACTTTCTCTTCTCTAGAGATCAGATGCTGCGGAAACACCACAAATCTATACAAACACATAAAAACACACTCAAAAGAAAACTCCCAGCTACAAACAGAGGTGGAAATGTGAATATGTCAAAGGAACATTAGTATCCCTATATTTGCATACTGATGATGCATTCACTTCATAAATTATGACACATTGCTCTCTCCTGTACAAAAGTAGATAAGCTACTTTTTTAAGTAAAAGTATTAGTAACTATATACTGGCCCTGTATTTACTTGTTATCGGATCGATACCAAATTCTGTAGTATGGCACATTCCTAATTGATGGACAGATGTTCACGTCAATGGCTAAATGTTTAGACTTGTCATATACCAAGTACACTTTTACTGAAGGCCAGAGGGTCAAGACGAGGTGGTAGTCAACTGAAAAAAATATTATTAAAGGGGACATTTCATTGATATAAAAAGCTTTTAAAATAGATTTTAGTTAGATCAAATAGACTTTCCAAGGTCAGAGGGACTCAAATCGTAGTGCTTTCATGGAGTGACTCATGTAGCCAACCGTGTGTGTGCCTTTCTCATCATGCAGGCTATGAAGGAAATTTAATACTTCAGTTTGTCCACAGAGATGACGCATGTCAGAGTTTTACACTTGCTTCTCATCATGTGGAGTGTACTTTGGGGCAAGCGGCAGTCACAGGATGGACATAGATGCCACAGTGAGGTGTAGTACACAGTGACAGTGAATCTCTGCATGTCACCACGTTTACATGAATGAGCATCAGCTGTGCTCGCCTCAACAACACAGCGTGTACTGTAGGACTACTCGCTTGCCCTTTCCGTGTCCTGGCCTTGTCAATACTGTGCCAGTGACACACATGTTAGCGTTTCCCTCCTCCGTGTCATCACACGCACACCCCCAAAACCCTCAGCGTACCTGCGGGGACGTGTCTCCGGCGGCCCGGTCGCTCTCCGCCGGGCTGACTGAGTCGGAGATGCCGCTGTCATCTTCAGCCGCCGGCTCGTCGCTCTCCGAGTCCGACCCCCACGTCGAGTCGCATTCCTCAACGGTGCTCGGCTCCTTGAAACGCCAGCTGCCCAACAGATTTCCCATTTAAAAACATGCAACAGCCGCTCTCTGTTATTATCCTCTTCTCCGCGCAGAATGCTACATAATTTGACTCCGAACCTCGTCTTTTTGGGTTGCACAGCACTGGGCTCACATTGCCCTCAGAGCGGAGCTTTTAAATGGCAGAAAAAGGGGGAATTTCCAGATAAGCAGCGATGATGCGTGTTGCTGTATGAGAGGTGATCAGTGCCGCACAGCTGCAGGAGGAGGTCTTAAAGCGACAAGGCTGAATTTTGACCTCAACAAGTACTCGTTGTCTTTAATTGTCATTAAGATTTAAACATATACAGTTTATTTCTGCAATCATAAATGTAGGTGATCATTAACATTACACAGCTTGCTGCACAAATCAATGTAGCCCCTCTGTCTATGTTCCAAGTGAAGGAGTTCAGGTAACTTGAAGTCTTGCTCACGAGTGATGGGAAAATGGAGCGTGAGATGCACCAGCTATACTGGGCCGTAGTGGGGAAGAGGTAGTTGAGCTCTCAATTTTCCGGCCCATCTACGTTCCAACCCTCATATGGTCATGAGATTGTGGGTAGAAGTGGCTGAGATAGGGTGAGGAGCTTCCAAAGGGAGCTCAGTGTAGCGCCAACCTAGTTGGTTCAGGCATCTGATCAGGATGGCCCCTGGACACTTTCCTTTGGGGGTGTTCCCCCTTTTCTTTGGTACCATGCTGTGAACATGTTGGAAGTTGGACATTTCCATATGCCAGTTTATGGAGGTTGAAATGTTCTGTAGCCAGCCTCAAATGGACGTGGCATTTCTGCATTGGCTTCACTTCACAGCCGTGGAGGTTGCCGCTTGGTTTTACTGTTACATTCACAACTGTATGCCAAGTCGAATGTGTCCCTGTGGTGACCACATGCTCCACATGGATTCCGTTTTTTGTGTCATCTTTATTTTCTACCAGATACTTGTTTTTGTAACTTCAGATGTTTTCTACAATAGATGGACATATAATGTAAATTCTCATTTGTATAATATTGACAAATCTAATGCACAACACATTAATAACAGAACTGTATGTCTAAATCGACTAACAGACATAGCTACTTGCTTCCTAGAATTATATTTAGAATGTAAGAGGTATTATATTAGATCTAATATAATAATTTAATTTGCTACCCTATATTTTATAGTCTACATTGTTGATGTCGGGTCACTTGCGTCTCCTCATCCTACTGCTGCGTGGCACTAATCACTTCCCATAGAGTGTCCCAGTAACAGCAGCATCAGGACCAAAGCTGCATCACGTGACAACGGGACAAGAGGAGGTTACGGTACCCTCCTGAGATTATCAATGTCACTCCTGGAACAAAGAGAAACTGTGAAGGTTCTTATTTCGGCCAGTCCAAGTTGTGTTTTCATCTTGACCTTGTTATGTTAAATAAACAGAAGGCGTCTGAATATTTATCTCAGTTTGTTTACAAGAATATCTAAATTGAGGCCATGTGTAAACGGATTCCAGCATTACACTGTCATGGCAGTTGTAAGACATTTGTGCCTGTGCCTTGGCCTTTCTGTCATCATTCTTACGTTACATATTTCAGACCACCAATTCTCAAATTATTTGACAGTTTACAATCAGCTTGAATTTGTCCTGAGACGTGCAGGATTATTTATTGAAATAATTGATTTAAATAAAATGTGGATTTCCCACACATGTTTGGATTTCAAATACCCTGCAGATGCACATTTGTCATTACCAACGGTGGTAAAAGTTACAGACGATAAAAGAGAACCTGTTAAATGATATTCACAGTAATTGGATGAACCAGTTATTACAAGCATGATCTAGATTCTAATCTAAATTTTAGATTTAAATAATAATAAGTAAGTAATATTTTTACTGCATCAGGTGTAAAGTATATTTACTCAAATACTACTGTACAGTTGTGAGGTACTTCTACTGCACTACTGGAAAATATTGTATTCTATACTCTAATACATTCATTTGATGTCTAAACCCATAGTACTACCATTCAGTTTAAGTTCTGACATAGAGCACTGTGTCTCAAACTTACACCTTACACCATGTACCACCTCAGAAAATATTCACATCTATAAGTACCACTATTTGACAGGATCCTATGTCCTGTGGACAGTCCACTTTGTTTATTTCATTCAAACTGTTGTTTGTTTAATTTATTTAATTTTCAGGTCACGTACTACCAGTCGTACTCATACCACATTTTGAGAACCAGTCATATAGAGAATGTAATCAAATCTATGTTACATAAAATTCAACACATCATTAAGCATCAAACCACAACTTCTTTTGCATGTGACCACTTGGGAATGTCAGATTCCAGCTCAAAAGTCTTGAGTTTCATTTACATAACTGTTTGAGCAAGTTAAGTTTTTTTTTTTTCTTTCCATTAATCGCCCTCCTGCCTCTCAGGTGTAGTTGTGACCCATTGGAGGAGCCTGCGCCCTAGCTTGGGAACCACAGAACCGAACCACCAAACTTTATAAATAGCTTCACCTCGACTCACCACAATGAAGTCATACATTGATGGATCAGTTAAATGTCTGATATGCTAATATATCAATCATATGGGACGCTGTGCTTGTAATAGTGTATATTTACATTGTGGCACTTTTACTTCAAAACAAGCTCCAAGTCCTTCAGCTAATATCATTATCAACCTTCAAACTCACGAGTCCAACTCTCAGAGGACTTCTTTGGTTTTGTAAGGCCTGTAGGTCAACCACCCTTACATAAGGAAGTGGACTCGCCCAGAGGGGAAACTACTGTCCCTGACAGCGTGAACAACACCTGTGACATTGATGTGACTCTGATCATAAGGTGCCTACAGCCTTCCAGCTGGGGCTGCTGCTGCTGCTGCTGAAAGTGAGTTACAGCGTCAGGGTAAAGTCATGTTTCCAGTCGAAAAATACAATCAAGTGAAACCAAGAAATGTGGAAATCACAAGTCGATACTACAGTCTCGACAGTGCAGTGTCTGTCTCATCACAGAGTACAGGAACTGATGTGGTAATATAATAGTACTCATTCTTTCACCGTGGATTTGATTTTCTTCTAGAAATAGAAGTGAATGAGACGTTTTGCAAGTTATATATGTTGGACTTTCCAACAAACCACATAATTCATTGTTCTTGTCAAAGGTAGAAGTTCCAGGTAACTTCTATCATCAAATCGACTCCATGCCAGAAATCCTTTGAAATGAGCTGAGTGAAGCTGTTAAGTGGAATAGAGTGGTCAGACAGTCAGGGGTGGAAACATGCAGTCCACCAGGGACACAACCAAATTTCAAATCTTCTCCTCAAAGGACTGAGGAGTGGCCTGTGAAGGTATCCGCATTTCATGTGAATATGATCCATATGCCACAAAATCAATTGGGAGACTTCGCCGCTGAATTTCTTCGTTTACGTGCTCTCATCCCTTTATTACTCCAATATTGTGTCAGTCACAAAGGAGGTTTCTTCCAGTAAGCGTTTTATTGCTTTCAGTCTACCTCATTTCCTCTAATGTGTTCTGGAAACATGACACCAGAACCTTTTGGGAAATAATGACTCTCATGCTGTAGAATCATAGAACACACTTAGACTGCCACACAGTGTAAAAAACAAGAATGAATGCAGTAAGAGTGCACCTAATGAATATCTGCTGATTAGATCACTTGATTGTTTGTTGTGCTGTCTTCATATCAATGTTCTGCCTGACCAATACTCCAAAACTTCATATATTCAATTTATTATCACATAATATGAAGAAAAGCATTAAAACGTCCAGTGGGACAGTTAATTTATCTTTATTTCTCGAACAGTTCATCGATAAAAACATTTTCTGATAACATTTCTGAAATTCTAATGTTTTGTTTCAGCTCCACATCAATCCAACCTATATAAATATGCTGTGTAGACTTGCTGTATGGACTATGGCATGATACCACAGTCACAAAATGAGGAATAAACTTTAGAGCTATTTTATTCAAAGGAAGTACTTATGTGTTGCGAGAAAAGACTTCTCTTTCTATGTGCTACACATCAAAACATCACAAACAATTGTGATTCTGTTCCGCTTATTTGCGCAACTTCTGTCACGTGGCTGTCCATTCAAATCAGTATTTTCATAGAAATAAAGGCTCAGATTACTGTGAAAAGTGAAAGTGGTGACTTGTATCACTCTACAGTTAGCAACTAGCTGCTCAGCGAGAAACCGGTAGAGGGCCTAAAGTCTGCACACCCAGATTATCAGGGTTATTCATTTCCCAAATGAACTTCCTTATTCATAATCTGTCAAATGTGTATGTGAGGCTCAGGTTGTTGTGTAATTCTGCCCCTAGCAGTCACTGTGGACAAAACATTCAAACAGACTAAGAAACAAGTAAGAATGGTGCAGTTTTAAAATGAGTTTGTTTATTTTGAGACAGGCATGTGGGTTTTATTTTTTTTAAATTTATTTTTAGATATTTCACATAAAAATTTCAGGTAATACTATGTGAAAAAACACATAACATAATATAACATGTCAAGCACTGCCAAGCCAAATTTGTTGGAGTTGATGTGAGAATGAGTGACTGGTTCCTCTTTCTGTTTTCTGCGGTACTTACCAATATCGACCGCCAGGGGGCAGTGTTTTCAACATAATACTGCCTGGATCTGTCATTACCCATCCCCACTCTGTGTGTGTTTGTGTGTGTTTGTATATGTAGGCATTTATGCCTATAGGCAGAAGACTGCAAGATGAGAAGGGTAAGTAGAGGAGGGTGATAATGTATAGGGACACACTCCCCACTACACACACACAGACACATGGGAGTAGTGGGGCTAAAGTACTCCAGCTGTAGCTGCAGTCAAGCAGCATGCATCCTGCTGGAAAAAAAAAAAAGCCTCGAGGTGAAATGGGCAGCTCAATATTTCCTGTCTTTGAAGCAGTTTGGGTATATGTGCATGTGTGTTAAAAGCTGTTATGTCTCCCTGAGGATTAACTAGGGTGTGTCGCTGCCATCAACAGCATGTTAGCCACCTGAGCTGAGAAACCAACCATCAACCATAATGACCATACAGTACCTCTGTGAGTGTGTGTGCACAGCTGACTCTACACTATGATAGAGTGCAGAGGTGGCAGCAAGGGGAGCAGACTGAAAGGAAGACATTTTTTTCTAAATGAAGGAGGAGCAGAGGCAGACACAGTTTAAAGGACTATCCGTGAGCTGGTCTCCTTTTTTGGGGTTCCATCTTTGGTGTCATGACCTCATTGCAGAGTTTTCTTTCTTTTTTTTTTCTGGGACTCTCAGAGGTCACCTGTCAATCAAACAGTGTGTCTAGTCCAGCAATGTGACCTCTGTAACCTTTCATTTTCTGTTGGTGAAATTTGCTACAATGTTCTGTGATATGCCATGGAGTTCTATAGCTGCTGACTCTGCTGATGAGTGTGAAAATATGTGAAAAAGAATGACAATGTGCACAGTGCACAGACTCAAACCCAGGGTAACAGTGTTCATAGAAGGACTAACTATCTTAGGTTTTTTGATGTTGTCTGACTCCATATTTCATCAGACTGTAGCAGAATTTTGGATTATGGAATTTGGTCCACTATAAAAGCCTAATAGTATAACTGTTCTACTATAATATCACCCATGAGAAGTGCATAACGCTTAAATATTTAAACATCACCTATTACTATAAACTAGGTGAAGTATTTCCCTGATTTTGGTGAAAAATAGATCATATTTTATGGAAAATAAAAGAAAATATTTTGGGGTTTTCCCTTCAGCTGCTCTCTGTCCTCTGTCGGACAGAGGAGAGTGAAGCACTATCTAGCTAACTATTGTGAACTCTAGCTGCCGTTAGCTAATGTTAGCTCTGTCTTTTGGCTGCCTGGACTGTGACCTCAGAACACTGAGGGAATTTTAGTGCTTGTACTGTTTTGAACCACCAGGAAGAGGAGGTCTTTCAGGTGGTGATAACGACATTCACCTAGATAATGAGGTGAAGAGGATATTGACGGAGGAAGCTAAGACAAGAAAAGAGAGTGACCAAGCAAGAACCTGCAGGACAAGAGTAAATGTGGCACTGACTTTTAGTTGTTGGCGAGAGCTTGGTGAAGTAAAAGGCTGAAAGATGCTGGGCTTCTTGCTGTTGGACTAGTCAGTAATATTAGCTGGCTGCTAAGTCTTGTGTTGTTGATGTTTAGCTGTTTTTGTAAGTTTTTGAAAGTCACAAAAATGTCTACACAATATTACTTGTTACGGAATCAAACACCTGATATACAGTATGGGAAGTGATTCATTAAATGGGTTCTGGTGGTTATTCAATAAACAGGATAGATACTGTGCAGTACATCACTGTAAAATCACTCACTCAAGTGGGTCAAAATCAAAGATGGAGCAGAATGATCATGGTTTTGAGTCTCAGACAGAAACACGTTTCTGTCCAGACGTTCGCTGGAATTCAATCACCCAGCTAACTCAGGAGAGCCATTGCAGGCAGAAATATAAAATCTGTGGTTTTACACCTGAGGATGTAGCCATATATTTGACATCATCACAACACATCATTCTTTCAAAAAAAAAAATATTCCTAGCAAACAAACAAACAAATAGCACACCATACATCAATATACACACATAAACCAGATAAACATGATTTTATATTTATTTATTCTCATATTATCAATTGTTCAAATGTGTACATGGAATGTTTAAGTGCCTACAGAAATGTACCACCTAACTCAGCAGTTCCCCTCCACTCTGTGTTTCAGCTCATTGTTTTGGTTTTATAGACTTGTGACTTTATAGTTTTGGTTCAGCCTCAGTGCTTTCATTAAAATTGTTTCCTGCAGCAGCAACCATTTTTTGTTGAAAATGAAGTCTATATTCACTACCTGCTCAGCACCAAGCAGCAAAGAGGAAAAGTTAACGACTAGCTTGTGAACTTAGCAGCTAAAAAGCCAGATAAACAAAGCAGAGCTAAAAGAAGAGTGAATGTTGGACGTATTCATCACTAATTCATCAGATATTCAAAAACATGACTCCAAATAAATGCTAATGCTGCACCGTAACTACTGGTTGTGTAAATAGGCAACTGTTTTGCCCGTTTGTGTTTTCAACTGGCCTAAAAAAAAAATCTATCAATGTAAATGATTTCAAAGTTTTTCATGATCAAGATATCTCCAAGGCAACTGTTTAAACTTCATCTACAACTTGTGAACTTGTTGAAAGCTCTGGGAGAAGGAACAAAGTTGATGTGATTTCCAAGGTACAGAATGAACTTCCTTGATGCTTAATTATGAAAACGCAATGTTCCTTCATGACAAATATCTACATAAACATGTAAGGCCTATGTGCCTTGAGTATTAAATGACAGCCTCTGCTTTGTAAAAACGATACATGCTGACTTCCACAGGATTCATGACTTTGAGACTATGAAAAGGGAAAGCTCATGAGCAACACCTGGACCATTATCATCATGCAGAAATCATCACAAATGTGTCAAGTCATTTAGGATTAACAATCAGCAGTCAGCACAGATTACAGCGCATGAGAAAATCATTATCTCTCCGCTTCAGTAATTAGGACATCTAGCTCATCTCAAGTCAACTGTGTGAGAAGAAAAGCGCTGAAAAACTGAGTTTGGTCAACTTCTTTCCAATAAATGACTGTTGCTGTTAAACATGTTCCAAACACCTTTCTAGATTCACTTATAAACACATCTTGTTGAATTCCACCTCCATTTTCTTTTCCCCTGCAGCTTTTAAGTAGCAGTGCGCTAGCAACTAATGTCTCAGGCCGACAGTCTGGCTCATGGCTAATGACTATGTGTCAGCGTTACAGATGAGGCTGCTGTCTACACTGACCTGTTTACAGACACTAAAGGCTACAGGCGTGAATGCCGCCTGTGATGAATCATTCATTCACAATGGCTAGAAGATGAACTGGTGGCAAATAAACACCAGCCACCAGGCTAAAGTGTCGCTAAATCAATACACCAACCTATTTACTGATCAATTTAGTACCATCAAATGTAGATTACATGTTTTGGATGATAGTAAATTAGCTGTATTCACATACAGATATACATAAATAGAGTAAATGTGCAAGTTTAAGAATAACAAACATGCTTCATGTAACAGTGAAAACACCAATATGGTTCAATAAGTAGTCAGGTTGTGGACCCTATCAATTTTAGTTTTGCCCTGTCAATCATCTCAGAGTGTGCAGGCACAGTTTGGAGCCTGAGAAATTATTCCAAAAAGAAAAAAAGAGCCCCCAGGTCTGATATTTGAATTAGAATATTAAATTAATAAGCGGGGCTCCTTGAGCAGAGAGAGTGAAGTTTTTCAGCTCAAACAGGATAGCAGGTGTCAGTGTGAAGATGGATTACTTCAAGCTTTCAATGCACCGGTAGGCAGCGAACAGTGAAACATACAGACAGCTGTGTGGTGATATATTATACTACAGTTTCAGACACAGTGGTGAGCAGAGACTCTTTCAGAGGCAGTGAACCATACAGTTGAACCGTGGAGCAAGAGGGCTGGGGCAGGGAGCGCTGGGATGAAGGCACAGTTATGAATTAGTATTTGAAGAAAACTGAATTCAAAATTGTGGACAAGAAAAACAAAAGATTTCCAAGATTCCCCACACCTGCTTCACAAAATGTGAGCGAGCTCCTTTTAAAGTCACTTCTATTTGGTCTTGGTGCAACCTACAGCAAAACTCAGACTCTTTGGGTTTTGTAGTTCAGACTATGGCACCACCCAAGTGCTCCTTCATACAGTATGAAGTTCTGCATCTCGGATCTTTGAACACTTTAATCAATGAATACTGAGGAATACCCATAACCTGGATTACAATTTTGGGAGGACACAAGGGTCGTCGCACAGCAATGATTAATGAGCTTGGACAAACTTAGGAGCAGGATGACTACTCAACGTGATACTTAAAACTACAGCGTTATGATTATCATCAGGATAAGGCTCAGCTCTTAGATCCAATACTACCATAAGATTGTCCCTGAGGGGCTCTACATTAATCTCAGGACTGGACAGTAGAATCAAGGAAGGACAAGGGAGGAGGTGTCTGCTTCATGATCAGCAAACAGAGGTGCACAGGTGTGGAGATCTACTAATATTATGATTGGATGCCATTATTATTGTCTCCTGGGGGGTTTACATGGGTCGTTTTCACAGCAGTGTGCATTCCACTATTTACAACCAAACCCTGGATGAGTTGTATGAAGTTATTGATTGGACTGAGGCCCCACAGCCAAAGGATACTTTTATTGTGTGTGTATTTTAACAACCCCAGCGTGAGGAAGGTCTTGTGGAGCTATTAGATGTCTTATGTGTGGTGGTAAGGTGTTTACACTCCGCTCCTAAGGCCCCCCGTTGTCCCTTGATCAGCAAATCAGATCACATCATTCTCAGTTCTGCTTGCCTATAGCCTGAGACTTGAGCAAAACACAGACCACTCACTGTTGGTCAGACAACAACACTGGTGACCACCCACAGCGCCATTATCTTGTTTGCTGACGACATGACTGTCTTCGACCTGATTAGTGATTCAGAACTCAAATGAACACAAATGACTTTGACGTTAAGCTTTATTACTCGACTTAATATCCTCTCCATGTCTAAAGAACAAAGCAAACTAGCAAAGGAAGTGAAGTGAAAGAGGTAAAAACAATTTTGGTGAAATGTGTATAATGACTTGTTTTGGACAAAGATTTGGGACATTGCTTTAACTTGGAACCTTCTGGTCTTAACTCAAGACTTCACAGCCAAGACTTCAGCGACTGTGTGGCACCTCTGACATGAACTGATGGTGGGGTTAGTGGAAAACCCAGCTTTGCTGTCTGCAGTGTTTGCAACAATTTTGTGTTTTTTATATAGTACCACTAGAAATTGGAGTTGGAAATGTTCAAACTCTACACACAGAAGCTTTAAATAATTTAAGTACCAGATCATGTTCGGTGTATGTTGAGAAGTATCAGTTCTATTATTTACAACCATTGAAACACACACACACTTGTCACATAACCAAAAGTGAACATATCCTTGAGCACACTGAACCATGAACAGATTACCTGAAGACTTAATCAGTCCAGCACTCAACACTCATTCACTGCCAAACCCCAACATGTAGATAACTTCACACACACAGTGCACAGAGTTTACATTGACACTGTTTCTAAAGGGAAGGTCTCCTCTGTTATGCTAATGGTGTCCAGCTATTGCCAGTAATTCAAGGTTAGTCAAACAGCATTTTGTTTGGTTGCTGGGCATGTACAAGAGACTTTCCTGCCCTGGCAGAGCTACAGCCGTCAATGTTGTTGCACAGACAAGCGCAAGGTAGAGCATTTGTTTCTGAGTCCGGTCCTGTGTTATACACAAAGAAAAAGCCAGGCAGTGAGCCAGCTGAGAATGTAGTCACAGGGAAAAGTATGAAGTGTGGACCTGCGTGGTGTGTCTTTGAGACAAATGGAGGAAGGGTGAGATTTTGCAACCTTCATATACACAATCATGACTGGGATGTACACTTCTAATAGATATTTGGTCAATGTCAGTCACCCAAGTCGATGTCCTCATTGCTGCTGGGTCTTGTTAGGTTGGGTCTTAATCGACTGCTCTGCACTGCACTGCCGTGTGAAACAGCACAGTTTTCTCAAACAAATCAGCTTGGATTGCTTCAGCACTTTCAGAAAGGGAGATAAATACCAAATGAAGAAAAGAGAGGGAATGAGATGAAGTGGGAGGAGAATAAAACGACCAGCCAAAAAAAAAGAGAGAGCGAGAGAGAGAGGAAAAAGAGAAATTGATAAACCTACTATAGGAAGACAGTGAGAGAAAATCTTTATTGCATTTTTTATCCAGTCTTGGTGAAGAAAGGAATTCACGAAAACGGAGTTATTCTTCTGGAGATTTGATTTTAGAAGCAGAGAATAAATTCAGTACACTGCCAGGTTCTGCCATTCAACTGGGAACACAGAAGAGGCAATTTTATCCTTTATGGCCTTTCTCACAAGGTCTAATATTGTTAAGCTTTCAACCAAATGGTCAAAGGTATGATTATGGCCAGAACCTTGACTGCATCAAATCCATAAATGTATTTTATTGATGGATAATGGCAAAATCTGCGGTGATTCAGTCCACTCTAAAGAATGAACTGAGAAACTGGCTGAATTTCTTTGAGCTGTGACAGCGACACATAATTGAATTGCACAGTTGGAAACTTTTCTGGACTGATTTTCACAGATACAACTACGTTCCAGCTGTTTATTTTTAAGCATTTAAGGGTGTTTTTTCATTGAAGTGTCCTTTAAAGAAGGCAGTACTCGTTCACCTCATGTATAATCACGTTTCCTCCGAGTCCTGCTGCTCAGGGACACATTAGTAATGGTGGCTCCTCCTGACAGAATGTGACCACTGAAAGTTGCATTCAAAGAATTCTTAGTTCACAGTTAGTGATTTAACTTTTGGGCTTGACAGAAGAATAGCAGCATTTAGCATGGTTGGATTACTAAATGGGCCTACCAGGCACAGGTCCAAAATTGTTGCCCAGAGATGTGGAACGATTACAAAGACACAAAACAACTACAAAGAGATACTAACTGACTACAGGGAGAGGCAAACTGACCGGAAAGAGAAGCATCATGACCACAATGAGATGTTAAATAACCACAAAGGACACAAAAAGTCTACAAAGAGACACAAAAACAACCACAAAGGGACACAAAATGATCACAAAAAGAAAAGCAAAACAGTAACAAATACATTTAAAAAAACTACAGAGACCAACAGAATGAGCACTAAAATACGCTGCGTGGCAACAAAGAGACACAAACACCACACAAAGATTTAAAATGACCTCATGGCAAGACAAGGCATGAAAATGACTACAAAAGAAGCAAAATGATGACACAAAGATGCAAAATGACCATGCATGTAGTCTTGTATTAAAAAAGTAGAATCTGACTTTTTGTTTTAGTCCAGAAGCAGCTGGTGAACCACAGCCCTAACACTGGCTCCCCAGATATTTCGATGAGGGTTAAACATTTAATTCTGTCCATGAAGCAGTGTGACAGATGTTATTAACCATACACATTCTCAGTGGGTTCACCTTGTCCTGCATGACATTTTCTTTGTGCACAGTGGTAGATGTGTTTCTACTTGTTCCGGCCACACTCGAAGACGAGGATGGAAAAAAAAATAAAGCAATCACAGCCTCCTCATGGTTGCATCCTCTACCTGAATCCAAGAACTCTGTGTCCTTTGTGTGTTTGCTCTCTCAATGGGATGCATCATACAAATGGGAATGGAGGCGTACACTTCAGTCCCTCCTCAAAGACATTCGTGCTGTTGCACCCATTTGAGCTTTTAAGTTCACATCAAACGTCTACTTCTTTTAATTCATTAAACAAATGCATTATCATTTATTACTCTAAGTGAGAGCAACATTTCAGTAGAAATCTTCAGTTGAAAATACTAAGTAGGAATGACGTATTTGGTCATGCTGTCCTGATCCTCTCTATTGGAAATGTTATATGATTTTTAAAAATAGCTACCCCATTGTTAGTAGCGTTGCTACATGTAGCACCAACTCCCCTGACTCTGATGCTGGTGCTGTTATTGCTGTGTCCTTCCTCATTGCCATTATTGGCTAGGAAAAAAAAAACCTGAACAGATTACTGATGCACACATCACAGGCTGTAGCTGCTGCTCTTTTTGTAATACCTATGAGAATTGGATTTGGCAGTGACATGGATAATATCTACAGTATCTTGTCATTAACATGGCTGGCAACAACAAAAATGAAATGGCTGCCACATAAATATGAAAACGTGTTCCAACTAAACACCTGCCAATGAAACAATTATGTACTCTACTGTATGTGCTATCTAGCTGACGCATCACCACTCATTCATAACCTTCATCAAAGACAGTCAGTGTATGAATAAATACACTTTTTGCTATTTAATAAAATGGCCTTGTTTCAGTATTCTACCTCTGTGATATTTGAATTTTTGAGATGTTCTTCATATTGTGTCAGAAAGGAGCTGATTAAACTCTGAGGGCACTGTTCTGCTTGTAGTTATTGGTCTGCATTTCAATGTAATGCAGTCTGGTATGATAACACCATAAATTAAGACAGGGATGTCCAAAGTACAGCCCGGGGGCCAATCACAGCCCGCTGTCAGATTTGATGTGGCCTGAAGCTTCATTTTTAAAATATATTATTTATGGCCTGCTAGGACTGTCAGATACTGTATGGCTGAAAGATTTGTCTTTTTTGGCTGATGTACTAAGCATTTGAACCGCTAAGGACATAACTGCTGGTCTTATATATCTGTAGATGTAACCCAATATTACTTTCTGAATGATCTTGACAAAGACAAGAGCAAGAGTGATATGTTTTACTTAAATGTTAACAGACTTTGAATTACTCATAATAAGTCATGTTTAGAATGAACATGAGGTTAAGATGTATATCAACTTCATTCAAGTTTAACATGTTCACACAGTTTATTCATTGTTATTTGACTCCAGATGTGAAAGAAAGGCAGAACTGTTTTTTAGATTTGTTCACAACTGATTGGTTTAGATTTGGTCACATTGATTTCTTTTTTTTTTTTTTTTAAAGATAATTGTTACAATGAAAACAATAGTGCATTTGTATGTAACTTTTATTGTTTTTGATTTTTAAAATGTTAGTATTGGCCACCGGGGATCTTCACATTGTCACATCTGGCACTCTTTAAAAAACACTTTTGGACACCGCTGAATTAAGGCAACCTCACTGCTGTTTTGTGTTTCACTGAGGTTGGATTGGATTGCATCATGATTCAGATGGTATTGCATATTTTTGGGTCAATCAAAGTTGGTGTTGAGTTGAAAGAAAATGTTAAAGACTTTAAAGTCAAAAGTGCTCATAAAACTATCTTGTGTCTGTTTACAGTGAATTGTCACTGAGTCACTATTTTATTTATATATACTACATCTCATCTCAACAACTTACAAATATTGTAAAAATGACCAAAATTTAAAAGTAGTTCAAAAATAATAGTGACAGTCACATCTTACGTTAGCTAATTAACATAAATCATCAGTTATCTAGTTAGCTAGCTTTTTGATAACATTATCAGATGTAATTAGCTAGCTAATAATTGATTAGATAAGTTAGCTAGTTAGCCAGCTTTTTGCTAACATAAGATGTAAACATATACAGTATGTGTCTTATCTTTTAACAGGCTTTAAAACTTGAATGCGTTTTCACTCAAATAGCACACAGCAAGTGTCAAAAGGGCATTAACTGGCTTTTTTGGTGCTGAAGCTATCAAATGTCAAGTGCTGCCTCTGACTGTGGTTTCATCCTGGCGCAGAATGTATCAAGTCACCGACCAATCTGTAGGAGGGCTTGACAAAAACTTATTTCTATGCTAATAGTGCTGACAAATGTGTTGTGATCGGGTTGCCATTTTTGAGCGGATCTGAATTGTCCCCCTAAATTGAATTGTACTGTGAATTATCATATAATTGTATTTTCAGCTGTGATTTATGTGCCCATCGGAGCCGGTGTGCTCCAGTTAGTTGGTCGTGGCATTTCAACAGCTGGTCTGACTCCAAACACTGCAGGATGTTTCTCCACCAGTAAACATCATTCCCCCCCCACCTTCCTGCTCTTTTCTTTTTCATTCACTTGTTCTTTCTTTTTCTTCCCATTTTACTTGTTTTCTTTCATTCATTCTTTGCTTTTTTTCTCTCAGTTTCCCTACGGGCAATACTTTCACTTAATCCTTTATACTTTCTATCTTCCATCTTCTAACTGGGCTGTATTTGAAGGGATGACAGTCAGGTACCCTCAGGGTTATACAGTAGCTCTGCTTCCTTCATAGCATGCATGCACATACACATGTGAACACTCACATCTTTCTCTGTCTGTCAGTCTGTTTCTTGTTTTTTCTACCCCAGCACTTGGCATTGACATATTCTCTCTCCATCTCCTTGCTTTTTCTCTCTACAGTATTACATTGCATTGATGCTAAACTATGAATATATAAATTTTATACAAAAAACATCTATTTCCTACAACAAAACAAGAAGGTGAATCATGAAAAAGGGGGATAATAACTTAATAGCTTAATAAGGATTTAATGCCTGCTTGTCCATACCTCTGTACAGTTAAACGTATATGAGCCATGGCTGATTTCTGTCTATACATAGTAATAACTCAGCTGTATGTAAAATAGTTTTGTTGTCCTTAAAACTGCATTATATACAAATGTGAGAAGTAGAGGACTGTGACTACACACTGCACTGTGTGTGTGTGTGTGTGCTCATCTCATTCTGATAACATTCTCCTCTGTACGCCTTTCCATCTCTGCCAATAGGCGAGGCCTCACTCTTCTGCATCTTTGCTTGTCACCACACAACGATGCCCTGGCTGCCCTCAATCACACAGTGATTCCTGACATGTGGCATCATGTCACATCAACAGCATCTCCAAATCCAACACTATGTTCATGACAGGCAGCAGACTCAAGTCTGTGTCAAGGGTAATAGTGCCAGAAAACACATAATCCTGACTTACTTTACTGGGACCAACTTGTTTAGTGGTGATGCTTTTAAATGCACAAGAGCTGGACCAGGACTGGTGTATACTTATGGGGGGAAAGAATAATGGGCTGGATTACCTGAAAATGAACTTTTTTTTTTAAACTGCACCAACTGCTATCACGCTTTGACAAAGTGCTCAAGTAATGCTGAGCAGATTGGAGTTTTAGCTGTACAAACATTTCTCAGAGCTGCTCTGGAGGCAGAAATAGAAAAAAACCCTGGCTGATAGTAAACCTCCAGAGCTTTTTCAGAGGCACAAGTTTGCAAACTGGCAAACACAAACAGCAAATGAACTCAATATTTACAGCAAGTTCAAACTGCACTAATCAATATTTTTATATTAACGCTGAATCAATGTTATGTGATGTAAAGTGAAAGGTGTTGCTCGTGACAAACCCCACAGAGGATTTATGACCCGACTCTGCAGTTTTCCTCAACTCTATGGAGCCTTTCTCATTAATTGCATTTCTGCCCTGAGTATGCAGCTTTTATCAGCACACCGTACACAACCTGCTTGCGTCAAACAGCAGATACACAAACATACTTAGCTGTCTGACAAACAAAAGTTAGCAGCTAGCTGGTCATAGCCAGATACACAATAGAACAGAAACTCCATAAAATGAATGTTAACGTTGCTATCGTCTGCTGGACGTGTAACTTTTCAACTTCAAATTTAATTAACTTCTAATTTAAACAGTAACAAATCATTACAAAAGTTGACACTTTTCCTGTAGAGCAGGAATGACCGTACTCTTTATGAAATCATTTACCCGACAATTCCCACCATGATCAAGCCCTTGGCAAAGGTGGTGAGGAAAAACTTCCTTTTAACAGGCAGAAACCTCAAGCAGCACCACGCTTAGACATATGACTAAAGGTAGTAATAATGATGATCATAATGACCAATTGCTCGTATCAGTGTTGCCATGATCCATGAGAACCTGCAAGAGGAGAAAGCAGAAAAACTCTAGGGAGCAAGCCAAGTTATTAACATGCACATTGATCAGGCATAAGTGTGTACAGATGGAGAGACAGAAGAAGAGAAGAGCTCAGTGCATCATGGGAAGTCCTCCAGCTGTCTAGTTCTATAGCAGCTTAACTAAGGGACGGTTCAGGACTCACCTGAGCCAGCTCTAATTATAAGCTCCATCAGAAAAGAAAGTCTTAAGCCTACTCTTAAAACTGTTGACGGTGTCTGCCTCCAGAACCCAAAATGGTAGTTTGTTCCACAGAAGAGGAGCTGAAGCTGAAAGCAGCTGAAAGCTCTGGCTCCCAATCTACTTTTGGAGACTATAGGAACCTCAGGGAACCCTGAGAGTGCTGTGTTCTAGGGGGGTAGTAAAGTACTATGAGCTCCTTAAGATATGACGGTGACTGACCATTAAGAGCTTTGTCATTGAGGATAGGTTTTACAGGGAGCCAATGCAAAGATACCAAAATGGGAGAAACGAAATATACTCCCTTAATAGATTAGCTTTTCTGTATCTGCTTGAGACAGGATGTGTCTGATTTTCCAGTGTTACATAGGTGGAAAAAAGGCAGTCCTTGAAATCTGTTTAGGTAACTCCCAAGATTCTTTACGGTAGAGCTGGAGGCCAGGGTGATCCCAACTAAAGTAACTATATCTCTAGAAAGAGAGTTTTGTGGGTGTTTGGGACCAATTACAAGAACGTCAGTTTTGTCTTGAGTGAGTCTTTGAGTTTAACATCACAAAATCATGGGCCATCCAAGTTTCTATGTCTTCAAGTCATGCTTGAAGTCTAATTGGTTTTATCTGGCTTGATTGATCAATATAATTGATTATACTTCTTGTTCATTCATCCACAGACATGACCTCGTTGTATCAGCTAGCTCCTCTTTGCTTTTCACTGGGACCGTGTCTAATTTGCTGCCTGTTTAAGCTTAATTCTCTCTCCAGTGCAGTTCTTACTGAAGAAAATCTGCATTTATCATCTAACAAAGCTTTTCTTGTTGTAAATTATAATTAGATTTAGAAAGCCATTCTATATTTGAGATATTCACAGAGGTAATTTGTATGTTCACTGTCCAGTGCTTTACATTGCAGAGCAGCATGCAATGTAGGGCAGGCAGCAGCAGCAGGATTGGTTCTGTGACAGGAAGTTACAATTATGTACACTTAAAAGTGTCTATTTTTGGACCGACTGTCCTTTCAGTCGTCTGTCATTTCCATAATTACAGAGGCACAAGCACTTGCTGTGAATAAAACAGCATTTCTAATGTGGAGACAGGTGACTGACAAGGCAGTTTGACAAGTGATTGACAGGTGTGACAGCATGACAGAAGGAGGCGATGGGAATATATCTTAATAAAGATTGATGCATCAGGAAAGGACTTGACATTGAACCGATCACTGCAACCTCTGCATGCAGCAAGGACCAGTGTGGAGGCTGCAGTGAGGTTGCAGATTATGGCCTCACTGCTAGAATCTCATTGCGCGTCATTTGATTTTTATTGTAGCGTAGGCATAAAATAGCAGGATTTTAGGGGTGTAAATATGGACACTGCCGGCGGGGTGGTTGTGGATTAGTGGGCCTGTAGAGAAAACAACACACCACAGCAGCAATTTTAGTTTGTTGATCAATTACGGCATCTCAATTATAATTTGCTGCTCCATACCACTGATAGTAAAACAAATGGACAGAGTATTCATCACTGAAGAGCGATTTTGAAGCTCAAAATATGGGATATCAGCAACCTAACGTGGTCCGAATGATGCCTGGGTGCTCAGGCCATCTGTATCTACCTGTCAATCAAAGCAGCCGCGCTGTTAATACTGCATAGTAAAGCATAAAGTGACATTTCTTTGAACAAGCCTGTTTAGATTTTGTTTTCAAGGTCCAACATAAAATAAAAATGCTGTTCTGCTCCTGTCACTGCTGTACCACTAAGAATATCTGACGCAATTTTAATCAACGTGATCTCATTTCAGTTTTCATTTTGCTTGATGAGTCATCTCAATTTCCACATTGCTCCATATGTGTGAACAGATGGACAAAGGTCCGTGTATGTTTTGGTCATTGGATTTTCCGTTCAGAAGAGGATATTAAAAAACAAAAAATGAGTGGTTATTTGATTTTTATTTTAAAATTAAAATTGAAATTCAAGATATTTTTCTTTACCAGGGTCAAGAAGGGATAAACAAAACTTTAAAAACTGATTTTCATTTCCTGTTTCTAAAAACAAAAGATAAAATCGCTCAAAAACAGAAACAAAAAAGCTCCTGTTTTTTCATATTGTGTGACCGGAAGTTGCTGGAGGAAGTTTCAAAGTAAGTGCATATGACGGTGGACATGGATCAGACATTGTAAAAAATTTTTTAAATGAAAATCAAATAACCACTCATTTTTTCTTTTTTAATATCCTCTTCTAAACTGAAAATCCAATGACAAAAACATACTCGTACTGACAAACATGCAATCAAAGCTGATAAATCATGACAATTTAATATCACTCACTATCGTCACTTCGCTCTCTTAAATGTGATTTATCACTGAGTGAGCCCATTACCTGGTTTTCACTCAAATCACTGAGCATGAGATTGATTAAGCTTCCAAAAGTCATTTTGTTTGGGAACAATCTAATACTCAATAAGTCTCAATCTACTGGCAGTGTTCTGCCTTTCATAAACACAGCATTCTAATCCGCACAATCAAAGGTGCTTTCATCCTGTGAAATTATGAGGATGTTTTCCCGCAATTAGTTTGGTGTGAACCAACTCCATTAGTGTGGCTCAGTGATTCCTCTTCTTTTGCCTCCTGACAGATCTCTTGATCCGTGTTGTGAGCATAATTAACCATCAATGATTAGCTGAAGAACATCAGTAAGCCAGCAGCTTCTGATCGTATCTGTTTCAAGGACCCCTAAATGGATCCACCGTAGACCACTGTCCCTATTTAATCCAGTTCTGTTCAGATGAACCCTATCTGAGTCGGTGTTGCTACCTTGTACAGTGGGGGTGATGATCACAGAGAAACTATATCATCAAGGAAAATCTATTTAGTCTAAAAGTACATTCCTGAGTGCCTTTGAAAATGTGAACTGGGCATCCTGTTGGCGCTTATTAAGGGAGCATACCATTCAGACACAAAGTCTTGATTCACCGTTGGCCTGGTCCTACGATGCACATCATACACCACTCTCCCTCTGCCTCTCTGCGTCTACACTGTGTAGTATTCACTAAAAACAAAATGGCTCATAATCCAACCATCCATTTTCTGTGACCAGTTAACCTCGGGGTCACGGGTCGCCTGTTAATCATAGGCCTGGCACACAGAAACAAACCACCATTCACACTCACTTCAAGAAGGGTTAAATCTGAGGCATCTAGACTTGGTTGTAGATCCATCAAAAACAGACATCACACACATCCATGTGATCCCAAGTGCATGTCTTTGGACTGTGGGGGTATAATTAAGTAATTTAGAAGGACGAATCAGCCTGTTCCCACATGGACCAGTGTTTTGACTATGTAATATTAACTGCAGTTTTTATTTATATGACACAAACACACTACTGCACAATAAGTATTATGCAGACAACGTATTGAAATGATGTACTGTCTTTAGCAATGTCTGCTTTTCCACAGATCGGTCAATAGGCTCTCTGTCATGTGCAGGGGGAGTACAAAGAATGCTGTGGTCCGCCTTAAACACTGTCTGTAAAACTTGTGTTCCTTTTTTTTATCCAATGCTCCTCTAAGCTTGGATAATCTGACAAGGTCGCCCTTTTTAGACTTCATCTTTATATAGTATATAGTTATAGTTAGTATATAGTTGTTAGCCGTAAAATATGTCCACATAGTACTTTTTAATGCACGCTTCTAGGATCTGAACTCGTTGGTGGTTTTTCTATTCAAAACACGTACATAAGCTTTTTTTCAAAACACGTCTATGACCGTTAATAAATATTTAAACTGTCTCTATGTTCCACCAAGGCTTGCGTGTCACAAAGGTCGACAAAAACTTTTTTTGTTTCTCTTGAAGTGTGTTCTGGCAGATTGGCAGAGTGTAGGCATACTGATGACGGATGGGTGTGAAACCTCAGGGATCGTTGCCAAGGTGGAAAAGGAGAAGGGTGAAGCCTCTTGGTATGACTAGTAGCAGGTCTAGGACTGGAATACATCGCAGCTGGAATTAAAACCCTCAGTGCTTCCTCCATAAGCCCTTTCTCCATAGACTTGAAAACGGTCTAGGTTTCTGTCATGCAAGTGAAAAGATGCAAGGACTTGTTCTTCTTGATTCGAGGGGTTCCTGATCAGGCAGGTTAAGGTACGTTGATCCACTATCACCAGTCTCAACTCTGCCCAGTCGTTGAATCTCCCTACAGCGTCCCTACAGCGGTCAGGCACCACTGTTTCACCCTCATCCAGCTGATACAACCAGAGCTCACCTGTTTCGTACTTGAACACATACCCCAAATGTCCTTACACTCCGAATGGTTCAAAAGACCATTCTTCCTGTAGAGACTTGCATGGGGGCAAGTGGGTCCACCACAGGTGGACTATGCTTTTCTTTGGAGGACCTGTGATTGGTCCTGATTCTTGGAAGATGGTAACAGGTGTCTCACATATCAGCCATGTGTTGAGTCAGAGTAAATTCTACATTTCTTGTTTGTTTGTTTTGTTGATGGTGGATTTTGATTCAGATCTCTGCACTCCGCATTTTTTTTTCTTCTTGTTTTTTTTTTTTTTTTTTTACTAAGTTAGTTTTTGACCCGTTCTCTAAGGATTCATGTTTTCCACACCTACTTTCCCATACTGGTTGTTGCAGTATTTATTTAATTTTGCATCACCGCCAAATTCCACCAGCCACAGATGCGACACATTCTGTTTACACCATAGCCAGAGTTAATCACATAGTTAATGCCAATCACAGCCAAAAGACAAACAATGTAACTAGGTAGCATATTTACATATTAAGAAGTACATAATCCAAAGAAAAATGGCCAAATCTGCGTAAGTTATGAAAGTCTGGCAGGCAAAACGCTCCACTTCTTAAATGCTTTGAAATCACATGGCATTAGGCAAAGCAAAGAATGAAATCACCCCAGTTCAATCAAACTATGAAGTCTATGAAGCAATTTTCTTTAGAAATAAACATATTCTCACGCTGTGTCTACATGTTATGACCTATTTCTTATTATTTTGACTGTTTGTTTGAGTTATTGTCTCGAGTTTGGAATAATCTTCAAAGATAATGGTGGTGAGAGAAAAGCCTGTTTGCCATAAATCTATTTGTGGATTTAAAATTTCCTCATGCAATCAGCTTAGGGACCCCTGGAGCCTCTCTCAAGGACCCCTGGAGGTATCAGTGTCCCAAGAGTCCTCACATCCAGGCTTATTTTTGTTTAGAATATATTCTTGACAAACACAGCACGAGCTATACGGCACACCTCTCTCTCTCTCTCTCTCTCTCGCTCTCTCTCTCTCTGTCTCTATGCCTCTCTATCACCAAAGTATATTCTCAGCGGACACTGACGCGCACAACATAACAAAGCCTTTCTCCCGTTTCCCCTGCTCTCTCTCTCTCTCTCTCTCTCTCTCTCTCTCTCTCTCTCTCTCTCCCGAGGTTCTCTCCTCTATTCCATCTCCCCTCCTCTGCTCTGCACCTGCTCCTCCCCTCCTGCCTTATTATCCTCAGACTCAGAGCTGCGCTCCGTCTTCGCCAAGTGATGCTCCTCGGCAGCGCACGTCGGTGGCTTCTCACCGCCCGCTGCAGGGATCAGCGCTTGGGCTTGTTTATCTCCTGTGGAAACACACACTGAAGGGACGCCAGAACATGGGAAATTAACGGGGCTTTTTGTGGGAGTGAGCTGGAAGAGGCTATAGGACGACGAAGAAGCACCCAAGTCCCATCCGAGAGAAGAGGGAGGAGGAGGAGGGGAACTCCGGGGAAACGGTCCCGCCGGGACGGGGGAACGCAGCGGAAGGTTCTGTGCTTTAAATAGTTTGAAATGGACTCAAGATGATTGTTTTTGTTTTTTTGCTCGTGAAGAATTAAAGCACGGGATTTTAACGGAGGGGGTTCCTAAGTTGCGGTCGGTCGGTGCATTTGTGTTTGTGATGGAGTGAGTGAGAGACAGGGCGCACGGTAACTTCAGCCTCGCCATGAAATCAGTGTTTTTCAGCCGCTTCTTCATCCTGCTGCCCTGGGTCCTTATTGTCATCATCATGATCGACATCGACAGTAAAAGAACAATCCGGGCTCCGGCAGCCGCTCGGACTGGCAGGGCGCAGAGGGCGGCCCGCACCGGCGCACCGGGGTTAGGTAGCGCCCAGAACCAGACCGCCCTGCCGGTTATCTACGCCATCACTCCGACTTACACCCGCCCGGTGCAGAAAGCCGAGCTGACCCGTTTGGCCCACGCCTTCCGCCAGGTGCCCCGTTTCCACTGGATCGTAGTGGAGGACTCGACGACGCGCACGGAGCTGGTGGCGCGTTTTCTGGCCCGGTGCGGCGTGCCGTACACACACCTGCATGTGTTCACTCCGCGCAGGTTCAAGCGCGCCGGGATGCCACGCGCCACCGAACAGAGGAATGTGGCTCTCGCGTGGCTCCGGCAGCACCGGAGCAAGCGGGACGCCGGGGTGGTGTTTTTCGCAGATGACGACAACACGTACAGCCTGGAGCTGTTTGAAGAGGTAACCCTGCATTTAATATGCTGCCTGTGTAATGGCATCCATCCTGCTCAGATCAGCTCACTTCACAGCTGACCGAGAGCTTCATGACCAGCGTCAGCGCCCAACGCTGGCTGCAGGGCTTACAGTACAGATACAACATAGGAATTTAAATTTAAAGTGGTCAGTTTATTGTGTGTGAACACACCCATGCAAAGTTCCTAGCCTAGGAAAATACAATCTTTGCACACAAAAGTCCTGCTTTAAAAACAAGACAGAATAAAAGTAGTGTCAGCTAAATTTGGGCCACGTAAAGGAACACGATGTCACGTTGGAAAGAGGGAATAGTATGTTTTTTTATTTAATATATTAAAAGTTGGACTCATCAGTAATTATCACACCACTCCTCACATCAGTGCTCTCAGGAGTTTTGTTGCTACACCCACACCTGGCCTGTAGCTTATGGCTAATATCAGCAAACATTTAGATTGTGTTGTGTCGCTGACCATTACTGTGGCTTTTCACATGAGCTCCTGTACCTGTACTTGTACAGCTGTGTTACACTACCGCCAGCAAAGATTACATAGATAATCATAGTGCCCCCTAAGAGCTGTATTATCAGATGGTGATTAATATTAATGCATGTAAGGGCATAGTATTGCATTTGCCCATCACATGTTTGTATTTCAGAGGACTGGTGATTTCACTTTTTGGGGGGCTTTTGCCATATTTAAAATGTCTGTAGATTTTGCAGTGAAAATATTCCAGTGCTTTAGTGTACAATTAACAATCTTTAATATAAAATACTGCTTTATCTGTATAAATCCCCTCAAAATAGCATATAATTAAAGGCTTTAAAGTGTCTTTTTCCTATAAATAGGAAAACACAGTCATACTTCATGGCATATTCTGCCATCAAACAGCCCTGATAAACAATAGGACCACCCCTGCACACCCTGATGCATTGTGCCAGAGTTTTCTATGTCATGTGAGCTAATAGAGGGGAAAGCTATACATATAAGAGCCTCCTTTTTCCACAGCATCAGCCCTGTGAGTGTAAAAGGTCGGTTTCTCCCATTTCTGACTGTGTTTGTGTCACACTCTATTATGCTGCACAGGGAAAAAGTCATTGTTAGCTTTCCCCAAATGGGATCATTTGAAGACAGAAAATTCACCAGTTCTTCATGTTGATGGGATCCCACTGGAAGCATGCTAAAAAGAACCCTGGGGAGGCTCCAGACCCCGTTTCAAGAACCACTCGATTCAGCTGAGAGGCTGTGAACCAGCGTATTGTAGAGGTGAAAGTGGTCAAACTAGGCTACATGGACACTTGGTATTGAAGCAGTGAACACATAAAGACGGCTGACAGAGAGACAGATGAGGGAGATGGATGGTGGCCGTGTCGGTGCTGGGGCTGGGGTGCTTTGGTGCACCGGGGGTTCTTTTATCTCACCACCATCGCTGTCCAGTTTTCTATTGATCCAGTCACCAGCACAGAATTAACAAGCAGGGCTGTGTGTGTGTGATTATTTTGTTTGCTCTAACTTACTGTCTGTGTGAGTATACTTGGGTGAGACTGCAAGTATAGACTCTCTCTATCTATCTTCTTTCAAATGAAACAATGGATTTTTATTTTGTATAATTTCAGTAATTTCCAGTTTTATGTTTCTAAAACTGGATTTTCATCTTGTTGTAAAACCCCCTGAAGGAGCATTTAGACCAGTACAAGACACTGAAAGTCTGTAAGAACATATTGACCAGTCGTAGTGTGTGAATCTGAGTTGGACAACAAGCCAGATAATATGCCTGTATCAGCCAGTCATATTGGTAAACTGACACCTCCGATTCAAGCTCATATCTGAGAGTGTGTTTATCGTAATGCCTGTACATATATGGGTATCTCTTTTCACATCACTGTCAGTTGTCTTTTACATTAAGGACACACAGCTCTAGACGTTCAGCTAACAAAGAAAGACGATCCGACAGCAGCAGAAGCAACAAAACAATCCTCTCACTCCCGCAGATGCACAAACACTCTGAAAGAATGCATCTCTGATTGCTGATTGCTCGCTCTGATTGCTGCCATTCAAAGATAGATGGCCCCCAAATCTGAAATTGCTGTAATTTGCTCCAATAATAATAAATTCAGAATGCAAAACATTTTTGTAGAACATATCTGGTATGTCTGCACTGAATAATATATTTAAACTGAACTAATATGCAGTAGTCTATCTTTTGCTTTGCAGTGAGTTGTTTAGGGACTGGTGATGAACCCATTCAACAAATGTTGTGCTCTCCTCTACCTGAGTATTATAATGGTCCTTTGAATGGTTGGAACATGTTAATTTGAAAAAGCTTCTTCTACTTTTGAAAGCACCTCACATCTAAAATCTGTTCAAATTGCAAAGTTTTAGCCGAAGGCACATTTGTGCAGAGTGTGTTCGATGCACAAAGTCTTAGAGCAGTCAGGTTGATCAGGAGAGGTGTAATCAGCAATGACTGATATCTGTTAATCTGTCAATTATTTTCTCAATAAAATGTCAGAAAATGGTACCAAAAAAAAATCTGCTCACCATTTTTGGTTTTGTTTTGTTTTGTTGGTTTTAATGGTTGGTCTAAATATATTCAGTTAACTGATGGATCGAGGAAAGTAGAAATTATTCACATTTGAGAAGCTGAATTAGAGAATTAAAAAATATTTTTATTTTATTAGCTCAAAACAATGATTATTAAAATATGTGGCTAATATTTTTAGGTTGACAACTATACAATCACCTATGCACTGGAGCTCTAACTACTGATGAAATGCAGTAAATATAAGGGATTCCAGACAACTAATCACTATTTTCAGTGTTGATTGAGCTGTTGATTTTTTCCTAAATCAATTGTTTGATTTATAATATATTTTATATTTATAATATATTTATGAATTGTATTAACCACAGAGCAATCTTAAATTAGCTTGCTTTTGTCAGGCCAACAATCTAAACCCAATATCATCAGTTATCAGTTCACAATCAATATAAATCAAATTAATATAAAAAAAAAATTCTACATTCTAGAAGTTGCAAATGAAAAATGTTTTGCCGTACTAGTACTATACTTCAGACAGATGATCTGTCCAATCAATCCAAAGCAAAGTACATGTGTCACATTGGTCCAGCCTAAAAAAAAACAGCTTTGATTCAGACTCACATGCTGAGTCTAGATGGCTTCTCCCTCCATTGCATCTCCGAATGCAACACTTGGGTGTAGCCAGGCCTACTCAGTGTTAGACTCTATGCCTGCGGCTCAGTGTAAAGAGCATCTGTTTGATTTGTTGATACCACACTGTCTTTTCTCTGTCCTCCTGCCTATTTCATTACCCAGCTCCTCTGTGCAGGTAATGGCCTGTCATAGAGAGATAATAGGCTGTCATACGGCAGTAATAACCTGCAGAAACTGTCTGCAGGCTTTAGACTGATTGCAGTAACTGTGCTTATAGTGGGTGGCAGCTGCATATTAGAAACCCATGTTTCTTTTCAGGAAGAAAAATAATTGAGCTAACATCTTTGAAACTGGAATATTATTTTACCGTGACCTTTTGGAATAATAAAGTCATTCCTTTTAATTCCAGTGCCAGCAATGATTTCCTACAAAAATCATCTCTAAAAAAAAAAAGACACCTGTCTTGATACATTACTGCCTGAGATAAAACAGGATGTGATCTAAAAAATGTGTCTGAACCACCTCCTGTGTAGACAAACTTCTCCATCTGATGAAATAGAAGCGTATCAAGAGAGATGTGCCCAACATCAAAAAACTGAGTTAGCTATCTTCCTTCTTGTAGTTGTGTGTAGATTTGTTGCTGGTGTTGTGTCCTGGTATCAAACCTACATTCTTCCACCTTGGCTCAGTAAGCAAACATTCATGGAAACTCAGAGAGGGAATACTGTACTAGAAAAGACCGTGACCTTAGTAGATCCAAACTTAATCTGTCAAATGAAACAGGTCTGTGTGTTGAAGTGTTCTCAAGCAAGATACTGAACCCCAAACTGCTCCTGATGCTGCACCAACGATGTGCGAATAGCTCCCCAAAGAAGTTCAACAGCCTGTTTTAAGAGCTGTATTTGGATGTAGTTTTCACTGTATGATTCTGCTTAACCCCTGCTGACTCTGTAACAAGTAGAATACAGTGCAGTAGGATTACATAACTGATTCATTTGTTAATTTAACTGGAAAATAGAAGTATTTTTAGTTTTAGTTATTCCTGTTTTAATCATCATTGTAGTAGCTACTGTGGAGCAAAAAGGCGAGGGATTCTGACCTGCAGTTGCCCAGTTAACAAATGATGAACCCCATCTGGGATAAAATCTCCTTCTTGACTCTGAGTTGTTGATTACATGAGAGTAGCTGCCCAGGCTGTTTCGCTTTGAGAGCAAGCTCCAAACTGCCGCAGAGTAATGAGCGAAGTCCCCCCCCCCCCCAACAACACACCCCACCAACCCTTACGAAAAAAACAGTGGTACGTGGCAAATGTTTAACAAGCCTCCCAACGTCCCCCTTTTCTCTCTGACAGCACAGTGAGAGCGAGTCAGGTGGAAAGGCATTTAACATAAGAGACATGAGTTAAAAGGTGTGTTCTCAGTTTCCACACATTAGTCAGGCCTCGCGACACGTTCCAGCTGAGTCGCCTCCGAGCAGTCAATAGAGTGTCAGAAAACGCAAGACCGCTCATTTAATGCCACCTCGATTGGTCCCATGTGCTCTGCTTCCTGTTGGTTCGTTAAAGGACCAGTGTGCTATAGGACTGTGATTTAGCAGGATCTACTTGCAGACTATACAGAATAAGGCAGCAATGAATATCATATATCATATGAATATCATAAGTGCATGCTCATTTATGTGTAATCCACATTAAGTAAAAGTACTTATGTTTTTGTTAGTTTAGAATGAATCTACAGAGGGATCGGATCCTCTGCCATGGAGGAACCACCATGTTTCTATCGTAGTCCAGAATGAACAAACCTTTCTTGTTTTTTGCAAGTCTCCCCACCATAGGTTCTCCTACATGCTTGAAAGGGTATCGGTTGCAATCTGAAACCTCACCACTGGATGCCACTAAAACCTATACATGGGTCATCCAAGGTGATTTCAAAAATAATAATTTTGGGTACTGATAGCTTCCAGAAAAGTATTCTTGTGAGGACAACTGAACGGCATTTAAAGCATCACTGATAGTAAAACTCTAATTATACCCAGAATAAAGGAGTTGTTATAGACTTAGAAATTCCCTAAGCCACAGTGAATGAGGCTTCATTGATGACTTTTGGGTTATTTTAGTAAAATAACACAGTGGAAGGATTTCTTTGGGAGAACATTAACGGGGAACAATATTCTTTGGCAGTAACAAAGAAATAGTTCACTGATGTTCACTTATTCATGCTTGGTTTTGCTTATTCAAGAAAGAGTGACCTACAGGTAGCGATAACACAACAACCAGAATTTGTCTGTTTAAGACACATACTGTACATAGTCTTTCTTTTGCCATAGTGTAGCTACACTACATCAGCCAACTCAGTGTCTTATGTTAATAATAAAATGACTGCAATTATCTGCCCACTGATTCATTAAACCGACAAGGAAAAACAGGTTCAGCCATTTTGAATACAAGCTGTACTGGAGGAGGGAGTGTGTGAAGACATTGAAACTTTTGTCTCACTTAAACTTTTCAGTGATGTGTCACTGTAGTTAGCTAACACCAGCTAAATGCTCTAAAACAGCTTTTGGCCCAGGAGATCTGATGATCAATTACCTGGTTGAGTCAGTGTGATCAAGCCAAAGCTTCAAAACTAAGACTCACGTTGTAATATCTGACTTATCTGATTAAATGACTCTTGAAACTCCTTTTTGTTTGTTGTATAAAATGGTCGATTGAAGAGTATTTGCCAATAAGTCAATTATTTTGCCCCTCAGCTCTGTCTGTTTTTGCCTTGGAGGAACCTGTTCAAACTTGGCTGCGAAACAAGCAATCAGGAAAATTAAGCTGTGCTTTCTTACCCGTTCTTCATTCCTGAAAAGCTGACTCTGGGGATGGAGGGTTTTTTCAGCTGACGGAAGCATGGCAGGGCTGTTTGATTCAGCTGCAGCAGCCTGTCAGCCAGGCAAGACTTTCGTCAGACCTTTTTTGAATAATTGAACTCCCCCAGCCCTGAGAGCTCCACAGCCAGTCACGGTGACTATTTTAGGGAGCAGGTACTTAGGCAAATGCTCTGTGTTCAAGTGTGACTCTGGGACACCTTTCCTGAATGGTGCCACACTGGGTCTAGTGTTAAGTTTTTATGTCTGATATGGTGTGATGGCTTTTCACATTGTGTCTTAGTGGTGGTAATCCACTGCTGCGCTGAAACCATCCTATGAATTTTGAATCAGAGGACTCCAAAACTTTAATATGTTGTTACATTTAATTTCTCTGATAGTTAGTGATTAATTTTTTTATACTTTCACACTGTTAAAATTGTCTTCTCATGTTTTACTTCCTATTGGGGTCAGTTGGTATTGGCTAAAAAGGGTTTTTTCATGAAGGAAATCATCAGAAGACATGCTAAAATTAAGGATATATTTGATCAAGTGTCCATGCAGCAGACTCTAGGCCTACAGAGAATCGTGGAGCGATGGGGGGGCAGCACAAAGAGAAACTGCTGGGATAAAGGAACCAGAGCGAAATGGGAAATTCAATTTCCTCAAACCCCTATGAGCAATTATCATAATTACATAGTGTAGTGGGAGAAGCGAGGATGGGGAGGGGGTTGTAATGTCAGGGAAGCGAAGCAGAAAGGAGATGAACCTCTGCAAGAGAAATTGTCCATGGTCGGGTTGAAGGGAGGATAAGGATGGGGGAGTGAGGAAGGTGAAGGAAAGGTTGAAGGCTTTTAAGGGCCAGTGTAAAAAGGTGTTATGCACCAGCTCTCTGCTTATTTCTCCTGCCTTTTTCCCCTGAATTTGCAGTTTGACTGCACAGGGATATACTCCCTATTCTCTCATCAAACCCCTTTCTTGCCCTTGCTTACGCTGTATAGAACAGCGATTGTCATACATTTGTTAAACAGCAGCTGGTATTCCTTAAACATGTTTTATTGAAGTAAAATTAACATTTTGTCATCAGGGCTCGCTAGTCCTCATAAAGTCCATGTAACATAACATATGTAGGAGGACATTCTATTATAGCTTAGAAATGTAGAAATCTGACAGTTTGAGGAGATGTACTTTCTTTAAGGACCCGTGCCTGGCCCGTGCCTGGCTCTGTCTACTGTTTCAACAAAGTGATTACTTGCTGCTATCCATGAGCAATTAATGATGCATGCAACATTAGAAGGAGCTTTAAAAGGAGTAAGAAAAGGAGGAGAAAATATGCTTATGTGCTTTGTCTCTGTGAGTGAGCTGACATAAACAATATCAATTATGTCTGTGTTACAAGAATCATCATCTCTTTTATACAACAGTCAAAATATATTCACTATATCAACAATGTGCCAGAGTCTGCTGAGTTCTTGCCACCCACTGACAATCTCATGACGTCACATCCCATTAAGTCACGTTCAGGCGTTGTGTTTTTAAGATTTAACACAGCAGGATCCGCCTGCTCAATATCCCTCAAATCACAGAATCACGAGCACCAAAGTGTCCCATGATCAGATCAGAATTTTTGCCCCAGATTCTAATACCACACAAGGTCACATATAGCCTCCAGCTAATTCATTCAGGAGCTCCCAATCGGAAACACCGGCAGTCTTTTATTAGAAAACGCAGACTCGTCTGCTAATTATCTCTTCTATCTCTTCTATTGTGGCATCGGCATCCTGCGGGTCACCGGTGTGTCGGTTTAATGAGTGAACTGTTAACGGCGACTTTCAACTGAATAACAATGCGGTGGTAACAGTTGTGCGCTTTTTGCTGAGAGTCACCAGTTAGCGGGGTCGCTCACTTGTTAAACTGAAACAGTTGCAGACTCAGGAGGCGGGAGGGGAGTGTGCACCTAATTACTACAAACTTAAACACTCATGAAACATAGATGAAAGATTATCTTGTTATACCCCTTTATAAAGTGACCTGCAAAAACACAACAGTGGTGCTATTAGTGTGTACAGCGCTGTTAAATCACTAAACTAAAAAAATCAATGTACACCCAGTACTCCCAAAGACGACGACTGTCATTTTAAGTGGTTCTTGTAAAGCAGATATGTTCAAGCCAAGTTTTGTTTTAATTAGTGATTGGTTAAGGGGTTTCACATCATGATTGACTCTAACCTTACCCCTAACCCCCAACCCTGAGTCCTGCTTGCAAATGAGTTGGGGGCACCATCCAGCTCCAACCCCGACCACTACTGCACAGATCGTCTCCCCTTTTGTACAGTGGAAGGAAGTGGAGATGCTTCTTGTCTTCCATCTTTCATTATATGGTCTTGTCTGTTGGTTTAAGGAAAAACAAAAACGTTTGCTGACACACAGGGATTCATAGTGTGTCCTGTAGCCTGTATAGTAAACACTGTGGTAAGGCCTGAAGTAGCGGGCACATTGCAGTTAACTGGGTAAAACTATAAATGTACTATGAACTATGAGATTTACACTCAGTTCCTAGTTTATTAGGCACACTTAGCTAAAACGAATGCAGTAGACTGATAAATCAGTTCTGCAATAAATCCTCCTTTCACGAAGGTGTTCAGTTTTTGTTGAAACTGTGTGTTGATTCAACTGTTTGTGATGCTGTTGAATTTTAATGAGGTGTTTCTAATATTTATACTACTTTGGTATAAAAATGGTGGAACAAATATGAGAAACACAGAATAACATGATGCAAATCAATAGCACCAACGTCACCAGCAGTTTAACATAAAGCCTGAAAGAATGATATATGAACAAACAAGCTAGCAGGGCTCGTATATCTATTTTTATTTAAACTAATACAGAAATATTAAAATGACAGGCTATGAAAGGAGCACCAGCCTGTGGGTTTTCAGACACAGTTTGCGAGCACAAGCTGGCCTGTACACAGGCTGAATGGTGGCTGATTTGGCAACACTGTGTTGAGTTCAGGAAGCTGCACACAGTCAGTGCACATGACAATTTATTTAGCCCAGAAATAGTCTCACATGCCCTTAAAACCATAGTGTAACTTTTCCACCATAAAATAAGAGATTTCAAATAATTTCCATTTCCAACTTTTTTCGTCTGTTGTTCCCGATTGGTGGAACGTCCTGCCAATTCCTACCAGATCAGGTACACTACCAATAACTGGACATGATAAATCTACCCCCCTCTACAAATGGACCTTGATTCTCTGTGAGTAGTACTTATTGCTGCTCTAACGTGTCCTTGTCACACTGTACCTTGACTGTTTCCCTTTTTGTAAGTCACTTTTGCTTTGTTAGTTAGTCTAAATGTAAATTTAGATACTACAATGACACCACTGTAATCAGGTCATTGGGGTCTCCCTCTATATTTATACTTGCACTATGTAACTTTGTACTTTGGGTACAATCACCCACGACAAGTATGTAACGCTAAGTCACACACCACCAACTATTTGACTGATTTTGGTGAAACTGGATCATATTCCATGCAGAAAATGTTTTCTGGTTTTCCCTCAGACTGCTGCGCGTCAGCTCTCTGTTACAGCTGTCTATGTTTATGACAGTGTAATTGGACTCTGAAACCAGAGGCGGTAAATCACAAAAATACCAATTTCTATGCAATGTTGCTTTAATGCCTCACATAATGCAAGAAATCAAAGTAGGGAGGGGAACTATGATGTACGTCATTGGTTTATGTCAAAAAAGCTGGAGCTTAGTATAAATATTTTGGGTAATGCATAATTTGACATTGTATTGTATGTACACACAGATCCATGCAGTATATGCGCACAGCCAGTTCCCCTGTTAGAAAGAAACACTGTGACATTACAGTATGTGCAGAGGTTTGTGGATATTCTCAAAGAAATCACTCAGCTTCATACTCACATACACGCACACACACCTACACACTTAATAAGCACGCAACTTCATCTCTTTCATCCTTTTTTTTTCCCCACATAAACCCATAAAGCATTCAACCTGCACACGTATCATGCACCATTGCATCACAGTTTCATAGCCTGTCCCCAGCCTCTCTAATTTGATTCATTCATTTTCTCCCAGCTCATTTCTTCCCTCCCTTTCTCCGATTGCCTCTGCCATGCATATTAATAACACACAGATAAAAATACGCTTGATTAAAATCACACCCGGCCCAGCCACCCGAACACTCGTCCCAGTGCACAAACAACACAATGACGGCTCTTTCTTGGGGGCAAGAGGCAGGAAACGAGAACATCCATAATGGATTTCATATACTTCATCATTAAGAGTCTCTTTGTGTGTACACACAATTCACTTCTCACCTTTTTGTTTGCAGGGGAGAGAGTCAGAGTTGATTACCTTGCCTGAGCCTCAGCACACCCAGACAGTGTCCTGGCTGCGAGTCACATGAAATGTGATTCCTCTCAGCACTGTATCTTTTCACCCCCAGCTTTTCTTTTGTTTACTTGTAAATAGCATGCGTTTACTGACTGAGCTGCCAGTGCTATAATTTGTCAGGACTTGGAGGTTGTCATGCACCCCGCAGCATCTGAAATTATTTTTCATGTGTGGCGAAGATGAATTATTTGTTATCTCAGTGCAGCGTCTGCCCTCTGGTGAAGATATCCACATTGATAATGAGACAGGAGCTTTTGCAACACATAGCAGAGTGTCCGCTGGTGTTGGTGCTGTACAGAACAAAGGCGTTCACAGGTTCATCAGAGGAGCAAAATGGAGGACATCAGAAGGAAAAGTAGCAAGTATATTCTGTATTCAGTGGGACTTCAGTTCCTCTGTATCCAAAATATTTTTTACATATGGATTTAGCTCCATTTCACTACATGTACTGGACTTGAGTCTCATCAAAATCAAAGAAGACACCCATGACTCTGAGACAGTTCTGAGACTTTTTTTTAGCTTTGGGCCAGACAATAAAGGTGAATAGGGTTAAGATCTGAATAATAACTAATAGATCAACATAACACGTCCCCAGTTGATTACTTGCATTGAGAGCATAATTTTTTTGTTTTTTTGAAATTGCAATGCAAATCAGGCATTTGCATACATTTCCAGAACAGAAGTCTGAACACTGGAGAAAAAACACAGAAAGAATTTTGGAGAACTCGTTTTACCACTTCATAAATCAGAAAATACTGGATGAAAAGTTTTTAGGAATAAAATGTGATATAAATCAGTCTCTGAATGATATGTGAATAAAATGCTTTTGTAAAAACCTTCAGAATATAGAAAAGAATAAAGCAGGATGATTTAGTGTATGAAGGTGCTACTGAAGTGGAAATCTATGACCTAAAGTCTGAGAACTGATAACTATTAAGACCCAGCAGTGCTTCTACTCCATGGTCTTCATGTTTAGCAAGACTGTGTTCTGGTGAGTCCTTTGGTGGCAGCTCCGTTCTGTTTCAAGGATTTTAAGCATGTTGGACATGGCCTTGAATAATACATTTTCCTCTACAAATGAAGAAGGCAAAAGCATAATCATACAATGCTCCGGCAATGGCCAAACAAGTCATGTGCAACTTAGTCTAAGGAAACTCAAAGAAATGGAGAAACAGTTGTATTAGCACATACTACTATAGAGAGGTGAGGATCCCATGAGGACTGCATTAAAAATATTCAAAAAAAAATAATTTGCTATTTCATGAAGATATTAAGCAACAGAAAGCTAACCTACAATCAGAAATAAAAAACAAAAAGAGATAATGCTGCCAGTGATACAACAATATTCATTCATTGGTATTCATATATATATACACACACACACACACACACACCGACAACCCTGACCCAATGAAAATGAAAAATGCAGAGGGGAGAAACACAACAGGAGGACAAACACTGTGAGACCCTGTGCAGCTTTGTCGGAGGAAAACACCACAGCAAATGTGATCAACATCTCAGGTATGCCCCTTTTCAAACAATGTGTGTCAGTACTATCTAAAGGACTAACCTATGCTCCCCACTCCCCACCAAAACAAATGAGTTCCAAATGAAAACAGAACTACCTTCAACTAAATCAATGGGGGTACAGAGAAATAAACACAGAGCCACTTCTTTTTCCACCAGGAACAATGCCAGTCTTAATCCCTTCATGAGAACAGCATCATCATGATGTAAAAAAACCTTTCCAGAGTGATAAATGACCAACAAGATTCAACCTCACCAAAGGAGAATCACAGGCCATTAATTGGCTGAAGAGTGATAATGATGTCATCGTAAAGAGTGCTGACAAAGGAGGGGCCATGGTCGTTTGGGCAAGAACTCCAAGTCCAAGAAGCACACAGACACATTTCTACTCTCCCACTGACACAAAATCCATCGGAGGATCTACAATGTCAACCAACGGAAATGCTGACTAAGGCAAAAAGAGAACAGTGGATTACTGAGAAGGAGTACACTGTACCTCTCTACTGCTGTTGAAGGGTCATGAAGATCTGTTAAATCCAAAGACCTTAAGCTAGAGGTCTGCACGGGACAGAATTTTCAGTCCCACTCCCGCCCGCTCCTGCATTGTGCAGTCCCGCTCCTGCAAAGAATTAGATTTTCAGTCCCTCTCCCACCCGCAAATTGGTTGGCTTGGGAAATTAAACACGCTAAGGTTAGCTGAGCTCTTCATGGACTGATCCTACACCTAGCACACGTAGGGAGGGTGTACAGTGCCAGGCGTTTCTGCCATGATCGGAGATCTCACGGAAGAGCGGAAAAGAATAGTCTGAAACATATGTGAAATTAGACCACATCTGCAAATTTAGGCATCCTAAAATGTTTTTATTCAAAGTCAAATAAAATATCCAGCATAAATTATATATGATAGACATAAATGAATCATTTATACATTTTATTTTATACACATTTTTAGTTTGCAGGACTGCAGCTTATCACCTCTCTCACCTGCACCTGCAGTGAGCTTTCAAAATTTGTCCCGCGCTGCACTGCTTTGTCGGGTCCCGCAGTGCAGGGCTCTACCTTAAGCAACCAAGTCATTGTAAAGAGTGCTGATGACTTGGTTGATCGATCACTGGGATAGATCTATCTCATCTATCTCAGTGATGAGATTTTTCTCCTTTTCTGTGGAACTTAAGGAATAATATAGGAATTATACAGAACTATTAATGTTTAATGCTGTCAATATGTGTTTCAACCATTGAACGTGTGTAAGTTAGTGCTGACTGATGACCATGATGAGAATATTGTTTGGTCACAAATAGGTCATTTTAAATACATACTGCAATGTAAAGGCTTTTTAATTCTACACAAACCCTACAGTGTGTCTGTCAGAATTTAACAGTTTTTGCTTGTAGTCTTTTGCCTCAATGTCCTCCTCGAGACCAAAGATAAATATGAATTTATTTATTATTAATCTATTGGAAGCCCCGCTTCTGTTACTTTTCCTGTCTTTTCTTCTATTATTTCAGGGGTTTTGGGGAATATGGTTTTTCTTTACATTAACAGACCCTTTTAACAACAGACTGGCTTGTCATAGCAGGAGTAATTTAATTGACATGAAAAGCTGGGAAAATCCCACCAGGTCTGGCATGAAGGTACTAAATGGAAGTTCACGTAGGGAATATGAATACACTGTGCAATTTAGCATTGCCCTTAGAGAACACTCCATTCAACTTCATGCTGAAGTGAAGACCATGTGATCCACAGTCAATGTCAGACGTGAAATTGTACTGATGTCCAACAATGAAATGTTTTGCCTTGTACCTGAAACCAGTGAACTTAGACTGTTCTCTTCAGATATACAGTGAGTTTTTAGACCCCAAGGAGAGATAGAGAGTGGTCTCCCAGTGTGAGCTCACTGCAACCTTTACCGTTTCCCTTCCCTGTGGATAAGCTGCAGAGTTAGTTCTTGATGATCTCCTGATCATAAGAGCTCTGTGGTTTCTGGCTTTCTGGGAGTTGTTTGTGTTCTCGCATATAGACTAGATTTCTTTGGTCTGTCTGTGACCTTGAGCCTACTTTGCAGTGACACAATACAAGACTATACTATTGTCTTTTAAATTCTATTTTCATATATTCATTGTTCTTTTGTCATCCTTTTGAACTCAATTCTTTAGGCAACTGCATCATCTTGTTGCCATACTGTGATGAACACAATGTATTGTTTTTTTTAAAGAGCTGCATCCAGTCTAAAGAGATGGGGTGTGTACCCACTGTAACAATTATTTGTAAAAAAAAATATATAGATTTTTACTCAACTTCCAGTGAAAAATAGGCATGAAAAAGGATGTGCATGTGCGCACACACACACACACACACACACTTCCAAAAATAGAAGCATTTCTGTGCAGAGGATTACATTCAAGGTTGTGTTGGTTGTTTTTTCCTCAACTCCATATTCTCCCAAGATTGTTGCAGTCTTCTTTCTGATAATGGTATAAAATCTCTGAACAATGAGAAATCAAGGTGGGAATAACTGTTTTTAAATTGCAGGAAGTGTTAGAAATAGGTTTTGTTAGAAGAAAGAAACTTGAGATGACAGTAAAATCAATGAATAAAAGAGCTCTTGGTTTTACTCCTGATTTGGCAGTAAATGAAACCCAAGCGACATCCAGAAAGAGGAACCAACTCATTTGCATTTAGGTTCAAGGACTGAACATGAGCATTCAGATGTAGCCAAGTCAAAGTTCCTCTGGAGCTAAATTCTGGAGGGCAAATTCAATAAATCTTTCCCTCTCTGTATGAAATCTGATTGCTCAAGGGTGGGTATCATTAATTCAGAGTGATCTGTGATCCACTTTCAACTGACATTTTGCTGCCTCTGGTCATTTGTTTCAGGGTGATCACACAAGTAGCCTTTACTGTTCACTGCTGACGATGTAGTGAAGGAAGCACAGGTCATAGAGGTTGTTCCTGATGTATTTACACCAGTCCTCGCAGTATATTCCTCATGTGTACATTTTTCTGGGGTAGTTTGTGAAATGAATGTCCTTCCCTCAGTATTAACATATTAATTTATATCATACATCATACACTCTTAATTTGTTGTGTCATTTACATTGTGAGGTAGATCTGCAATTGTTAGTTGATTAATAAATTATTTATCATCTACCGATGAAGATTCTCAGTCATGCAGGTCATAGTGTCTGTTAAGGTCATCGTAGACAACTGGGCTAGTTTCTTAAAAATGTTTTACTCTTCATCCATGAGGCTTTTTTAGTTCTGACTGGTGGATAGTCCCTGATATTTACCTTTGGTTACACCCCTCAGTTTAATGGACCTACTTGGCCCTAATGGCCCACTGGATGGAGGGTGTGTCTATGAATCAAAAGCCTCAAGGTGTCAACAAAACCCCACAGAGGTAAATGTAGTTGTCTACAATAACCTTCCACGGGTCCAAATTCACTGATTTCAGCCTTTCAGATGTGAATATTTTCTTTTCTTTCTTGTTGTCCTCTATGACAGTAAACACATTGTCCTTGGGTTGTGGACAAAATAAGACAATTGATGACATCAACTTGGGCTTACAAAAAAGGGTTAAGGTACAGTGGGACAAGGACATGTTAGTGCAGCAATAAATACTACTTGCATGTAATGAAGTGACAGTTCTAGAGGGGGGTGCATTCAGCATGTCCAATTGTTGGTAGTGCTAGGAGGTACTCTCTCAAGAGCTATAGGAACAACGGACGAGTTTGCATTGTCCTCAGGGTATGGGTTATGGGCATTCAAGCACGTGGATGCAGAACTAGAGACTACTAGGCAAGAATTAGAGATTTGAATTTAATGCGAGCTGCTACAGGTAACGGTGGAACTTGATGAGCAGAAGAGTAACACATGGTCTTTTGCGTCAGTATATGTTCAGTAAAAATGAACCAAGTGAACAAAGTGTCATGTTCTTGCACCATGAGGTTTTGGTTCCACGTTAGTACAGTGAATACATCCTGTGCTGTGAAGTCTTTGTCACATCTCAAGCACAAGTTATGTTGCAGAGAATGGATTTTTGTTGGGAAACAAATTTTAAAAATGTTGTCAGTGAACATTTTGGAGTTCATTATCAACATCTTGCAGCTCGGCAGATGAGTTAATTAAAAATCTTTCCTCAGTATGTGGCTAAAAGATGTAATCCAGGCAGCATTAGGTTTCTTTCAAAATGTGTGTGTGCTTTTGCAAATTAGTCAAATATAAACCTAATTTCTGGGAGACTGGTTTGTATCAAGGCATTCGCTCTTTGCACAAATTAGTCACTTAAATGATCTGAAACTGTTATCACTCTGTACCTGCCTGTAGCTTCTTTCCTTTCAAACACTCTGAGCTTAATTTACTGCTTTAGTCACTTAGTAAACGCATGCCTCCATTTTCACATCCATTACTCTACGCTGGCCTCAGAAGGGTTGTCTGTATCTGGCTGCAGAGCTGTTTATCAAAGAGTGTGAGATGGGAATGATCTAATCAATCAACTACTGTTGTTCACTGTATATTGTCTCTTCCATGCATGTCCTCTTAAATGCTCGGTCACATTGCGTCACACACACCATTCAAAACTTCACATTCATTTCTGCAGAATCGTGTTTGGTACCGAAAGTGAAGTACATTTGCACTTTGGGTGTATTTTGTCCTGCAGATTGAAGGAATGGAAGGTCGAGAGTCAGACGGATGATGCACATATATACAGTACATGCATATACTTAACCACTCACTTCATGAATATCTGTCATCTATCTATCAATAATTGTGTCCTTGCACTATTTGTGCTGTGTATCATGTATGGAACAATTGACTTGTATGTAGACATTATATGTGGCTGTTGTTTTTTTCAGTTTCCATGTTCTTCCCATGTCTGTGTCGGTTTCCTCCAAGTACTCTGGATTCCTCCCAAAATCCTATCACAATCTTAATGGTTTAATTGGTGACTCTAAATTGTCCGTAGGTGTGACTGTGAATGTGAATGGTTGTTTGTCTCTGTGCCCTGTGATGAGCTGGTGACCCGTCCAGGTGGAAACCCACCTCTTCCCCCAATGGCCGAATTCCATCAGGCACAGATTCAATGCGTTTTGTATGGACGGCAGCACAACTGTTCTATTATTGAGGGAAGCTTAGGGTGACCAGATTTCCCGAGTCTGAAACCGGGACACTTTGCGCGTGACCATAATGCTTGTGCACGCACATGCGTTTTTTTTTTTTTTTTTTTTAAATAAACATAAACTTGGGCTCAGAGTGACTGCTGCTCATTTTGTAGAAGCTCACGTTTATCAGCATATCAGATAAAATAAACAAATAAATAGGTAGCGCATTTTCTTGTCATCTATAGGCTACTTCAATCACAAAAGTTATGGTCAGACAACAGAGATTTGTGGCAATTGGGCCAGGGCCAAGCCCAAATTTCAACTGATTTATTAAATGTGAGAACACCAAGAAAATGCATAGGCTATGCATAACATCAACATTTTATGCCTTATTAATTGAACTGAAAAAGTATATTGCCTAGGCTATCCCAACAGGAATGAGTGCATAACCAAAAATGCAAATCTGTGATGACCTAGGCTACATTAAAAAAAAAAAAAAAATTAAAAAAAGATCACAAAAAAGAAAACGCAACTCAAGACGGTCAACGTCAACCCATGGCCTGGGAATAATAATAGGCTAATAATAATAGGCCTAATAATAATAGGCCTAATAATAATAATAATAATAATAATTAAAAAAAAAAAAGCCTGGGAATCCCCAGGCCGCCTTGCGCGCTCGAATTCAAGTGACCCACCCTAATCGAAACGCTATTTCATTATGTATATTTTACAGAAGAGTGAATTTTCTCGAGCAACTCCCTACGAGCGGACAGCCGAGCGTGGAACTGCGCACACGTGTCATCGAAATTGGCACGAGTAATGAGCAGGGCTTTCAGCGTAGGCACGGTCATGCGGTTCCTTTCATCAGTCCACGTGCTGTTCATGAGCGAAAAGATTCGTGATGAGATGAACTGTAAGGACGCCTCAACTTCATCCCATTGAGGAACAGAGTAGAGGAGAGTCCAGGAGAACACTTTGATCTCCTTCAACGGAGCACCCCACTCCTGCAAGTATGACACGCAACACTCGTAGAAAGTGCAGACGGTGTTGCGGAATTCCTCTGCCTTTCGTGGATCATCAATGGCGCTCAGGAGATTCTTCACCTAAAAAGCAAATAATTCCTCAAATATCTGTATGGTAAACGGACAAAAATAATCTAGTGAGAAGAAATACCCATTTAGTCAGAATTTTTTTCCAACATGGATCTCCAGCATGTAGGCCTATAACCTAGGCCTACTATCCATTATACAGTCAGTGGCTTTCTTTCTTTTGCCTAATATTTGGTTATTTTTCTTAATTGTTAGGCCTACTGCTTTTCATTGTTTTACTTGTATTATTTTTTCTAAATTATTAGGTCTAGATGTAGGCTATTAGTTTTAGTTTACCATTATCAGATTTTATGAGTTTGGTTAGACAACAGAAGCCTACTTAAAATGAATTTATAATGGCAGTAGCCTATATGATAGGCTACATTTTTAGTGTGGCAATGAAATGGGCTTATATGAACAGAGACTTCCACATATTAACATCACGCATGTACTGCATCACCTTGAGACCAGTAAAGACTGCGGACTTCCTTTCCCGCAACTTTTCCTGCAGGTTGCGCAAATGATGAGCTGAATGCGCGGCCGTGTTTTTCTGTCTCTCCAGCGCCTTCACCGTGTCATTGAACAAGGACAGCTGATTGTGAAGGAACCACATCCACGCTTCATGCAGCGGATTCTGGAAGAACTGCATGATCGCAACTGGTGGCCGATCTTGAGAGGCAAAGTAGGATTGCAGCGCAGGATACAGCTTCAGCACTCTCTCAACAGCCGGGCCTAGAGACAGCCACCGCGTCTTGCTTGTCCCAAGGATTGTTGCATATTCGAGCTCCACAAAGTCGCAGAATTCTTTAAGATTCTCAGTACGGACAGTGTATATGTGGAAATGCCCGAATACTTTGACAATGAAGCTCTCTATGTCGCAGGGGAGGGTATCTGCGGCAGTTTGGAGAGCATTGTGTGCGATGTGTGCAGCGCAGCCAATGCCAACTAAATCATTGGCGGTGGCCTCATTCAGCTTGAAGAAGACATTGTTCACGCCAGCCCGAGATCTCCCACCAAAGTTGGTGTTGGTGTTATCTGCACAGAAACCAACAACTTTGTCCAGCAGGTCGAAAGCACGGAGACTTCGACTGAGCTCCTCAACAAGGATGTCTGATGTTTCCCCAGGAACAGAGGTTAATTCTAAAATTTTAACCTGCACCCCCTCTGTATCCTTGAAGTAGCGGATGACTATTGGGATGAGCTTTACTGCTTTGTGATTGGATGCATCGATAGCCACCGATACATGATGCACCACTCCAAGGTCTGCCTTTAACAGATCCATGGCATGGGGTGAGATTATGCCCGTTACGATCGCTTCGGCCTTGGTTCGTGCACAAGTAAAGCGCTCATCATAAAATTTCCGAATTAAACCGGCGGTGCAGTCCATGGACCTAAAACTCTGGCTATGGTTCACTAAATGGTAGGCAAAAGTGCCTTCCTCAGCAGCCCGTTTTAGCTCTGCGCTTCCAGCGCTAACTTTAGTGAAGTACGTGGCCACACTGCTAGCCCCTGCCTCTACCCACCGCTTGTGCTTCGCCGATTTGAGGTGGTCTTTAACATCAGCGGCACCACCATGAGCAACAGAGAAGGAGGACTTGCAGTGAGTGCAATAAGCTTCATGCTCATTACCCTGGACTTCTCGCAGAAAGGGGTAAGAGTCACGCAAATCTTTAGAAAAAGAACATTTCCTCTTCGGCATTGTTGCGTTGTTGTTTGCAGTTGTTAGCAGGAAAAAAAAACATTCGCGCCAGTAGGCTTATATTGCAACATTGTATACTTATCAGTAAAGAGTAAATAGATTATGGCGCGGCCCGTGGCATAGCGGGTTAAGTGACCGCCGCATGTGTAGAGGCTACAGTCCTCGCTGCAGCGGCCCCGGTTCGACTCCCGCATCAGACGCCGTTTTTGATAGTGATTATTGAAAACCGGGACATATTAGTGTCCCAAGGCATACTTACTGGGACATGGGACATGACAAGTCAAAACCGGGACTGTCCCGGTCAAACCGGGACGTCTGGTCACCCTAGGGAAGCTGCACGCAGCCCATGTCAGTTTACACAGAACAGCTCGAGCTGGCAGAAATTCTCACAGAAACGACATAGAAAACCTGTTCGATTTTCAAAATAAAACAAACTGCACATTGTTCGAGCAGCCCAAAGACAAACACTTTAACTATACAGCACCCCAGCTACTCTAATGAGATTAAGCTGTTACAGAAAACGGCAGTTTTCATCTGTCTGTCTATTTCTGTCTCCACGTCTGTTGAAACTGGGCGATGTATATTGAGAGAAACAATATACAAAAACAGAAAATTCCTTCTATGTGTTCCTGTACCTGGCCTATAAACTGTAAATGTGTGACTCGTTTGACCTCTTAGCTAGCTTAGCCTTAGGCTTCACTGTGCTGCTTTCTGCTCTGACAAAGCCTTGACACTATTCTTTTATGGTCTGGTTGAGTCTATTAAATTATCCATGACTAAATCAAAATTATCAGTTAATGCAATAGCAACACACTTTTATTAACTTTAAATTGGTGCTTAATGCAAATGAAAGAAAATCCATGCTGTTCTGAAGATCCAAAGACATAGATTCTAATGATTTGTGCACATCTACTGTGACAGGGTCACATTGTATAAATATCTTGGCATGTGGCTGTGTGAGGAATGTACATTTAATATTTTATAGCCCACCTGGAACTTGACTTGGATTAAGATGTAAAAAGAGGATTGTGGAAGCAATTTGTTCTTATTTATATCATTTATAGAGTGCTGCTGCCTCCTGCCATTAAGCTCTTTGGTTCATTACTGGAGATAATTACAATACTTGTCACTGCATGCAGATGTAATAACAGTTGATATTGGTTTATATAAATAGCTCCAAGTCCATCTTTTATGTAGCTCTGACACTGGGCTTACCCTATTGAATATGAACCCATACCACATTAGGAAAACTGCATTTATAAGCTCACAGAGTAATGAGAAGAGTTAAACTCTCCTAAACTTCAGACTATTCTCAGTAACGCCGTACCCGCCTGTAACTGCTTTAACCGAGCCATTGTTCTGTTCACCATTCTGTTCTCTGATTTATTTTTCATTGTACCTGCCAACAGGGCATTGCTGTATAACAGCATGTACTGTATGCTCAGCCAACCTAAATACAGGTATAACTTGAAGTTTGTGTTACAAACTTTTCCAGTGCCAGCAGTAATCTGCAGATGGTGGCATGAAAACCAGCGTGTGTTAAAGCAGTCGCCGCCGAGCAGAATAATGTACCATCTGTTGAAACACTGTCACCCCCACAGCTTTGTGTGGCTCCCAGCAAACATTTTTGACATTGAGTTGTTGTTGATAAGATGGCCTGCGCTGATGTTGAAAATGAAAATTGAGACATCTGTAGTGAGCTGCAACATGCATCTGGATACAGATTCTTTGTGGTATCTGATCCAAACTGTCTAGAACGCTGGTTGAATAACTTTTCTTTACATCTCATCTTGTTACGCGATTAAACTAGTGCTGAACTTGGACTCCCCCTGACCATCAAATACTGCTCTTTGATGAGCTTGTCGTTTTAATTTGATTTCTATCCTCAGACTCTGAAACAGGAAGATCTAATGACACTGCCACCCTAGATAGACAGGCTCACTTTACACAGATGTAGCCTGGCCACAGTCCAGCTAAAATGGATAAATGAGAGCAATAAAAACAACAAGTAGGGTAAGTATAGAGTAATGTGCTGTTGATATAGCCTGGCCCTGCCAGCATTGCCCACAGCTTTCATCTCACTCATTTAATTCAGCCTGGAGAAACTCAACAGACATGGCATTTTAACTAGGCTATACAATGGATTATTGACATCTTTAACTCCTTCAGTCATCAGTGTGAACCTTTCCTGCATCTGATTAGTCAAATTCTGCTTCTGACTTTCAGAGAAAAACAGCAGAGAAGGTGGAAATGATTTGTTCAAAACCACCCCAAACCAGTTTTTGTATCATTTGAGGCCATTATTGTAACACCCAGTTTAAAGTTGCACTGATCATTTTTAGTCTTTTACAACTATTTTTATGGATTGCAACTTCAGTTGCAGACAGACAGCTGTTATTAACAAGAAAGCTCTAATAAACTCACTGTACACTACCTGCCAAGCATCAATTGACAGACAAAATTATCAACTAGCTGGTGATGGATTAAGTGACTTTTAGGTCAGTGTTGATGTCAGTGATGGTAGTATTACTTGGATGTTATTTAACACCTCTTTAAGAAAGATGACTTGGGTGACTGAGAACCTCCACAGATAACAAAGAGAACAGATATTCCTTTGTGTATTTGTGCAGGAAACAAGATGTTTCACCATTTTGTGGTGCTGATTGTGTTTCTAAAAACTGGCTAAGCAGAAAAAAATCCAAATGTGTTGTAGAATTCATCCAGTGTTTCTGAATATGTTTGCATAACCATGGACCCTGCTTCCATTCTAACTCTCTAATAATGTGTGGTAATAGTGTAATGAGTTATAGAAATATGTGTGGCCTTATTTCATTTTCACAATTAAATAAGAAAAGGAGCTTCTTCTATTTTAATTGGGAAAATTAATTCATATCATTCTAACATTACTTTGCACTTTACTTTGCCAACTGGGGACCCAGTACAAATGGATGTGGAACCAGCCCCAACCGGTAGTTTGGGAAGTGCTGATCTTAGGTAAAAATGCAGAAGTTTCTGCTGGTGTTGGCTAAAACATCCAGAAATCCCTCAGCTCTTTATTTAAGAGATGTTTATAAAAATGACTGAAATTACTGAAATGTTCATGACAACAAAAACATACTGGACTCTTAGACTTCTCTAAGAAAGACATCTTGGATGGCGCAGACAGATATTTATGCAGGAAACAGGATTTATTTTCACCATTTTGTGGTGCAGATCGTCTTTCTAAAGATTGGCTAAGCAGCTGAAACCCAAATGTGTTAGAGAATTGAGCCCCCCTGTAAGTTCATCCAGTGTTTCTGAATATGTTTGCATAACCGTTGACCCTGTTTCCATTCTAACTCTCTAATAATGTGTGAAAGTGTAATGAGCTTTGAGGTGCAGCATTCAAACTAGGGGATCATTAGCAGTCAAACTAGGACTTATCCACTAAGCCCTAACCCAACGATCGTACTCAAGGAGTGATCTGAGAACGACCAACACACGGAGCCAGCCTCCCTTTCTTCCTCTTTTTTAACATTCTCTTTTCATCTTTTTTTTTTAACAAATCAGAGGAGTCTTTGAAAAATGACCTGAGAGAGAAAAGAACGCAGCAACAAAGAGAAATGACGGGAAACGATTTTAGTGTCACGCAGGCAAACTCAAGGGGCCACAGTATTAACAGGGAAAAGGCTTCAAAGCTGCTGACGTCACTCAGGGGCCCTGACAACAGTGAGAGTTGTTAAGGTGTTGCGGGGGCAAAAGAGATGGAATGAGAGGGAGAAATAAAAGGGAAGCAACGAAGAAGATGCTTGGTGTTCTTGAAGAACAGAATCCAAAAAATAGACAAATAGTTACAGTTATCATCTCTGACACTTTGATATGAATAAATATCCAGTTCCTGTTCTTTATCTCATTCATTTAACACATTCATCCAGCTCATGAAAGCTTTTACATTTGTTGGTAGGTTTGTCTGTATCCCCCCTTCAATATTAGACTTATAGAAGATATAACATAAAAATGTCCACATATTTGGCTGTGAGAAGTCCTGTCTTTAACTATATGTATCTATATGCTGAGGTATTAAAACCAAGTGTAAACTTACCGTGACGTCCTCTTGATAGAGCATACCCTGCTTTATCGTATATTTTTATTCAAAATGCTGTATGGAAGACTTGAAACTGATTGAGACCAGACCAAACTACTTGAAACATACTCTGAGGCACTGTTCTCCATATGGCTCAATGCAATCAAAGTGTGCTGCCCATATCGACCATTAGAAAGACTGCAGGTTTAAGATGCATCAACCTTGGCTTCACTACACAGACCTGGAAGCTCTGTCCAATCATTATACTGTCGGTGATAAAGGCAAGTAAACATGCAAACCTGGATAGCAGAACATGACATGACAGACAGGCTGAAGGATAAAGGAGCAGAAGGGTTTCTTTCTATCTCATACAAAGCACCCTGTCTTTATAATCCAACCTGTAATATTAAATCAATAGAGAAACACATCTGCACTGTCAGAGTTTATTAGGGGTTTCATTCATGGTGGTCCTTCATCCGACATTGCAATGTGAACCAACACGGGAAACCAAATCTCACACCATGTTGAGGTAATAATCTTCTCAGGTGTTTGAGATGTTTTCATTGCTTGTCAAAGCCCTATGACTGGAACCTTGTGTTTCTAAGAAACTCAGTGCTGACAGTGTGCATGATTTAGCCCTTTTTCCACATGGTATCTGCTATATTACAGTGTCACAGTCTTTATGTCTCTCACATTCTAGAGGACGGTTGTGACTTTGAGCTACACGTTCATATAAATTGCATTTTACATTTTCTTGCCTTTCAGCTCCATCTCCAGCGCTGCGTCTATCATTGAGCTCTGGAAAGGTTCGATATGCACTTTGCTTGAGGCAGACATCCTTTAATTAGGCTGTCAATGGCAGATTGACAGTTCTTCCCGTCACTAATACATCAACGCAAACCTTTTCTTCACCTGATTGGACACTCACTGGGCTGTCATTGGTCTTTGCTTAGGTTTGTCAAGCAATGTCATATTTCTGCTAAATTATTCACAAATACATACATTTCATCTCAGAGTCTGTGGGAGTATTTTTATTTTCTTGCGTCCTCTGTGTGCTCAGGCTCCAGGCCTCCACCTCCATGATTACTTGGAAGTTTACAACACAACTGTAAATCCACTATATCTCTTGCACTATACCTCCACTTGGCTTCCCATGGCTCTAAAAGCCAGGACTCTGTGTGATGTCTGGGTGCAGTAATGCAGTGCTGCTTACTGATTTGGTTTTGTTCTGTTGGTTTGTCATGAGCGACTGGCTGGAGGCTGTTTGGGTGAGCGATGAGGAGCAGTGTCTGAATGAATGGGCTTCAGGGTGGCCAAGGTTGGAAAATAGAAGCACACACTCACACACACACACAGACAGACATATGCATTCACACACAATGCCGATACAGATGTCTCATACTCTGGCACAAGAACTCAGCCATCCTCGCACAGTCCAACCCCCATCCCCTCCACCTCTCTCCACCTCCCCCCACCCCGTGTCTTTTATCTCGCTCTCTCTCCGTCTCATTTCTCGTCGCACCGCTTCTGGCTGTGTGCAAATTCATTCACTGTGAAAATGGAAGGCAACTCCGCACAGCACAGTTTCATTTAGTCTCCTATTCAGTTAGCCGCAGATGCCCTGTGCAGTGCTCTCACCCACATTTCACATGAAATTAAAGATCTCTAATCACTCATGCAAACTGACACACCAGTCATTCATTTCTGGATCAACGTCATCAGAATATTCACTCAGAGTGGACTTCGCCTGTAGGCTCAGACATTGGTTGGCCTCTGCAGATCTTGTATCGTGACTGACAAGAGAACTGAAAGTGGAAGAGCAGGCCTGGCCTTCGATGCCATCACATGTGGCAACTATAGCAAAACATACTTTTAACCAGCTTGCAGAGGAGAATGTATAAGCCCCCTGCTGATTTCAAATATCACAGCTGTCAAACTGCTTTTTGTCAGTTCAGTTCGTCACATAGGAAACTATATTCAAAAATCCCCCGACTACTGCACTGGATTCCTCCAACATATCAAAGAACAGTCTTTGGTATACCAGCCACCTTTACACTTCAAATGTATGGAAATGATGAAGTCTCTTTTAGGCTTAATGACTGTTTTGATAAGTTGTCTGCCATTAAGGACTGGGTGGCTAATGACTTTTTAAAGTAAGAGAAACCTGAGGGCCTCAGCATTGTATCCGATTCCATAGCTCCAAAGGTTGCTCAGTGCATTGGATTGTCTTCCCTTGGAAATCTTGGTATTATTTTTGATCAGGCTATGATCTTTGAACAACATATAAAATCACTCACCCATTCTTGCCAAACTTAAGACTGTTTTATCACAACCTGAACTACAAATAATAATTCTTTCTTGATTATTGTAACTCCCTTTTCACCTGCTTCTGTCAGACATCTCTGGACCATCTACAACTGGTCTAGAACACTGCAGCAAGACCAGGTCGAGAAAAGTAACTCACATAACTCTGATATTATATGGCTCACACAAGTTGTGAAGTTCAGGATTCATTTTAAAGTTCTTCTTTTCAGATATAGAGCCCTGCACAGTCAGGCACCGGAATTCAAGCTCCGATACGCTCCACCCTTACATTACAACTAGGTCGCTTAGATCTTCTGATCAGGGTCTGCTGGTTGCTCTACATGCTCTACGTAAAAACAAACAGTGATCATTGCTCTTGAAGTGGTGGCTCCAACCAATCCTTTGGGATTTCCGCTCTACATTCTGCGATGTCTGTGGTGTCTGAGATTTGTAAAAGCAGCTCAAAAGCTGTATATTCAAACTGGTCTTCCTCTTCTTTCTTTGCAGATGCGCAGTACTCGAGGTGTGTCTGTTTGGCCGGTGGGTTTTGTAGGTGGTAGAGCATACGAACGTCCCCTGGTGTCCGGGGGTAAAGTTGTGGGCTGGTACACTGGTTGGAGACCGGACCGACCTTTCGCCACCGACATGGCAGGTAAGGAAAAACTCAGATAACATATCAGATAACTCGTTATGTTACTTTGTGTTAAGAAAACTGATTGCAGATTTTATAAATGGAATCCAGCAAAATGACCACAGTGTATTTCAATGAGAATCATCACTGGGATGAAGAATTGGCCTTCTCTGAATGCATTTATTCTTGCTGTCACTTTCATTTCACCTTACACTAATAACACATTACCCTGGAAAGATCTGCAGGGACTGATCCTAATTAAAGTTGGCTGAAACCTTGGCAACCTTTTTATTACATTATATCAGTTTTTGAACTCCATGCACAACTTGAAATTAATTGTGTTCTTTAACCAATAGTGTAAAACCCCCCAAATTAAATTTTGTGAAGCATGAAACTGCTATGACTTATAGGGTTATACCAGGTCATAGGGTTATCCCACCTGCCAAATCCCATTTTAACCTCTGATCTCAGTGAATTTAGTTACACCCCTGACCTTTCTAAAGTCAAACTTTCAACTCGATCAGCTCATGTTGTTGTTCCATGATGAAAGTGGATTGGCATCACGTTCAAAGCCCACAGTGCACTCGTGTGATTTGAATAAAATCGTTTGATTCTAGTGACCCCACACATACATAACAAATCACCAACAGAGGAACATCATTAGCATTTTATTTTTCAGCCTCTCTGGGCCACTGGAAGGCTGTCAAAAAATATGAGGTAGGAGGTAAAAACTTGTGGCACTTACTCTGGTCCTGACTGTCAAACTGAAAATGAAATGGTTCTTTTAAATTCTGAAACATTGAAAGATTTTATTGAATAGTCTATTGATTACAGATCAGTTACTGCTGAATGAACAAGAAAAGACCCACTGTGCTCTTTCTTTTGGAGTTTACCTGAGGAGATCAGGCAACTTTTTATTGAGTTCTGTGTTTTCATGGATCAGTTTACCATAAAATGAGATCTGATATTTCCAATTTAATATTCTGACTCTTACGCCCCCACACAGGAGCTCCTTCTGTGCTACTTTTGCTTTGATTGTTTATTCCTAAGATAAATCACAAAGCGGGATTGCAGAGAGTTGAATGAAAGTATTCTGAAAAGTGACAGATTAGATGAAACCCAGTAGTCTCAAAATGAAAGTCTGAGGTTTCACCAGTTTGTGTCATCGCAGAAAGACTCCCCGGGCCTCAGTAGAAATTCAGTTCTGCACTCTTGTTGCTTCTATTTATCATTGTTGTGTCATATTATGTTTATCTGTTATCTTTTAAATGATCTAATTTTATATTAATTCTCTTGAGCATGCAGTAATGGTTTCATGTGGTGTTTTCCTGTCCTGCTGTTCTTATTTTTTCTTTCTAAAAAAATGTTCTACAAGGTAAAGATCACACAGTTGCAACTTTTACTATATTTATGAGAAATTCTCCACTGAATGTGCTTAAGACTTAACTATTTGACCTTGTCAGGGGTAGATCTTTTCCCAGATTTAGTCAGTAAAGTGCATCATGATGCTGTTGCAAAGAGAGGTGTAGGGTGGCATGGAAGACATCACACTGATCAGGAGGTGTGCAGGAAAAACAGGATGACTTCTATTTTCTGAGGAAATCTTTTGATCATCTCAGTTCTCTTCACGTAGGAGCCAAAAACCAAAAGCAGTCATTTCTCTCCATTTCCAACACATTCCAAACCATTCAATGAAATCGAAGCAGCCACCTACTCATACGTCTCATAATAGGCTAACTATTGAGACATGCTTCCTATTTAAGCATGAGCTTAAGATGGCCTATGTAAGGGACTCAAACAGAGTTTTTTTTTTTTATTACATCATATCATGTTTTAATATGTTTTAGAAATAACCTCCTGCCAACGTTGACTCTTTCATGTCTCTTTCATTTAATACTGTGACTAAAAGTTAAATAGAGAAAACTGTGTGTGAGACTGGTCATCTTTTCTAACTAATAACATTACTACCGCATTGTAGGAGCACTTTGATTTGCCACATAGAAACTCTTCAGACATTAAAAAACTCTCATATTTCAGATGTTCAGATGCTGTGACTAAGAGAATAAAAATGTTTTTGTTTTGTTTTTTCAAATTAAAACCTGCTTCTGCTCTCCACTACAGAACAAACACTACACATACAAATAAGTACATCGAAGAAAAAGCAGCATATTCTTGGTGTACGGGCAGAATCAACAAATGAATTTTACATAAGAGTCACAGGCACTCTGTTCAGACTGTTCTCAGAAGAAGAAGAACACAGACAACAATGTTGGTTGTTTTGGTCAAATGGTCAAAATGATCTATGTGTAAATTTTCCTCATAAGTGATCAGACAGGTGTACTGCAAAGCCTGTTCGACATAGCCAGGCACCCCTTACGTCAGGGGTGTCCAAACTGTTCCACAAAGGGCTGGTGTGGCTGCAGGTTTTTGTTCCAACCAACCAAGAGCACACAGTTTGACCAATCAACTCACTGAAGACTGAGATCAGTTGATTAAATGAGTCAAGTCTGGTGTGCTGCTGCTTGGTTGGAAGGAAAACCTGCAGCCGCACCGGCCCTTTGTGGAACAGTTTGGACATGCCTGCCTTACGTTAACTGGCTAGACAAAACATCGATCACAGGTAATGGCCGTCACAACAGTGGTCATCAACTCAGGCTCTGCTCTGCTACATCCTCATGGATGAGGGTGTGTGGTGCATCATTTGACTCTTCTGCACAAAATAGACAAATTGCATGGCACCTAAAATATATAACAAAAAGGGGAAGAGAAGAATGCTGGCAGGACACACTTAATCATGTAAATTCATACGCTCTTAATACCAACTACACATTGCAGAGCATAAAAACATAATTTCAAAGTGGTCTGTAGCTGCTGTGCCTTCATCATGCTTTTAGTGTGCAGATGACCTGTGCTTAACATTTTAAGTGTGAATATGACCCTACTGCATTTAGGCCTATGACTCCAGGGAATCCTATGAAGGAATTATTCCGCATTCTATATGCAAGTAAACGTCACACTGATTAATAATATAGTGAACTATTAATGTATGTTACTTGGGATTTTATAGAAGGCTTCTTTTATAGCCAGCGTGGGCAAACAGCCAGGGAATGCACAAACAGTACAGTGAAAGCAGGAACAACCTTGTGAATAGTGCAGACTACGGGATTCCTGCTCACTTTTTCTGCATCACCAACTAAATGCACATAGGTTTGCACTACTCTAATTGCACGACTTTATTCAGTGGCATTCATAATGAACAGTTCAACAAGTTTGCATATGCAATTTATTCCCTCAGCTGAGAATCCATATCGCTCATAGAGAATATGATCAGCAAAAACCAATGGATCGATTCTGCTGCTAAACTTTCCCTCTGGGCAGAACTCTTTCCCCTCATTCCAAGGGAGTTGATCAATGAAGCGTGGTCACTTTTTTTGATGATTTAAATCCGAAACTCTGAACATAACAGCAGCATGAGTTACCATGACGATCTAGCCAAGTTAAAAGAGAGCCATCTTCGTGACATTGAAAACTCTGGCTGCAGGCTCACTATATCTCCCTAACACATTCATCTCGCTTCATACTGTGCCCCTCTGTTGTGGTCACGCAAATAAATACAGTTCCCTCTGAAAAGCAAAGGCATAAGTAGTAAGTAATGTTGTTACACGGCCACAAGATATTATAAGCAGCGGCTCAGGATGAATGGTTGGGTATACAAAGTGAACTTCTACATCACTGACTAATATTGACATCCCATCAACCTTAAAGTTCTAGTTGACTAAATTTCCAAATCATAATTGAGTTGTTCAGCATTTTGGAAATAGATGCATTTGCTTTCATTCCAAGAGTCAGATGATCTGATCAGTACTTCTGTCATGTCTGTGTAGCTAATTAGTTAGCTTAGCTTAGCAAAAAGTAAAAAATGCCAACTTGACTTAACTGGTTTCAGGAGTTCCATGCTGCTGTTCTGGCAGACAGACCACAGCGAGGTGCTGGGCAGACGAAAAAAGTGTTCATCACAAAATAGTTACACTACTGCACATGAATAAACATCCAAGTGTTACTTAATTCACTTGACAGGTGCTGGAAGGTGTATTTTTTTACATTTTGTGCAGAACCGGGCCAGTTGTTTCCCACTCCTAACTATCTTTATGCTATCTTTAAGCTAGGCTAACAAATACACTGCTCTGGAGCTGTTGAACATGGAATAGTTGGGATGAGGATGGAAGAATGAGATTTTAGAGAGGGAAAGGTAGAGCACAACATGTCAGCTGCCGTTTGTGCTCTCAGTTCATCAAATACGGTATTTGATGAGATTCAGCCGTCAGCCATGTTTTTTTCCAGAATGACTGACCCCACCTTCAACATACGAACATGAGAGTGATATTGATGTTCTCAAAAAGTGTTCCTTTGTGATTATATAAATCACACGCTTTTATGACTGAAATGATGAATGACATGTCTTTGTCATTTAGGTTGTTGGCTCCAATTTCGTTATAAGACACATTTTCTTTCATCTACTTCCTTCAAACTCAAATGAAATATCAGTTGTCTCATTATCAGTGCTGGAGAAAACCAAACCATATCATTCCGAGCTGTCATTTAGAACAGAGTGAATCTAAAATCCAACTTTACAATAACACTGCATCGGTCGGGTTAGTGATAAAGTCTTTAAACAGAGACGCTGAGGCCAAATTTGTCTTGTAGTCATTATCGTTGTAATGGAAAGTAAAGACTAAGCAAACATCTCCATAAATCTATTTGCATCTCCATATCTCCAGTGTAAAAATCCAATCAGAGTGTTCAGCAGCAGCAGTGTTCCCCCTGACCTGAGAGAAAATAATTCATCACACTGACCAAATAATAAGCGGCCGCCAGTCACCGCTCATTATCCCACCTCACCCACACATTTACACTCTGCTGGAGACAGTTTATGTGAATAAATAATATTATATGATGCTTTAATTCTTTAGATATTAGTGGTGGTGATCGCGTGCTTGTCATTGCAAACACATACAGTATGTGGACGCGGCTAATGGCTCCTCCAGAGCACGCATGCACTCTCTGACTCACACACATGCAAAGGTCTGCCCTCGGGATTAGTGTTAATTATACCACAATAACAAGAGCGAGTCTCCCTTCTTCTCTCCTACACCTCCACCTTTTTCCTGTTCCACCACGGGCCAAGATCTCATCCCTCCATCCTCATCCCATCCATCCCGTTCCACCTAATCGCACTCTCACACACAAACACACACAAACACACTGTAATTATCTGCCTTACTTTTACACTGCACTATATAATTACACTGTCAATTTGCAACGCTAAGATTTACTGCTGTGGTGCATTAGGAAGAACCCCCCCCCCCGCTCGAAATTCTGCAAGAACAACAACGGCTGCACTGAGTGAGCGGACCAAACTTTATTCACTCTTAAATTATTATTCATAGGATTTACAATGGGGTCTCTGCAGAGCACTGAGTGAGTGCCAGTGCGTGTCCTAATAGTATTGTGTTAGCAGCACTGTATTGTTAGCAGATCACTAAAGCCTCACCACTGTTGCTCTGTCTCATTTAGCCAGACCCAATGGAGCCTGGACAATGATTGTGTGGAGTACTATTCATTTGTTTGTGATTATAGACATGTGCACACAATGACTTCATCATGCATATGTTTGAAAGACACACACCTGCCAGGACTTGATTGATATTCACATATGCAGTTCTCAAGAAGCACATTAGAGCTGCGTCTTAACAAAGAGAGCATTCAAGTATATGAACTGTATGTTTATAAAAAACACAACAATACAAGGTGCATGCACACACAGACACACCGACACGAAGGCAGTCGTGCCTTTGTTGAAGTGGTACTTGTGCCTTGTTCCCTGAGATAGGGACATAGACGTGTTTAACCTGCAGTAACCTCAGTGTTTACACCCTGCTCCTGAGATGGTGAGATGAGAGGAGGGTAAAGACGGTGTGCAGCAACGGTTAAAGACCTTCTTCTGCACTCAAGCACAGGCAGAACAGAGGAAGCTGAACACGGGGCGAGGGGAGCACATTAGCAAAGTGTGTGTTACTTCTAGAAAAATACAGATTAAACACATGGAGGATAAATGTTGCATGACTTCTAAATTGTACAGATCACTCAGGACACTTAAGTTGTTTATTGTAACATTAAAATGCATTTTAATTCGGTGCTTTACTTCTGCTACTGTAATGCTCTGGAATGAATTGCAACTTGACACGGACTGCCCTTGAGCCAACAAACCCCTGGCAGAGTCTGAGACACACAACATTCGACAAACATGAAGGTATATTAAAAAATAATAAATGCAAAGGAGCTGCATGCAAGTGTTTACCAGACTTCTTGGGGTCAGGACCCAAAATAGTTTGTGGACTCATTTTTATTGGGTTGCCAGCTGGCAGAGTAAAAAACATAACAGTGCCCTGATGTGTGAATTCATTTTTCCTAATTAAAACAGAAGAAGATAGAATGCTCTTCTTCTATTTTAATTAGGATTTACTCCTTGTGAATGTTACTTTTTGCTCCTCTGGTCTGGACAGCTCAGATGCTTTGCTGCAGCACATATCACTTTGATGATGGAAGTGTCAGTAATGTGTGTGTGCTACCCATGTGAAGTGTGAATGTGCACCAAAACATTTGTTTGTCAAGATGTTCATAGTGCAAGTTTGTGAGGCTGTAAGAAACTGAATATTACACTCAAGCAGCAAATACAGTTATTACTCTGACATACTTTTGCCAGAAGTTTATAGTAATAAATACAACATAACATTTTTCTAATATTACATTAAAATAATATCAGTACACTTGACAATTTATTCCAGATTTTAAAAAATGTCTGTACATTTTATGATAAAAAAAAATTACCTTGACAGTAACGGTGTTAAATTTGCCATTCAATATTCCAGTGTTTTACTTTACAATTAACAGTTTCAAATATAATATATAATATAATATTACTTTATTCTGTATAAATTCATTTAAAATGCCATATAAATTAAAGTTTTGCCATAAAATAGAAAAAAAAGTACTGTTGTTTTTAAGGTAAAAATCTGGCAGCTGTGGTTGCCAGAATTTTACCGTAATACATATAGTATAACCTTTTCTAATATTACAGTAATATTATATTAGTACTGTCGATTTCACGTTTGAGGTTGGTGTTTTATTCCATATTTTAAAATGTCTGTAGAGTATACTGTAAAAAATCATGACAGTAAAAGGTCGTAAAATATGGCATCAAATATTACAGTGTTTTACTGTACAGTTAACAGTCATATAAAATACTACTTTAAAGGTTTCAATATCTGACTTCATGGCATATTTAACATATTTTACAATCGCTTACTGTCATTGTTTTGCAGTTTTTGACTGTAAAATCTACAGACATTCTTTGCAGTGTGGGGGAGAGCCAGGCTAACTTTTTCCCACTGCTTGCAGCCTTTATGCTAAGCTAGGCCAACTAGTTACTGGCTGGAGCTGAAGCCTTACATTCCCCGTAAGTCATGGACATATATGATAGTACAGTGCATGAAACATGTGACCTTAGGAAAACTTGTTGGAAGGTGTTCTTGTTGCACACTGTTTCCTGGGCTTCCTCAGCATCAATTAAGTCTGGTTGTAAACACAGCACTGTGGTTGATTGACCAAAAACACTCAAGTTTACTCATGCTTCTTGACTTGTTAGATTATGTGGTAGTAAAACATCTAAGTGGGTAAATGGTCACACCTGGCACAGTGTGAACTGCTAGCAAAAGAAATTCTGTCCCATACAGCCAGGTCAGCGAGTGCTCTAAGAAACAAGAGTATGACAAACAATTGTTGGATATTTAGTTGTAAGGGTGGAGGTTTTTCAGACAATCAGCTACAGCTACGCTGCTCTGCAGCTTTTATCCTCCATGTCTGATTAAGCCACTTGTTGAGACTGTAGCTTATTTTTAGTTTGCGGATTGACTTATTCTATAAAGTATTCTGCCACACAGTGTTTTAGCATGAAAAGGAAACCACTGCAGGTAAAAACTTGATATTAGCATAATTGTGGAATTTCAAAATGAGAATTTTAGCTTAAATGAACAGACAAGTACACACACCAGAAATCTTAGGATACAGAAGTAAATTTATGGAATAATGGGAGCAGACTTTGAGACCAAATACTATCCAATGCTTCCCCCGTTTTCATAATTACAACTGCGACTGTGACTACAACAAGACAAGGAAGACGTGTGTGTATCATGTATTGGTGATGAGGGGATATTCAGGAGTCTGGATTTGGTTTTACTGCTCACCTAAAAACGACTTCTCTTGAGAAGAGCAGCAATCTTTGGAATCACTGCCCAGATACACATTGTAATAAATGATTTTTGCCAGTGAGACTATTTTAGAGAATAATGTATTTACTGAGAGAAGTTGGGACTATTTTTTTTAACAGACTTCAATACAGAGGTCTGGAGGCAGCACCTTCTGTAGATGAACATGGTGGTTTCTGCTTGACTTTATCTCACTTGGGGCCAGGTACATGTTGCCATGGTGTTTTTGCACTGCATGTCCCAGCGGTGACCTGTCAGTCAAACTGTGTTGGTGATACTGTGGCACCTTTCTCCCTGGATTTTCACTTGTCCTTGTCTCTATTGGAAACAAACTGAAAAAAACGTGTGTGTGTGTGTGTGTGTGTGTGTGTGGGTTTAAAGGAGCAGATGTACATGTTTCCCGAAGTGGGTCTAAGTGGAATCACTGTAGTGTTATATCAGCTGGTGATACAGATTGCCAAAACAGTTCATTTACTTTTGTGATCTGATTTTAATGTCACAGTGCTGTGGTTCCTGAGTATGCTTATATCTGTTTTTCCCCTGGAGGTAAACTCTTTTGTGTTTCATATCAGCCTCTGAATTGAAAATGAATCATAAATCGATGGGATGGAACAGAGATGAGAGAGAGGGAGTGAATAAAGAGAGGAAACAAAAATAAAAATTGATAGCATGCTGCATGTAAATCTAGAGGGCAGCAGAGTGATCACATGGTTCCCTCAGGCTAGCAGATTCAGGTTACACTACAACAAGGCAAATCAATAAAGCACAAGACGCCCTGCCAGCAATTGCTGTTTATCTCATCTTATGTATGTATTTATTCTTCTCTTTATTCAGTATTGCTCTAATGTTTGATTTTTGAACACAATATTGAAACATAGCATTGTTCTCTTAATTGATGGGTCATTCAAAAGTGGACTCTCGTTTGTGTCTTGTAGATCAGAATCTCATTTAATTTCATCCTGAGTGGACATTCAATTCCATGACACATAATCTGTTATATTTTGATATGTGTTTCATTTTGTGTAAATCTAGTGTAAAAATGCCTTGAGTGGTCAGAAGACTAGAAAGGTTACACATCAAAGTCTGACTGATTAAAGTGAGTCAGTGTCAGGCGGTTCTGAAGAGAGACCACAAATCCAAGGCAGTGGAGTTAGAAAGACGTGAGCTGACCAGACCTTTGTGGCCCCTCATCACTGAGGCTTTTACTAGCAGAACACACACATATCTCCGACTGAACTCGATGAGAGTCATCATGTAGCACTGTGGTGTGTTTGTGAATGCATTGATGAAGGGATACAGACGTGACATGCACATCTACAGTCTTTCAAGCTTTTGCAATGACTCAGTCAAGTGTGCTTTCTCTTGTTTACATAATCTCAGTTGCCGTTCCCTCTCTCTTTCTCAGTGTTGCTTAGACTGACTGCATGACTTTGTTTTTAAAGCTTCTGGAGTCTCTCTCATAAAGATGTGTCATAAAGGTGCATTGTGTGCATGATTGAGGTCCAACAGCTATACTGAGTAATTTTCTTTCCTCAAGCAGATTTTTCTTAAATGTTTGAAAGCCGTCAAATTGACATCAAATCCTGAATGCACACCTTCCTCAACTGAACAACTTCCTCAAACTGAACTATGACAAATCAGATATGATTCCCCCGTCCCCAAACCACTTACACTTTCTGCCTCACTGTTGACAACTGAAACTTATATTAATGTGTTGCATACTGTAATTCTGTCCAGCTAATTCTTGAGCGATCAGAAAATATAATCGGAGTGCCGGAACTTTTTTTTTTCAGGAGGACCTACATTTAGACTCCGGTTCCTGGTAATGTTCCTGACTTCCTGAAATGGTTCTGGCCTTCTGAAACAGTCATATGCATGTTGTGCAGAAAAGATCTCAGCATGCAGAAAGTTAAGGTAGTTCCTGTGACTGCTGGCTGTAACGATGAACTACAGGCAAATATTTTCCTCCAAAGATGATAATAAAACTTTCAATAGAAACATGCAGTCATATAGGTCAGCTAGAGTGGGTCAGCATTAAAGTGGGACAAACTTAGTGCAGAGTCTGGACAATAGCCTCTTGGGCAAACATGGCTCAGATAAGCTGTGATCTCCATATCACAGAGGCTGGCTGGAGGTTAGGAGATGCCTATCTTGTAATTGCACTCATATCTAGCCGTACACCTGAGCTGCATTTATCTCTGTGATTAGCCTGCAGTATCGCACAAAGAGCAGTAATACGCCTGATAACAAAGCAACCTAACAACTGTATAGGTATTATATCAGGGTCGGTTTGTGTCTTTGGGCAGTCAGAGTTTCTTCTGTTGGAGTACTTTCTTTTTATCCTAGAATGTAGTGGTTATCAGTACAATGTATAATTTCCAATCAATGAACACTGGCTCTGTATGAATCTTTAAACATGCTCTCAGTCTTTGCTGTGGCTCTGCAGGATGAAGAGTGTTTGTGATGGTTGACCTGGCCTAAAATGCAGCAAACTTAAGCCTATAGGGGGATGATAAAGCCCGAACCCATTTGCATGTCTGCAGTTTCTTTCTTCTGTGTGACCTGCGCTGACACTCACATTACTCAGAGGACTTGCTGTCTGCTGGCCGTGTGTCAGTACCTCAGGATAGCTGCAGCCTAGAAAATGCTGTTCAGCCAAGAGGGAGAGGGAAGAGAGAGGAGGCAAAGGATTGTGAATTATTTGGGGTGAATTCCCACACTAATGCGCTGATTGCCAAGGCGTGCCACCCACCAACAATTTGCATAAATAAATATTCAGTAATTATTCCGAGACCTTCAGAAATGTCTGAAAATATCCTCCTGTCATGCTTAAAACTAGAAACTTCAGCAACCCTCCAAGAAATGCTGCTCTGCTTAAAACACAACTACACCTACACTTGCACTTTTGCTGTCTTGATGGGGCGTTTAAGGGCCATACCCATTTACTACAAATTACATATGCTTTAAATTCATGGTGGTGTTTTGGTGGTGATTTATATATGTGTGTTCCTGAACTTCAGCCACTGATTTGAGGATGAATATTAACTTGCGAAAAGTAAAAGCATAGATAATTTTTAAAAGGCTTCTGGTTCAGTGCATTTAAATATTAGTGTGAGCCTTTATATTTTGTCCATACAGCAAGTCAGGTCAAGTGGGTTTTATTGTCATTTGAACAATATAATACACTGAGCACAGTGAAATATATGAAACATAAAACATGTGCACAAACAACACAACACAGCACAAAATACAAACGGGCAGTATGTCCAGTGCAGTATGTTCAGACAAACAATTCAACAAGAAACAACACACAGATAACAGCATAACAGACTTGTTGTATGTGTATGTACATATCTACATATACTGTAGATATATACAGTATGACTATAGCAGGTATATACAGTACTGACATAGATATTAAATAAAATTAAGTAGCAGCAGAGATAAGAGGTGCAAAGTGTGCATTTATATACTGTATGTGCAATGTGCACATTGTGTGTTTAACAGTCTGATTGCCTGTGGGAAGAAACTCTTTCCCATCCTGGCATTATTGGTCCTGTGGAAACTGTGGAAGAAGAACAAGGAAGGGATGTGATGGATCGTCTACAGTGCTTCTGGAAGTAGATATGCTGTTGAGCTTTCTTTGTGATATGTCCAATATTCAGGGTCCATGTGAGGTCCATGTGTTGTGGGCGCAGAGGAACTTGGAGCTCTGGATGATCTCCGCGGGGGAGATGTTGATGGTCAGTGGGGTCAGTGCTGACATGTTGAGCTTCTGTTTTGTACACATTGAGGGATAAGTTGTTGGTGGTACAACAGTCAGTGAACCTCTCTGAACAGGACCTCATCATTCCCACTGATCAAACCCACCATCGTTGTGTCATCAGCGAAGTTGATGATGTGGTTTGAAATGTAAGCTGCAGTACAGTTGTCCAGTTATGGGTTAGCAGAGTGAAAAATAAGGGGCTGAGCATGCAGCCTTGAGGGGCTCCTGTGTTGTATTAGAGGTCTTTCTGGACTGCTGGGGTTTCCCTGTAAAGAACTCCAGGATCCAGTTGCAGAAAATGGTGTTTAGACCCAGTTGGCTCAGCTTTCCTATAAGCTGCTGAAGAATGATGGTATTGAATGCTGAGCTGAAGTCTATGAACAGCATTTTGATGCAAGTGTCTTTTTTATCCTTGCATTTAAAATGCAAGAAGAGGTGTCCATATTTTCTCATGCTTTTCTCACATGTCTTCCATGTTCAAAGGTCCCATAAAACACTGCATTTGATTTGAAGTTTTGAGATAGGAAATATGATATAGTTGTGGACTGTCACAGTATAGTTTAGTATCACAGTATAATCTCTCTCATGCTTCGCTGAATGGCTGTTTTCTGAGTGACTCACGGTCAAGTACTAACATTACCAACCACAGGTAACAGATTGTAGCCCACCAGGGCGGTGTGAATGTATAGTTGTGACATCACAAGCTCACCATCTTCTTCCCATGGTGAAAGAGAAACCACAGCGGCTGAAAGTGCAAAAAACGTGAAATGTTCTATTTAGAGGCAGTGTTTAGTTTGTCCATTTTCTCTAAGATAAAAATATTATAAGTATATGCATAACTTTCAGGTGATTATGCACTAATGGAAATATAGCTTCAAAGATACAGTTTCTGTTGGTATCAAGCATTTAGATCCCCAACTGTTTGTCTTGTGTTTGAATTACTGTGTTGACCCATGATTTTAAAATGCCCTGCTATTATATAAGCAATATATTTAATATCAACTTAAATTTATGTGAATGTAGGTCTGTCTCCTCCCCATCCTTATTTCTGTCTATACTGACTCAGCAGGTGGAATGAAGGAGAAAAGGTGCTGATGGGATTTGTTTTCAGCCCAGTGGGGGTGTCCTGGGGCTACTGCATGGGGTCTTAAAGGGAAATAACACAGAGAACTCAAAGAAATCATAAGGACTGCATTATGTTATTATTGTTACTCTGATCTCTGGACAGTCAGTCAGATTAGAAGATTAGAAGAGTATAGCATAGACCATAGATCATAGACCAGCATAGATTTATAAATTTTATATATTTAAAAACAAAATCTAATAATAATAATGTTTTGCAAAGTTTTTCCCTTGAGAATGAATGATATCAGTATTTTACAGCCCTCTGAGCCACAGACATGTTGTGTATTATGTGTACAAAAAGCTTTAGCCACACTAACAGTGTGTAGCTTCAGGCAGTGTTGGTCTGTTGGATCACTCCAGACTGAATGGAACTTTTTGATGGATTAAATGGAATTTTATGTTACGCACACAATGAATTCTTCATGTCATCTTTCATCATCAGACTAAAATCTCACATTAATCAACACTTTGCTGTATGACCAAATACCTGCAAAAATACAGACTTTGATACATAAATATCCATGATGAGGTAGAGCTACATGTGTGTAGGCTCCATATGGCAAGCATAGATTTAGTTTATTATCCAGTTAAAACAATGACAGGATGGACAGCATATGCATGATCAAATCAAATTTTATTTGTATAGTCCAAAGTCACAAAATGCATTTGCCTCAGAGGGCTTCACATCACCCTCCCTTAGACCGTTGACCCATTGGTCTTCAAAGCACAGTTTTGAAGCTCAAAATGTGTGGCACTGGCTGCTGACATGTTTGTTGTACTGCTTCTTCAGTTTCCCGGCTAATCTAAATATATTCCCCAGCCACAGAGGTTGCCAACTGGTGTAAACCCACCCTGATGATTGCTTTGTGGACAACCATTTCAAAGCCTTGAGTTTTCACCATCCGAGAGCCAAATGTGATGGGAACATAGAGCTAGTACTACAAGTTAGGCTGTGCTGTGTTTTGATTTTTAAGCTGTGAAAAATATACCAGAAGCCTGCTTGATCACAAATGTAGTACAGTTACAACAACATGAACTAACATGTGTTTCTGAAAACATTTGAGCAAAGAAATAGTCAACGCAGTAACAGAATCTGGATTTACTTGCACTGAGAATGACCTGTCCATCACAATATAGCCACAGCCTAAAGCAAACCCTAATTTATTGTCCATTTGACTCTAAATGGAACTATAATTTACTAAATAAACAATGCTGTATAAAGGAAGTCTTGCAATTAGAGATTGATTCCATAAATCCACAAGATAAACTGCACACGCTGACAACTATTATTCAACTTTTTGTTTTGTTTCGCTCTCTTTCAGTTAAAGGGTCAGCTAGAGTTGGAGGCCAAATAATGTTAAAAGACACATCCTGATCAACACGTTCATATCTCTGGCCTCAGGGTCAGATAACACATCTGATGTGTGAACGTGTTCTCCACACATGTTGGGGGGGGCAAGGTTAAGTAGAGCAGTAGAGTGGGTGAGCTTCAGCTTCTGTTTTTAAGTTTGTATAGAAAGTGACCACCTGGAAGGTGAACCTCTTGGCTCAATCTGAATCTCTTCTCAACCTTTAAACACGTTTCTAGTTGGAGGGCAGCTAATATCTATTTGCTTTCAAAGTAATTACGTAGTGTCAGATTTTCTCCAATTTCTCTAATCAGGTTGATTAAATCTGGTTGCAGACGGCCATTAATCCCCACCCCTCCTCTACTGCAGCACAGTGGCATCACGTGCATTCTGACTTCCCTCTGACTTTCTCATGCTTTCCTTCTCCTCTATAGCACAATTATCACAGGAGAATGGCAGACCCTTGTGGTAAATGAATTTCATATCAGCCATATCATAGTCATTAGATACACTAATGCACTCACTCATTTTCTGCTGTGATTATAATAGACTCATAATGTGCTTTTAATCCATGCTGGCTAACCTTTTTATGCCCCCCTCCCTCCCCCACTCTCTCTCTCTCTCTCCCTCAGGTTTTGCAGTGAACCTCCAGGTGATCCTGGCGAACCCGCGGGCGCAGTTCAAGCGGCGTGGCTCCCAGCCGGGGATGCAGGAGTCTGACTTCCTCAAGCAGATCACCAAGGTCACCGACCTGGAGCCCAAGGCCAACAACTGCACCCGGGTCAGTAACCAAGCACCGCTGACAGTCATCAGTTTTTACAGTTACATTTGTTTATTCCTCCACTGACCTGTTACATGACTGACACAGATTGCCATCACACAGACATAACACACACACACGCTGCTGACTCTTGTGATAGACTTTCCATGAAAGTAGATTTGCTCAAAGCAAAGCAAAGTAGAGAAGAATGAGTAGATCATGTTTTAGTATTGTTTTTGTTCATCAAAGTCTTTGCCAGTTTTAACCAGATTAGTTTTGCAGTGCAGGATAAAGCTCGACAGATGTTCCACAGGTGTTATTTTTACCTCATCAACTGGCACCGTGGTGACGTGACAGTAGACGAGAAATTAATGAGCTGAAGTTAGAGACTGTCTTAACACTGCACGCAGAAGGGCCAAAAGATTCTTAGTGAGTCACTTTCCCTTCTTCAGAACAACTTTATTGCCTTCATCTAGACCTCCTCTCACCGCAGACACACCATGCATTTTTAAAGCAGGCCTGTTCTTTTGGCAACAGCTGTCTCTTTGTTATTTATCAGACCAGCTTCTCATTTGATTAAATCATGGAATATGACCAAATTTAATTCTGACATTTTCTCGCTGTTTTATTTTCACTGAGCTGCAGTCATACGGGATCAGGCACTGTGGCAAAACGCTGCAGGGTTGTGTGGTGGAGTGTCAGTTTCTGTGTGAAAACAATCAGGAAATAACTTTTTATTTCACTGATTAACCAACTTTATCGAGGCCGGTGCTCGCTCACTGTCTACGCCTGTCGACAGAAGCTCGCTCTCCCCCTCTCTAAAGCCATTGGACACAGACCAAATAAAAAACTTCTCTGTGTCACTATCTTGCAACTTAAATTGTGAGCCAGGTGAACACATCAATTGGAGTATCAGAGTTTAGTTCATTAATCCACCTGGATGGTCTCAGTTTCAGAGACATTTCAAGCTGACCGGTCTGATTTGCGGCGACCACAGTGTGACATTGGGCTGCATTTTTCCAAAAGTTGGAACTCTGCCGCAGGGCACTAAGTTTTGTAGTGGGCACCCCTGTGGCCTGCATCACTGCAGCCAAAACGGACAAACCCAACTCAAATAAAAGAAAAACTCACATTCTCAAAATGTCGTGTTTTTGTAAATTCTATTGGAAGATCAAAGTAGTATCATAGTATAGTGTAATAAAATATTATATGAAAATAAAAAAATACACTATTTCTTTGGTACAAGCTTCACGATAAATCCGAATACAGATGTTCTTGTTAAATAGTAACTTTGTGTTGCAGCCCTTGACAAAAAGTCTTAAGTTTTAGTTAAAGTTTTAAGGGTCAAAGGTCATCATATCTGGAGTCAAGGTTTGTCGGTTTGTTCATTTGTCTATAAAATAAAAGGCATTTTTCTCCATTTCACTTCTCACAGTTAGCACTGCTTGATTATAGCCGATCAGTAACGTGATAAATATGTTATCAGACTGCATTGACCTGCATAATGGAGGTTGGTGACACACAGTAGGCTTTAATAAAATCCCAATTTATCTGTCCTAATGTAGTACCTGTGTGTGTGTGCGGATGGGCACGTGTGTGGGTGTTAGATGTTAAACTGCATTCATAATAACAGCTACCATCCCAGCAGTAACTAACCATGGGGCATCTCTCCCCACTATTGATAGCATGAGTCATGCTTTAAGCTGGTGGCATGGGCTAAACTTAGACGCACACGGCTTGAATTGGATAGAAATGGCGTTATAGCACTATCAATTCTAGTTGTGTGCTTAGACAGCTTAGATCGATGCAGCTCATCTCAAATCACCACAGCCCCTGTTGGCACTTGGTTTTATGAAGCCACTCATCCTCTTGACAACCGTCACAGAGACGCCTTAAAGGACTTTTTGTGAGAAATGGATTCTATTATGTTTTTACCTTTTAAAGGAATATGTGAGCTAAACGCACCATGTCCCCAGTTGTCCCCGGAGATTATTTAGCCCTAACCAATCAGCAGTGTCTGATATATGCATCACAACATCTTTTTTTTTTTTTTTTTTTTTTTTTTTTTGCACAAACACATTTTTCAACATGCAGATGCGAATATGCAGATTTAAGAATCAAACTAGAATCAAACAAGAATTTCCCCTAGAGGGATCAATGAACTATCTATAGTAATTCTAATAATAGTGAATAATAATAATGATTCTTCTGAGCTTTTTTGTGAGCATATAATCTTCATTATGATATTATATTATGGTACAATAAGGGTTAAGTCATAGTAAAGCAAACCTAATTGGCAGACCTTCATGACATTTGCTTCACCCTGAGGCAACAAAGTCAGCACACACACGAGATGTCTCATAATTTATGAAGCAGAGCATTCATGCGTCCAAAGATATGTGTGAGTGTGGGGAGTAGTTGATTTGTTAAGATACCTGCAAATAAAAGATGTCTTTTTCTACAATTTAAACATTTTAGAAGCATTATGAATCAAATTATTATTGTTGACAGACATTTTTTCAATGTGATTTTTTTCACTACAGCTCCTCTGCCTCGAGAAAGATGCTCATGGTTTAGTTTGCTCCTGCAGTAGGCTTTTAAGAGTAAGCCATGCTGCCAAGATGGGGAAAAAAGATGGGGAAAAAAGACTGAAAGTGATGTAAGGGGAATGACAAACAAAACTGTTTCAAAATAAAAGTGGGAGAACAGAACATTCTAGCTCTGATTCTAAATGGTTTCATATTTAGATGGACCTCAGCAGGCTAACATTATTACAGTTAGCTTGCTGATAAATGAAGCTGCATTGAGTGGATGGGCTGCATATACGTATTACATTTACGTCAGGTCACGCATATTTGCAATTCTAACTCACTACACTATCATAGCTCTATAAGATGATGAAAAATGCTTCCGTTCTCTTCTATTTGTGCTATAGATCACCTTTACTTCAGTATCTGGCCTAACAATCACAACAAAAGTCATGTCTGAGGTTTGCATCTAGTGAAACACTTTCTCTGTTTAGCTAACTGTAACCCATTGGAAATTAGGTGTTACTTAAACACAAATTAATTCCTTTTAATGACAATTTATGTATTTTCTTGCCTTTTGTTTCTACGTTCGCTATTTCACATTTAAGTCATTATTTTATCTTAACCGCGATGTCTAATTTTCAGTCAGAAAGGAAAAAACTTGATAACAAATACGTTATTGGTTCAGGAGGAATGATTAATTCCTATTGGTGTAAGATGAACTAAGTCCCGCCTTTTTATTCAAGTTAGAGAGACGCAGTCTAACATGTGCGAAGGGAGACAATGGAGCGGAGCGAATGAATGAATACAAGTTGAAATCGCGAGTGAAACTTTTGTTAATTAAATCTGCTGTAGAAGAACTATTCCAACGAGCAAGAGTTGGGGAAAACCATGATGACATCTGTTCATGGTGTATGCTTTTATTTTCTCGGTGAGTTTTGAACATAATACACGTGCTGCACAAGTCCACATTAGCCGACCGTGTTTAGCTACTGAGCAGTAGCGTAAAGTTCTGTTTAAGTATTTTTCTTTATTGCAGAGCTAAATAAGTTGCATAATTTATGTCTGAACATATGTATTATTTACGTTTGTGGGTAAAGTGAGCAATTGCAAAGCAGCTAATGTTATAGACTACTGTATGAAACTTACGTGAATTACTCCCCTGTTGGTGTGTACGACCACAAGGTGTCAGTATTGTGATTAGGAATCTATATTCCTTACATGCATTATTTAGATGCAGTGAGCGTTTCATGTTAAATTGTAATTGTATTATGTTTTCATAATAATTTCCTTATGGCCATTAAATAAGTTGGTTGTAAAATGTAAAAGTAGAAGTTGACATTTCATATGTTAACATGGCAGTACAACAGTTATCCTAAATTCATGGATTAAATATTGAAGGTTGTATTAAAAGTGATTTTGATAAAGTTAGAGCTGTACAGTTAAGAAAAGTAGAAAATAGATTTGCATATGTTTATAAGCCGTGTTATGCTACACAGGCTAGGTTTTTGGACATCCCTGGATTCTGGATCCTGGACTGGATTTGATTCTCTCCCTGACGAGGGGGATGGCGAGCCACCCGTGTTGAGTACCTGGATTGAGGAAACCTATGAGCTATTCACCTGCCTTGCTATCAGCGCGGTAGGGTTGTGGAACAGGATTTCAGGAGACTGTTGAACTGAACTAAACTCCTTCTTTTTTTGGGAAGAATATTTTAATTTTCTTTTGGTGCACCAAACTTAAAAGACATTTTATTGAGTAAAAGACCGGTCTACTGTTGTGAAATGTTACAGAGTTATGTAAATACAATAATTTTGCTACAACTTAACCTTGTGTCCTGGTTACTCATAGTGGTGTCCAATCCAATTCAATTCATTACCCCTCCCTGCGAATCTAGATTGAACTGGTCCAGTGTGCACTTATCCTTTAGGTGGGTTACACAAAATACTTGGCGAGCCAGCCAGGAGGGGTTATTGAATTTCATTCATTGAAATTAAATAAATATGACTACTTGTAACCAAATTAAGAGGACACCCTTTTGAGTAACCAGAGAATAACCGAATGTATTTGGAGTATATTGAACTTTACATTCCAGATATTGGTTTTGCTTGTTTTATCTATTTTTAGACAGACTACCAAAATGGATATCGTTGTGAAAGAAAATGTGAAAATCCCAAATGCTGTTTTAGTTAGTGGCATAACTAACACAGAGGTAGATGAAGAAATCTTTGATTTTCTCAAGAAATATGGGTCTATCTCTAGGATAGTTAAAGTGCCTAGCACAGATCCTGAGCTCCAAGTAATTGTAGAGTATGAGCAGGGCACTGCTGTTGAAGCACTCGAAGCAAACTTTTTACCTTGTCGAAGAACCTGTACCACAGACCCTAAAGTTGTTCACCACGTTCAGAGCCTTGCTAATGTTTACACAAGTAGTGGAGGTACAGCTGCAACAAATACTTACCTTTCAGGGTTGAAGGACTTAGCAAAGCTGAGTGGCAGATCATTTGAAGATATCCTACAAGAGGAGCTGGCTAGGATCAGTGAAACTGTTAGGTGCAAGACTCCATCTGAGACTAGTGAAGAACCTGTTGATCCCGAGCCATCTCTCACACAAAATGATATGCAAAACTTGACCCCTAGCTTAGTTGGTAGGCCATTTGAAGTAAGTCAGACCTCCCACGAGTCCCAGCCTGGTGATGAGATAAGAAACCCATCTTCCTTAAGAGGTGAAAGACGTAGCACCTTCCACTTGCCTTCAGATCAACTCAGCCCACCTGAGGTACAACGCGTTGTAGTTGAACACATTGTCAAGAGTGGTGAACTTGCATCCCAGATACACTCTTCATGCAAATTGAAATTGTTCTCTGGCCGACTTCCTCAGCCCAACTTTGAAGTTGACTACGACACATGGCGCAGTAGTGTGGAATTTTCCTTGAATGATCCCTCCATCTCTGATTCCCAGATGGTGAGGAAAATTGTTGAAAGCCTCTCACCCCCAGCGGCAAATATAGTCAAGTCTTTAGGGCCTCAAGCTTCACCCAAAGAATACTTGAATTTACTTGATTCTGCTTATGCAACTGTTGAAGATGGAGATGAGCTCTTTGCTCGATTCTTGAACAACAATCAAAATACTGGAGAGAAAGCCTCTGACTACTTGCAGCGACTACACACAGCATTAAGCTATGTAGTTAATAGAGGAGGAATTGCTGCTCATGACTCAAATAAACAGCTTCTGAAGCAATTCTGTCGTGGCTGTTGGAATAGCACTCTGATCACTAGTCTTCAGCTTGAGCAGCGCAAAAATGAGCCACCATCATTTGCAGAGTTTCTTCTTTTACTTCGAACTGAGGAAGATAAACAGACTAACAAAGTCAGCAGAATGAAACAACACCTTGGATTTACAAGGCCAAAGGTCATGTCAAATATGCAATCTGCACACATGTCTGGCACTGGCATTGACATACCAGAGGAAACTGAAGATGCTTTCTTAGTTTTAACTAGTGATATAAAGAAACAGATAGCTGAACTTCAAGCTCAGGTGGCCAAGCTTAGTGCATGCAACATAGCAAAACCTGTGCAAAAGAAAGTAACAGAAGACACAAGACAAAAGTCTAAGACTAAAATTGCATCAGAAAAACAACTCCAGCAGATCACTGCAACAACAAGACCAAAGCCATGGTATTGTTTTAGATGTGGTGAGGATGGTCATATTGCATCCACATGCAGCAGCCTGCCCAATCCCACTCTGGTGCAAGCCAAGAAAACAGAGCTCAGACAGAAGCAGCGAGCTTGGGAGATTCAGAACCGTTCACCCACCACTCCGAATTTAAACTAGAACCGGCTCCTGTTGAGGGACAAACAGAAGCCAAGAAACCACTATGTCCCCCATCTACAAGCAAACAAAAATCTGTGATTCATTCAAGAAAATTGCCAAAACGTCTTGTAGGCAGCAAGTGCACGGCCAGTGTAAATGTGGGTGGGGTGGATTGTAGTTGTTTACTAGACACCGGGTCACAGGTTACCACGGTAGCCAAGTCATTTTATCAGACCCATTTATCTGAGCATGCTATCAAACCTATCAGCGACATACTGGAAGTAGAAGGAGCCAATGGCCAACCTGTACCCTACCTGGGTTATATTGAAGTCGATCTTAAGTTCCCGAAAGCCCTCCTTGAGTCTGAGCCTGAAATTGCAACCCTGGCTTTAATTGTTCCTGATCTCCGTTCCAACAGTGGCGTCCCATTGTTGATTGGCACAAACACATTGGATCCCTTATATGATCAGTGTTGTGATGAATCCTCGCTTCTCAAAGACTCATTTTGTCATGGCTACAGACATGTTCTTCGCACGCTAAAACTTAGGAAGAGACAAGCAACAAGTGGACATCTAGGTTTTGTAAAGTGCAGAGGGAAGGACCAAGAAATCCTTCCAGCGAAACAAAAAGTATTGCTTGAAGGCTATATGCACGTCAATTCAGTCAACACAGAGAAGTGTGCACTGCTAGAACAGCCATCCAGGTCAACCTTACCAGGCGGTGTGTTTGTGGAATGTTGCCTCATTTCCCTACCAGAGCACAGCTCTAACAAGGTACCTGTCATTCTGAGAAATGAAACTGAACATGACATAATTCTACCCACCAACTGTGTCATTGCAGAGTTAAGTGTCGCAGATTCCATCATTGAAAACCCTCCTTCAGTTGATGAGGGTAAACAGAACGTTGTTGACTGTTCTTCTCATCAAACAGATGGAAAGTGTCCTAGACCACATTTTGAATTTGGAACTACTCTTCCTGAGGAATGGAAGGAAAGAGTTACCCGGAAGCTGAGTACATTTTCTGATATCTTTGCTCAGCATGACCTTGACTTTGGCCATGTAACAAAAATAAAACATCACATCAAGCTGAATGATGAGACACCATTCAAACAGAGAACTCGCCCAATTCATCCTCATGATTATGAAGCTGTCAAGAAGCACCTCCAAACCCTTCTTAATGCAGGCATAATCAGAGAATCAGAGTCCCCATTCTCATCACCCATAGTGGTGGTAAGGAAGAAAAATGGTGATGTACGTCTTTGTGTGGACTATAGGAGGCTAAACCTGCAGACCATAAAAGATGCTTATGCATTACCACATCTGGAGGAGTCATTTTCTGCTCTTGCTGGATCCAAGTGGTTTTCTGTGATGGACCTTAAGGCTGGATACTACCAGATCGAGATGAATGAGAGTGACAAGCCAAAAACCGCTTTCGTGTGCCCTTTTGGATTCTGGGAATTCAATCGGATGCCCCAGGGAATCACTAACGCACCAAGTACCTTTCAGCGGCTAATGGAGAAGTGCATGAGTGATATCCATCTAAAGGAGGTCTTGGTCTTCCTTGATGACTTGATTGTGTTTTCAGACACTCTGGAAGAGCATGAGACTAGGCTTATTCATGTACTTAACCGCCTCAAGGAATATGGCTTGAAACTTTCACCTGATAAATGCAAGTTCTTCCAGACCTCAGTTCGCTACTTGGGGCATATCGTGTCCAGTGAGGGAGTGAAAACTGATCCTGAAAAAGTCCAAGCATTAAAAACCTGGCCGAGACCACAGAACTTAAAGGAGCTCCAATCGTTCCTAGGGTTTTCTGGTTATTACCGCAGATTTGTTGAGGACTATTCAAGGATAGTAAAACCCCTGACCAATCTCACTGCCGGCTATCCACCTCGGCGGAAGGGAGTCAAAATCAATCTCAGTGATGGTAATTACCTCAGTCCAAAAGAACCCTTTGGTGGACGGTGGAGTGTTGAGTGTCAGGAAGCCTTTGAAAAGATAATACAGAAACTCACGTCATCCCCTGTCCTTGGTTATGCAAATCCAAAACGTCCCTACGTGCTGCACACTGATGCTAGTACCACCGGGTTAGGAGCTGCTTTATACCAAGAGCAAGATGGACAAATACGTGTGATTGCTTATGCTAGTAGAGGACTTTCTCGTAGCGAAGCAAGATACCCAGCACACAAGCTTGAATTCCTGGCCCTTAAATGGGCAATCACGGAAAAGTTTCACGACTATCTGTATGGCAACACTTTCACTGTTGTCACAGACAACAACCCTTTGACTTACCTACTCACCACTGCCAAGCTTGACGCTGCAAGCTATCGTTGGTTAGCTGCGCTGTCGACATTCACTTTTGACATTAAGTATCGAGCTGGTAAGCACAATATGGATGCGGATGGTCTGTCAAGGAGACCCCATGGTACACTGGAAAATGACGCCATATCAAAAGAGGAGAGCCAGAGAATTGATCGGTTCACTTCTCACCTGTTGGCAGCTAAGAACGAGTTTGAACAGGTGACCCCAGACATTGTCAAAGCTGCTTGTCAGAGACACACTGTAAGACAAGTTCAAGAACTTTCACCTTTTCTTGGCTATGTTGAGTCACTTGCTATTCAGGCAGATGCGATCCCTGCTGTCTTTGAAGAGGATGATTCACAGGATGGAGTCCTAACAGTGCCTAAGTACAGTGAGTCTGATCTCATGAATCTGCAAAGAGAAGACCCTGTCATCGGAAAAGTCATCAGCTTGATGGAAAGTGGCAATGACTTACCTGCAGATCACACAGCCGATTCTCCTGAAGTACGGTCAATCCTGAGAGAGTGGAAACGTCTTCAGATCAAGTCAGGTCTTTTATATCGGACAAGAGAATGTGAAGGAGAAACCCTATTTCAGCTGGTACTTCCAAATGCCTTACGACCTACTGTACTTAAGAGTCTTCATGATGACATGGGACATTTAGGTATTGAACGCACCCTGGAACTCACTCGGTCAAGATTCTATTGGCCAAAGATGGCTGCAGATGTGGAGAGAAAAGTGAAAACATGTGAGCGATGTGTTCGAAGAAAGACTCAACCAAATAAGGCTGCTCCACTAGTGAACATCCAGACCACCAGACCGATGGAGTTGGTCTGTATGGACTTTCTTTCACTTGAGCCGGACAGTCGGAACACCAAAGATATTCTTGTCATTACGGATCATTTCACTAAATATGCTGTAGCTATTCCTACCAGAGACCAGAAGGCTAGCACGGTTGCTAAAAGCTTATGGGAACATTTCCTGGTTCATTATGGGTTCCCTGAACGTCTTCATAGCGACCAGGGTCGAGACTTTGAGTCTCATACCATCAAGGAACTATGTGCATTGGCAGGCATCCGTAAGGTCAGAACGAGTCCCTACCATCCCAGGGGAAATCCTGTTGAACGGTACAATCGAACACTCCTCAGCATGTTAGGAACTCTCAAAGACAAAGAAAAAACACAGTGGAGAGAACATGTCAAACCTCTCACTCATGCTTACAATTGTACAAGGAATGACGTTACCGGGTTCACCCCGTACGAGTTAATGTTCGGGAGACAACCAAGGCTACCCATTGACATAGCCTTTGGATTGCCAGCCAAAGGAAAAGAAACCAGCTCACATTCTCAGTATGTGAGGAACCTGAAATCACACCTGGAAGAGAGCTATCAGGTTGCGATAGAAAATTCTCACAAAGTCGCAGAGAAGAACAAGAAACGTTTTGACAAAGTTGTCAGAGAATCTACATTAGGTGTTGGTGATCGAGTCCTGGTGCGCAATCTTCGCCTGCGGAACAGACATAAGCTAGCAGATCGCTGGGAGCCTACGATCTATGTAGTTGTTAAGCAGATGGGAGATTTACCTGTGTACTTAGTGAAGCCAGAAAAGGAGGAAGGACCATCTCGGACATTACACAGAGACCTTTTACTTCCTTGCGGTTTTCTTCCCGAAGCTGAGAGTGAGGAATGCAAGGAGAAAGGTAGTCCAAAAAGACCCAGAACAAGACAGCAAAGAACCATCCAACAAGATGAGGAAACTTTTGATTCAGATGAGGACAATAATGAAAATTGGTATACTACTATCATACCAGATGTCATAGACAGAAGATTTGTCAAAGTGTGTGATATACCAAAATGCAGTCCAGCACCTGTTCCGTGCAATCAAAGAGGAAGCCCTGCAGAACCTCACCCGTCCAATGTTGATGTGGTTTCAGTTCCAGGACCTTCAAGACCAAACGATAATCCTCAGTCTGAGAGAGAAATATGTTCAGATGCTAGAAATTTAACTTTAAGACAGACTGAGAAGGAGGCTATGTTTGACACATGCGTAAATGTTGAGTCCTCTAAGACCCTAACACCTGATGAAACAGAAGACTTACCTGTGCTGAATCCACTTGAGGAACAAGGAGATCAAAATTTACCTGAAATGGAAACTCAGAACTTACCTGGAACTGTACCTGATGCATTTTCAGTCAGTTTAGAGCCTAGAGAAGGAACTCTGGTACAACCAGAAGCTGAAGTTCTACCTTCCAGAGATCATTTAATCAGTCTGGAGAGGACAGTGAACAATACAGAAACAGAGACAGTGCGTCAAGAGGAAGCAGAGAGACAAACGGAAGCAGACATTCCTGTCAGGAGATCACTCAGACACCGTGAACCATCACGCCGATTCCATTATCCTGAGTTAGGGAATCCCCTAGTTTCTGTTGTCACTTCCTTGTTTCAAGGATTAAGTACAGCAATCATTCATTCTCTTAATGATGGAAACAGTAGAGATTGGTTGACAAATACTCCTTTAGAAGTAACAGAGCCAGTTACCCAGCAGCCCCTTAAGCATGCAGCGGGACGTGCATGTATTTAAGGGAGGAGGGTGTAACCCATTGGAAATTAGGTGTTACTTAAACACAAATTAATTCCTTTTAATGACAATTTATGTATTTTCTTGCCTTTTGTTTCTACGTTCGCTATTTCACATTTAAGTCATTATTTTATCTTAACCGCGATGTCTAATTTTCAGTCAGAAAGGAAAAAACTTGATAACAAATACGTTATTGGTTCAGGAGGAATGATTAATTCCTATTGGTGTAAGATGAACTAAGTCCCGCCTTTTTATTCAAGTTAGAGAGACGCAGTCTAACATGTGCGAAGGGAGACAATGGAGCGGAGCGAATGAATGAATACAAGTTGAAATCGCGAGTGAAACTTTTGTTAATTAAATCTGCTGTAGAAGAACTATTCCAACGAGCAAGAGTTGGGGAAAACCATGATGACATCTGTTCATGGTGTATGCTTTTATTTTCTCGGTGAGTTTTGAACATAATACACGTGCTGCACAAGTCCACATTAGCCGACCGTGTTTAGCTACTGAGCAGTAGCGTAAAGTTCTGTTTAAGTATTTTTCTTTATTGCAGAGCTAAATAAGTTGCATAATTTATGTCTGAACATATGTATTATTTACGTTTGTGGGTAAAGTGAGCAATTGCAAAGCAGCTAATGTTATAGACTACTGTATGAAACTTACGTGAATTACTCCCCTGTTGGTGTGTACGACCACAAGGTGTCAGTATTGTGATTAGGAATCTATATTCCTTACATGCATTATTTAGATGCAGTGAGCGTTTCATGTTAAATTGTAATTGTATTATGTTTTCATAATAATTTCCTTATGGCCATTAAATAAGTTGGTTGTAAAATGTAAAAGTAGAAGTTGACATTTCATATGTTAACATGGCAGTACAACAGTTATCCTAAATTCATGGATTAAATATTGAAGGTTGTATTAAAAGTGATTTTGATAAAGTTAGAGCTGTACAGTTAAGAAAAGTAGAAAATAGATTTGCATATGTTTATAAGCCGTGTTATGCTACACAGGCTAGGTTTTTGGACATCCCTGGATTCTGGATCCTGGACTGGATTTGATTCTCTCCCTGACGAGGGGGATGGCGAGCCACCCGTGTTGAGTACCTGGATTGAGGAAACCTATGAGCTATTCACCTGCCTTGCTATCAGCGCGGTAGGGTTGTGGAACAGGATTTCAGGAGACTGTTGAACTGAACTAAACTCCTTCTTTTTTTGGGAAGAATATTTTAATTTTCTTTTGGTGCACCAAACTTAAAAGACATTTTATTGAGTAAAAGACCGGTCTACTGTTGTGAAATGTTACAGAGTTATGTAAATACAATAATTTTGCTACAACTTAACCTTGTGTCCTGGTTACTCATAGTGGTGTCCAATCCAATTCAATTCATTACCCCTCCCTGCGAATCTAGATTGAACTGGTCCAGTGTGCACTTATCCTTTAGGTGGGTTACATAACCAAAATGACTGCTGCCACTACATCATTGCATTAGCTGCAATGTATAGCAGTATCAGCGCTATTGGCTAGTGTAAATGCCAATCAGTATCTGCTGCACATACCTTCCTGTCACCCTGTTTTTACAGGAAACACGTAAAAATGTGGAAGCAAACAGTGCTGTGCTTCCCATTTCACAGGAACTTAAAGAGAAGAATGGTGTTCAGTTGGTGCAGTACATGGTCAGGGTGTAGATTTGCCTGGTACACACCTGCTGATGATGAGGCTCAAACAACAGATGGCAGCATCCACAGGACCCCAGCAGGTTTTTAGTTTTGTTTATGAATATTTAGACCAGTAGTAATGAGCATTTTATTTTAATTTCATACCGGTGGCAGAGTCACCATCTTCATACCATATTTTCAGTCTCTGTGGAGAAAAGTGCAGCAGCTGCTTCACCTGGAATCAACAAATGTGAAATCTAAATTTACTGCTTCACCGTATGCGTGCAGGTCACGCTGTTGCACTTTAAGTCCCTGGTGGGTTATGGGTAAATGTTTCCTGCAGGGAATAGGATAAAGACCCCCGGAGCTGCTGGATCATCACTTACTGCTGGCTGCTGCTGCCGCAGCAGACAGCTCTGCATTGAAACTATCATCATCATTATCAGCCCCATTACACTAATGGAGGTGCCCTGCCGCTGATATTAATATAGACCATTAGCAGGCCGTGACATCATCAGTCATCACCCAGTGCAGAGAAGAACGACGTGAAATCAGTATTCATCACGTCACTGTGACAAAAGCAGCGGGATGTGACATCATCACTGTTCAAGCAGTTTGAAGATGACACGACTCCGTCTATCCAGAGGTCATAACTCATAGCCAGTTATGTTCACTCAGCCTCAGCAAATGTGATGTCATTGTGACATGTTATTGTGTGCAGCTGGAGATGACATCATCACTGATAACAGATTTTTTTCTGAACCATTGAACAAATATTTAGAAAACAATGCAGCTAAGATAATATAAAATAAACATAATGCACTGGAGGTTACCTTTAATCATGATGATGGATGGTATTCTTTAAAAAGTAGTTAAAAAAGAAAAATGGAATATAATAATAATAATAATGATAAAATAAATAAATACCACTACAATCTATCTTTTTCCATTTGCACGTGAAGTAATAGGTGAAGCATTTTTTAAAAGTTATGTTGTTAAATGCTATTTAAGAGCAGTCAGTGCAGTTGGTAGATTTTTTTTTAAATAACCAATATTTTAGTTCAATAAGGGGAAGTCCTGTGTCCAGTCTTTACACTAAGCTAAGCTAGCACTCACCTGACTTCGGTTTCATATTAAATGGACAGATGTGAGCATGGTATCCTATAGCTTTAAAGTGACCTTAACTTTGTGAGGAATGTGGTATTTTTGGGGAATCAATCAAGCTTTCTTTAAATCCACAGAAAATCAGAAAATCCAAACGGATTTCTTTCCCAAAGGAAAAGAGCTGAGGGCTGCTGCTACACTTTTACAGACTCACACCTCCCAAGAATAACCCAAGAAAATCTCTTTAACTTCTCCTGTGTGACCAAAGTGACATTTTGCTGAGCATAAAAGATATGGATAAAATATTGTCATCATTTCTCATAAGTTCTCACCCACAACCTGCTAATGATACCAAGAAACTCTTTCTATAATCACGTCATCATACTATATGGAATACTGTGTTTGAGGTATTTCGTGGTCATTTTGTCATTTCCTGTTAAACAATTAGAAGTTGTTGATGATGTCATCCTGCACTCAGGTGCGTGTACAAATTTTACATCCAATGAAACGCTTTCTCTCCTCCGACGTCACCAGAGTGGAGAGCTTCCTGTTTTGTTGCTGAGTGAAGCTAAATCCTGACAGACCTGTAAATATCTGTGTTCGTACACCTTGTGTTTGAGTCTGGTTTGTTGTGTCTTGTCCAAACAGCTGTGATTGAAGTGATCTGATATTGATGCCCTTCCACAGCAGCTGTCACACACCCTAACTCAGGCTCAATTCACTTTTGATGAATATCTGGGATCAGATCACAGGGCCTGAATCCCGACCTTGACTAAGGAAGGCAGAAATGCTCATCTGATGGCCGGGTCAGTATCTGGAGACAACTGACAGGAGCTGTGATGTAGTTAGAGCAGGAGAGTAATGGCAACAGACAGTAGTGACAGGACAAGAGAGGAGGGGGAGGCAGGAACAGATGGAGACAGATGATAGCACAGGAGGAAAATGAGATAGAGAAGGGGGTGGGGGGAGTAAAAGCCATGTAGAGAAAAGGGGGTAGGTGGATGAATTGACTGAAGGTGGAGTTAAAAAAAGAAGACAGGATGACACAGAGGAAAGAAAAGAGACATGGGACACATCTGCTGCTGCCACGGATTGAAAGACTACACCGCTATCTATTTCATTTGCATTGGCTTTAAGGTTTCTGCTAAACTTTATTTGTATTTCATTAATGTGGCTAAATGGATCTCTGACCTCGATTAGATCTGGTTTGGGGGGATCTGATCCTCAAATCCTTTCAAATGGATTAGATTTTTTCCCCTCTGTCCCATTAAGGGACAATTCTGAAGTTCATTCTTGGAAGCAGCAGCTGATAAAACAGTCTCAAGTCCTTAACGTATTCTGAAAAGTGACATTTGAACATCTCAGACTGCATCTGCTGAAGAGGATTGAGTGACACCATCGAGAGCTCGTATATGGACCATGTGGTGTGATTGTATCGCTCTAATCTGGTCTTTTTAACGCAACATGTGCAGGCTGATCCTACACTAAGTTATAGAACTCTGCATGACTTTTTTTGTCATGGTATGTTACTGTAAGTCAGGGCTTACCATTATCCGTGATTTTTCCACCTGTGGTGTCAAATCTAAAATGATTTCAGACTCAGGTGGTTTGGTGTCATGATTTTCTATTCAGCGCCACCATTTCCTTCATTTCATATCAGCAAGAAGAACAGGGCTTTTTCACAGCAGCCATTTTGGCATGATATAGTAGGGTCAACACAGAGCTAATGTTTGAGTAATTATTTTGATGAGTACAATTCTCACCAAGTTAATTACTGAAATCTCAGACAAGTTTGATGAAAACACACAAAAGCCAAATTATCACCAGCCTGCCTGTTGTAAACAGTTTCCTGACTAACTGAATTAACTTTGACTTACTGTACTTGTCATAGCTGTGTATACACAGTTTTACTCAAGCGGCAACCTCAGTGGCCTGGAAATAAAGGCAGTGCGGGAGTACCAAAAACTCCTTGACCGTCCACTCGAGGCTGGCTACAGAACATACTGAATGAAGGATTATTACTGACATTTCATTTGCACTCCCTTTTCTCTCCAAATAAAGTGGTTTATGTAAAGCTCATAACACAAGGAACTGACGAATAACTGATTTTAGCTTATTGTAGATATATCAGCATCGAGTGTCTGATGAGCAAGAGAAATCATAGTACAGCAGTCTCATTACATAATTTTTCCACCACAGCTCAGCACACGCCTTGGTCTCTATTATTTAACAACCAAATGTATTGGGTTCTTTTCAGAAACTGTAACTGACTCTAACAGCTTCTCCTTTTTTTCTCCTCCTGATGGGAGAAAACTGGCCTGTTCCTTGACTTATGCTATTAAGGCAAGAAGAAAAAAAAAAACTCTAACCTGGTAATGCTTTTTGTCTCCAAATTGCCTCAGGGAAGAAGAGAAAGATAGCACAGGAGAGGACTGAGAGGTAAAAACAAGAGCAAAGCCATAGGAGAAAAAGTGGATGTGATGAATGAGGAAAATGGTGAGCAAACTAGAGAAAGAGGCTCGAGCAGAGGGAGAAACAGAGGTGTGTGAATCCAGGGGAACAGGGAGGGCACTCCGGCTGCATAATTGGTGTGCGTGCACGAACACGTGCGCATGCTCACACACACGTGTCCGGTGCCATTTTCCCCACAGCTCTGGAGTGATGCTTTAGTGGCTGCTACATTAGCCTCGTTAGATATGCAAAGTGGGCCAATTAGCAGCACAGTGCGCAGGAAGTGACATGTTCCACCTGAAGAAGCCCAGAAACAACTGCAGCCAGCAATAAATCATGGCTCTGTGAGTCTGCATGTGTGTGTGTGTGTGTGTGTGTGTGCTGTTTTAGACACAGAAATGTCACACACGTGAATTATAAGCTCATTAGCAATTCGCTAAAAAAACAGCAACAAATTCCAGCAACCTGACTCGAATCTCTGAGGAATGAAATTCTGCCGATCTCCAGGAATACATTCATCTCTGTGTCCACTGCGGTGTTTTCTCACCAATATATTGCTGTGAAATTGGCTGCGAACACAAGACAAACAGCTGCAGTGAGGTGCGCACTGCTTTTGATTTGATGCATTTCAGGAGGTGTTAGACCGGTTACTGTGTGAGGAATTCCTCCTGGCAGACTGGTGAGCATCAAATTCAACAGCAGGAGGATACAATGCAATCTGTTCTCAAAGAACACAGCAGTGTTTGTCATTTGGCAGATGTTTCATCAGAGCATCATCAGCAAATGAAACACAGCTACCCACTAGCTTTAGACTATTACACTGGCATGTAGTGTGTGTCTCTGATCTTTGAGTCAATATGTCAAACACCCAAGTGGATAAGGAGAGACTCATTAACAGTTCTGATCACATGTAATTACCATCACAGGAGAAACATTTGTCTTTTGATGGGAGATACTGTTACCTATGAAGAACATGTAAACATGCTCACTGCTTATTAGAGCAATCTTGCTTCTACTAGTGATGTTCTGTCTATTTGGGCTGGCCTGACTTTTCAATTCAGTTTCATTTATATTGTGCCAAACCATAACAAATGGTATTTCATGACACAAAGCTCAGTGTATCATGGCAAGTCTAGTAGGTAGACTTACTCTGTAGTCTAGTCCAGTGGCAGCATAACTAAGAGGTGGTGCAGGACTCTCCTAAGCCAGCTCTGACTATAAGCTCCATCGAAAAGGAACTTCTTAAGCCTGCTCTTAAATGTGTACAGGGTATCTGCCTCCAGAACCCAAAATGGGAAACTTGTTCCACAGAAGTTAACCCAAATCAGGTTGATCTCTTGTTGATCTCTTGTGAAAGAATAAACTTTATTGACTAAACTATTCCTGCTTTTTCCACTCTTTTTTTGGAACCATTCAAAAACAAACTGTAACTCTTCATCATTTCTTCTGGCTCCCTAATCTTCAACACTCCATAGTGCTACTATGTTCAAAAAACACCAGTGAGTACCTTATTTTTAATGATTACTGGTGGGAACGATGGTCAGTACAACTAATATATAAGGCCCAATTTGCTTTAAATCAAAATGATCTTTTAAAGCTTTCAGTGTTCCATGAGTTTCTACTCTGACAAACAAAAATAGAAAAAATCATGTATCAGCAGCTTTAATGGAAAAATATCCAGTCTCTGGTCTTACACAGTATCAGTAAAGCTCTGCCATCCACCTGCATCTGTGCTGTATTTATTCAGGCTGACCAGCCTGTTCGTTCTTTATTTAGTACCCAGCATTTGCACTATCAGCATATTTTTCATCCTTCTTCTTCTTCTCCACCTTTTCAGGTGCTGGTTTGGCACACTCGCACAGAGAAACCACACCTTGCAAATGAGCCCAAACATCGGAAAGACACTGTGGTCATTGAGGTGTGAGAGGAAGAACCAAGCAGTGGATCCAAAAACCAGAAGCTGATTGTGGCTGGCCATCATCTCTTGGCTGGGACTAATGGCAGCACCCTGCTTTCCTTATCGGGCCAGTACAATCTGTTCACGGTGGACACAGACTCTGAGGAGCTGCATGATTCAAGACTTCTGGCTGGCTGGCTGTCGGTCAAACATGCTCTGTGAGAACACTGGATATGTTTATTTTACAAACTGGGATGACTTGGACTTCATTTCCTCCATCCATGGCTTGCTGATGTAAAAAACTAAAGTATAAATGTAAAAAAAGTGCCATGTGAATCATTGTCATTTTTAATCATCATTGTCAGATCATTGTCAAATTAACTATGATGCCGTGATATAATTACCTTACAAACAAGGCTTGTGGTCCAGATATCATACGACAGTGGTGTTGTGATGCAGTCATACAGCTAGCTTAGTTTAAAATTCTCCAGAGGTAAAAAAAAATAAAAAAAAAATACACCCACCAGAACCAGCACATATTACCACGCTTCATCACGTACATTTAACCTGTACATAAGCAGAAAGAGTAAGTTCCGTTGGGTCAGTCAGACATGAAGAAATATCTGTATCTGTAAATATCTGTAGCTCCGCTCCAAATTGTGATTTTTACAAGAAAATTTGTCATTGTTTTCAACAGATACATTGTGTTTATTATCTTTAAAGGTGCTGGTAGGTGTATTTTTTACTTTTAAAAAGAGCCAAGCTAGCCCCTTTCCCCTGCTAAGCTAAGCTAGGCTAACAACCATACACCAGCTCTGTACTTCAAAAACATGAAATTGACAATGATTTTCTCATCTCGCTTTCATAGAGAAGGCAAGTGTATTTCTCAAAATTATTTCCAACCACACTTCCTATAACCCCAGCTGCACTTTGTTCACTGAGCAAATTAAAATGTTGGAAGGAATTCAGCCTTTTACTTTTTATCACCTGCCAAAAGTATTAGGTCTGCTTGTTCTGAAAGAACTGCACCCTCTCTTTATGTCTTCATGGTGGCTCATACTTGCAAAATGCCGAGTGGCAACCTCTGTGGTGGGCAAAAGAAGCTGACACAAAAGGGCCAAAAACTGTAGTTCTTCAAATGTCCACTTGAGGCTGGCTCCAGAAGTGAGTCAGTCTCCATAAGTCCCCATGTTAAAATGTCCAACTTCACAGTAGGAATAAACATGTTTACAGCCTGGTACAAAAAACAGTTTTGGTCTCTATAGCTAATTTCCCCGTTCATGACAACTGTACTGAGGGTTAATTTATATACAACTCACCTGTTCAAATGATATTAAGGCAGAATGCAGAATTACAAGCACTGCTGTTTTGAGTGACAGGTGGGATGCCATCCCAGGCAATCACACTCGCACATCAGAAGCCTGCGGGTGATATCAGGGGGAGTCTATGTCTGTTTTAAATGATAGTCTATGGAAAATTCCAGTCATTGACCGATACAATTAGATTTCCAAGCACTAGACTTCTTTGTTTAAACAAATCACGCTAATGTCTCAAAGTTAATGTGGTAATGAATTAATGCATAAGCACTGTATACTTCTCACTTACATCACCTGAACTGGAACGACCTTTACCGTCCTCTCATTCTCTATCTATGTGAAGTATGTGATCAGGTTTGGAAATGGGCCCCGGTGAAGAAACAAGCAACAATCTCTCCTGACAAGTTGCCATTAATAATGTAGAGTCTGTGGGCTGACAACAAAGAAAACTCGCCTCACAAGTAAATGCACCTGCCAGTGGGGGCGAATAAAAAGGAATGAATTGAGCAGACGGGATATAAACAGCACAGCACTAGTTCCACTGCTAAACAGGAAACAAGAACAGGAAGTAAAACAAACAAACAAACAACAACAACAACAAAAAAAAAACAGGATAACATCCAGGATTCAACAGCTTTATTTAAAATGACCCTCTTGTAAAACTGGGAACAGAAAAAAAGGAGCAAACAAATCAAATTCCAAAAAGATAAAACAGTACTTTTACAGTTAAGAGTCATTGGACAGAGATGAACACAGAAAAAATCCTGTATATTTTTTTTTAATGCGTGGGAACCACGTTTTTTTTTCTTCCTCTGTACTAGGCACCAGAAAATGTAAACACGTTGAAAATAAACCTGGAGGACATAGAGTTATTGAATATGTTTACGTGTTGTTCACACTAACCACATGTGTAAGAGAGTGCTACAGTTATTGCATGGCAGAGGGACCCTGTGTATACGAACGTGAATCTCTGCACCAGCGCTCGGCAGTGTGATCGTGACTGTGTGTGCACATGTACGTGTGTGTTTCTTTGTTCCTACTCTTCCACTGTCCTTACCCCAAATAAACTCAGACTGAACAGTGTTGATGGGACCCATCCAGCATTTTCATATAGGTCCCCCCTTTTGCTAGCACCAACCAATCCTGTTCCCTTTTCCCGCCAGTCTAGCCCTCTCATTGGTCATCCAGGTTTATTTGCTTCAGACTTAACTGTGCTTCTCTTGTACTGCACACAACAAAAACACCACAATAAAGATGGCGGATGGCAGAACATACGGTTATAGTGTCATGTCATGACGGGAGCAACATTTTGAGCGTCACATTTGTTTTTTGTTTTTTTTTAAAAAAAAGATTGGTGGAAATCTCCTACCCTGCAGTCTGAGGTGAAGTGACAGCTCGCTTATCTCTGCTGTTCCCCGACGACGATGTGAGAGACCAAACCACGACGCAGCTTGAGATACTGTGCCTACTCTGCTATTTAAAGTGCAGCAAAGACGAACTGCTGTGATTCCAGTAGTGCTTTCATTTGCCTCGGGGAACGCTGGGGAAACGGCTCGTTTCAACAACAAGGCATGTCTTAACTGGGTCGAAGCCCAGTTTCCAGTGAACCCAGCTCGTTAGGTTTGAAATGCTTCAAAACACCACCATGCGGCTGGCAAAGACACCCAGGAGACCATGGGGCCGCCCAGCAATTACTGAGACTTAAAGGGAATCCTTTACATTTGGAGTCTGGGTTGTTTTTTAACCATCTAGGAGTATGAGAAACAGGCCAGGACAGATATATTGATCTTCTTATAAAACTATCAGTAACCATTGTAGTGTATATTAGTGGACTCTTGAGCAAACAAATGTCTACTTGATACTAGGGCTGGGCAACAGTTGAACTAACTTGAGTTTTTGTGTTTACACTATGTGTAAAATGTCCAGGAGTTATCACAACACTCACCAAAAGGGTATTTTCAGTGTACAGCATGGCTGGTTTCATTAGCTGTCTTGAGTCGGGGCAGTCCCTTAACGCTGTGACATGAGTACTGAAGGCTTTTAGGACTGTTGTGACTCAAGATGGCTGACCAGCTCTGCTTATCTTCAAAATTCACATCAGGGTTCGGCCCAAAAGAGACTCTACACATTGACCTGCTCTTGGTTCTGTAACTTTTTTTTAAATCACTCAGCAGGTTTTGAAATATCTCATCATGTGAAAATTACCCAGCTGGCAAACACTGGCACATTTACAGAAACGTTGATGAATGTGTGCTGTCCTTTTAAATAAATAGTTATTAGAGATGAAGCTATGGGAGTGGAGTGAAGAGTGTGTGACGATCACATTATTCTGCCTTTACTAACCAAATGTGTATGCTCCTGACATTTTGGGATATACAGTTTTCTGGAGAGAGTGAGATGAAAAGATTAAAACTATTCTCGTGTCTGTGTAGCAGACAGAAGTATGGAGCAGGTCAGTGAGGAGGGGATTACCTTAGCATGGAGGCAGAGGGGGGAAACAGCCTGGTTCTGTCCAGAGTTCATAAAAACAGTAACATCACATAACTTCCTAAAACTACAAATTTAACTGAATGAATGACATACAACGTGTTCCATCTGTGAACTTTGGCCAGTTTGGCCAGAGCCAAGCTCGCTGTTTCCATCTGCTTCCAGTCTGTATGCTAAGTTAAGCTGACTGCATCCTGACTCCAGCTTGGTATCGAGCAGATAAACATGAGAATGGTATCAATCTCCCAATCTAGCTCTCAAGGAGACAGTCAATCAGGATATTTCCCAAAATGTGGAACTACTCCAGAAAATCTGGTACCAACAGTCCACGGTTGTATTGCTAAATAATATGCACAATAATGTTATTATTATTATTTTTTTTGCACATGTAGGACTTCAAATATAGATGATTAATTTACGTTTTAGTCATCTGTTTTAGTCATAGTTTTTTTAATGTATTGCTGTAGAGGCTGTATGGCTCTACTTGTGACCCCATGTCAATTTTTAAAGAAAGCGTGGGAGAAGCTCAGAGTGATGTTCTTTTTTTTCTAATGATTTTTTCAGTTGAAAAGTCTGAGGAGGTGAGTACTTCACCATAAAAAGGCAAAGATTCAGAAAAATGAATAAAAAATAATCTTTTTTTCTTATATCTAAATAAAGTTAGGAACCACTGGTGTATAAGATCTTTCCTAGTGAGCTGATCAGTGGTGGATGCTGTGGAGTGCATCTAATGACACACTGTTTGACTTGTGTTTGAATTCTTTGTGGGGAAAATGGTCAAATTACGTGACGATGACTCGGAGAATCAGAGCAAACGAACACCTACTGTATGAGCAGCTTTAAGCTCAGGTCAGTCAAAGTAAACTGATCATTTCCCTTCATGGAGTGTTGCAAGATAACGAGAATTCAAACCAATCACTGAGAGGCGAAGCATCAGCCTCTCTCCTATGGCTCTGACAAAGGGGAGGGTTTACATCTTATTCACATAAATACAGTACCGATCAGACAATTATCTGCTGCGAGGCTCTGCCTGCCCTACACAGATCGGGAGGGAGGGGAGGGGAAGGAGGGAGGGAGGGAGGAGGTGGGGGGTTACAATATACACAGCAGAGAGAAGGGTGAGGGCGGGGTAGCATAGACCAACCACAAGATAGCCATATCTACTGTAGGTACTGAAAGACTATTCACTAACTATCTAATCTGGTATGATATAATATTACTAGTACACTGGGAGTTATCGGTCCAGCAGCGCTCTTGTTTGTGGATTCTGCTGTTTGTTTTTTTTGTCTCTTTCTTCAGACAACAACGACTAAAGTGAACCAAAAAGAAAGAGGAAAGTCCATTAAAGACGAGAAACGACTGCTGCCAGTCTTTCTTTTTTCCCCCACCCCATCCAGTGTGATGTCATCTTGGCTTTTTAAAGTAAGCGTGGTGAAGGTGTGTTTGGGAGTCAGTCAAACTAACCCCCACTGTGCGTTTGTTATTGGGCGTTGTGAGGAGATGGGTGGGTTAGGATCAAATTCGGACATTTTTGTTGCCATATGACCGTTTATTCCCCCCCTCCCACTCATCCTCTGGACCCCCTAGCTCGTCACTTCCACAGCTGAGTGCTGAGGGTCTGGCCGGAAGCCGTCGGTGGAGCCGTGGGCCAACCAGCCGCGGGGGCCCCTGACTGGCTAAAAATGGCTGGCGCCGGCCCTCCGCCACTCACGGCCATGCCTGACATCTGCTGGGTCATCTGAGCGAAAAGAGAAGGGAGAGGGAGAGAACGAAAGAGAGTCAGTGTTTCAATCCATCAGAGCACAAACAGACGGTTATTCCCTCCTGTCATAAGCAGGGGAGCTACCCTCCATCCTTTAGCTTGACTCCCATGCCTCCATCTCTGCTTTTTACCTCCACCTCTGCTCTTAAAGGCTTCCGGCTTCCCCTGCTCCCTGCCCTCTCCTCCCCTCTTCTACCACTCCCCGCTTCCCTATTCACTTCCCAACTCTTCACCCTCGCCCTCCCCATCGACACTCCTCTGCTCCTCTGCTCGCCCACCTCCTTTCCATCCTGTCTTATCTATTATTAATGTGCTTTGGTGCAGCGCTACGCGCTTATCTGGTCATCTGAGAGCTTGTGTGTGTGTGTGTGTAGGTATGTGTGTGTGGTTATGCATGTGACGGAAAAGCCCAGACATATGTGCAACCAAGCGCTCGTTCATCAACTCACCATTCCATTACGTCTTTCTACACAACACACACACATGCACATCTCTTCATCCACCCCCCACTATAGCTATTCAAAGGCAGCAAATAATCTGTGTGTGTGTGTCTCAGTGGTGACTGATGATCTCTTATTAACCTCCCCAGTTGTCAAGATGGAGACAACCACACACACTCTCCCTCTCTCCCTCTCTCTCTCTCTCTCTCTCTCACACACACACACACACACACTCAGCATCTTTGAGCAGCAGGTAACAGACAGATGTGTTGACAGGCCTGTCATTATCGATCCAGTATCAGCAGCTGGAAGTTTCCATCAGTTCGGGCATTTTGCTTTATTTTCACACAAAGACAGGAGGTTATTTTTTTTAAACCAACGGTCTGAGTGATCATTTTGATTATGTACTAGAACACAAAGTGTTGTCTTTCCTGAAAAAAAAAAAATCAGTGAGTGTCTGGATGAGAACCAACCTGCTGCTTTCAAACTGTAAATAGGAATATACTGGACTACTTTTAGAGTTAAAGGTCCAGTGTGTAGGATTTAGTGTCATCTAGTGGTGACCAACTGAGTACTGCTTGCCTCACAATCTCTTTTCAAGTGTGTAGGAGAAACTATAGCGGCAGTGAAACATGAAAGCCTCCATAGAGTGTGAACAATGTTTGGTGTGTCCGTCCTGGGCTACAACATGACTGACTCCGTGGAGGAGGACCTGCTCTCTATACATATAAAAGACTCAATCCAAGGTAACAAAACACAGCAATAGTTATTTTCAGGTGATTATGAACTAATGACAACATACTTATATTCTATATAAGTATGAATATTATATTCAATTGCTGGTAAGAGATCCTCCTAAATCTTACACACTGGATCTTTAATACAACTCCTTTGCCATTTTAAAAGAGTGATGGTGACGGTGTGGTGACTGATCCATAATTTTAGAGAACCAGACATGTATATGCTGCATTCGACAGGCAAAAGAAGAGTTTCTTTATGAGCAGACAGATTACTTGAAGCTAATCTGACTGTTCAGAAGGAATATAAACAGCTTTCTTCCCTCCCTCGATGTTACCTGACAAACTACCTAAATATCCAGTTAGCTTTAACTTAACTCTGCTGATGTTTTTATTAACAGTGTCATGGTTGCACTTGAGCTCGATAATTAACGTCTTGTTTAATTAAACCCCTAACAGGCAGCACCGCTTCACTTCAAGCCCTCTGAGACAAAGTTGTGATTTGGGGGTGTGTAAATAAATCTGACTTCACTTGACTTTGGAAGCTTACTCTGTAAATATTAATGAGTCTGCTTCATTAACTGTAATGAACTGAAAGTAATAAAATGTAAAACATCCACTTTCTGTCTGTTAACATGTGATCTGTGTGCGGATATCTAACAAGACGGCACAGTCAGGACGCCGTGGGATCGGCCTAATAAGATGAGTAAATGTAAATGATGAAGGCCGTGATTTTCGTAATCACTTTCATTAAGTGTGAGCGATCCAGTTCTGCACCAACACAAAAAAATCAGCTCTGTCGAGTGTGTTTGTGCTCTTCAGACTGGTTTAAAGAGGGTGGGGCTCCGCTGGAAAAAGGTGATGTCATTTATTTCCATGGACCAATGAGGATAAAGCAACTTTTCATATCTGCTCACTGTAGGTTGACAAGCGCAACACTTATAAGATTGTTGCTTATTTAGTCCTGATTTTAACTGTTAAAAAGGGTGATTTTACTGTGTTTTAAAATCATTTATTTTATCTACATGCAGAGGTAAAATCAGTTTCATCATGTGTCTGATATTTGTTTGTATTCAGAGTACAGCTCATGTCATTTACATGCCTTTACTCTGCTGAATCTTGTTACATCTGTGTGTTTGTGTGGCTTAGGGATGTAGGTGCTAGTTTTTGAGGTTTAGAGGTACTAAATGGTTGCCTAACTTTGCCTCCTCCTTTGTTGACAATAGGCAAGGAAAGGAAACAGAATCAGAGCTCATGTAGCAGTTCCGTTGTCCTGAGGACGCCGTGTTCGCCCCACCTAACTCATTTACATATTCTGATCCCATCACTATGTGGGTAGAATCATAATAATAGGAACGCTTTTCATTACGACCCATGATAACGTGTCACTATCCAGATAAATATGAAAAGCCAGTCAGTTCAAATATACATAACTTTTGACACGTTGACAACATGTGGTTAATGTGTTAACAACACGCGTGATCTCACACATTCATTTCACGTAAGTTTGAGCCTCTTGGCCAGAAAATGATGCGTTAATAACGTGTTGTCAACGTGTTGTAAGTCTTGTATATTTGAACTGGCTGGCTCTGAATAGATAAAGATACTTCTGCATGTTTATCTCATGAAGGTAAAAAAGCACAGAACAGAATGATCTGTTGACAGTGCTGATGTAACTAATTCGCAGCTGGTTTACTCTGTAAATCCACTCTGTGCTCAGCATTGTCTGTTACTGTGTGTGCCTGTTGCTGCTCAGAGTCTGACAAGGAATAACTGAGGTGGGATACACAGAGCCAGCCTCCACTGCTGGGTTTTTGTTTGTTTCAAATCAATCAAACACATCACATCTGTTAGAGCAGATATACAGACTGGACAACACTGACTGGAGCAGATTGGATTTCAACTAGAGGTCTAACGCTGGCTGCATTGGTCCAATCTCGCTGTGCATAATCAAATGTTTATTCGCCGGTGACAAAAAGTTATGATGTGAAGTTTAGGAATAATAATAATGCACTTAATTATTATTTCATTTTACTCCACCCAGTTATGTGTCACTCACTTCCAGTTTTAAATGACTTTTTCACCACTGTCCCTGCATCTAATAATCCTACCAAATGTTGGTGAATTCAGTACGTACTCGCCCATCATTTCATGGCACTGGGCTGGAATTAGGCACAAAGGGACAAGTGACTTGACAGAATTTAAGTTAAAAAAAATTATAGTAAAATACAATAACCTTGGTTATAAAAAAAGGTTGAAGAGCTGATTAAAGCTGTTCTTCTCGGGCTTTTAGAGAGGCTGAAGGGGTGAGGTCATTATTGCACTGGGCTTTGCTCAAAATTAGGGAGCAGAACATTGTATGAGGCCGTATATTAACTTTAGGACTGGGATAATAAAAGTCTTTCACAGGTGGTGTATCGCAGTAAAAAAAGGACTATTAATGACACTTATTTAAATGACCACAAATACAGGAAACGTGTGCATCCTAAAAGATGAATGTGGAGAAACCTGGAGCGTAATTACAATCAGTTCAATGTTTTAATGAGTTCATCATCACCATAAAATGAATCAGGCACCATCATTCGGAGTGTGTCTTAGAGGAACAACATATTTATTTCTGTCCTGAGTCTTACCTGGCTCATACTCCACTGTCCTTGCTGTTGTCCTTGCGGCATGCTGTACAAGTTCTGTCCTTGGTTGGCTGGCATTGCGCCCTGCTGCTGCTGCATGCCCATGTAGCCACCGTTGGGCAGAGCCATGCCGGGCATCATGACCCCTCCGCCCATCATGGTGGTTGGTGGGACGGCTCCACCCATCCCTGGAGCGAAACCCTGCGGAGTGAACTGCATCTGGGACTGACCCATGTACATACCTGCTGGAGCAAAGATCGATAAAGAGTTTATATAAATGTGCTTCATACTGATTTGATTATTTTCAGAAGAGAGAATGGACCTGTGCTGGAGTGAAAAAAGTTTTTTGAATCCAGTTTTGATTTATTAACTAAACGCAGAGAATTAAACCTCCACATGACCCAACTAAAATGGTCAAAGCACTTTAAAACAGTCTGTATGGCCATTACTGCAACTATGTCATTATTGTTCTTTATTTCCCCTCATTTGAAAAATGCATCTCATTATATAAGAATATAGTTTTTATACAATACCATCTAATGCATTTCTATATTTTTTTCAGTATATAGCAGTATACATAACAGTTTTTTATGCCCAGGACAGACACGTTAGAACAATTATCATTTCTATGATAATAAGCCATTCCAGCAGGATTTAAATTTGTGGATTCACAGGAAACAATGCAGTATGTAGTTTACAGTTAATGTTCATATTTTCATCAGTCTCACTGTTTACTCTCAAGTATTCAACTGGCAAAAGAGGAAGTGGCTTTTATTGTGAAGCAGCGATAGGAAATGAAATGCATTTGACACCAAGGTTACCCCTGATGGGTCAATTCTGAGACATCAACATCAACTTGGACTAAAATCTGAAGAATAGTCATTTTGAAGTCTGTTTGAAGTGAATGCAGGACTAATGTCGTAACTACCATAAATCATCAGACCAAAACAGATCATACATTTGCTTTCCCGGGCTGATTTCAACACACCAAAAAGCAAAAGCACTTTTAATTACTGCCCTATGGATTAATCTGAAGCTACAGAATATCAAATTTCCATGAAAATATATCACCCATCAGACCGTTTGCCCATCAGCGCTGCAATACACCACTGTGGGAACGTGATAAGTAGCAAAATCAAACATGAATTTATCAGTATTTTTACTGAGTGTAAAAACCTCAAGGGACAGGAAGGAGATAACCTCTTAAATTCACAAAATATCCTCTAACAGTCTGCTATAGTGACTACATGTAGAAAATATGAGAGGCCTCCACCTGATATTGAAATACAGCCTCTTTAAGCACATTTCCTATCAACTGGTATAGATTCAAAGTGTACATCGTTGACATTTTGATCATTTTGTTATTAGCTGCACTTAGAGCCACATCAATATTGTCACATTATAAAACACACACCAACACTAACAGGATGGAAGTCGGTGATTTGGAGCATTAACCTGGCCAGCGTCTCTTAGCTTTGATCTCCATCAGCATTTATTTGGATTCCGAGAGGATAATAATGCAGCAGAAAGCCCTTCATCCAGATTTCCATTCCACATCCTCTATACATCAGTGCAATCATGCAGCAGTATAATCAGATGCACATGTTCCTGCTGTACAAATCTGCTGCCTACTCTTCCATCATTCAGAAAACACGTACTGCTAATGCTTTCCCACACACTCCAAAACACGCTCAGGTCGCTGTATGTGTACGTGTGAATGTCCGCCTACATGCACACACATAAGCAATCTTGGCACTTCAGTCTTTACACATAATAAACTGTGAGATGAGTGTGACTGTGCAGACACTTCTGTTTTTTACTGCTGCGCTGGGACTCCAGTAAATGCAGCGTGGAGAGGACCTGCCTGCTTTTCAGCACGCTGACCTTTCATCTGCCTTCACTCTCCTCTGATGTATGTGTGAATGTGTGTAGGTGTATAGATGTGTGTGCTCTTGTGCATGTATTTCCCCGCTTATAAGTGACTACAGACTACAGTGTTTGTTTACATTCTACATATGCAACACATTAAAGCAGTCTGATCTGCCAGCCCATGGATTCAGGTAGCTGTTAAGTAACCTCCTCTATGGATATGCCCTTAAACAAAGAACTTATTACTGCAATATACAACATTTTGACATTGCTATAACAAAAATAGGATGTATTAACTGTACTAAACTCATGATATATAGACAAATCTTTGGGATAGCGCTAACTTTTCACTGCTGTTTCTGTACTGTCACCTCAATATACACTTTCAGACTTTATAATAAAGTGCTGCATTTCAGTTTTGCATTCAGCTATTTTTGGCAACTTCAGGGGCAATACAGACAAGTTGTAAACACAACATCTGATATTTTATCCTCTGCTTTTCATTTTAGATGATTTGGCCAACAACTATCTGGTTTTAGCCGGATAAATGCAGTGAACTGTGTATGTTGTTTGGTGCTGGGCTGTAACGTATGGCAGGTTTATCAGATATTTTTTTTTGCAGAAAACAATGTTGATGAGAGAACGACGTGAAACGCCACTCGAGGTGGCAGTAGCTCAGTTTATAGGGAATTGGCTTGGGAACCAGTTCACCTCCTAGGTACTGCTGAGATGCCCTTGAGCAAGATACTGAACCCCCGGACTGCTCCCTGGGTGCTGCTACATGGTTCCCCCTCACTCCACCATCTCTCCACCTTTGCATGCATATGTATAAACCCTTTGTAAGTGTTGCTGTAATTTGGGCCTCTATATGTAAAACTTGAGTGAACATTTTTTTTTCAGTTGATGATTAAATAACGTTAATCTTCTTGTCATGAAACCAAAACAATGAGCTCAAAGATGACAAAATGCACAGGAGAGCTGACAGGAACTGGAACAGCATCCAACTGAGTTTGATGATAACTCTCTGTGGGTTCATTTTTAACATATTTTATAGTCACTGTTTCAGTGTTGATACTGAATATTAGTTCAGATTTAATATTTGCTACACATTTAGTCTGAGCACACCCTAACATCGTGGAATGATTTTTATATGATATTGGGCTGGGTTGGTTTGTTTCTGCTGCCACTGACCTTTTAAATCATTTTATGTGATCTTCGTATTGTATTTATTGTTTGTTTATGGTTGTTTCATGGTTATGTGGTTATGCAGTTACTGCTGGCTATACAAGAAATTGCCTTTGGAGATACAAAAAAAGATATCCTCGATCCTTTATTTGATAATAAGACCTTGCTGTGTGCATCAGCACACCCACCGTAGCTATCAAGATAACAACTACTGTTGCATTATGGGTACAGTTATGGTGAAACTAAGTAAAGATTAGACTTGGTGTAGAAAAGGCTTAATATAAGGTGCTGGGTAGGTAAGATGCCATCTGGTGTTGGGGCGAGGTCTGTTGCACATTTGCTTCAAACCAGTGGTGTCCAAACTTTTTTCAAAGAGGGCAAGATTTGTCAATGTGAAGATGCCTGGGGGCCAACACGAATACAGTAAAAGTTACATACAAATGCACTGTTCAGTAACAAGTTTGTTTTCATTATATTTTTTTTAAATGACAATATAACCAAATCTAAGCCAATCAGGACCTGGAGTCAAATAACAAAGAATAAATCGTATGCAATACGTTAAACCTACATGATGCTGACACAAATCTGAACCTCATGTTCATTCTAAATATGACTTATTATGAGTAATACAAAGTCTGTTAACATTTAAGTTTAAAACGTATCAGTTGCATCATTATGTAACAGAAAAAAGACAAATCACAGTATCTGACAGTCCTAGCAGGCCATAAATAATATATTATAAAAATTAAGCTTCGGGCTGCATGAAATCTGACCACAGGCCGTGATTGGCCCCCGGGCCTGACTTTGGACATCCCTGCTTTAAACTGATGCCAACAGTAGAAGACACACAAGGTTATTTTTGTACAACATACCCATAATCCTTTGCACAATAGTGTTTTTTCCTGTAGTTGCACCAACTGTGTTCAACTAGAATATGCATCAACCAAACTAAAGAAGTATACTGAACCCATTTTAGCTCCTCCACATAGATGCTGAGTGTGAGGATGAATATGAATATGGATGACAGGGGGTTAATAAAAATACTGTATGTGTGTGTGTGTGTGTGTGTGTGTGAGAGTGTGTTACCTTGTCCTGGAGCAGGCTGTTGCTGGCTCTGCGGCTGACTGCCCACTGAGCTGCTGGCATACAGAGACAGGATGGAGTCTTTAGATAAAAGCTTCTTCTGCTCCGCCTTCGTGGTGGTAGTGGTGGAGGTAGAAGAGGAGGCAGAGGAGGAGGTGGAGGGGTCCGCCTGCGGAGGTGCTGTACTGGAACCAGACTGTCAGGGACACAGGAGTGGCGGGGGAGAGGATGAAGAGAAATGTCATGAAATATGAATAGTCTGACCCAAACATTTTTTTTTATCATATGGTGTATGATGTAGCTGCTCCTGGTATACATAAACAGCACAGTGCTGGATATATTTTTATATGCTAGTGTTGAAGACACCTAAGTTTTTGCACAGATAGCAATACAAGGCTTTCTTACAAATCCTACATTTCAAAAAATAAAAATGTAACCATTATTTTTACCTGTATTACCTTTCACAGCACTAATTCTGTCAGTAACAGGACCGGCAGTTAGTGTTTACTGCAAATAAAACTCCTTCCTGTACATATTTCACATTGAAAGCTTTCTAGTGGCTTCATTCTTTCCTTTATACTAAGCTTTAAAGGGCACCTCTTATGCTTTCACTTTATGACTCAGTTTCTGTCATACATACAGTATAACGTTACAATGTCAGATGTTGATAATAACTAGGGATGAACCAATTGTGAAATTCGGGTCTGATACCAATGTTTAAACTAATAGCTTGGCTGATGGCCGATGCTGTTACATGTATGGCAAACTCCATAACGTGGATCTTTCTCGAAGCGTCCCAAAAGCATCTCTACACTCGGCTATGTGCTGAATACACGTCTGTTCTATTTTTGATGCTTGATGCGAGCAGCGAGTGTCAACCTACACAGCACCTCAAGCGGGCAGAAATCAGACACAGAAAAAGCAAAGAGAATCCAGTGGACTTTCAAAAAAAAATCCCCCGTGCAAACTGCTGGCCAACAGACAAAAGCAAAACTAAGAACCTACGTAGCATATTTACACATGTAGAAGCATGTTTAGAAAAACATACACTGGGAAAATGGCCAAATCTGAGCTAGTAAAGAAAGCCTGGCAGGCTAAATGCTCGCTTCTGAAACTCATGTGTAGTGCGTCATTATTTTGTGGCATAAATTGCTGCTGGTACATGAAATAAAGTGAGAACACACACAGGTAGATTAGCAGAGTTTAGTGCATGCAAACTGCTGGTGGTAAAAACAGACAAAAGCAAAACTAAGTAACTATGTAGCATATTTACACATGTAGAAGCATGTTTAGAAGAACATACAGTGGGAAAATGGCCAAATTTGAGCAAGTAAACAAAGTTGGGCAGGCTAAACGCTTCTGAAACTCCCCCAGTGGGGTTTGAAGTCGTGTGCAGGATTGACCAAAACTGCAGCATATACGCCACATGTCAGAGACGTGTGCAGTGGGGCATCGGAGCCTCCAAAAAAAAGAAAGGTTTCTCCTCAGCACAGCGTTCATGCTACATGTAAATCAACATATAAACATCGGCCGCTGCCGACGTTTATCTGGTCGATGGCCGATGTCAGAGAAGGAGGTGAACATCAGCCGATACTGATGTTCATCTGGTGCATTGGTGCATCCCTAAAGCCTCCAAAAAAACATGTAACATGTAATCATCAGCCACTGCCATCTGTGAATGTCATCTTTATTTGCTGATGGTGGTTAAGGAGGCGGATGGCCGATGTTCAGCCGGTGCATCGGTGCATCCCTAATAATAACACACCCAAAGTGTCAAATAATAATGTGAATGTATGTAAAAGTAATTTGTAAAAGTAATTTGTAAAAGTTCTATGAAAAAAAAGCTATGAATCTTTTTTTTCTACTTTACACAACAAGCCAATGTGAGAGTGCCAAAGGGACGCCCTAATCCACCTGCTCAGGAATAAAGTATTTTTGTCTTGCAAAAAAGTGCTTATTTGGTTGCAAAGGAAAGTTCAATACTTGTTCTAAATACTTTTTACTTGTTACATCTAATTTCCCCGTTCATGACAACTGTACTGAGGTTGATTTTTTAGAGAACTGTTCAGATGATATTAAGGCTTAACGTTATGCATAAACAACAGCGTGGCACATTGATTGACAGGTAGGTGCTGTTAGAGGTGGCTTGTTTGAGCACCCATGTGTCCTTCAGCTTGCCTCAACTCCACCCATGATTCACCTCTTTGCACGTTTTCAGATTACTCCGCGACGGTGCAGCAATGGCAGGACAGCCAAAATGGCAGCTGCCAGAGCCATCCCACTCTAATGTTCACATCAGCTCTTCAGAAACCTGTGGTGACATCATGGACACTATGTCCATGTTTCATACAGTCTATGAGTAGAACAACTGAATTCATTATTGCGAAAAAAAAAAGGGGAAGTAGAAGCCATAGTTGGGAGTTTATCATTATTATATCAAACTTTACCAAAAGAATCCCATCAGTCACGTTAAATGTTGTTTAAACACAAGCAGCTGTACAAGAACTTTGACTCAATAAAGCCCATTAAAGTTGGTTATCGCCAAAGAATAAGCAGACAAGAAGACATTCAGTACTTTCTGTACTTTTTTTTGCTCAGTACCACAAAGTAAGTCTATCCCTAAAGGACTTTGTTTAACATTTAGTTCTCAGAGGTCTTTCTCTTAAATATTCCTCAACTAAATCAGACAGATTTTGCTAATTATATTGGTCTTCAGTAACAAAAAACTGTGCATAGAGTGGGAGTACATTCACCGATGCACACTGTATATATCAGCTCGAGAAAAGATGAGACAAGACAGGCAAACAGGAGAGAGGCGGAGGAAAGAGACAAGATAAAAATAAAGGGGGGAAGAGCAAGAATGGAATAAAGGACAGGAAAGGAGAGAAAAGAACGGTGTAGACAACAGAGGAGAAGCATTGTCAATGTAACTGAGACAGATGACATTAATTAGGCCACTGCAAAGAGAGGGAGACATGAACTGCTGCACACAGGACACACACACACACACACACACACACACACTGTCTCACTCACATGCACCCTTTCATTTTTTTTAAGCCTTTCAGGCACACACCCATTATATCTAATGGATGGTGCTGACAAAAAAGTAACACCTGCTTAAGAGCTCTGTACAGGTGTGTGTGAGTGTGTGTGTGAGAGAAAATGGAGAGAGAAAGAGAAAGGCGATAGTCAGGTGGACTTCATGAATAAGATAAGGAGAGACAGTGTGATAAACAGTGGCCCCTGCAACACACACACACACACACACACACACGCACACGCACACACACACACACACACACACACACACACACACACACACACACACACAGGTGAATAAACACTTGCCACAAGAACACTTCATAACACTTCATCCACAGCCAGTCACACACACATTACACGTTCTCTTAGTTACACACAAACTTAATACTCGTGCTTGCATGCCGATGTGCACACACACGCGTGCTTTGTGTGAGTCTGCTTAGCAGGCAGTGCTGCTTCCCCCCGTCTCTCGTCTCTCTGACTTCCTTTGACTGGAGGAGAAGGAAAGGTGGGAGGTAAAGGAAGAGATAGCTGAGGCGAATGTAGAAGAAATAGAGGGACCAAGTCAAGGAAAAGTAAAGAGGGAGAAAGAATGTGAAAGAAAAGGAGAAGGAAGAAGCAAAAGGGAGGAGGAGAGGAAGTTGGGGAGAACAGAACAAATAAGAAAAGAGGAAGAATAGAATGATTGAAGGCTGAAAACTGAAGAAGAGGACGATGAGGGAAGGAGAAAGAAGAAAGAAAAAGGTCAAGAGGAAAGGAAACGGGGGCAGGCGAAAGAATAAACAGAGCTGAAGAGAAAGCTAATCATGCCAGCACACACACAGACACACATACACACACACACAGGGTCTATTTTCTCTCAGGTGAAGCCAGTCAAGGTGAGTCAGATGTTGACAGAGGCAGGATGGAGCTTCCTTCCTATTAATAGCTGCAGCACATTAGCATGATACTTGCCCCGTGAATAGACTAATGAATAGAAGGTGAGGACAGGCGACAAAGTGCCCTCACCTGTTCCTTCTGATGTCAGCGAGCTATAGGACATGACTCAATCAATGCACTAAGCCTGTTTGCTGCTATAGGCTTGTTCACAAAGTTGAAAAATACATTCAGCAGATCTCCAATCCCACTAAAAACTGAAAATTTATTTGTAGGATGGACGGCATGACTCAGGCAGAGTCTATCGGCTCTGAACTTGTGTGATAAGACCATCATCCATAGTGATTTAGGATGGAAGCAGCATGTGGGATGTTATCCAATGAGAACTGTTCCGAGGTGTGACTTTAATGAAACATCGTAATCAGATCTAATAACTGACTTTTCACTGCACAACTGTAGATGTGTGGTGTTCTTATGGTTGCTGATGGTGACAAACCCACAGAGAATTATTACCCGGCTGCAGTTTCAGGACTTTTAGCATGCTACAGTGGAACGATCCCTCCAGGTTGGGAGCAAGTTGCTGCCCCAAGTGTGCCAGACTGTTGTGGTGAAGAGGGAGCTGAGCTGGAAGGCAAAGCTCTCGACTTTCATCCATCTATGTTCCAACCCTCACATATGGCCATGAGAGGTAGTGACTTAAAGAATGAGATTGCAGATACAAGCGGCTGATATTAGCTTTCCCCACCAGGTAAGCCCTTAGAGTAAGGAGCTTGGACATCTGGGGGAAGCTTGGAAAAGAGACACTGGTCCTTCGCACCAAAAGGAGCCAGCTGAGGTGCTTCAGGGCAAATCCAGAATATGCTGAAGGGACTACAAGTCCATCTAGCCTGGGAAAGCCTCGGGATCCTCCAGGAGGAGCTGGAATATTGTATGTTGTTCAGGAGAAGTTTGTCTGGAGAGCCCTGCTACCCCCACCTGACCCCAGATAATGGAAGAAAATGGATGGATGGATATCAACAGGTTTTTGGTTCCACATTGCAGACCTTTGCAAGGTGGTTTAACAAATGAAAGAGGTTGTTTTCATATGTTCAAACAAGTCAGCCATCTGTGGTAAACCTATTACAATGGATGCAAGTAAATGGGAGTATTCGTGCAATACTCACTTTCATTAGCCATGTAAACAGCTTAGTTTAGCAGGTAGCTGCTTTGAGTGGAAATGTTTACTACCTGCCCAGCATCAAACACCAGGCAGTTAGCCACTAGCTGGTAGATAACTGTGGAGCATTTAGCAGCTAAAGAGACAGATATTTTTCTTCAATTGAAAGATAATGTTGCTTCATATCTATAAATAAGCAACACGTTGTTCAGATCACCTCTATAAAAGTGACTCAGTGTTTACAGCTTGTTCTGTTGCCCCAAAGAGGCCAATTAAGACAGGCTTAAATTCATGTTAAGGCAGTCCTTCCGAAGACCATGCACAGGTATTTTATCCCTGCTTTTTTCCTACTGAAAATGTTCTTTTCCAGCTATGACGAGACAAAATCTTTGTTGTGAAAAAGGTCTATGAATCTGATTCATTTGGGAACAATAAAAAGAGCTGGGCTCTCATACTAGCAAGGTCTTTTCAGCTTCCAATGAAAGAGATGCAGTGGGGTAGGACATTCCCAGAATAAACTGTTTATTCATTCATTCAGCAACTTCACTTTTCTCTGATATCTACACACCAACCTTATTTCAGTGTGTTACTTGAGGACACATGGATAACACCACAAACTTGATAATTAATGGCTGACCTGCCCCACCATCTTGACCTACGGTCAATTAAACTGCATTATCAGAGTTAGCAGACAACCTCATTATCACTGAATATATTGTTAGGTAAGTGTTCCAGTTAGTGTAATGCAAATGAGACAGTGGAGATGGATGTAAAGTGGCCTTGGGAGTGGTGCACGTCCATCCATCTATTATCTATAAGTGCTGATCTTCAGGATCACAAGGGGCTAGAGCTTATCCCAGCTGACTGTGAGAGGCGGGGTACACCCTGGACAAGTCAGCAGCTCATCACTCAGGGCACACAAAGACAAACAACCATTCACACTCACACCTAATACCAATGTAGAGTCACCAATTAACCTGAGGCGACAGTGCTAACCACTGCACCACTGTGTTGCCCTCGACCGTTTCATATGTTTCCTAAAATTAAAAGAGCAGTGTGTGGGATTCAGTGACATCTAGTGGTGTAGTTGCTGATTGCAATTCTCCAGCCTCACCCTCTCCTTCCTATCATGAACTACCGTAGCTGTGAAACATGTGAAAAACATGAAGGGTCCTATCTAGGAACACTGTTCATTTTGTCTGTTCTGGGCTACTGTAGAAACATGGTGGCCTCTGTGGAAGAGGACCTGCAGTGTAGGTAGATATAAAAGGCTCCTTGTAAGGTAAGAAAAACATAATGAGTCTTATTTTCAGGTGATTATACATTATTAAAATATATTTCATTCCTTTTCTGCCACGTTCTGTAAATAGAGCTCCCTAAATCCGACACACTGGACCTTTAAGGCCTCTCTTGGCCTAAATGCAATTGCCTGAGACTAACCGTTTTCCACTGTCCTTTCATTCAATCCACCGCTGTGACTGCCAGACACTCCAGGAGCATTAGTTCCTTTTGCACTGAAAGAACAGTGAAGCGATCCAGCAGATTTCTTTCCGAAGCCAAACTGGTGGCACACAATGTAAAGTGCAGTGATAGATCAGCCTGAACTCACTTCTAAAGGAATAGGAATTCACATCTATGTCACATCTTTTTTTTTTGTCTTTCTCAGTCACAATTACACCAACACACACAGACATACACACACACACAGAGTTCACATAGTGTGTGATGTGTTGTGGGGCTCCTAGCAGCACATTGTGTAATAGAAGCCCTCTTCAACAAGGCCCCATTCTTCTCAGCCAATGTTGGTGTTGATGGGAGTTCTGAATTACCACTCTGACAGCCTTTTCCTCACTGTCGCTATTCATAGACCTCTACAGCCAAACTCACACTCTCTCACAATAACACACACACACACACACACACACACACACACACACACACACACACACACACACACTAGGCTATCTTTCTCCCTAAGGTTTTCTATCACTGCTTGAAACACTCATACACAACCCTCTGATAGACCATCTGTGGCTTTAAAACCACACTAGACTTAGTATGTGTGCTGAAGGATTTGCGTTCATTTACTGAAAACAATAGCTCGACTCAGAAATCTGAATTTGAGAAAGAGAGTACCAGTAAGGAACAGGACGGAGAGAAGGAGTGAAAGAAAACAATGAAAAGAGCAAGAAATCCCTCTTTACCCCCCTCCACCTTTTTCTTCTGCTCAAGAAACTTAAGTCCTTTTCCTTTTCCTATTCCCATGTTCCATCCTCTTCTCTCATTTTCTTGTTCTTTTCCCTTCTTTCATTCATCCTGCTGTGTCCTCAAGCATAACACACTTGCACACTGGTTTTGCTCTCTGATGTTGTTTTTGCATGTGCCACAAGAATTTCACAAAAACACAAGGAGACAAGGTGGCACAAAATTTGGATGGACTGAAAACAGTTGGGAACTCCTAATTCAAAACTTAAACTGATGACTCTTGGCACATGATGATGATGATGATAATGATGATGATGATAATCTGATCCAAAGACAGGTAGTGTTGCGAGGAGCTTGTGTGACAGGGCAGTCATGCAATCATAACAATGCCATTTTCGGTGTGCGCTTGCAATGTTACACAACCTTGACAATGCTGAAAATCTGTCCTCATCAGGGCCACGGAGCCTATCCTATCCTAGCTGACGTAGGGCGAGAGGCAGGTACACCCTGGAGAAGTCTCCAGCTCATCACAGGACACAACATAGAAACAAACAACCATTCACATTCACGTTTACATCTACGGATAATTTAGTCACCAATGAACCCATTACAGTAAGCGCATTCTTTGGACTGTGGGAGGAAGCTGGAGTACCCAGAGAGAATCCACACAGACACAAGAAGAAAACTCCACACAGAAAAGCCCCCAGCTGAGGTTCAAACGTGTTTCCCGATGCAGCAGGCAGCTGTTTTCAAAATAAAAAGGCATCATACATTACCTGTGCAACATCAAATGGCAGACATTAGGTGGTGACTAGCTGGAGAGCCAAAGAGGCAAACAACTGGTGAAGACCAAAACAGAGCTAAAACCGACTGATAAATTGGACAAATGGTCACAAAAATACACAGACAGACATACTGCAACATGTTGAATAAACGTCTTGTGTATTTCCTGGTAAAAGCTCCCTTCACATCTTCAACGTTGTGAGTTTTTCATTTCGTTTGTCCATGCATTATGACCAGACACGCTTTGTTTCAAGTGGTCTGAAAAAACAGGTTGGTTGCTGACACTGTTTCTACTGGTCTCACTCTGATGAAAATGAAAACCTCTCCAGCGTTTGTTGCACTGCACACTAAGGACTTAGTGGAACAATTTTTCGCTGGTATAGTTTTTCAGCACTCAGAGGAACAATGTGGTTGTCCTGTTTCATTAATGCTCCTGTATCGTCCTGACAAACAACTGGAGAAAAGCAACCTCAATAGAAAAAAAGAAATAGAATATTGGAATGAAATCAGTAATATGGTATGACAAGAATTTGCCACCGTAGAACAATAATCATGAAATGTCTTCACCAAAGGACCAGTTCACTAAGGAAAAGGTGTTGCTCATGCATGTGATTTTTATTGAGTTTGTGTCAAGAGCTGTGTAATCTACACCTGATTTACGAAAATGGCGAGTCATGATGCAGTCAGCTGCTGGATTATGGAGCAGCAGGTCCCGCAGAGCAGAGCAGGTGGAGGCGGAGATGTAGCTGATATGGATGTAAATACTGGGATAAATGCAACCAGACACACACTTCAATGTCTTGTCAAATTTAGCTGTAGTCTGTAGTGATTCCGCTGTTAACTGAAGGTCAAATTGGATGAACACAAACAAAAAGTTCCTCCTCAAACCAAAAGTTCCTGTCGCAATAATCAGATACCACATCATTTAAATGACTAAATGCTCTTCATAACTTCTACTATTTTATTAGAGGATTCAAACAAGATATACTTCCTGCGGCAGCTGAAGAAGTTCAACCTGCCTAAGACGATGATGCAACTCCATTACTGAGTCCATCCTCATCTCCACCATCACCATCTGGTACACTGCTGCCACTGCCAAGGACAAGGGCAGACTGCAGCGCATCATCATCAGCGCATCACCTCTCCAGGACCTGTTCTCCTCCAGGACCCTGAGGCGTGCAGGTAAGATTGTAGCTAACCCCAACGCATCCTGGTACAAACATTTTAAGGCACTACACTCCTCCAGGAGGCTGAGGCCCATCGGGATCAAACCCTCACGCTACTGGCTGACAGCAGCTGACCTCATTACACGCTACATTAACACACACCTTTAAGTCACATCTTTTGTAAAATATCTTACTGCATACTGTTAAACTCTCCTGGAGAATACTTCCTGCACAAAACTGTATATATGGTATATGGGTATACCTTTGTGGACCTGTTATCTTCCTTATACTGTTTTAACATCTCCAAATAGCTTGACCTCAGCAAATTCAGTAAAATATATAAATAACCTCCTCATTATTTACACAATCCTCCCTTAAATCCACACGAAAGTGAGAGAGATGCATCTTGCAGACACGAATGACATGCAAACTGTGACTCTGGCCTGCTGCAGTGGTTTGATAAATGTGACATCATGACAGGCGCAAAAGCCTTACTAAATCTGGCCCTGGATCTGTTATTGATTACTCCCAAACTAGGCAACCCGTATGAACCCAGCAGCTTTGGGAGAAACACCCACACAGAAATAGGATTGGTGGTAGTGATTCAAGCCAGTGCTTCTGGTGTGTCTGCACCACTGCACTCATTCTTTTAGGGCTTCTGGGACTTCATGCTCCACGTCTTGTGTGTCCCTGCCCTCCACCTTTCTTTATTTGTGCATTCCTCTCCTAACCTGGCTCTCCACCTACTCATTTCTCTTTCCATCCATCCACTGCTCCAAACATCTTCTCCTCCCATAACTTCTGAACTCTGTCACTCTGTCTCCCTCCTTCAATCCTTCTTTCCCTCCCCACCACTTCAGGTTAAACGTTTATTGAATTTTCATTGCCTTTTTTCTCGCTCTCTCTGAATGACAGACAACATAAAGAGGGTGTGTATGTATGTGTGTGTCTGTGAAAGAGAGAGGGGGGGGCTGGGGATAACACAAATCCTCCCCCTCCTACGATGCTGTAATCGTATTTTTGTAATTGACGTATTTGCAGATAGGCAAGCGCTCCCCGATGCTGCCTAATAGCTGCCCGATTCAGCAGGCTGCCAGCTTCCTCTTTCTTCACACACCCAGCTAATCACAGCTGTAAAGCAATATCCGCCTGCTGAATCACAAATTCAGCCCTTCTGTGTGTGTGTGTGTGTGTGTATGTGTGCAAGTTTAGATGGATATGCGTTGACTGTCAAAACTGTGTCCTTGTGTTTGTAACTGCTTGTATGTACAGTATAGGAGAGGAAAGTTGTCTGAAAACGGAAAGGTTGATGCTGGTATGGTGGCGGGAGCAGCTAATTCTGTGTGTGAACGAGTAAAGGGACACACTCATTTACAACTGAGAGGCACCGGTGGGTTTCTTCCTCTAGGAAGCAGAAACATGAACAGGCCATTAGTTTTTCAGACTTTCTGGTTACAAAACAAACAAACACACAGCGGCAATCACAGGCTAACCTTCGCACCGAGGCAGAGGCAATTATTATCCACATACTGTGAGGGATCTGTCTTTCCTTTAGATGCTGCTGGAAATGTCAGTGAAAGCCTCTGTGTTCCAGTGGACATGACGGAGGCACAAAAACAAGCAACATCTCCCCCGGCGAGTTTGAAGGAAACATGTAAGGAACGTCTTTGGTACCTTGGTGGTATTAATACACAGAGAATAAAAAAAAAATAGTCCTCGCTGTGAGAGCTGCAGTGGACGTCTTGTGAATAGAAGACTGCGGAGGAAACATAATGTCCTGTTTGAATTCAAATAATAGTCTACAAGACAGACAGAGCTGCCACAGGCGGAGAGCCATGTGAGAGTGGCCTGTCTGATATCAAACAGCCACGATGGAGCAATCAGTTGCAGTCTATGGAGTGTGTGAACAGTGAAAAATATTCCTTTTGAATCTGATGACTGCAACATCCCTCTCCACATGTATCTTATCATTATTTAATGTAGCAAACATGCTGCCACAGTGCTCCGTGGATAGAGCATCTGCCCCACGTATGAACCTTACCGCAGCAGTCCAGGGTTCAAATCTGACCTGTGGCACTTTGCTGCATGTCATTCCCCGTCTCTCTCTCCCCACACTCTCCCCACATTCCTGTCACTCTTTAGCTGTCTATCAAAATAAAGCTTGAAAAGGCCAACAAAAAATGTAAAAATTAATAAAGTTTTTTTAAGTACTTATACTTCAGTACAGTATTTCAATTTTACGCTACTTTATAGATATACTCCAGTATAATGCAGAGGGAAATATTGAACTTTATATTCCAATACATTTATATGACAGCTATAGTCTGTCTGTTATTTGTAACCACTTATCCTCATCAGGGTCATGGTTGGGCTGCAGCCTATCCCAGACTTTGGGTGAGATGCACACCGTGGACAAGTCACTGTTATTTATCTATAGCATTATTAGACTGTTAATGCTGATACATCTATGTGTAAAGCAATATCTTGAAATGATTAATGGAATTATGATTAATTATGTCCTATTATTTTAATACTTAGTACTTCATGTACATTTTGATGATATGTCTGTAAGATTTAAGCTTTTACTTTTACATAATATACCTTTACTGAAAGTATCAATGCAGCTTCCACTGTAGCTGCTGAATTACGGTGCACTTACAATAATAATAAGTTGCCAAGCTGATATTTATTTCTTGATGGTCTGCTGTGTGGCAAAGTACTGTAGGAAAACCATTTGCGTCACTGAACAGCATGCATTATGCAGCCCATGGTAGGTGTGAAATTCCAGCCTGGCCTCTTTGTCTACTGTTGGAAAAAGGTGGCGTCCAACAGACATCAGAAGTCATACGTCCACTGAGTTTTTCATTACAGTCCTATTTTTTCTTTTACATCACTGCTGGAGGCTGAAGCCTGCATTGTCAGGCTTTTAGTTTGTGGACAGACTTCCTGTTTTATTTTGGTTTCCCTCACTTTCTTTTCGTGTTCATTCTTGGTTTCTTTACTCCCTATGATTGCCTATTGTTTTCACCTGTGTCTCGTTTGCTCCTCCCCTCATGTGTATTTAAGCCTGCCTCTCCCAGTGTGTCTTTGTTAGATTGTCTTCTTTCCTGTAAGTAGCTCTCTGGCGTTTTCATTCTTGTTTCCTCGTGCACCAACCCTATTTGTTTCCTCGACCCGTTTTTGCCTCGTGATTTTGTACTTCTGCCCCGCTGACTGCCTTTTTGTGTACCGAATCCGGACCGTTAATAAACCGCCTCTCTACACCTGTCAGTCTCTGATCTGCTCTGTGGGTCCAGTTGTCTGTCTGAACCTGACAGTACAATCTAACCAGACCATGGACCCCGCAGATTCAGAGGCTGTCCGCGAAGCACTGAAAACTCAGGGCCAGTGGCTTCGTATGCATGAAGAACAAATGGCTTCTTTGAGACAGAAAGTAACCGAGTTTAGCAAGCGCCAGGAGGCGGCATTTACTATGTTATCTTCCCAGCTAAGCCAGCTGAAGGTCGACCAGCATCTAGGAGAATCTACAACACCCTCCAGTGACCGTGCGGCTGCATCTCCTGAAATGACTCGTTTACAGCTGTCTAGACCTGAGAGGTTTTCTGGTGAGTCTGGTGACTGCAGGCCGTTTATTACCCAGTGCGAGCTACATTTTGAGTTTCATGCAGCAGCCTTTCCCTCTGATCGCAGCAAGATAGCCTACATGATTTCTTTCATGTCTGGTCGAGCCAAGGCCTGGGCTACAGCGGAATGGAACCGCCGTTCGGCCATCTGTACTTCCCTGCCACTATTTTTAAAGACTCTTACACTGATTTTTCAAACTGTTGCTCCGGGTCGAGAGGCCGCCAAGGCCTTGGTTTCTATGCGCCAAGGCAGGCGGAGTGTTATGGATTATGCCATTTCCTTCAGAACATTAGCAGCAGAGAGTGGATGGAACCAACCAGCTTTGGTGGATTGGCCTTTTTTAATGGGCTTTCAGAGCAGGTTAAAGACTTTCTGACTCCTCTTGACCTGCCTTCTGAGCTTGATGCGCTAGTGTCCTTAGCTTCCAAGATCGACAAGAGATTGCGGGAGCGTGACCGGACTAGGAACTTCCCTTCAAGTCAGCAATCAGGCACCTACCCTTCTCGGAGGCCCTCGCCCAGATGCGTTCCGGCTCCAGAACTCACGACCAACACCAGAACTGAGACGGAGGAACCTATGCAGATTGGACGCACTCGGCTTACTCCTGAAGAACGCCTACGAAGACGCAACGAGGGTCGATGCATCTACTGCGCCCAGATGGGTCACTTCCTGGAGAATTGTCCCATTCGCCGCAGCACTCCCTCCCGTTCAACATCTGTGCTGGTATGTGCCTCCCCTAGTAAGAACAGATCTTGCCGGCAGTTCTCTCATATCACACTCTACTCAGAATCTCTGTCTCTCTCCCATACTGTTCTCATTGACTCTGGTGCTGATGCTAGTCTCATTGATGTAGACTTGGCCAAGAAACTTAACCTCTCGTTTGTCCCTCTAGACACCCCCGTGCCTGCCACTGCCCTAGATGGCCATGTGATGTATCTGGTTACCCACTGCACCTCTCCTGTGACACTGATTTTTCCCGACTCTCACACAGAACAGATAACTTTCCACCTTTTTGAGGCACCGCAACATCCACTTGTGCTAGGCTTTCCTTGGCTAACTCTGCACAACCCCCACATAGACTGGGTCTCTGGCAAGGTTCTGTCATGGGGAGGCAACTGTAAGACACAGTGTTTTGCAGGTCCTCCCATTTCCAGCCTGGAGGGGGTTTTCACCTCGCCCGAGGAGGTGGACGAAGAGGAGTTTCCTGATCTGTCCTCAGTTCCATCCTGCTACCTGGACCTTAAGCAGGTATTTAACAAAACTAAAGCCACTACACTTCCCCCTCACCGACCTTATGATTGTTCCATAGACTTACTTCCTGGTACCTCGCCCCCCCGTGGCCGCTTGTACTCACTGTCGGGACCAGAGCATAAAGCCATGGAGGAGTACATCGGAGCTGCTCTTAAGGCCGGGATTATCCGGCCTTCTTCATCTCCTGCTGGAGCAGGGTTTTTCTTTGTGGGGAAGAAGGACAAGACCCTCCGACCCTGCATTGACTATCGTGGACTCAACGACATTACCGTAAAGAACAGGTATCCCCTTCCACTCATTTCCTCTGGATTTGAACTCCTTCAGGGGGCCAAGGTATTTACTAAATTGGATCTACGCAATGCTTACCACCTGGTCCGCATCAGGGAGGGGGATGAGTGGAAGACTGCTTTTAACACTCCCACAGGACATTATGAGTATCTGGTTATGCCTTTTGGACTCACCAATGCCCCTGCTGTGTTTCAGGCACTGGTGAATGATGTTCTTCGTGAGTATTTGAATAAGTTTGTTTTTGTCTATTTAGATGACATTCTGATCTTCTCTCATGATATGGAGACTCACGAGAAACATGTCCGGCAGGTACTGCAACAGTTATTATGTAATCAACTGTTTGTCAAAGCTGAGAAGTGTGAATTTCATGTGCCTACAGTGTCTTTTTTGGGGTTTGTGGTGTCTGAGGGGAGGGTCAGCATGGATCCCATGAAGGTACAGGCAGTGCAAGATTGGCCCACACCCACATCCAGAAGAGAGGTCCAGCGGTTTCTGGGGTTTGCAAACTTTTATAGGAAGTTTATTCGTAACTTCAGTCTCGTTGCTTCCCCGCTGCATGCTTTAACCTCCTCCAAGGTGCAGTTTCGCTGGTCCCTCCAGGCGGAGTCAGCCTTTCAAAGACTCAAGAGCAGCTTTATCGTCGCCCCTGTGTTGATTCTTCCTGACCCTAAACGGCAGTTTGTGGTGGAGGTGGACGCCTCTGATTTGGGTGCAGGGGCGGTGCTCTCTCAGCGTTCCGAACAGGACGACAAGCTCCACCCTTGTGCCTTTTTGTCCCGCAGGTTTTCGCCTTCGGAGAGGAACTATGATGTCGGAGACCGTGAACTGCTGGCCATTAAGCTTGCTTTGGAGGAGTGGAGGCATTGGCTGGAGGGGGCTGAGCATCCTTTCCTGGTCTGGACGGACCACAAGAACATTGAGTACATCAGGACAGCCAAAAGACTTAACCCTCGACAAGCCAGGTGGGCCCTTTTCTTCTCCCGATTTAATTTCTCTATTTCATATCGCCCCGGCTCTAAGAACATTAAACCCGATGCCCTGTCTAGACTATTTAAGGGTGAAAGCGTTCCCAAGGAAACAGCGACAATAATCCCTGAGACGTTGGTTGTAGGTTGCATCACCTGGGAGACAGAGGAGCGGGTCAACAGGGCCAATCAAGGGATTCAGGTTCCGGAGGTACCACCCAACAAATTATTTGTCACCCCCGAACTGCGGGGCCCTGTGATTACTTGGGCTCATACATCTCTGATCTCCTGTCATCCTGGTTTCCGCAGAACTCTGACCCGGGTGCGGGAGAGGTTTTGGTGGCCTGGTATGAGGAATGATGTACGTGAGTATGTGGCAGCCTGCACAACCTGTGAGCAGAACAAAAGCAAGAACGTCCCCAGTGCTGGTCTTCTCCAGCCCCTTCCTGTGCCTCAGCGGCCCTGGTCGGACATTTCCCTTGACTTTGTGACCGGGCTACCACCCTCAGAGGGTAACACTGTTGTACTCACAGTGGTAGACCGTTTTTCCAAGATGGTTCGGTTCATACCATTACCTAGCATTCCTTCTGCCAAAGAAACGGCAGAGGTGCTAATGTCTCATGTTTGTCGAGTTTTTGGATTTCCCAGGAATGTCCTGTCTGACCGGGGTCCGCAGCTTGTGGCTCAGTTCTGGAGGGCATTCTGCCAACTCATGGGTGCCACAGTTAGTCTGACCTCAGGCCACCATCCTCAAACCAATGGGCAGACGGAGCAGTTAAACCAGGAGCTGGAGAAAGGGCTCCGCTGCCTGGCTTCCCAGAATCCTGCATCTTGGAGCAAGTACGTCATGTGGGTGGAATATGCTCACAATACACTCCCCAGCACTTCCGTGGGCATGTCCCCATTCCAGTGTGTTTTTGGGTACCAGCCGCCTCTGTTTCCTGCACTGGAGAGGGAGGTCTCTGTTCCTTCTGCTCTTGCCTTGGTCCGCCGTTGCCATCGGATTTGGGCTCGGGCTCGTCTGAACCTCCTCCGAGCTTCCCAGAGCCACAAAAAGTTTGCGGACAGGAGGAGGAGATGTGCACCAGCCTATCAAGCCGGACAACGGGTGTGGTTGTCCACTAAACACCTACCTCTTAAGGTGGAGTCCCGTAAGTTGGCCCCTCGTTTTGTTGGACCATTCCCTGTGTCAAAGGTTATTAACCCTGTGTCTGTGAGACTCAAACTTCCCAGGTCTCTTCGTGTGAACCCCACATTTCATGTCAGTGAGGTCCAGCCTGTCAGGACCAGCCCGTTGGTCCCACCTACCAGACCCCCTCCTCCCGCCCGGATCGTCGATGGGGGGGCCCAGTCTACACGGTTCGGAAGCTGTTGGCTGTTCGCCCCCGGGGAAGGGGTCTTCAGTACCTCGTGGACTGGGAGGGTTACGGACCAGAGGAGAGGTCTTGGGTCTCCTCCCGGAACATCTTGGACCCTGACCTTATACGGGAGTTCGAACGTGACCACCCGCATGATCCTGGGCCTTCTGGAGCCGGCCATTGAGGGGGGGGTACTGTCAGGCTTTTAGTTTGTGGACAGACTTCCTGTTTTATTTTGGTTTCCCTCACTTTCTTTTCGTGTTCATTCTTGGTTTCTTTACTCCCTATGATTGCCTATTGTTTTCACCTGTGTCTCGTTTGCTCCTCCCCTCATGTGTATTTAAGCCTGCCTCTCCCAGTGTGTCTTTGTTTGTCTTCTTTCCTGTAAGTAGCTCTCTGGCGTTTTCATTGTTTCCTCGTGCACCAACCCTATTTGTTTCCTCGACCCGTTTTTGCCTCGTGATTTTTGTACTTCTGCCCCGCTGACTGCCTTTTTGTGTACCGAATCCGGACCGTTAATAAACCGCCTCTCTACACCTGTCAGTCTCTGATCTGCTCTGTGGGTCCAGTTGTCTGTCTGAACCTGACATGCATAACCTGTGCTGTAATAGTCATACTAACTGAATTTTTTTACTGGTCTTCAACCCTCATCCTGCCAGCTGTGGTACCCGCAGACCCCAGACTATACCACTACAGGTACTTTTTCTATCGTTCTAATTTTTTCATGACTTTGTCAGTCAATATGCCCTCATATCATTGTTTGTCCAATGACAAAAGCAACCAACTCCCCCTATGTAATTCAATAGATTAAACTATTTATTGAGTTGTTCACCATGGGTCCTAATTTAAAGTATCGCAGGGGGATGGGGTGTCCTATCAGTCACTTTGAAGGAGACACAGATTTCCTCCTGCTCTGTCGATGACCCTACATTCTGCTCTTCCTGGGGTAAGATGATGTTCAAAGTAAAAGACAAAACATCATTTCACACTAACATGCTTTATGACTATCACATAAAATATTTATGTTCTATGATACAAGAAAAGACTGTAAAATAGTGTGTTGCATATGATCAGGACAAGGTGAGTGTGGGGGGAAAAAGCAAAAAGGTAACCATGAGGCTGCATAGGAACAGAAAAATAATGTTAAATAAAGCTAATGTTTTTTAGATGAATAATTACATAGATAATAATGTTTTAACATTGCATAAACTTTGGCTCTGATGGTTGTTTCTTACACTTGGTAGTCTTTGTGCGTTGAACATGTGATAGGATTAATTCTCGGTTTTCCTCATCTCTCTCGCATGACCTAGGCTGCATTTGAATTTATGCACATTTAAGCAGAAATACAAGTTCATAAATTACACTCAGAAAGGCATGTACAGCATGTCTGTTTTACACATATATTTGTACATACTGTACATAACACTGATTAATGAGACCACAGGTAAGAACAGATATAAGGGAGGGAGGGTTAAGGGAAAGAGGCAACGAGTGTAAAAGAGAGGAGCATGAGGACATATGAAGGACGAGGAGAACAGGAGCGGTATTGTATGATTCAAGGAAAATATATACTTCTGAGAGAATGAACGGTGGGTAACAGTGGTGAGGGGGTAGGAAATGGAAGGACAGGGGAGAGGGGAGCCATGTGGAGTGAATCAAGTGAGGAAAAAAATAAATAAATGGACATAGGAAGAGAGAAAGTGTCCTTGTGTAAAGGATAGAAAAACCATAATGTAGCAACTCAACTACAAATCCCTCAGTTATACTGTTGCTAAAAACTAGCCTGCAACTAGAAAGATATGGAAGATATTTAGCAACTAGATAAATAAAATATGAATATAAAACAAATTCGAGCTTATTAATTTAACTCAAACATTGGGGACCATTCTCCAAGCATTGTCTTTTTGGTGTTGACAAAGGGAGTGTGGACATTGATCAACTACTTATCCCTTTTATAGTTTATAGTGGCAACTATTCCTCATAAAATCAGGATATCATGTTCGGGATATTAAGAAGCACTAAAGCTGTGGTTACTGCTGCATCACCTGCCAAGCTTTCCAATCTATCACTGCAGACAGCTCAATATTTGTGGTACGTTTTGAAGCAGTGGTTTCAAACAGGGAGACAGAAGGAGCTTTTTCATTTCTCAGTCCAGAGGCATCAATTTTTCTGGCTAAAATAACAAGTGTTGCTGTTTGATTTCATCAGCGCGACCTACCTAGCTAATCAACATGAACTCTCTGACTCGGTTGTAAACTACAGATGACTTTTTAATGTCTCCAGCTGGCTCTCATGATAAGGAGAAGTGTGTAACAGGCTCTCGGTTTCAAGAAGTATAGTCCTCAACCTCACCAATTTATATAGAAGACATGGAGATAAAGGGCTTTGTTATGGTGGTTGTATGATACACAACCCAAAAAAGGTTTGATAAATGCTTAATGCTTGTATATTTACTTATGAGAAAAACTTAAGTACAAGGACTTAACTGATGAGTGTGGTCAGGACAGGTCAGGTAATCTTCCTCAACTCTTGTATTTTTGGTTCTGGAAAATCTAAAAAAAAAACCCTACAAAATCCTCAAAACTCAATAAATGCCAAGAATCACTCCAACTGACGTGTACAAGCCTGACAGACCTGCTACCTGTTATGTGGCTTGATACAAATCTGGGCAATAACAAAACGGTCAATTCCAAACCATCGACTGTGCTGACCTTTGGGGAACTGGAGGATCCAAACCCAAACCCAAAGTAGCTACAACCAGCAGTAGCAACTGCACAAGTGGTCACCAAGCTGTTGCTAAGTGAAATCGTCAGTGCCAGTTTTAAGTTTGACAGGGTGCGTGTGCTGCATTCACATCATATGCAATAGATATGAAAGATGGGAGGGATTTCCATGTTTCATAGGGTGCAAGCCTTCATGTCATCTGACAACTCAAGATGTTGTGCCAATAAAAGATGTATCATCATTATCATTAACAATGGCTTGGCAGACTTTTGGTAATGTCACAGATTAAGTATTAATTATTGTTTTGTATTTTAAAAAATCTTTCCAGTTGCAACTTGGATGTTGATGTAAACATCAGAAATCTGGAAATCGTGGTAATTATCATATGGCATGTATGCTGCACGATTCTACAGGAAATGGAAGGACCCCTGCTGATGAGTTAATTCAACGTGTAATTGTTAGAAGATTGCAAACATACATGCTCCTAATTGGTCAAAGGGGGGATTGTATGTTATTTTGCATCATCCGTGACCAAACCAGGGCTTCACAGAGTGGAAAAAAAGAGCACAGAGGAGGATAATTTGGGATTAATGGTTGTATGGAGATGAGCTGAGGTGTGAGGCAGGCACAGAGCTGCAGTAGAAGGAGTCACAGAGGAGGTGAGCATGGAGGGGAGATTAGAGGGTAAGTGGGAGGCTGGTAGTGGCAGAGGGGAAGCTTGCAGTTACAGCAGCCCATAATTGTTCTTCATGCCTGGGTCCCCAGTGAGCCACTGCCTGCAGTGGCTCACTGGGCGAGATACACAATTTGAAACCCAGGAATAGGTCAGAGAGTGAAAGAATAAATGTTGAATTCAGGAATGGTTCACTGTGAATTTATACCTTATGTATGTTTGTTTGTGTGTGTGTGTGTATTCTTCATATGAAATGCATGAAATATGCATTTATTCAATCTTCTATGTGTGTATTGCCATATTCAGATCAAATCAGGCGTGACAGCAGATTACCACAGGTTTGTGTGGCAGTGTAGGACATGGGGTGAAGGGGGTGTAGTTGGGTTTATTTGTGCTGAAAGTAACTGCTATAAAACAAAGAAAACAACTTTTCTCATTCATTGTCTAAGTCACTCGACCACTGCTCATTCGCTCAAACAAACTGACACAGACTAAAGACATACTGTAGGAGCTGTGTTCATAAAATAAACTGTCTGATCGTCTGCTTATCTTTTGCATTTCTCCAAAAGTGGAATCTAGCTCAAGTGCTCTGCTGCAGGTTGCTGCATTTCTTTTGTCATACCCTGAGGCCCGCCTCACCGCAACAAAATCACACCACTCCCATTCAAATGAATGGGAAATGAAATGAAAAGATCTTTATCTGTGCGTGAGTGTTTCTATATGTGTCCCTATGAATACGTGTGTCTCCTCATGCCATGGTCAAAGGCTATGACGGGGACGTATTAAACAAGGTTAGTTAGCCAGGCATAATCCAAAAAATCAGAATAATGTTATTTCTAATTGCTTGTTGTTGACAGAGTACATTTATTCAAACCAGTCAGAACAGTCAACTTCAAGTAGACTTAGTTAGAATGATCAAATTTCATATTCACTGGGAGAGATATTAATGGGCTACCATTACTCAATACACTTCAGAATGAATATGCAGACTGTCACGCCCATAAATACTGCCGACAGCTCTATACACTAGCTGCTTAGGTAACGTGAGCTTCCCAAAGAGATACAACAAGCTGCTTTACGTCCCTGAATACTGGAGGTCCCAATTTAGAGCTATGGTATGAAAATAACTAGCAAACAATCACCTGTCCTTCACAATGTGTTTTGAAGTGTGTGAGTTTCTGAACACTGCTCATTTTCCACCACTTTGAAGTCATTTACAATCACTTACTGACAAGCTAGCTGCATGCTATCAGTCTGAAAATGATGCAGGGTGACGACCTAGACAGTTTACAAATCACCACCACTTTATTCTCATCTTCTCTCCCTCCATTTCCCCTCCTTTCACTGTTTGACTTATTCCATCTCAATCTTTCCTTCTCTCTTCTTGGCCTGATTTTGCAGAGCTGTGTTACAAAACTAACAAAACAAAAATTTAAAAAATTATGGGAAGATTTTGAGCAAATACTCTTCATTATCCATCGATCCAATCATTCTCTTCTGCTTATTTTCCCCTAGCAACATATTCTGACACCTACTGGGGGATCCTGGGCATTGATGGGCTATGTAGTGTCTCAGGTTCGAGGTCTGGCCCGGGGTCTCCTCCAAGTTGCATGTGCCCGGATCATCTCCAAAGGGAGGTGCCCAGGGGGCATCCTAATAAGATGCCACCTCAGCCAGCTCCTTTCCACATGAAGAAGCAGAGGCTCTACACCCTGCGCTATCTCTAAGGCTGAGCCCGTCCACCAGGCGGATGAAGCTCATTCTTCATACCTCATCGTTACCTTAACATGGAATGTTAAGGTAATGGATCCTGGGACTAATTCCCAGGGGAAGGAACAGACGAAATGTGATTCACAAAGAGCTCTATGAGACGGAACACGAGGAGCTCTAGGACCTCACCTGGACTAGGGAAACTGGGGAGTTTGCTGATGAGCATCTGGTAGTCGGGCCTTAGCCCACATGGTCCAGCTGTACACTGCCCAAAAAAGTATGTGGAGTCACTATGTAGGCCCACCACCCGTGGGGAGAGGCATAATGGTCGGGTGCTTTTTCAGCCAGGTATCAGGCAAAGGTGAGTACCTGGGCGTACTTTTTACCGGTGCTGCAGAATGGTTTTAGGGATGTAGAACGTCATCTTACATCCAGTTTAAACATGTTCAAATGGTATGTATCAAATGTACCTGGTATGTAAATACCAGGTAGCAAAATAGAGCAAAGATTTATGCTTCCTAGAAGAGAAGGCATGCATTCAGGAAATACCAGACAAATTCAGTGAAACATTATAATTGATATATTCTAAAAAACAAACAAACTCTACCATCCCCAGCTGCTCTCTTGATTGAGACAATTCACCTTATTCCTCTTTCTGTCAGATTGCCACACTCTCTCACTCTCTTTGAAGGACATTGATCAAATTAATTCAATAAGAAAGGAGGGGAAGGAGTCTGTGATAGTTTGCTTCGATATGATCCTCAGACAGTGTGTGTCTGCACGTATCAGGGAGATGGCGTGTTTGTGAATATTTCTGCGTTTGTGCATTGCATCACGGGAGTGTGCACGGACTCCCCGTGTTGCAGTCTGCCCGTGGATGATGAAAGCCTAACACTGTGTGTGTGTTTGTTACCTGAGCCTGCTGTGCGTTGTTGGAGGAGGGGAGAGGGTTAGAGACCATTGGTCCAAAGATGTCCAGTTCATCGCTGATTGGTGCAGCACCGCCCGAGCCTTTCTCACCACCCTCTGGAGCATCTGAGAGAAAGACAATCACACTGAAGGCATCTGAACAAATCAGTCAAGTGCACTGATAGAGCTATAAATTATTCAAATTTATGACACCTAATGTAATCCATCTAAGTCCTCTTCTTAATTGGCAGTATGTACATTTTACATGTTAATCTATAAATGCTTCATTCAATTAAAAATACTATAAGCCTTCCGAAGAATTAGTATGTATATATCTATAATTATGAAGAAGAAGAAAGAAGAAACGCTTCAAATAACTGAAGTGAAAAACTGATTTCATTTTTGCCAGACTCAAAAGTGATTTATTGTATTTTGGGGTAAGATGAATACACCTTTTTCATGACAGACAGACATTTTAACAGAGAGGGCACACGTTTAAGTAACAACATGAATAATGATGGCTGTATTTCATTTATCAGGATCTAGGCTTACTGACATACTGACTCTCTGGGAATCTAGTTAGACATTACAATTATTTTATATATATTGAAGCAGCATGGTCATTGTATCAACATCTGCACAGACTCACACAAAGAAAGCTATAATTCAATGTCATGCCAACAATGTTTATTTATTAACTCTGGACTTCATTGTCAACCTTGCTCCGATTACTGTAGCACACGCCATAGCACACTGACTCACAATTTGGCTGTTTTTCTCTCTCTTGTCTCCTTCTCTCCTTTATATTTTTCTCTCTGACACTGTCACTCTATTCAGTGAAGGCCCACCCTACCCTGCCTGTGATTGGCTAACATTCTTGACCAATCCCAGTCCTCTTGCCTAAACCCAACCAACTTCAACCCACAAAGGCAACGAGTACTGGCCAATCAGAGACAGGTACAATGTCCCTTGTGGTGTAGAAACACTGTCAGAAAAGAGAATCGCAGGTCACGCAGGTCACCACAAAAACGGAATAAAACTCAATGATATGTCGTTTCTGGCTCTGGATCTGGACAGGACAGAGAATGGGTCCAGAACTGGAGCACGGTTTTATTAGTGACCCGTGATCTACAGTATACGGAACAGAAACTTCATTTTCATGAGTACAACCTGTGTGTTTCCTGCCCTGACTTAGACACTAAACAGGGGTTAAAATGATGAGACTTTTGTTGGCACTTGGTTAGATCACACTTTTCTCTCTACCTCTGACGATGACTTTTAAAGTTGAAGATGGCTGAACTTAAGTAAAAGTTAATGAAGCCGTTTTCCCCCCTGCTTTCAGTCTTTATGCTAAGCTAGGCTAACCACATCCTTACTCTGGCTACATACAGCTCCATGCAGAACACAGAGACTGATACTTTAATCTCACCCTCATAAGGAAAGCGATACCGATAAGATAAATGTTTCATTAAGAGTAATGTACATAGCAGTCACCAAAATGGTGACCTTGACCTTCTTGTTACAAAGTGATGCATTATCTAAATTGAAGATATAGCTGATGGTTAAGTTGTATGAACTACAGACAGCATGACAGACCTGTGCTGTCCAGAGAGACCTCAAAGCTGAATAAAAGATTCCAAGTATGGAATGTACAGTCTGAGAGGGAGAGACAGAGAGGGAGGGGCAGACGGGAGGACAAGGGTTGAACTGTGTATGTGTGGGTGTGGGTGTGTGTAAGAGTGTGTGCAGCGGAGGTCATTTATATAACCACAGTGATGAGACATCCATAATTTAGCCCTTTTAAAGAGTGAACAAGATGGAGCTCCTTTAGTCAGACAGCAGGATACAAGGACGAGCATTTACTGTGAGAAGCTTAGAGAGACCTCTTATTGAGACTCCAACTCGAGAATCGCTTTGATGGTGACGTCAAAGCGGTCCTAATATTTAAACGACTAATTGTTGCCCTCAATCTGTCTTGTGACGCCTTTGTGTCATTTCTTTGCTTGGCTTTTATCACCCAGTGAAATCACCCAGTAAATTGCTGTAAAAAGTTCTCGCAGAATAAAGCCTTTTATGATTATTACATTAGAGCTGACAGGAATGACAGGTGTGAGCCACGTTGTTACACATTGAAATGGAAGAGCGAAAAATAGGATTTTATGTGCATCAATTACCCTCTTACCACTCTACCAAAAAAACAAAAAAAAAAACAAAAAAACTCATGCACCCATTGCCATGGAAATGAGCTGCAGGGAGAAAAGGGCCCATCATCGCCATCATCACCGCCATGTCGGGCGATGAGCCCACCATCCTTTATCACGGGATGGAGCCGCTTCTTGAGAGCACTCTCGAGTTCACCATGGAAACAGACCAATAGTTCAGGCCGGGCCTGTGTTTTATAATTACCCCGAACCCCTTTGCCCTGAGTACATTCTCTCTCACACACACACACGCACACACACACACACACACACACACACACACACACACACACACACACACACACAGAACTTCCCAGAATCTTCAATGAATACAGCGACCTCATTCAGCAGTGGGGGGCTGTCACATTAAGGACTTGGCCACTACCAGAAGGGGGTAAAATATCTGACTTGATTAAGCCCTGCATTGAATCTAATGACACATTCTGATTAGATTTCACACAAATACATGTGAAAGTGTTCTGATTATCCCAAATGCTTTACCATAATGACATTCACTGGGTCTAGGTCTTTGAACCAGCCGTAAACCCAAAATCTGTGAATTTAACTCGCTTTTTCTAAAAACACAGTCACAGCTAGGGCATGAAACAAAGCTGGCTTGATTCTGAGTCCAGAAAAAGGGAACATGAACCAAGTTGATGACTGCAGTCATTAGCTGCTGATAGACGGAGTCATTACAAAGACCGAAGTGTGGTAAATGGACACAAAATGACCTGCTGCTGGAACAGTATGTTTGTTTACAGGTAATAAAGGAAGTAAGATTGCTGTGTCCCCAATTGTGCGGTGACACAAAATGGTGAGCAGATAATGTATTACGCCATGTTTCCACTGCATGGCACGGCTCAGCCTCCAATAGACTCACTCTTCTTTTGTTCCAACCAAGGATTCAAGCAAGCCGACACTTAACAGTGGAGGGAAAACACTGAAAACCAATGACTGGTTACAGGTAACTATCATGAAAATTGTCACTTGTGCGACTGTTAATAATTGTGGAGTGAGCACACAGTTGCATTTCTGCTGCCAGTTTTACGCCGTTCTGCTGACAGAGAGTTGGCATCAGTAATGTGCCCAGAAATGTATAATACACTGACAAAGACTGGAAGGAAATGACTGAGATTTGTATGGTGTGACCAGCTATACTAACCACAGAGAGGGGTACGCAGCTTTGATGCATTCTGGGTGCGCCGTGGCCGGCCGGACTGATTGCACCCGGTCTAGACAATGCTTGTGATTCCACCAGTAGTAGCACGGTGCATTTCAAAAGCGTCAAGCAGCACAGAGCTGCATCGATCTGAACGGAAGTCGGGCGCAGAAACGGCACAGAGAATCCAGTCAATTTTCAAAATAAAACAGACAAAAGAAAAACTATTTAACTATGTAGCTTACTCACTCATGGTAGAAGGACATAAACCAAGGAAAAATGACCAAATCTGAGCAATTTAATAAAGTCTGGTAGGCATTTTGCTTCTGAAACGCTCATGGTGGGGCATGAAGCCACATGAAGAACAGCATTGCAGCCACAGCCTTACAGACTGTGCCTGGTGGTATCCCCTGAATCAAATGCAGCCCACTTGGCATGGACATTTTGTCCACGTTTTAGCATATTAAAGCATGAAGCGTACATGGTTGATGATTTTCATTGTTTTGGAAAACCCAGCTGTGTACATCTTCTTTCACATTTGTCTCTTTTCTCTCTCTCTCTGGGGTAAAATGCCAGAGGCGTTTGGCAGAAAAATCAATATGTTTGATCACGCTTTAAGAAAAGTTTGAGCTAAAACGAAGTGAATTGAAGCAAAGACATGAAAAGTGGTCCATCCTTAGTCACGGCAACAAAATGTGTCTACCTCTCAAATAAAAACCTTGAAACTAGAATAACCAAAGCATTTCTAAAAGAGGTAGAGCTAAACTTTGGTGGTAGAATGGAGGAGACAGTGTCAATTCAGCATGTCGGGACCATCTCAGAAGGATGGACCAAGATGGAATTGAAACAGACGCGAAGACAGAAAAAACAGACAGTAGTGCTCCATCAATAATAGTTTTTGAAATTGATTCAGTGGCTCCTGGAGAGATCTATTTTTGGCTGGACAGAGCAAATCTGAGACAACATTTATCATCGTGGAACACAATAGCTATCCGAGAGAACCAGAAATAAATACAGAAAATAAGTTGCTGTAGTCATGATAGTTAGATATTTAGGAAAAAATCAATATTGGCCTAATTGTTTGGCAAAAAGCGAGGACGGAGAAAGAATTTGTGCAAAAATGCTTATCTGAGTCGTCTCACAATATTGCAATGACTTTCATTCCAGCACAGCCTGCCAAACTGAATTAAAGTGAACAGAAGAACCGACAAACACACACACACACACACACACACAAACAAAGGCAGAGTGGCTCTTTGACAGCTGCACAGTGAGGTAACTCGAGACAAGGAGGGATGGATGGAGTAATGGGGGGATGTGTGAGTGCTGAAGGCATACTGCCACGTATTTGACTTATTGATTATGTGTGAAATCTCATCCACTCGACATGGCTGCAAGGTGTGTAGCATTGGTTATTTATAGCAGGGCATCCACACTCACTCTTCCATGCTGCGGTCGAGAATGTTTGATCAATGCTGTGTCCACCGGCTCTTTCCTCTGTCAGCACAGCTTACCCTTGGCTAAGTCCAACACAATACAGTATTGTTTAAGGGGACGTGGGGTGATTGTATATTACACACTCATGGTGAAAAGCCTGAATCAACCATGAGTTTTTTCTGTATTACTTTTACAGTTCAGGTCAGCGGGCATGGGGCATAGTCTCCAGGCGGTTAACAGGGCCAAGACACACACTGTACCCGAAATGTCCCAGGTTTGAATCCAGCTTGTGACCTTTGTTGAATGTCATATCCTCGGTGCATTCGATATTTCCAGCTATTCTGCTATTGTTTTCTTCAATTAGGCACAGACGCCATTAAAATGCATGCATGCAGGAGGTAAAGAGCATGTGATTGGTTCACACTCTAACCTCACAGAAGAATGCTGTTATCTGACTAAAAAATCCTGATGAGTCGTACCATACAAATCTGCTAAATCATGTTTCATTTGCAATGGCAGATTCGTCTGATCCTCCTCCAGTTCAGATTTCCACTAGACCTACATATAGTCACGCCAGTCACAACTATTTTAATCTAATGTGGGTCAGCTTTGATACAATGTTGATATGATCAATATGACCACTCAGGGGAGCATGATCTTATTAGCTGCTGAGGCATTTTCATAAATAACCGAGATGGTTGCCACAGATACAACGGTTTCTGCTGAATCCACTAACGGGTCAAACTTAGTGGTAGAACAAACAACTGCACTCAAGCTTTTGTTCAGGTCCTCCACTATGCTACATGATATGTTGTTCTGATTGGTTGTAGGTCTATCAAATTGTGTCCAGAGGCATTGTGGTCTGCGTATGTTGAAGATTTTACAAATTAGTCTGGGCAGGGGGTTTATAGTGTTTCTAGTAATTCTGGCTGATAAGACCTCTTGAACATTTGGTTCTGCTTTGCCGAGATCATCGATCCATTGGGATGTCAGGGTAAAACAATTAGAGGCAGAGCAAGGCCAGTCATCTTCTTTTGTTATGTCTTTTTAATTTACTGTTCTAATTTTTAAAGCTGCTAAAATGAGTATAATTAATTCTGAAATCCACATCTAGGTCTGTGGTTTTCACTATGTTTTTCTGACTGTGCTTTGCCATATTTTAAGCCATTGCAATGATTCTATTAAATTAAAGCTAAAGCTAAAGATAAAGATTTCCCAAAATGCTCCTTTAAAACTTCACTGAAATGTTCAAAGATCTTCCGTAACTGAATCACTGCACTTGATTTTTCTGAAGGCAATAAGTATTACTATTATTATACTACACTATACTACACTATACTATACTATACTATACTATACTATACTATACTATACTATACTATTATCCACTTAAGTGAGTAATATAGTGTAAATAGAGCCACGTGTTTCAGTTACAAAATTAACTGATAGTGCCCAATTTCCCTAAAGAACAGCATTCTTTCATGTTTGGAAATACACATGAAACATAATCAGATAGTCTAGTATATGAAGCGCATGCATTGTTCCTGGCTTTAACTGTAGTGTGCGCACAGAGGTCTAAAGCCGCCAATGATGTATTAACTGCCAGATGGTATAACAAGGTCTCTGTACAAATAAAGCCTGACAGCATTAAACCTTTCCTCTTATAATGTCACACATTACTGAAATTCCAATTATTAGAATATCAATCTCAATATCATCTCACAAATGTTACCACATCACCCGGCATAATCGGTTAAATTTACATATCTGACACATTAGGCAGACATCTGAATACAGTTTGACAAGTTATTATATTGTCTGAGGGTTATTATATTGTAAGTTAGCAGAAGGCTGATGGTGTCTTACCCAGGCCCAGCAGGTCCACCGCCAGCTCTTTGCTTTCCTTGGGACTGACTTTACACTCTGACTGCTGAGAAAGACAAAGACAAAAAGTTGTTAATGTTAATATAACTATGTGTTCTCAGTTTTACATTTTACATATACTGCAAGATTCAACCTGTCTGGCTTGTAAGTTTAGTGACCTTTATTTAAAGGTTAAATGTCATATACACTGGCCATTTGATGAAGGTTCATGGCTTAGAACAGGTACTGGCTATAAACCCCTTTTCAGCGTTGATTTCATTCATCATCCAATTGTTGTTTTATTATGCAGACCATAGAGAATATCCTGTATATATTCCTGTATATAAGTTAGGGGTCACTCTGCTTAATCTGAAGTAAAATCCATCATCCTGGATTTGGAGAGTTTTCTTGCTTAAAGGGACCCTATGGAGTTTTTGATCATTAGTGGTGTAATGGAACATTGTTTCCAGGGCCAGCCTGTTTTGTCTGTACCTTGTGCTTTACTATCTTAGATGTATGCACACGTGGACATCACATTCCTGTTGATAGTTTACGCTCTTCCACTGACAGCTGGTGGTGATATGCCAAGTACAACAATGCACTAGCTGACATAACTGATGTTTAAAACAGCATTAATTAACTGAGTCTGAGGGACAAGCTATAAAACAACATGGACATGCTATGATCAGTAAATAACTGGATGTCATGACTGGTCTCCATCAACTCCTGATGGAGACCAGTCATGACAAACATCTGGTATCTTGAGCTGCTAAATTCTGCTCACTATCTAGTGGCTATCTTTGCAAGTTTTCTGTTTGCTGCTGGGCAAGTTAACATACAGTGATTTCATCTGAAATGTTCAAGCTGAAGTGAGACTGATGAGAACAGTGAAACTTGAACACTAAAAGTTGTGGGCTCCAAAACCAAAACAATGAGCTGAAAGAAGCTAAAAGGCACAGCAGAGCTGGAACTGCCGTCAGGTGAAAATGCATGTATTTGTGTGCTCATTACTATGAGAGATGGACCTTTGGCATTACATGTTGTCACTCATTTCATTGGTGATGTACATAAAAACACAGAACACATAAAAATCAAAAACGTTGCTTTACAAATGCATTGTGAGAAAGGAAATGCATTCAGTACAGTAACCGCTAAGAGCAAAGATACTCACAATGCATTTTGGTTAGAAAAACTGAATGTAAAACAACCAGGTTACCTTTAATTTAGAGAGGAAATTAGAGATATAATTTAGAGAGATAAGAAGAAGGTCCTTGTTTAGTCTCTTTTGTTTTTTTAACCACAAATTACAGGCAGGAAAAGCACAAAATGAAAAGACAGCACCGTATCGGGTAGAACTGAATATTTGCTGATTACACCTTTTCAGCTGTCAGTGGTATACTGCCTTGGTAATGTGCGTCTGATAAGCAATCATGCTAATTGAGTTTTTTTTTTTTTTAAATTAGCAGCAAATTAGGGGGGTATAAGGGAAAAAAGAGGTAGTGTGGAAGGAATAAGAAGAAAACAAAAGAAGAAAAAGAAGAAAAAACTAAACGAAAGACAGATTGAAGGAAGGAGAAAAGAGGGAGAGATTAAAAGTCAAAGGGTAGGAGGATGAGACAGGAGAATGGAGAAGCAAGGATGGGTCTAAATAGAGATAGAGTGAGATTGGAGAGAAAGATGTGGTGAGGGAGAAAGAGTATAAAAGGTTAACACGTGGGCCATGAGAGATCTACAACGCTGGTAACAAACCCAATTTCCCCCCAACAAAAGATCGATGGACCACATTAAATTCAATGTCGTTCCAATCCAAGGCAATGAAAACAATTACCGTGTCCACGCCTAATCAAGAATGCATTGGCTGTGAATTGATGTGTTGGGACTGCAGAAAAGCTTGAGCAGTGGTGCCGTGAATTGCAGCAGGAAGGTCGTTTGTGTACAAGCAGCAAAAGGTTGGTTTGTTCTTTGCGTACATATTGACTGACAGTGGACTGCCATAAAGGGACTGACTAAATGGTTACAGAAAGATATTCCAAAAACAGGAGGAAACTGAACAAAACGGAGAAATTTTGTTAGGATAACCAATCCCTCTGCATACTTAATACATAATCCATACATAATCCCCTTGACATGTACATGAACATTGGATCTAAGTAAAGTCAACAATACTGAAATCCTGGTACATGAGGAGATTGGGGCTGTGAGAGGATGCTTCTGCATTGAAAGTCACACCCGTATAAATACTGGATATTACTAGTCGGATAGTGAACAAGCAGCAGATAAATGAAGCATGAGTGACACAGTGTCCATTTTCTGCTTGAACTAATGCAATGCTCCATTTAAAGTAGCCTATATTTATTCAAATTCAGCATCATATTCTAGATCTGGCTTCTTGTTTGGTGGCTTATGTTTCTTCAAGTGGCTGTTAAACCTACAGAAAATTCTTAAGTGCTGCCATGTGCCACATCATAGTTTCCAGTATTGTTTCATACATTTTCCGACAAGAATAGAGTTATAGGGATGCAATGAGCTGCGTGTTTCTCTCCTGATACACCCAATATTTCTATTTTCAAATTTAAAAACTGTAAACTTCCCTCATGGGATATTTGGAATAAGGCATTACATTGACTGAATGTACCCAACAGAAGAAACACTGAATATAATAATAACAGTAATTGTGGTTGTCACATCTGGCCTATATCTGAACATCGGCACCAAATGGCAAGTGACGTTTGTGCCTCCTTACACCAAACTGTAAGAATAGGCAAACAATACTATATCTGAAAATTTAGAAACAAGCACAATACTCAAACAAAGACATATAATTATCAGGCAAACTCAATGTTGATCAAAGCACAATGAGAAATTGTCCTAAGAAAAGCCCATGTCTCCATTAAGAGTATTTGCAGAGAGAGCGACAAGAAAAACATGTTATGGTATGCCTGTCCTTTTGATTTCAGACATCTCAGACCATGCACAGTGTTACGGAAAAGAGATTACATAGCTTTTCAATGCTACAACCCACACAGCTGCTGTGAGACAAAGAAGAAAGAAATCCTAAATGTCACTCTGCATAAAAAGCTTAAAATCCCTGCTGTATGTTTAGAAGGATTTGTATAGACATGCTGCCAATATTCTTCTGGAAATGCTGGCAGATGAGCTGGGTTTTCCAGTAGTTATCCTGGATGACACCAAGTGATGTTGCTGACAGACGGCTAGTGACAGACTGTGATTGGGTCTTAGGGTCAGTGGCATTTGAAGACAGAGAAAGGAATTGGAGGGGAGGCTAGCAATCAATAACCACCCACACGCCAGCAGCCCTCCACTCCCAACAGGTGAATAGAGTCCTCTGTGATGAAGGTGACGCCAGTTTGAATGAGAACCCCCGAACAAAGTAAACCCTCCGATGACTGCTGTCACATCAGATTGCTGTCAAACACGCGCCAGACAAAGCCATCAGCTGACGGCTGTCACACTGAACGTCAGAGTGGGAGCAGAGTGTGCTGTAAGTTTGTCCCTGATGTACTCAACAGCTTCTGCTCAAGTCGAGACAAAATGGGTGACAGTGAGCTGCTGTTGAGTCCCTTCTATCTTCATTCACCATACAAGGTTCATGTCAGTTATTCCATTAGTACAACAATGGGGACATTCATTAAGTCCAGTTGCAGCTTTTTTTTGCGGTCTGTGTTAAGTGACTGTAAATGAAACAACACTTTCTGCCAAAAGGCCTGCCAGGTAATGGGAGTGATTATGCCTTTTGAGCTGCTTTAAATGCAGAAAATGTTGAATTCACTGACAGCAGCATTGAACCAAAACAAATGTTAAAGTAAGACATTTGACTTAATTCATAATAAGTTCCACTCAGAGTCCACTAACTAGCTTTGACCACGCCAGTTCACAGCAATGACAAGAGACGAGTTCATAGTCATTCTGACTTGCATTCAACATTTCCATTTGCAAGCTCAGAAAACACTAATAGGAGGGATTTAAGTTGTTTTAGTTGAGCTTTTTACTTCTTTCTTTTGTTTACTGATTCAACCCAATCATTTTGACTTTGCAGTTATTGTTATTTAGCACTTCTTAAAAAGAGAAATTCTTCTTACAATTGACTGTTGAGTATGACTTCATTAATTGTTATACTGATGAACTGATGCTGTGAAAATCATGACATTAGTTACAGCTAGGGATGCACGAAGTGTGAAATTCTGGGCCGATACCTGATAAACTGCATAACGTGGATATTTCTTGAAGCTTCCCGGAAGCATCTCTACACTCGGCTACGCGTTGAATACGCGTCTGTTCTATTTTTGATGCTTGATGCGAGCAGCGTGCGTCAATCTACACAGAGTACAGTACCACAATAGGGCGGAAGCCAGACACAAAAAAAAGCAAAGAGAATCCGGTGGATTTTCAGAATAAAATACCCCGTGCAAACTGCTGGCCGTAAAAACAGACAAAAGGAAAACTAAATAACTATGTAGCATATTTACACATGTAGACACATATTTAGGAGAACATACACCAGGGAAATGCCCAAATCTGAACAAGTAAACAAAGTCTGGCAGGCTAAATGCTCGCTTCTGAAACTGTCCCGGTGGCGTTTGAAGTCGTGTGCAGGACAGACCAAAACCACAGCATGTACGTGACGTGCCAGAGACATATGCAGTGGGGTTTTGGAGCCTCCGGAAAAAAAAAAAAAAAAAAAAAAAAAAAAAAGGACATAAGAAAGGTTTCCCCTTAAGACAGTGTTCATGCGACATGTAAATCAACATATAATTATTGGCCACTGCCATCAGTGAATGTCATCTTTATTTGCAGATGGTGGTTAAGGAGGCGAACATCAGCCGATGTTCAGCGGATGCATTGGTGCACCCCTAGTTACAGCAGTAGCAGTAGCATGAAGCTAGTGCGACTAACCCTTCATCTTATTTATGTTTACGGTTATGTGAGACTGTTACAGTCTTGGGGACAGACATTGTGGGGGACAGTATTGAGCCTGGTATGTTAAGGTTAAGAATCACTCGTGATTTTTTTTTTTTTTTTTTATTTATGTCATGACAACAAGGATGGAAACAAATGTGAGGCAAAGAATTAATCAAGATATGGAAGTGAGCTGCCAGATATGGTAATACTATATATAAATATTCATTAGCTACATCAAACTGGACCTAAGATCCCTTGGGTACCTGTGGCATCCTAATTACATCAATGCATGAGATAATGTCATTATAAAAAGTGCATGATGAGACGATAAGCAGCAGTTTGAAAGCAGGCAGCAGCTTGTGTATCTGGTGTTTGTGCTTCTGCATGCATCTTATTAAGTGGACAGTAGAGAGTGACATCTCAAAAGGAAAACATCGTACTGTGCACGCACACAGAGGCACAGCATTTAGCCGCTTTTTTTGTGGGTGTCTATCAGCTTCGGCACCTGCACATTTCAAACCATGTGGGAGGCAGAAAAAAAAAGTTGCTCTCAGGGCAGCTGAATGATGATACAAAAATGAGCAAATAACATTTTCACGATGAAATGGGGTAGGTTACTCAGAAAGGAATTCCCCTGACCTCAGTCTGAATCTAAAGATGATTTTCAAGAGATGTCCAAAATGAAGCTGCAACACTTTTCAGTCCAACAGAAGAGAACATTTCTTTAATTGACTTGGAATTGTTATCAACCAACCAGTTTATCACTTACAGTATAAGGCATGAAGTGGATTGGCTCCAAACCAAATCCACTAAGCCTGTACTGTATGTGCAAGGGTGCCCACTTCAGCAGAAAAAAAAGCTGAATTGCTTCTCGCAATTCCAGAGTCCAGATTTGCTATTAGAGTGTGTGCATTTGCTTCCACGGCACTTAACTGTGACATAAACTATTGCTGACAATCTGCACCACTAATACTGAATTTTCCTTTCATAATAATGCAGAAACACGCACTTTAACTTAAGAGAAAAGCTTCTCAGATTAAGTTATTATTGATAGTGTGTGTGCACTACTTTAATGTGATATTTACTGTATTTTGGAATTACATCACATCATAGTCCATCAGATTGGCCCAGTGGTCTAAAAAAAACAGCTATGGCTCAGGTAGTAGCACGGGTTGGCTTGTGATCAAAGGTTCAATGGTTCAGTTCCAGTCCAGAAGTATTAATTAACTAAATTGGAGATTGAAGACTCTAAATTGGCTAAATACCCAAATAGCTCCAAAAGGCTGTGAAAGTGTGTTTGTGTGGTGAGCACTGTGTGATATGAAAAGTGTTGTAAAAGCATTCTGAGAGGTCAGTAGACGAGAAAAACACTATAAATGCCTATACTTTTACAGCATAATTGTGATCATGTGATTGTGGGTTCATTGCAAGGGGCAGCTGTGGCTCAAGAGGTAGGGCAGTTTGATCCCCGTCTCCTCCAGTCTGCATGTCGAAGTGTCCTCCACCCTAAATTGCCCCCAAAGGCTGCGCCATCGGTCTGAATGTGTATGAATGGTTAGCTCCTAAAAAACGGATGAGCAGTTGGCACCTTGCAAGGCAGCTAATGCCAACAGTGTATGAATGTGTGCGATTGCGTGAATGATCTAGTGTGTAGTGTAAAAGTGCCTTGAAAGGTATGGTGATATGGCGATGTAAATTAGAGACATTTCTTGTTGTATACTGCTTGATTTGTCTGTGGATTTGAGTAGTAGTGAAAGTCGCATTTGAGAATTTGGTCAGAAAATTTTTAACGCTTAAATTTTGCAGTGGTGAAAGCTCTGAATCTGACGTCCATGGACTCACAGTACAATCCAGATCCAACAGCCAATTTGGATTGAAAACCAGGGATTTCACCACATTTCTCCCGAAGCTTTCAATTCTCTTTTCAGGCAGCCAAACAGTTGTACAACTTAGGGTGTTAAATGTGGACCACCTGTCACAGGATCCCTGGTGTAGGGAACATCACATTTCATGTTTTTATCCACTGTATGCCATCAAGTACTGGAGAAGCCAAATACCCCAAATACTATTAAAACAACTTAAACTGTGAAGAGGTTTAATTAAAAATACTGAACACAGGCACAAAATGCCAGCTATCAACTACAGTCCAAATATATTTGTATTGGCTTACAAAAACCAATATCATTGGAACTCTAGGGAGCTCTGCATCACCGACTACCACTCCACAAATGATGAAACCTGAAACCCACAAAAGACACACACACACACACACACACACACACACACACACACACACACAAGCAGCTCCCATCTTTTACAGAGACGCTGGCAACCTACTGAGACTCTACTCAACAGCCTTACGCAATACAACAATCCACTGTCCTCCTTTACACGTACGAGAGGCAGATGAAACAAACGTCTTATCCTCTGAGGAGTGGCAGAGCGAGGTGATGGAACAAACAAAGAGCGAACAATATGAAAAGAGGGAGAGGAAAAACAAATAAGTGTGGAAGGAGACGAGTGGGAGGCGATGGGCTGTAAACTGGTTAGCAGTGAGAGTGAAGGAGAAATGCAGAAGGCGAATGCAAGAGGGACAGGAAATAGAGGACGAAGAGGAGAATGAGGAAGAATAAAGACGAGGACAACTGACGGAGCTAACAAGCAAGTCTGTAACAGCAGCAAACACAGCAGTGCTACTACTGTATACTACTGTATGAGCAGTCCAAACATGAATTCTTTTTTTAAAGAGATGAACCAATCTGATGTGTTAGATAGTATCATTATTCAGTGTTCTGTTCTGCTACTGTTAGTTCATGTTGATGCATTCAAGCCTTAAATGCAGATATGAGATCAAAGCTGAGAAGAGACATTCAGAACTATTGGTCCATAGCTATTATTATAATTTTTCCAACAATTTCTCAAGACTGTAGGCATGGCAGGTCCACTGACAGCTCCATCATGAGTACTTTGTCCACTCTTTGTCTGCCTCTCTTTAAAGCCACCAGACCAGACTCCATTTTACCAGAATATGTTCACATCTCACTCAGAGGATTTACATATGGATCTACACTAACCAGAGTTGGTGATTGTTGAAACAGTGGAAAGACTAACAGGTGGCTCAGGTGGTAGAGATTACTTCTCAGAATTAATTGTGTAATAAATGTCTGATATCAGGATAGCTGAATTCAAATCTAGATTGAAATGTGTGAAATACGTATTATGATGTACAGAAATCCTAAATGACATACTTACTAGGCCGTTGTGCATTTGGGTTTAAGTTACTGCTGACAATGATGCTGGCTGTATTTACAGAATGTGACCAAAATATGCATAACTGTTTATTCATTAGTATGTAATTACCTAAAATTAAAAATTATTGTTATGTAATAGCTGTTTTTGCCAGCTAGTCAGTTTCACGTGTGTATTAACCAGCAGACTCATCAACCTAGAATGAGAGTAAAAAGCTTCTTCTTTTAATTAAGAACAAAGGGTTAAATTCCTGCTAGAATGAGACACTGCAATAAATGTCATTTTATTTCTATTGCCAGATAATCCTTGCAGAGGCAAATATACATATAAATGTCAAATGGCCCTGTGTTTGCTTTATTCACTGAGACAGACAAAAATGAAAAAAAAGAGATGATGATGATGAGAGGAAGAGCAGGTACTGCCCACTGTGCCCATAAACAAACAGTGACCTGATCCAATTCAAACAATGTAGTCACCACAGTGTTATGGCGTTTGGTAATTACATTGGAGCCCAGAGTCTCAATTTGACAGCAACACAAACAGCTACCATAATTAGATTTTGGTAAAACGTTGTTGTTGTTGTTGTTGTTGTTGTTGTTGTTGTTGTTGTTGTTGTTGTTGTTGTTGTTGTTGTTGTTGTTGTTGTTGTTGTTGTTGTTCATGTGTTTGTTTGAGACACATTTCTATAATTCAAATCCAGACCACAATGATGAAATGTTCTTAAAAATAAACTATTTTTGTGCACTTTGACAGCAGAGTGGAGTCACAGACAAAGAGACATGAACAGAAAGAATGCTATATAGAGAGAGAGAGAGAGAGAGAGAGAGTGGGTGTATAGAGAGAGAGAGAGAGAGAGAGAGAGAGAATAAATCAGTGGAATAAACGAATAAACAGATGTTTTGGGGGGAGGCATACCCTGACCCTCTCTAGCCAGCTAACCTCACTCAACAGTTTCTTAAAATAGGTTGATGCATTTATTGTCAGGTGGTTGTTTTAACAAAGATGAGTCATGCACAGGTGTTTAAGTTAGATGAAAAGCTGCATGTGATTAAACTGAACAAGGGATTTTCCTTTGCTTGTCTTTTATGTACTCTGTCTGTTCAGAAGTCCAGTAATCCTTCATTACATGTATTGTATAATCACAGAATTATATAATTCCCTGTCATTTGCGTTCAGTTATTTAGCTGACACTTTTATCCAAGCGACTTACAAAAATTGAAACAAATATGGTACAGTGTAACAAGGACATGTTAGAGCAGCAATAAGTACTCAAGGTCCAGTAGTAGAGGGGGATAGATTTACCATGTCCAGTTGTTGGTAGTGTTGGAGAGGAGGTCCTCTCTTAAGAGCTGGAGGTCTACAGGAGGTTTTTAAAGGTAAAGAGGGACGATCCTGATCTGGTAGGAACTGGTAGGACGTTCCACCAATGAATGACGTCTGGCTCTGTAAGAACTATTGAGTTCCTTGTATTGACGGGCCTCTATAAAGGCTCTAAACATGGCATATAGTACATAACAGCAACTACTCAATTCAGTAATTTCATGGCAGAAATGTTGGAACAGTGTGTTAGAAACCTTCATATTTTCTATATTTGATTAGATTTTAGTGTGTCACTTCCCCAACTTATTTAATATCTTTCCTCCATTTACTTTAATGTATGTACAAAGTACAATTTCACAGCAACCGAAACATTAACAAATACACCATATTCATTTAATTCCAAAAGGAACCAACTCGCAGTCATGCAGTATTAAGTTACTGTCAGTTTCACTTACTCCTGGTTCTCATTAAAAGTTGTTCTGACAACCAAAAACATTTGATTTGATCATAAAGCATGGAGTACTGGAGAGGAACTGTCTAATGTGTTTCACCTCTGATGGAAGTGAGCTGCACCTCAATGTTTAAATGCTCTTAAAGTAAAATCGCGTTAAAACCAATGACAATATCAATGATGGACAGCGTATGTGTGACATCACCCATAGGTTTCTGAAGTGCTGTTCTCTTTTGACTCCTAGATAATCTAAAAATTGGCAAAGACTTGGATCATTGGCAGACCTGAGGCAGATTGAATGAAGCCTGGGTGCTTTAATAAGCCATCTGTAACAGCACCCACCTGTCAATCAAAGCTGCATGCTATTAATTCTGCATAACTTTAAAATAATTTGAACAAGTGAGTTTCACAACTGTTTTTGGTGCCAGGCTGTAAACATGTTTATTTCTGCTCTGATGTTGCCAGCAAAGGGTGAAATCATCAGGAATCATCTGCTTGTAACATGTAAAATCTGTGCATGACGTGCAGCATAGTCAGTAGTAGTGCATGAAAAAAAACAGATAAAGTAGAAGTGCTTCTAATTAATTAGTGAATGAGAGCACAGTGTGACTAAATGATCTCAACTCAAGGTCCACTTACTCGCTTTTTTCTGAGCTGCTGAGAACACTATTGGACAAAGCTCGGAAATGTTAAGTGGGATTTGAGTTGTCGCACTGTATTTATTTGTTAATTTTGATCACTTCTCCTTTTTTTTTCACTTCTCCTCCGTTTAGCTACTTCCTGCATGTTTCACAATAAAAGCAGCTCCAAATACGTAAAGGTAAAGGATGAACGTCAATGCTGAGAGGAGAAGAATATCTCTACTTATCATTATTAGACACTACCGACTTTCATTTAAAAAAACATTTATAGGTGAATAGCTGCAGTGTTACTAATAGCAGCATAGCAGCTGCAGCAGTACTGTAGTACATTAGTAACTGTAGTAGCGCTGCAGGAAGTGGATCGTCTTCTTGCGTTTGACAGCTGCCTTGTTAACACTATAAAAGAGAATAATAAAACTGCCACTGGCTGGATGAGTTAATGATGCCAAAGACAGACAGACACAGTGAAGGAAGGAGGAAGAAAGAGAAGAAGCAGCACAGTTCACAGGGGAGGATAAGGAGGTCAATTGGGCGGGTGGTGGTTGGGTGTGTGAAGATAGAGGGGAGCAGAGGGCAATTACGAAGAGAAGAGAGATGTGGAGCGAGGACGACGTGGAGATGAAGAGAGAGAGGCGGAGAGAGGAAGGGGAGGAGGAGGATGATGAGGAGGAAGAAAAAAGATCACTGACAGGAGGAGGAGGAGAGGATGACAAAGGGAAAGAGAGAGAGGGAGGAGAAAGCCAGCATGATGACTCATGATGAAGAAAGAAATGGGAAGATGGGAAACAAAAGATGAAGTGAGGAGAAAGAGGAGGAGACAGTGGGCAGGAGGCAAGATGTGTGTGTGCATGCATGCAGCGTGGAGTGTGTTGAAAATGCATTATCAATACAGACTGAGACATCCATATCATGAAGTCGGCAGCAGCCCGGCTCTACTTGGGAAAACAGAACAAAGTCTGTGTGTGTGTGTGTGTGGCACCGCAGTAAGTCAGAGGCTGTTAAGTGTGCCGGGCTGCTGCAGTTCTGCACCATTCAACACGATCTGTCACTCAGCTGGTGGCAGTGATACACACACACACGGACACACACACACAGACACACACACACACACTTTAAAAGGTTTTGTCACAGAGAAGAAATCCTAAGCTGCCACACACACAAGCATCTCTTCCAACCAGTTACATTCATCTGAGAGTCATTCCATTTTGACACACACACACACACACACACACACACACAGATAAACATCATGACATCAATGCAAACTGGTAAAAATAAAATTCTCATATACATAAAGGAAAAAACGCAAATTCAAGTAATCCATGCAAACATACACAAACTCTCACACACTGATAACACACACACATTTCACAAATATTTGCATCCACAAGGACACAAACAACACACACACACACTTGAGTGTTTGAGGAAGGTCACGGTGTGGTCTGACGGCTGATGCGTGACGGTGCTGTTCAGGGGAAGAATACCTAATCAAATCACTGGCAACACACACACACACACACACACACACACACACACACACACACACAGACCAATTTAAACAGGCTGTTTTGGGTGTTTTCTGAAGTGAATTTTATTTGTTACTAAATAGGAGAGCTTTCAGAGGAGCGAGAATCTTGTTAGGCTGTGTTTTGGAGAAGTGGCAGGCGGCCTCAGGTTTGAATTTGTTTGCTGGATTTCTGGAACACACGCACACACACACACACACACACAAATGCATATATGACAGCCACTTCAACTCGTAGAACACAGAGCCAATGCTCAACTTATCTTAAAGAACACACTTGACCATCTGGATTTAAAGGGATAGTTCGGGATTTTTGACATGAAGCTGTATGGCATCCCCATCAGTAGTGTCGCACATCCACGCCGACTTACCCCCGACAGTGTCCTGTGGGCCGAGTTCTGTCCAGGTTTGGTCAGCAACGAAAGTAGTCCGGCAGGTTTCAGGGACACGTAAATAAAAAGGTTTTCTTCTCAAAACAGCATTTGTTCAAAAGAGTGATTTATTTGCATCGCAAAACCGATGTCCGTGAAAAAGTCCCACGTCGTAATCACTTGGCCCTACTTTCTCTCTTTTTGTATCTCTGCGCTGCTGCAAGATGACAGACGAGGGCTGGGCTGCGCGGAGAGAGCGTGGTGGGGCCGAAAGAGCCGGGTCGCCCCATTCCGACGCGGCACGTCCGCGAACAAAACTAAACAGTAGCGGCCACTTGCAGCAGCGCAGAGATACAAAAAGAGAGAAAGTAGGGCCAAGTGATTACGACGTGGGACTTTTTCGCGGAAATCGGTTTTGCGATGCAAATGCCTGCCGGACTACTTTCGTTGCTGACCAAACCTGGACAGAACTCGGCCCACAGGACACTGTCGGGGGTAAGTCGGTGTGGCTGTGCGACACTACTGACGGGGATGCCATACAGCTTCATGTCAAAAATCCCGAACTATCCCTTTAATGTATGCACACACACTCACACAGCTGGATATGAGAGACGTGCACAAAAAGCTGGGTTAGCATGCTGCTGTTTACCTTTATTTATTTTGTACAGTTAAAAATAGAAATAAGTAAGATAAGCCGGTGTTGGCCCGCCATTGTTGTTGGCGGATGGACAATGAGTTTGTCGTATCTTAAATATGCAATGTCACCTCTCTGTGTCCCTCTGTCTCTCGCTCGAGCTGACTTCATTGCAGAGTAGATCTCTCCTTCTTTGTTGGATGGCTTCAGGAAAGTCATTGATAAAGATGCGTACGCCCTTCAGGTTTGTCCTTCAGCTGCAGAAATCTGACCACAATGACTCAAGGCTTTTCTGATGGTGACACTGGCTTTCCCAGTCCTATAAGCCCAATCCAACGTGTCTCACTTTTTCTTCAGATCCAGACACTTTTTCTTTCCACGACTCCATGCCATCTACAAGAATGGTGTTTTGACTGGCCCTCCAGATATTCAGTGTTGTCTGAGAATGAAATCAAACTTCTACAAACTGTGTCCAAATCTGTCCTGGTTTCACAACAGTTCTTGAACTGTGCTACATGAAATGTTACAATCACCAAAATTCCTTTTGAGTCATTTCTAGACTCATCTTTCCTTCAGCTTTGTTCCAGATCAAAGGTGTGTTTGTGTGTCTGTGTGTTTTTTTTTTTTTTTTTTGGGGGGGGGGGGGTTCTCACACAACCTTTCGTGCCGGACTCCAGCAGCGTAGAAGCAGTACTGGACCTCATGCTGCTGTGAAACCCTCCTCCACTACTTTGCATAAAGTAATTGGATTTATGATGTTTTACATACAGTGTCCTTCCTTTACAGTGGCTCTTACAGAACTCAGGTGTGTGTGTGTGTGTGTGTGCGATGTGCCATGCAGACAAAGTTGACAAAAAAAACAAAAAATCAAAATGTGAAGAAAAAATGAAGAAGAAAAGGAGCAAGTGTAATTAAAGTATGTATGCATGTGATACACGGTTTGTGTGAGTGTGTGTGCACATGTTTGTGTGTGTGATAGCAATTATATTTGTTTGTAAGTAAGTTTGCGTTTTAGCAACTGTTTTTAGATCTGATAGTCAGATGTGTGAATTAGCAATCAGCGCAAATGAGCTTGTGATTGTGTGTGACATTAGACTGGAGTGTGAATTAGACTGTGGCGGCAGATATTTTAGGCAGCGGGAGAGGACTTTATTTGATATGTACTTGTATTAGAGTCTCATTTGCACCTTCTAACTACTGAGTGCCTAACTACCTTAGTTAGCACCGTTACCGGTGTCATTCTAATCTAAAATGGTAGATAGATCTTTGGATGTTGTTGAACAGAGATTTATTTAAATCCTTTTCTACATTATGCCAATGTTAACTGCGGTCATGTTTTTGCCAAACAATGAACGCAGTCGAATAGTCAACGAAATGACCTCTTATGTCCTTTTGAACACTTGTCCTTGATGATGATGGAGAACGTCATGAGGTCAAGGACAGATGTGAAGTAGAGTTCTTAAGCACTATGGTAAAGACTAAAGAATCTGACTGCACTAGACTACGTCATTGCGTATGTCATGCGTCAGGGGATGTTACTGACATGGCCTATGACATTCGGAGAATGGACTACAAAACCTGCATCTCTACTTCTCCCTGTGCAGTTTTTATGCAGGAACTATGAACAAAGACAATCTGGTGAAAATATGACTATTATCAACATCAGAATTAAGATAATAATACAGTCCACCTATGTTTGTCACATTGAGAATGATCATCATACTCTCTCTGCTGCAGTCTGCAACATGCTTTTCAAACATTTTTTTTGCTGCATGGAATTGTGAGATGGCATTATTTGTATTCCTTTCCTAAAGGACAGTTCAGTATATCCTATGCTAAAGGAGATAAGAAAGGAAGGACACATTGGAGCTCATTTCTTTAACACCAGAGCAAGAGGGCCAGGGCATTTTTTTATGTGGAGTTGTAATGTTGTCTGTGTGGGTTGTCTCCAGGTACTCAGTCTCCTCCCACGGTCCAAAGACATGCACTTAACAGGTTAATTGGAGACTCCACATTGCCATTAGGTGTGAATGTAAATGGCTGCTCTCTCTGTTCAAAGGTCACCTGTTATTTAGGTCGAGTTGTTCAGTCAGGGTCTTGTTGTCCTGTTGCTGTGGTGTTCAGGTGTGTGGGCTGACATGTCAACAAAGAAACTGATCTGAGGCCACTCATTATCTGCTCTCATCATGTGATAAGTCGCAATTATTGAAGGACAAAAATGTGTTTCAGACAAAGTTTGAACTTTGAGGTGCAGGGAATGTGACATGTACTGCTGCTCTTTTTGAATGCTGCTCATTAATTGATGGATCTTGTTGCTGCCAGTTGGTGTTCTCTCTCTATTTGGGTCTGTTTGAGTCTACCATATTTTGGATCGGGTCTAATTATCCTCAGGTAGGTGAATTGGGTCTATCTATGGTGCTATTTTAGATCTTGTACAACATTTTGGGTTTCAGGTAACTTTACTGTGCAGCATTTTCACCAAGGTCAAATAAGAGGAGGTGATTGATGGCTTACTGTAGAACCAGTAATCAGTATAACAAAGAACCTTTTAAAAGGACAAAAGATTACTAAACATAAAATGGTACACCAAAAATACTACAGTTGTGACTTAAGAACGCTTTTTTGGCATTCAGTTCCCCAAAGAACATTCACCAGAAAAAAAGGGTTCTTAAGGATAAAACGGTTCTCCAGACAACTCAAAGTGCTCCAGAGCTTGTAAGAGTCCAGCGTTTGTAACTAAAGTGGTTCTTCGTGGTGATGCCATTAGGGAACTGTTCTCAGTTCTGCAAGGAACCATTGAATACAAAGTTCTCTAAAGTTCTAATATAAATAGGATCTGTCCCAGAGTTCATTCAAGGTGCAATATGTAATTTGAATTAATTATGTATTTATGTATCTAATTTTAAATGCAGCATTGGGCAAACTGGGTAAAGAACTCTTTTTTTGCATTCAGTTCCCAAAAGAATAGAAAATAGCAAAAGGTGAAAGTTCTTCATGATAAAAGGGTTCTTATCAAGAACCAGTTTTTCTGAGAGTGTACTGTAACTGTCCAATTTATTCTACAATACTATTTTCACAATGCATTGTTATTCAATTGAGGTAAATAATATATCCATCAATTCAGAGATGAATAATGTCAGTTATAATGATTTCAAACACCATAATTGGCTCTAATGATGGTGTAACTATGTTCTTTCATTAATATTTTTGTGTTAGGGTACAGAACACATTCTAATATCAAACATTTTGGTTCTTTTGAAAAGAATCCAAACTAAAGTCTTTCAAGGTTTTCAGCAACTTCTCTGAATAAATCAGGTCTGTGAACACTATGGTTACCAGACAGAAGCCGAGTCTCTCAGATTCTCTGAACATCATTTTAAAGCTGATACTGTCTTTGTTTTACTCTCGTCTTCATGCTTCTTCTGCACACTTCTTGGAAATACTTCTGCAACGTGTATGTATGTACGTGTACTCTCTGTCGACACTCACTGAAATAGTTCTCTCAAATGTCATCTGTGTTCTCGACACAGGGTGACAGTTAAACTTCCAGGAATATTAATATCACCTTCAAATCCTCGCTCCATATGAATCAACTGAATATTTACATATACTGCAGTAGCACTAACTTATAGAGTAGGTGGGCAGAAGTTAGTGTGTATCATAAACCACTTTATTTATAGAAATTAGTCTAATTATGGTAAAAATAAATAAATACACAGGATGATAAGAAAAATGCTCATCCTGCATTGACTTGTGCCAGGCATTTGAATTTGGCAGGTAATCAGTGGAATTTTCTTGCTGTATCAACACATTGTAGTGATGACAGTGTAATTTGTTTAAGATATTAGCCTGGCTCCAGTCCTCTGAATCACTCTCCCACCTTTTCTCAGTGATTCACACAGTTGTGCTTTTTGATGGCTAAACACGACTGGGCTAAGTAACGATGTGGCATTGAAGGTCCATTCAGTGTGATCATCAGCCTGCTGCAATAGAAAATAATAACGATAATATTGACAATTAGAGTAAAAAAAGCATCTTGCTCTCTGAAATATTTCCTGATTACTGTGAAAACAAACAGGCTATAAATCTTCTTCACACATATCAGCAGGGCCTCGACACAAATCTATGGCTGACAATAAATCTGCTGTATGATATATTTTACAAAGCCCTGAGCTCTATAAATGCCAACTTGCTGAGGAGACATGGCCTTCTCTGTTTGGAGAGGTAAGCTGGGATATAACTATCTCAGTGGCATATAGGCTCTGCAGCATCACAGTGGGAGGGAGAGATGTGTGTGTGTGTGTGTGTGTGCGCACAGTAGGAGGAGCATGTTGGTGTGTGCATTTGTGCCTCTGTGCATTTATAGTGGGGAGGGGTTGGATGTGTGTGTTTATGATTGTATCTGTCTTATGTGTGTTTTCTTGGGAAACAGGCTTGATTCTCTTCCTCCAGCAGTGCAAATCCAGCTTATTGATTAGCCTCCTTGTGGCTTCGCTATCGATCCTTTGACTCAGACCTCAGAGAGCACCGTTTCTATGTGTGTGGTGTGTGTGCGTGTGTATGTGTGTGTGTGTGTGTCACGTTATTAGTCACAGAACGCTGCTCCTTTGGCTGCCCTTCACGCCATCCGCTCAAACTAACTCCCATCGACCACAGATATGCTTTAGCTGCTGCAACTGCTGCTGAGTGAGTGTGTGTGTGTGTGTGTGTGTGTGTGTGTGTGTGTGTGTGTGTGTGTGTGTGTGTGCGCGCCACATCCAATCATGGGAACCTTTGAGAGCCCAACTCAGTCCAGATGTACAGAGCACCTAGCGATAACACACTCCCCAAATCCCTGCACTGAATGAACAAAGATACACACACAAATGCATCTGCACACAAACACGTTGACACACACACGGTCCTTCATCTCTATCTCCAACAAAGGCGAGCGCCAGTGTTTCCCATGAAGGAAAGCAGCCTCTTGTTCTCTTTGATAATTTATTCATAGGCTGAAAGAAAAAGACAACATACGCCAGCAGTCCAACGGGACGACAGTGATTTAGTGTTTGCGGAGAGAGAGAGAGAGAGAGAGAGAGAGAGAGAGAGAGAGAGAGAGAGAGAGAGAGAGAGAGAGAGAGAGAGAGAGAGAGAAATCAAGGAGAGATGGAGATGAATGGAGGAGAAGAGAGACTGAAAACAGCTCGGGAGATAATGGAGTCAAAAAGTGTTTAAAAAGCACTTGTTTTTGTAGAATGAGTGTGGAGTACGCACCGTCCTTTCTTGTCGCTTTATGTTATGGGACTCTCCTCGTTCATCTCTTTCACACGTCATAAATAAATAATCTTAAGACCTTAACGTTATCTGACGAACATTCTCAGTGACTCTTCAGTTTGTTTGGAACAACGTGAAAAAAAGTCAGCAACAATAACTGGAAGAGACGGCTATATATATATATATATATATATATATATATATATATATATATATATATATATATACATTTATTTTAAATGTGTATGAGAGCAACCTACTGTAAATGGACAACCTCCAAGCTTGTCTCTCCATACACTGTGGGCAGATCAGTTACTGGGTCTCAAAATAGTTATATCCAAGAAACACTCAAGGCTGGATATGGAATATGACAATAGAAAGATATCTGGTGCTCACGGTTGTGAGGTAGCAACCTCCAGGTGAGTGCAAGGTATATTACAAGTGAGATATAGTCTGGGGACCACCTACTCAATTTCTCGTAGGGGAGGTGTGGTTAACAACTGCCCATGGCTATTTACTGGGCGTTACGAATGTCTATCATTTGGCGTATACGTAGCCCATAGCCAATCGTGTCAGTTGTACCTGATGACGTATTTAGAGCAACAGAGATTCAACGAGAAGGAAAAGCTTTTCCCAATCTCCACGAAAACAGAAGGCAAAACAAAAATATGATTAAACAATGGCACTGGACGATTACTGTTGTTTGTGTAAGATAAATATGAGACAAGGTGGACCCAGTCTCAAACAAACTACAAGCTTCCGTTTGTCGAGTAGTACGCGTCATCATCTTTCGACCCCTCCCCGCTCTGTGATTGGCTCCCTATCTCAGGCAAGCGTTTTGGTATGGGTTTCCATGCTGTCTTTCGGATTGTAATGATAGGCAAGGCAGCATGGGGTTTCCAAGGCTAAGTGCAAGGTGCTCTAGGAGTCAAAATGGTCAGCTGTAGAAAAAGAGGAAGCTTCTGGGCTTCAGGTACACTCAATACAATAGAACAATACAATACAACAATAGTTGACAACTAATCGATTAATGGATGAATCTTTGCAGCTCTTCTAGACATACTCCTACTTTAATGTTGAACACGCAATTTGTGACAAAAGTAATGATGTTTTAAGCCATCTGAACAAACTTTTTCATGATGCAAAGGCTGATAATTTGGCAAGTCAACAAAAATCTCTCTCTCTCTCTCTCTCTCTCTCTCTCTCTCTCTCTCTCTCTCTCTCTCACACACACACTCACACACACACTCACACACACACACACACACACACAAGCTTCCCATCAGTACTGTAGTTTAATTAGTGCCTACAGGATTTGGATAGAAGGAGTGGAGAAGGAGACAAAGTTGAGCTTTGACAACCCCAATCAAGCTGAATAAAAATGGTTCATTTGAATACAGAGGATGGAAAAAAAAAGACAACTACTTGATATTCTAGTGTGTCTGTCAGGCTGAACGTTTGTGCGCAACTACATTCATATCAACACCTGTATTCAGTTTGATCCATACTATCAATAGAAAAGTATCCCTCTGTATATTTCATTTTAGATCAGGCAATCACTTCTAATACAGACATTTTTCCATGACTGCAGAAGGTGAATATGTTATTGCCATTTAATCTAAGATGGCTGAGCAGAAAAGTCAATCCTCTAGTTATTTTTTCATTTAAATGCCCAACACATCCCAGAGTTCCTCCTGTCAATTAATAGATACATCAGCCTGCCTGCCCTTGAGCTGAAAACACAAAAAGAATTTATTTATTTATTTTGCGAGGAGAGAATATGAGTGGATTTTGAAGGTCGGAATACTGTTGAAGAGACTTTCCTGACAACTGAAAACAACGGGGCACGGAAAAGGGCAAATAAGGGCATGGAAATAATGACAATTATTCCTAACCTAGTGCAAAACTGTTAGGGCCAGCCATTAAAAAGACACCTGTACATCCATCATCACTCTCCGATGAAAACGAGACTATTAGAGCACATTTAGAGGCCATATGCTCTGCTGGAACTTATTCAAATATGCCGAAAACACTAACAGTACTGCATTAGACGTGCTTTACATGAGGTTTAGTTGGCGAGTGAATGAACTGTGGATACGACTGGCCATGATGATTCTTGTGGGGTCACCAACCCTGTTTCTTAGAATTCATGTTCAATGATGTTTTGAGAGAAGCTTTATGCTTTTAATCAAGATAAAATCAATTTGCAAATGTCACAATATGTTCATACTTTACACTGATTTTCCCAATAATCTACTCATACAAAGTACAGCATGATTAACCTTCCTATTAAGTCTGTTTTGCTAATGGAAAAGCACTTAGTTAAGGTTAGCAAAAGATTGTCGTCTTGGTGAACTACTGAAAATGTCAATGCTGACTTAAAGCATGAGACATTACATTTTCACTTTTGCACAACTGTGAGCTTTCCCTAATCTTGATCAAAGATTAAGGAGTGTGATCTTATCAACACACACCTTGTTACATCATAGTGTTAGTATGTAAGTACGTAAGTATATAAGTTTAGTAGCCTGAATCTACACAAGCATGGAATGGAGACACCCAGTGTCAAAGTCCTGCACTTTGTACACCTTTTAACATTGTTTAGTAGAAGCAATGCATGCTACAGATGCCCTGGGCAGAAGGCCCAGGAGGTATTATACCTCCTAGTTGTCCTAAGAACCAACTGCCACATCACACAGTCAGGTATCTGACGTCTGTAGCACACACGAAACAAGTTAACAGAAAGGGGACGGATTGACAAGGTACTGGGTTTCACCAATCCAGTAACTGAATGTGAAAAATTTGCTGTTTTCTGAATAAATTATGGACTTAACATTAGAAGATGGTAGGGGCCATGACATGAGATGCCACCAGAATATGAACTCAGGGGCAACAGAGACTTGCAACTCACAGGTAGCAATTGTAGTTGTGTTACAGTTAGGAAAAGACTGTGGTTAGGGCAAATAACTTTTAATACTTTTTTAGCTAATGGCTAATAAAAAGGTAAAAATTAACCGCAGGTCTATGGCAGGATGTAATCTTGGGTCTTGGGCCCTACGTGGACGCCATACGTCTATCAAACCGTCACTTTCCTTTGTCCTCATTACAGTCTGCAATATTGATCCAGTCACATCATTCATGTGCCATAAGGGGACAACTGTGTCTAACATCTGTCTGAACACCTGTTACAGTACACTGGAGAAAATATCTACACTTTAGTACGTAGTAGTAGTAAGTTAAAAAGACAGCATCCGTTATAAAATCAACATGTTCCGGCAAATAAAGCCTTCCTACGAACAATGTGCAATCTAGTTCTATAATTTGCTGATCAGTACTATACACTCACAGGCCACTTTATGGGTGCACCTTGCTAGTACTGGGTTGGGCCCCCTTTTGCCTTCAGAACTGCCTTAATCCTTTGTTGCATAGATTCAACAAGGTACTGGAAACATTCCTCAGAGAGTTTGGTCCATATTGACATGATAGCATCACACAGTTGCTGCAGATTTATCGGCTGCACATCCATGATGCAAATCTCCCGTTCCACCACATCCCAAAGGTACTCTATTGGATTGAGATCTGGTGACTGTGGAGGCCATTTGAGTACAGTGAACTCATTGTCATGTTCAAGAAACCAGTCTGAGATGATTCAAGCATAATGAAGATGCTGCGTTATCCTGCTGGAAGTAGTCATCAGAAGATGGGTACACTGTGGTCGTAAAGGGATGGACATGGTCAGCAACAATACTCAGGTAGGCTGTGGTGTTGCAATGATGCTCAATTGGTACTAAGGGGCCCAAAGTGTGGCAAGAAAATATCCCCCACGCCATTACACCACCACCACCAGCCTGAACCATTGATACAAGGCAGGATGGATCCATGCTTCTAAATGTCGCAGCAGAAATCGAGACTTATCAGACCAGGCAACATTTTTCCAACCTTCTATTGTCCAATTTTGATGAGCCTGTGTGAGTTGTTTCCTGTTCTTAGCTGACAGGAGTGGCACCCAGTGTGGTCTTCTGCTGCTGCAGCCAATCTGCCTCAAGGTTTGACGTGTTGTGCGTTCATAGATGCTCTTCTGCATACCTCGGTTGTAAGGAGTGGTTATTTGAGTTACTGTTGCCTTTCATCATCTCGAACCAGTCTGGCCATTCTCCTCTGACCTCTGGCATCAACAAGGCATTTTCGCCTACACAGAACTGCCGCTCACTGGATATTTTCTCTTTTTTGGGCCATTCTCTGTAAACCCTAGAGATGGTTGTGTGTGAAAATCCCTTCTCTTGACCATGTCTACATTCCTAAATGTATTGAGTTGCTGCCATGTGATTGGCTGATTAGAAATTTGCAATAACAAGCAGTTGGACAGGTGTGCCTAATAAAGTGGCCGGTGAGCGTAGCTACTGTGCTGTACTGTGGGTGTAATATGGCCTCATTTGCAGGAAATGTTTAGGATTCACTAAATACAAGCAGTCAGCATTCAAAGAATCTGGGCTTTGTATGAATACATAGGCAACAGAAAAAATAAGGCAACCTGAAATAATTAGGAAACTGAATTGAATTCTTACTGAATAACTCAATGAACAGTAAGTTGCTTGAGTGAAGGGATTCAGTATTTAAGAAACTCTTCTTGGGTTTGAAACAGGGTTAGATCTTTATATTTTCAGATGAAGCACTAAGCTGTTACTGAGTAAAAGTGTTCATGGATGTTTAAACCGGTTCATGATCAGGTTCACCTTCTTTTGAGACTGAATGAACCTGTGACTTTTTGGTTACAGAACTGTCTTAGCATCCTCTAAACAACCTTTTCCTGATGTACAGCTCTGGCTGTGTTTTTAATGCCACCTCCAAGAGCAGTAAAAGTGAGTTTGACTAACATAACGTGATATTACAGTTCCTATCAAAAAAACTCTGCAATTTATTCTATTAATACACACACCCATTTTTTAAAAAGTTTTTTTTAAGTTTTTTTTTTTTTAACACGAGCTGCACAAAAAATAAAAATTAAACTGTAATCAAAACAGAAATGGATGGGCAATCAAAAGGCAAATAACCCCCTACTAACAGCGCTTACAAAACTGCAGGGAAAAAAATAAATGCTTCAATCATCTTCAGAATTAGAAGTGTTATGAGGCAGAGCCAACTGAGCCCTACAGCAACAGCAAAGGAATTTATTTTTAAAGTATTTCATTAAGGCAAAAGACACGGCATGAATAATACCTCTGCATTCCCACACACTTCAAGGGGCTGCACATATTAATTAATCATTTGTTATATTTTATCTTCTATATTTTTATTAAGATTTGTAAGTTTGTGTGTTGGTGCAGTCGTGGTAGAAAATCTGAGTCTCTTTTGGTCTCGGTACATTGTATTGTTTGTCCATCTGGCTTCCGTCTGGGATGTATGTAGTTACTCAAGCTGCAACTGACAATTAATGTCATTATGGATTAATTAGCAGATCATTCTCTTCATTACTTGATCAATCATTCTATAAATCGCTAAAAATACATGGAAAAAAAATTGTATAAAATGTGAGTTCAAGATATATTGCCACTTTGTCCAAACCCAATGTGATTTGAACAAATTGATTATCAACACAGGTGATTAACTATCCGTGAATCAAATAGTCAATGAAGTGACTGATCGGTTCCACAATGAAAGAAGAGAGAAAGAGAGAAAGAAAATCAGGGGATAGATGAGTGGAGGTGAATGGCTCACTGGTTCATCAGTATGAAATTAATTTTGGCTAAATGGGGTTACTGTAACGTCCTCTTCTGCTCTGGAGGAGCTCTGTCAAGTTTCAGAAATAAACCAGAGGGTAAGGTCGGTGTTTTCTCAGGTCAAAATGAACGGAACACTAAGCCTGTGTAAGACCGCATTCAGACAGGGTCCTTTTGAAAGAAACCTTTGAGTTGGAATCATCCATTTTAGCTGCGGTAGTGCGGGCCACAGGTGTGTCCACCAACTAAAACGCAGCGAGTAGCGGAGTAGTTGAGTCAGATCCAACTTTTGGAACGCTGCCAATCAGGCGATCAGATCAGTCAAACTTCCACAGTCTATCCAGGTGGATTCATGGACCAAACTCTATTCTACCTGTCGTGTTTTAGCTGTATTTATTCCATGTATCTTTGAAATCTGAGTCCGCCTTGCAATTTATGCTGTAAAATAGCGCTTTGAAGAAGTTTAACACAGACACACCCCCAGCAGCCCTCCTTTATCCAGCCCTGCTGCATTCTCTGCAGCACCTGATCCTGTCTGAATGCAGCTTTACACTGCGATGAGGGCAACAACCAGGTGGGAAGGAGGATCTTACAAGAGGAAAAGATGCTTGTGCCTATGTTAATGCAAAAACTTGGCTTGGCACATGCTGTGGACTAACATTTATTATTATTATATTTTATATATTTAATATTTTAAATCGAAAATATAAAATCAGTGGAGTACACAGCCATGGGGTCTGGTAGACAAGAATATTTGTTAATCACTAGATTAGGCGATTAGTTGGACTTAGTGCATCTGTGTGTCTGTGTGCAGGAATCCTGAACTGATTCTAATTTCATCAGATTTAAGGCACACTATGTATGCATCATTATCTTTCATCATTAATCTCTGGGTTTCTCTGGATTGTTGTAATATTGTATGCTTATCCATCCGGCCTCCTGCAGATTTACATTTGTAAAATCTGCTCAGCAGCTGGTGCATTCACAGTATTTGACACTTATTTTTACTTTGAATTTTAATAAAAGCCGAGACGCAGGAAAGCCAAAGTGCCGCCTGTGTAAACCTCTCTGAAGTGGAAAGGAAATGAAGTGAAGGAGACGCAATATTTCTGCTGATTAATGCTGCACCATCCTGAAACCACTGCGAGAGCGTGTGCTTGTGTGTGTCTCCTCCTCAGACGCTGTACAGTACATCTGTGTGCAAAGTGTGGTTGGATGGTAGGGTAATGTCATGATGTCACGCAGCAGACTGACGGGTGAAAGCAAGAGGAGGGAGAGTGAGTGAGTGAGTGAGTGAGTGAGACAAGGAGAAGCAGAGTGAAGGAAAAGACAGCGAGTGAGTGAGCGACAAGAGAAGAGAGTAAAAAGAGAGAAAGACGAGAGAAACAAAAAGAAACATGGCTGTCAGCATGTCTACTGCTATACTGGAGATTAAACAACTTTCAGCATGTCAGCATACACTTAAACTAACAAGTCTCTTTCCTTCTCTCTCTGTCTCTCTCACACACACGCACACACACTCTTCCTCTCTCAAACACACATACTGAAATGTCCTCAAATATCTCAACACCGGGGATCATCGACAGCAGGTGCTCGGCTGATAAGGAAGAAGAAAAGGATATGAACGTATCTCTGCCAGCCCACACGCGCTAATGCACACATACATACATCAATGTGGAACATATCTGCAGGTCAGATGCGAAGCTGCAACCACCTGATTTCTGATTCGAGGCAAAGTCTTTCTTCATCTCACTCTCACACAGACAGGAACTAGCAGAGAATCACCACATTAGCAGTCAAGTGTGTGCTGCTCTGAGGCACTAAAACTCATGATGGCAGGCAGGCAACTTTAACTTTTATGATTGGCTACTAATCAATAATAATTAATAATAAAGCTTGAAAAGTCCACACAGAGTGAAAAACTCTTTTTTTAATTGTTATTTTTGCTGGATAACATTAAGAAGTATCCTTGTGGATTAAATAACAAGTATGTAAAAGCTAATGGCATCATCACTAAAGAGTTAATTATTTATAAAATATTAAATATAAAATAAATTTCAAAATATATATAATAATAATAATAATAATAATAATAATAATAATAATAATAAATGTATTTTAAAAAATTAATAAATAATTATTTGCTTGCATCTACAATCCTCAGCTAGCAAAGTTCTCCACAAATCTCTCCACTAATATTGAATAGCAAGCATGCTTACATGAAAAATTAAGGTGGAATGTAATAATAACATGCTGTTCTAATGTAATGTAAGGAAATGTTTACTACAAGTATCGCATGTTAGACTTCACCAGGCACAGGTGCGACCCATTCTGTGAAGTCGCGTGAAGAACAGACCGTAACAGCATCATAGCCGAGACATGACGGAGAAGTGCCCAGTGAGAATTTGGAGTAACATTATGACTATGAACATGTTACGTGCTCATATTGGCAGTTACCCGCATTTCTGTGCCTAAGCACAGCCTCCTGGAGCTGCAAGGCTGCAACTTCGCCTGAATTTGGATACTTCCATTAGTCCACTTCTATGTAGTTCGCTGTTTACACTATGCACTGCTTTGGTGTAGTGTACCAGTTTCAACAGGGTAGTGTTGTCTCAAATAGAGTACAGACACAGCATTATATTAACTTGCTTTAGTGATGCCTCAAACTCATTTTGATTCATAAAATATTGAGTACCAAACTACAATACGTTACTATGATTAGAAACTCAAAGAAAAGAAGAAGCACCAAGTCAGTAGCCATAATGTTCCTCTTTCAACCTAACATGTTCAGAGGAGGCTATGTTTTTCTGCAGCACCTGCCATTTGTCTATTTACAGTACAGCAGTGCAAGTCCGCCTGTGACATGGAGACGCAATAACACATGACAGCTATGTGAGGCAGGTGCCGTGTGAACCTGAACTCCTGCCGCTCTCTTCTTGCTGGCCGCTGAGTGAGACTGAAGCGAAACTGCAGGAAATGAATTCTTTATGTAACGTCCATTTTGCATTGATGACTACATGTGGCAAATGTAAGCGGAATATGAAGAAGCACAAAATTAGTTTCAATTATAATTCAGTTGAGTTAATGAAATTTTAAACTGTGAGGAGACACTAGTCAATTTAAATAATATCAGGGCTGCAATTTATTGCTTTCTTAATGAATGTGAAGTGAATAATGTGAAAAAATATTTTGCAAAGACTGAAAATTAAATAGTTTTATTACAACAAATGAATCATTCAATTCTGCTGAACTCATTTGTATGTTGATTTGTTTTTGTTTGTACTTTACATCCTTTATATTTAAATTTAACTTCATGAGCAAAAGCTCTCAGAATCCAACAGTCTGTTATGTGGATACATCCCACTTTGACTGATGCCAATAAAGTCTGAGTCAGTCGATATTAACAACTTTAACGCAGCAACACACACAAGCCATTACAGCTAGTGCTGGCTGTGAAACGCCCTGTTTGTGTGTTCATATGGAAGACAGTAACGGTATACAAAGAGCCTGGAGGTAAAGTGCATTTTCATCGATTGAGAATAATTGTATGCTGATTGCTTTTGATCCCACTTCACACCAGTGTTGGATACATTTACACAGCAGTAACCTGAGACTAATGACTTCCAAGCCCCACTAAAAAACAACAGGTGAGATTAAATAGCAGGCACACAATATTTTGATTCTGCTGTAGACATGCAGGTAAACTCAAAGTCAAAGCCTGGAGAGGGGGCCAGGCAGGAGGAAGTCAAAGATAAAGTCATTCATGATCTCAGAAAATAAAACAAACCTTAATCTACAGTCACCTGTCATCTTGCACCTACAATTTCACTAGATAAAATGGCAAGGTCATGTGAGCAGTCAATAATTCGTGTGAGTAACCGGTCCAGATGAAACTTGCCACTTGTTAGTGCTCTGACGCTGGTGATCGTAGTTATTTGTGAAGAAGAAGCTCCAGTCTGTTAACAACAGTGAGTGGACTGAAGGTTTCTTTCTGGGAGATGCCATAACACAGCAGCCTGTGTCAGGAGTTGGGAGGCACGTTGAGTCAGGTAAAGCCTGATTTTTCTGATGTTGTGAAGCGGAAGCAGCATGGGATCAGAGAAGGCTAGTTGGTCATCGACCATGACTTGATGGTAAAGTTTCTTGATTCCCTGGTAGCGACGAGACAGAGGAAGTTAATTTAGTTAACTATCAGACAATCCCTCTTAGTTAAATTTTGCTCAATCCCTGGAGGTCTATGGGATCATGATCCTGTTATCTGATCCAATAGGTGCTCAACAATTCATCCAAGCTTCAGACTACATCAAATACATAAAAAAGACTGTCCTCAGGCATTTGTTAATTTCTGACTCACTTTAACCAAATCACACAAATTAAGGCTATTCTGTGTGATCTGCTTTTGAATAATGTAATACATTTCCCTTCCATTCACCGAGCCTCTAACTTTGAAAACCTTTCCTCTGGTGGACTGTGTCTTGTGTGTTTCAGTGGTCTCCTTCCAACTAACTATTAAGGGGGCATCATTGAAAAGTTGCATCACGGCATTGACAGGGTTCCCAGTTCGGACCTCTGCAGGCCTTCACCCTGGGTGTAGATGTGTTCTCTTCAGGTAGTTCAGCTTCCTCCCACAGTCTAAGGATATGCTGGTTAATGGGTTGATTGGTGAATCTAAAAGTGAGTGTGAATGGTCGTTTGTCTCTATGTGCTCTGTGATGAACTGGCGACTTGTCAGGGTATTCCCTCTTGCCCAAAGTCAGCTGGGATAGGCTCCAGCCCCCCATGACACTGGTGAGGATAAGAGGTTACAGACAGATATGATTTAAAAGCAGCAACTCCAGTATTTATCTTTAGCTGCTGATAAAATTCTAAAGTAAGACAAACTTGGTAGGCTGCAGCTGGTAATTCTATTCATAAAATAAAAGATCTGACTCGGTATCAGAGAGTTGATATTCAATATTAAAGCCAAGAAAACTTAATCTGGACACCACAACTCCACAGTTCATATCCTTGTCATTCAATCCTCCCTTAAATTCATAGGTGGAAGGCATTATCGGTACAAAAATAGTCAGGGAAGAAATATTACAATGGAATATAAATGCAACAATATATTTTAATAGGTAATAAAAATCTATAGCTTTTACGATCAAATGGAGAAACGTTAAAAGCCAGAGAGTACATTTCACTCTCAGTGGGTACAGTTGCCCACAGCCTTCATCTCATCCCTGTAGGGAGAAAACACACACGCACAAATACAGCAGCACACACAACGCTGAGAGCTACATTATTCCCTCATCGCTTTGCAGGACATAGAAATACTCTGAAATTACTAACCATGACCCAGAAACTCACGTATTCACTCCTTCAGTGCCGACGTCTCTCTCTTTTATAAACGCGAGCGCACACACAGTATAGATGTGCATGAACACATACCAGAACTACGGCATGCGTACACAGTTAAAAGCAAATGCCAATACACTGTAACTCACACACAGAATGTGTCTCACACAGAAAACGCATTCATATCACCCACACACACACATATATCCACTGACCTCTGTTGCAGACGTCAGTAATTGCAGCTCATTCTGATGTCAGAGTGGAGCTGGAATTTCATTCTAGTCGAAACACATTAGTCATATACTTCAAAACACACATCACATTTCCATCAGTTTCCACATCGTATTTCGAATCACAACGTTACGCAAGTTGCCTTTATGATGTTTCTGTAGGGCATCTTTTTGCGATGCAGTGAGCGTTAACAACCATCTACATTTTAAAAACAGCTAAATTTAGCTTCACTTCACTGGCATGAGGCACTTCTTTGAAAGACAAAAGTGTTCAGAGCATAACATTTTATCACAGGCATGTTGGAAACGTCGTTTTTGAAAGATGGTTCCAGTGTTCACGCTCCTGTGCGTGAATGAGAAATGATCCATGCTGATGCACGGAGCAAAACTAAAGCATCTGCGAACAACATGAATGTTTATGAGGAGGGTTTCCCAGGAGGATTCGAGGCCTGTTCCTGCACTACAGAGGTGGAGCGGCTGCACAGGCTCTCTGTTGTCACACATCATTCATGCATGCATTCATGACGCCACGCTGACATGCAGGAAGAAAGCAGCGCTTGTCCTCACTCTGGCTTTCACGACGCTTAAAACAGCAATGTACATAAAGCATGATCAATGCCAGCGAGCTGCAGTCTCATTCTTTATTCTTCTCTTCTCTACTCATCTGCACATTTATGGGCCAGTTTTCATGGCCACAAGTGAATTCAAGGACTACTGGACTCCATGCATTTGACTGAATAGTGATGTGCACATTTGTTTGGGATCAATGGACACAAATGGGTGAAACTAACTAACGAAACCTTAATTCTAAATTTTAGATTGCTGTTGCTCAAAAGGTAAAGACAATTAACCTTTTATATCTACACACACTGTGGGTCCTCTTCTGTTGAGTCTGCCATGTTCATCCACCATGACTCTACAGTCGCCCAGTATGTACAAATCAAACACTTTTACATTTTCATGTATTGCTGCGTAGTTGTTCAATATTTGTATTCTTTTTTTCTGTACTTTTATAGTGTGTATTACACCTTGCTGCTGTAACAAAAGAATTTCCCTGTTGTGGGATGAATAAAGTATTATTTAATTATTAATTATTTTAAAGTATTATTTAATTCTTATTCTTAATATATTATGTAGTTATTAATTATTGTATTATGAAATCCAATTCTTCTAAACATGCTTCTATGTGTGTAAATGTTAATTAGTTTCACTTTTGTCATGTTTACAGCCAGCAGTTTGCACATTTTATTTTGAAAATCCACCAGATTCCCTCCAACAAATGTTGATTCAGCCAGACATGTCATTGTATTTATTTTGGTTCATGACTCAAAATAAATACAATGACACGTGATTTTGTTGTTCTTCTTTTTTTAAATTTAATTTTTACCAGTGCCATAAAGCAACAGTGCTTGGGGATATGTGGTCTTTTACACAGCTGAAAAATAAATATTGTACTGTACTATAAGATAGTCACTTTCATAGAATTGGCTTCTTCATTTCATAAATTATCTACAATAAATAGTAACCATAGAATCAAATCAAATCGTCGCTCTTACACTGTATCGATTCGTATCAAATCGGTCTTCATATTTGAATCGCATCGTAACCTGTGTATCTAGACGCGTATCAAATCGTTTATCACAGAGAGATGTGCAACCCTAATTATCTACAGTATAAATTAGAGTGAACCAACAATTCCCACCGTGAGAAAGCTGCTCATCTGTCATTATAATGACAGTAACTATGGGTTTTGTAAGGCAGTCAGTTGTAAAACAGCTCAGGGGAACAGTGTTAATTCTCTGCTTATTAAGAACAGCATCTTTCACATTACACATGGCTATTTTGATCCAATTTTTATTTCTCACCTGTGACAAACAGTCACAGTAAACACAATGTATATGTATATGAGGTTAGTGCTGACCACGATCATTGAAAATGCTCCTACACAATAAAATGGCGGTCATTTTGGTCCCTTTTTCACAGCTGATAACTTTCAAATATGAGCGATGCAGGTGACTGTCCTGTACTCTGCTCTGCTATTGTTGCACAATGTGAAACACTGAAATCAGATTGTGTCTGTTATTATTATCGACCGAGCCCTTTATTAAAACTGCTCGATGTGTTTGTTGTCTCCAGAATTCTGGGACATGCAGTATTAAAACACACTAGCTGATGCTACGATAACCACACACACAGAATTGCCAGTTTTAAATGTAACATGAATCAATTACTTTTTCCAGGTTACATGTAATCTATTACTCGTGAACATCGTCATACCTTTGTGTTGTTGAGTTTCTCCACATCCTTCTCTTTTTTCTTCTCCTCTTTTTTCTTCTCACGCTCTTTCTGTGAAGAAAAACAGAGATGGTGTAAGAGCAGTAAGTTTGCAACCGCACACACAGCCTATATGATACATTTGTGTCATATCTCCAAAAACACACACATGCAACACACACACAAACACACACTGAGGTTAAGCCAATATGACTTATACTGATAGCAGTATGATGCATATTCATATACACTTAATCTGAATGTAATGTACATTGTTTTTATAATGAATATATTTATCCAGACTTGACAGTACAGATGCAGTAAGTCAATAGTCATATGTCTCTGTCTGACAGTACCCATAGTTAGCATAGAAAAGGCACATTTCTTCATTACACCACCGCTCGACAACATACTCGACGTCATAATCTGAAGGAAGGAACACAAGGTCTAATGGTAAAGATTTGCTGTACCTCGTAGCCGGTTGAAAACAATTAGATCTCATTCCTTAATGTGATTTTAACGCACTCACAATGCGGTTTTAATGTGCAGACATTATTAGCGCACAGAGAGTTGATGTAGTGTTTTCAGGTTAATGGTTCTCTCTTGCTTTGTTATATGTAAATGAGCCGGCGTCGATGCCAGCCACCGACAGCCTTTAGCTAATGACTGTCAGGGTGCCAAAGAGAAAAGCTTTAGCTTAGTGGGCAAAGCCTACAATCTAGCCATTATGGTGACAATGACGGTCTGTTTCTCTCGGTGTCGCTCTCTGTCTTCATTCGCAACGCAATTACTTTCTGACTGTTTCCAGTTATTTACGCTGAGGTGGTTATTTGTCTTACGAATAATGAACAATGTATCATCAGTATTTATAATGGTGCAAATCAGAATGAACATTGAGAGCATTTACCATGACTTGAGAGTCAGTTGTGTGAGCATGGATGATGGTAGGTCAGTTTCTTTTACTTCAGACTAATGGAATAAAATATAAAAAACTCACAGAAAAGCACAGGTCAAATGTCAAGGCTGACCATGCCTTCATGAGCAGTGTTTCAGATTCTGTGCACATCGGCTATATTTTGCACTCTTGTTGACATATCCATCAGCAAGTTTGACTTTATTCTCCTCGAGGCTCTGGCAGGCACCAAGCCTCTGACTCTATTAACTATAAGCTAATGAGGCTAACATTGGCCAATTTGCTCCAGCAGCATCAGCGGACTATTATACTCCCATCTGATCCTCACTCATGAAACACAGCAAATTATAGCAGGGATCCTCATCCACACATCACGTTGGCTGTGTTTCTAACTTTGGTTATTTAATCATGTTCGTGTTCGCGTGGCCAGTGCAACTCAAACAAGCCTGAGAGGCAGATTTAAAACACCATTTTCTATGCAAAATCTGAGTGTGAACATGATGCCCGGTATAGAAATAAAATCAACAATGGAACAATAAACCTGGTGTACATGGCACGTATACTACTCTTATTTGTTTGTAATGCAATGTGTTGAATTAAATAGATGCAAAAATACAGCCTCAGGGCATGATGATGATGATTCAGTGTCCAAAATCTAAACTATTGAGCATCTGCTATATAAAGAATAGAGAATGAGTGAACAAGAGAGTGATTTTGGACACAGTCCAGGTCTGAATGCCAACAAATTTAACAAATATCGACTCAGTACAGTTAGTTTGTCTTGGCGGAGGGATTACAGTGTGTATGTAAATATACAAGGACAGAGCTAACCATGGCAAACTGACTTTTGTTTGAGCCATTTGACAACAAGAGAAGCAAACAACACAACGACACGTTAGATTAATCCTTAAACACAAAACAAGTCAAAAACATGATGGGGTTAAAGTGCAGCAAGCTAAAAAAAAACATCTAAAAATGGAAGGGCCATTTTAGGTTGTATTCTGGCTCCATTTTGACTCCAGGTTCATGACCGGCAAAATACCAGGATGTAAGCTCAGACACCAATTAATCTCCATCATTTCATCTCTCTACACTTTTTTTTTTTTTAGCAGAGAGTAATGTACAAAAGATTCAGTTCAGCCTGACTGTCTCTGCTGCCAGTTAAAATGAATATTACCTGCAGCTCCAGGTAATTACAGCACATCTGTGAGAGGAGATGGAGCTTTTGAATGTTCTCCGGTTAATGTGCTCTCAGTGACCCCATCTGTACCCGGAAAGGAAAAGAAGCACAGCTCTAAAGCTGTGAGTGGACTCCCAAGTTTTTGCAGTTCAACGCGGCCGACAGAGTGACAAGAAATGATCCAGTTAATTGTGCCAACTTAACATTTCAGCATCAGTATTTAGTGCGAGTAGCTCATGAAAAAGGTTTGCTACACCTATTTGTGACAATATATTGAATCATTGTTTCATTTTTGATTATGCTCATCTCATCTTCGTGTTGTAGCAGGCTGTGAACATTTATTCGGCCACCACTCAAACCTGTGTTTCTATGTTCTCGTCAAACAAAAGTTGACGGCAGATTTTGAGTTTTACTCGTTTAAAAGTTCAGTTACTTTCATATCGCTAAACCAGCCCAGTGGTATACTGTCAAAGTAAAAGTCTGACATAGTTTTATATGCTTAAAGGTGCTCTCTTTATACACCAGAGAGCCAGGTGTATAAAGTCTCATTCCGTTTTCTAACAAAAACATAATGATTCTTATTTTCAGCCATATTCCGTAAAAATGGCCCCTGAAATCTTGCATACTAGACTTTTAAATAATCTATGAGGATAAAATGACTAGCAGGCATCGTCCCAGATTGTATTGGCTAATTCATATTGTAAATTAGCCAATGTGAACATAAGGGGGAAGCCAAGTCAAACAATCTGCTGTTGACCGACAGCAGACCGTTCTGACATTTCACTTGACCCAACACCACAACACATCTACAAGACAACACAACCACAACCACAGCAAAACACGAGCACACCACAGAACACAGGAAAGACCTGCTGCTCCTGTCTGCTCCTGTCAGCCTGCGAGGACGGGGAGGTGGAGGGAGGAGCGGCTTCAGACGTCTTCTGCTGGAAGACAGAGAATTTCAGACAGAGGGTTAGACAGCGAGACAGGGATGAAGAGGAGAAGAAAAAAATGAAGACAGACAGAAAGAACATGGAGAACAGAGTTAGAAGTCAGAGCATCGCAGGGGGAGGAAAGAGAAGCAGAGAGAGAGCAGAGTTAATTAGAGGGAATGAAGGAGGATTTTCTCCGCTACAGCAGGGTACTCCTCGCTTCAGTAGATGCCGCAAGCCAAGGTTATATTCAGCCTAACAGCTGTACAGAAAGAGTGGTGTCAAAACAGGGCCTCACATAGCCAGAAACACACATATATACACAGTTATAGAGTGCAGGGATGACCTCTATTAACCTGCCATTGACCTGTGAGACAGACAAGAGCAGGCTTGAATTGAACTCTGCGGTCCTCCAGCAACAGCAGCCGCCTGTTTTCGCAAGCCTTTTTTTTTTTTATTTCTCCCTCATCACTGTGTTTTGTGGAGTAGGAGAAGGTGATCAAACATGGTGACAGCAGCCATGTGGTCCTCTGACCCTGCAGCCATTTTGGAAAAAATAATACAAAGAAATGGACAAATGTTCTCAAACTATCTGCAAACATATCTAAAAATGTTGACTTCCTTATTAATGTAAAATCTTTTGGACATTTGGGAGCAGCAGTTATGGAGGATTATCATTGCATGTCAGTCTAAGACAGTCCACTGGCTTTTAACTTTTTGTCTCCTGGCTAATATCTGACAACTAAATGTCCAATATGTTCACCAGTTAATTGCTCACTGATTATAGCTGCTTTAAGATTTAATGAAGTTTTCAGGCACTTTAGAGCTGCATTCATTGATTTTTTCATTTTGATTTTTTTTTCCTTTTGGGCACACCATGCTTTAAACAGTTTGTATAAGTTACTGCAAGTTAGCAAACAGCTGCCAATTTACACAACATTTAGTTTTACTGACCACCTGACCGGTAATAGGATGATTTACCTTGAGCTTGCAGAATATGACGAGGATGGTCATACCACTCAATACATATGTGTGTATCTAGTCTGTATATAGTATAGAGAGGTAATTAGCTTAGCCTGGAAACACAGAAAAGAAAACAAAATAGCTGCGGCTTTAATAGCCGCTTTAACAGTAAGTCTGAAAGCCAGGTGGACAGAGAATCAAAATGTCTGGAGACAGGAGAGGGACAAGTCAAGAAAAGATAATTCCTAATCCCACATTTGCATGCATATTACTACTTTCTTGTTCAAGAGCTTCAAAAGAATTCAAACCAAGATGAGTCTTGGGTTTTTTTAGATGCTGAAAAGCCTGACTTCTGCATGGACACAAAATCTATCATGAAAGCAGACTATTACCAAAAAAATTAAGACACTCTTTCTTTAATAAAACTGCCATTTTCAATCCTATTCTGAAATCAATACCAATACAACCTGACAAAAATCCCATCAGATGCTGCACCGCAGAACTTCTTAAATCTTTCCTGCCTGTAATGAGGCATGTCAGTTAACATATTTAACTAAACAGCTCTGATGCTACCTTGGCCTTGTCTTTATCACTTCCTTATTTATTCTTTGCCATCTGTTCGCTACCTTTTTTACATAGACCATAGCTTCAGCTACCTCCCTCAAGATTTGTGCCTCGTCTCCACTTACCGCCTCCTTACACAACAGCTGAACACATTGATTATCTCCAAAAAACAGCAAAACTCATCTGGTTCTTAATTTCATTTTCATGACAAAATCCACACACAGTCCAACCTAATGACTCAAAACTTTGATAAACAAAGGTTCTGTTTATGCGACACTTGTGTGTCGGTGTTTAAAGTTACTCAGACCATGGAGACCCTGCATGTAAAACTGGATTGGACAGCATTGGAGGCACAGTTCTATTCATCTTTATGGAAGTTGCTCAGTGGTGCATGAAACAAAAAGTTTCCAGGCATGAAATCACCTTGACCTTCTGTGTGTGCATCAAGATTGTGGGTCCCATATAGTCAGCATGCTGGAGACTCCCACTATTCACTAACCTCCAATTTAGCCCTTTGCTACCTTGAATCAATACATGATTTAATCGTGCAGATTTTAAAATGTTAGTGGGCTGAGTGGATCAGCGTTCTGACATAAAAATGAATTCACTAATTTACAGCCACTTCTTTCACAATGCTTTGGGGAAAGTCTTTTGGAGACAGTGTGCATCACATGAAGGGCACCAATGCTGTCATTAGTAATTATGTCACATTGGCTTTCAAAGCCTGGTGCTCTTCCTTGGACTAGACTCATTGCAGCCCTACTCGACTACTTCAAGACAAATGTATACTTTGAGTTTCAAGCAAGACTACAATATTTAACAGCTTATAAACAACTTGCCGACTGCTTGGAATGTATAGACGTCATTACAAATAGATCTGTTGTGTGTGATTGTGCACAACTACAGTTAGTAAGGTAGACCAAAGCCAAATCAGAATGTTGGGCTGTCAGCTGTGGTGGATCTTTACAATAAACATTTTGGATTACAACTGTACAGTTTTTTTTTCTTCTTCTTTTTCCAAATAAAATTTCCTAGCCCGTGGGTTTGTTTAAAACCTGTCCAATTGTCATTCGTATTTGTTGTCCAAGCATTTAGAAATTGCTGCAGTTCCAAATATCAACATTTAGTTTATATGAGTATAATATTTCCATAATTTGAAAAAAGCAGATGACCAGAGTTAAAAAAAAAAAAAAATAGGTAAGTTGCAATACAATGAAGAAGATCTGGCTTCAGTAGTGGCGAGGGAAAAACCCTGTGTGTGGGAGCAGTTCAGGGAGGCCATGTAGAAGGACTTTTGTTGGCCTCAAGTAAGTTCAACGACTTAGGAAGAGGAGGCATGGTTTGGCCCAGGCTGTGTTCAGCGAGGGTGTAGGACTGGTGACCTGGACTAAGGATATTGTCGGGCTGTGGAAAGAGCACTTTGAGAAACTCCTCAACCCAACCAACACATCCTCGGAGGAGGAGGCAGAGCCTGAAGACTCGGAGGAAGCCTCGCCCATATCTCTGGCACATGTTGCCAAGGTAGTTAGAGAGGTCTTTGGTGGCAAGGTGTGGATGAGATTCACCTTGAGATACTGAAGGCTTTGTACACCGTTTGGCTGTCTTGGCTGACATGACTTTTCAGGTAGAGTATATGCAGAGTGGTGGTGGTCCTCATTTTTAAAAAAGGGAGACTGGAGGGTGTTCTTGAATTATTGGGGTATCACACTGCTCAGCTTCCCTGGGAAACTTTATTCTATGGTGCTGAAAAGGAGGCTCTAACCAACTGTTGAACCCCAGATTCAGGAGGAGTAATGCGGATTCCATACTGGCTGTGAAACAATGGACCAGCTCTTAACTCTCACAGGGGTACTGAGGGATCATGGGAGTTTGACCGTCTCGTCTACACGTGCTTTAGGGATTTGAAAAAGGCCTATGACGATGTCCCCGGGGGCTCCTGTGGGGGGCATTGAGGAGCCGTTGTTACGAGCCTTCCTGTTCTTCTACAACCAAACTTAGAGTTGCGTTCAGATTCTCACAGCTAGTTTTACCTCAACTACTACCCCAAACTACTTTAAAACAAAGAATAAGAATCATAGAACTCCCCAATAGACCAGACAGCTCCATGGATGGTTAAATCTATACAAGTTCTTTTCTTATTTTGGACTGCTTGAAAGTCTCTGACTACAGAATACACCACTTGAGTCTGCGTATCACATAAACTGCCATTAAGCCCATTAAGCCATTAAGTAACATTGGAACAATTAATCCAATCCTTCATGGAGGTGTGATCTATAGTTTGTGTGATTCATCCACATTGTTGCTAAAATCCCTCGTGTTCCTCACCTAATAATCAGACTGAACTTTGTTTTCACTTCATTATTCACTAGTACTATTTTAATCTCTAAAACACAGGGTGGAGGCCTGGGTGTTGATTCAGGGGTCTGGAATGAGGCCACAGAGTTCTAGCAGAGGAGTGTGTCACAGTGTGGTGCCCACATTGCTGCATTTGTTTTTGTCACAGGTCTAAATGAGGCTAAGAGAATGCAAATCTGTAATGGGACTGTATCAGACTACTTCTTGGCATCTAACTGTTAAAACCAGCCACAGATGAATGAATTCACAGAAAGATGTGACATCATTAACATCAACCCACTTCCTTTTCTTCCTCACTGTCTCCCTCCTCTTCTCTCTTGCTCTCTAAACCACCTCAGGGTGGAAACTAACACTGACTGCGTCTTTCTGAGGGCAGAACAGAAGAATGTTTTCTCTGTTTTTCATCCTTCCCCATTTCCATCCTTCTCCCTCCCTGCACAACTGTTAAGGCATCAAACGAATGCTTGCTCTTGTTGCCTGTGGTGGTGAGAGAAGCGCAGCGGAGATGTGAATTCAGAGCATCTTCTATCCCCTACTTATTCTGTTGATGATTTTTTTTATCCGCAAAACTTCCTCTTCGCTCGACTTTGATGCTGCCAGAGATGTCGACACAGCACTAAACAGCCGCAGATGGGCTGATGATGAAGATAAAGAGAAACTGCAGGGTACGAGGAGGAGTGAATGGAATACAGAGAGAGGTGGGGGCAGAATGATAAAGAGTGGATAGATAACAAGAGGAGTGGAGCGAGCTGGGTGAAAGAGGATGAACAGAGGTTGAATAGATATTAGGACTTGGAGATAGAAGTGTCTGGCTATCTTCTGTGGTGACTACAGATAGCGAGACAGAAAGATGGTTAACATCTTAACTGAAACTTGTCCGCTGGGTGGACCTTTAGCAGCCTCATTTGTACTCTTACAGGGGACACTCAGTGAAGGAAAGTGGAATAGTTATACAGAGAGTAATAAAACAAGAATCATGAGTGCTGGGGGATGGGTTTAGGTGCTTCAGCTGCAATATAACTCCACAGTGTTCTGAAAGAATATTGAGTCACGGTCAACTGAATGACCTTGAGCTATCTTTTGTGACATCTGCCTGCTATCCATTATAGAGGACTTTCTATAGAACTGAATGTATTTAAACAAGAATCAGAAAGAAAAATCTATACACCTGATATTTCTTATTAAATGTGCACAGTAAGTCTTATAAGGCAACCTTTCTCCTTTAGTACCAAACTATATTCAAAGCTCTGCCTTTCTTCTTTTGCATATTTGAGTTTTACACATAGAGGAGAAAATGAGGCGGTATTAAATCAGACAGTATCACGGGGAGTACTAGATCTTGTTACATTTCACACCAACATTTAAGTTTGGATCAAAATCAGCTGCTCTTATTGGAATCACCTTCAGTAGGTTTGCTCAAAAGTGAATCTGCATGAATCTTTAGTACCTAAACCTTCAGTACCCAAGCTCTCTCTGTAGCTCTTCTGCAGTCCACTGACGTCAGAATACAATATGTCAGTGGAAGGCAGAAGTTAAGTAGGCTGTCACAGCTGGCTGCAGGAACACACAAAACATTGCCAACTACTGTGGACACAGCAGACAGGACATCCCTATGACTAACACAGGCAAATAAGGTTTGGAAATCAGCAGTCTTCCTCCAGGGTGAATGTGTTGCTCTGTGGTGACATTTTTAGGCCAATCACTGGGCTCATCACGGAGGATTTGTAAGATGAACTCTGATGTCTTGTTGATTCCAGTAAAATTGAAATAATGTGTGGTCCATACACTGATACACAAATATACAGCTTTTAATGCACTCATGGCAGAACAATGAACTCATGCTGCATGGGCAGTGGAAATGGAGTGGATGCACTCATGTACTCCACTACTGCAACTTGTCCATTACAAAGAAGACTTGTCTCTCAACACTGGTCTCACACACACGCACACACACCAGACCAATAGGTATCCGGCACTTCAAAGTCTAATATTCACTAGAACATGCACTATGTTGGCATCAATAGGGATGATTGAATGGCATACATTTGGTTAGATTGGATGTCCAAACACAGTATCTAGACCCTCATCGGAAGAAAGACAAGTATTTGAAACATGCCAACAAAACACCCATGTCTGAGTAATAATACTGTAATAATACCTTGTCTTTTTCGAATTCTAACTGGTGAATGTAAACATATTTTTCAACAAAGAAATGCAAATCTCTTATCATAAATTCGTATTCCTGCTTGTGGTCACATTCCACTCACTGATTTCATAGCAACAATGGGTCAGATTCTCACTCTGTAGTAGTTCCTCAACACTGTAGTTCCTCATTCAGAACCTTTTTAGCATCTTTTAGCTCATTGTTTTGGTTTTACAGCTCACTTTCAATCTATAATCAATCTATAATTGTAAACTGTTCACTACCTGCTCTGCACTAAAGACAGTATAAAGAACGGACACTGAGTCCATCCCACCTCACCCATTGGTTTCCAAAGCTAAACCACCATGCTGCCTGCTGGATGAAGATGAAATATTTGACATAGCTCATATTTGTAATGAAGCCAATGCAGAAGTGCCAAACATTGCAATTTCACAAGTGGCCACCTGAGACTGGCTACAGAACATTTCAGCATTGTGAAATGTGAAAATGTAGTCAAAATGTCTCATGATCATCAGTTTCAGTGAAATGCATTTTTCTTGGAAAACCAGAACAGGAATGATTATTTCGAGAAATACTACTACATTTAATCCAAGTTCATTAGACTGTATACTTTTATTACAGTATTAACACTGATATCCATATCCAGATTTCAAATGCAATCAATGTATGATGATGTAACTACATCTTTTCCATAAATGCTCAAGAAAAGAGTCAAACCAAACAAATTTTTCTCTCTCTTTCCAACACACACACACACACACACACACACACACACACACACACACACACACACACACACACACACACACTATAGCTCTGGGTTACTGTAGTCCGCCCTTTCCTCTTCTTTCTCCATCTGCATAAAACTGCTTAAAGTGATAATGAGTTGTTTTTAATAATTAATTTGCATATAAAAGCTGAGCCGTCTGTGTGGGTGGCAGAAACAGATCCTAGATCACAGTCTGGCTGCTGGCAACGCTTCAGAGAAAGTCAGAGAAAACAGAGAGAGGCAGGAGGCGAGAGGAAAAAAAGGAAAAGACAAACTGAGAAACAGAACGAAGAATAGACGGAGGGGAAACAAAAAGACAATGAGAGAAAGGAACAGAGAGATAAAATAAAGATGTGCCACAGACAGACTGCTGTTAACAAGACATTGTTATTTGCATTAATGTAACGTCTTTGCATTCCCCTGCAACAATTCTCTTTAAACGCAGTTTTTTTGTACCCTCCTTTTAGTTTGCAGCTTGAGTGGAGTGTGTGGCTGGAAGGATGAAAATCTGCCATTTGGCAAAGCTTTTAGATTACACTGTTCATATTATTTCACAGTATTTAGTTTGAGTGTTTGTGTTTTGAAAAACTTACTTCAGGGCTCAACAATTAACTGGTTTAAAATCAAAACCAGCTTTCTGTGCTCCTAATGATAGCTCAGAAAATGCCTCAGTATGTCATGACAATTTGACAGCGAGTCTTGTACAGCACACATCTATATTTCTGTTATGCAGCAGGCCACTTACCAATCTGTTGATCTTTTGTGATTATTCTAAGAAAAGACAAAGATAAAAGAACTGTCTGCTGCAGCAACTGTTCTTTGGAATATACTACAACAGAACATTGATTTTTGTGATGCATTCGCTTGAAATGGAAATTGGCACTTGCACCATTGCCTGTAGAAGAAATGTCTTTTGGAGGCTGTAACAGTCACAGTTAGAGGGATAAATGATGCTCCAAAGGTAGCCAAAATTTTGGCTATGTAAAAACTGGCACAGACATTTTCAGGGATAAGGGGTCCCTTTACCTTTGACCTCAAGATATCTGAATGAAAATGGGTTCTATGGGTACCCACAAGTCTCATCTTTACAGACATGCCCACTTTATACTAATCCAAAGCAGCTTTGACCCAAATCCAAGAAAGAAAAAGTATTTTGGCATTGAATATTTTAATATTTCTGCATACTGGGGCCACTAAACAGTATTGGAATTGTATAAATTAGGGATGACAGGAAGGCTGAGGCTCATCTGGATTAAATGAGGCCAGCTGTATTCATCTGTGGTAATGCCCTATTTCATTATAGTGAGACCATCTTTTAAAAAGTTGGCCTCACTGTATAAATGACCTGTTGTGACCTCTAGGATAATCACAGCTTCATGAAACACAAACTAGAGACCTTGAGCATTCAGGGGAAAATAAGTAGATTTCTGAGCAATTTCTAGAAGTGCAGTTCTTCAATTGTTTTGATATCAAATCACAGGATGAAGTTTTTGTCTGTCTTGTTGTTTTAATGTGGTATTTTAAAGGGATTTTTTGTCCATTTTTTTAAACTTTTGAGTGGTCAAAAATCTTTAATTAATTAAACGAAAAATTGAACGAAATTTACAACAGGCATGATGTCAGTGTTGTAGTGAAGACCAACTAAACCAAGACCGAGTGAAAACCAAGACCAGACAATATATAACATTAGGTATCTTAGGTAGCTAATATTCATGAACTCTTGTGTGAGGCGTGGTTGCTACATTGAGTCGCCTCATTAAGTACTTAAAGTATTTACAAAGCACCGTGTGTTCTTTTGAATGCTGGTTTGCAGATGAACTTTTTGTGGTTTAACAAGGCAGATTTTATTCCAGAAGATTTGGATGATGTCTCCTCCGTTAACAAATAAATGGGACAATGCACATACAATTAAGTGGCATACCTTTAAAAAGTGGTCTTGAGACCAATCCCAAGACCGAGACCGATTTGGAGTACTAGTACTGCATAACATAGCATTGGAATGATCATCATATACCTCATTCATAATGTACTAATCCCTTATACAGTCTGGACTGTAAATAAACCATTGTTTATTACAGATTTATGTATTTATTTATTTTAAAAACAGTGTTGTGAAGCATTTAAAATGAATCTTTCAGGTTCCCAGCTTGTCCATATACACTTCTATGGATGTTATATGACACTAACATCAGCAGTTGAAACAGACTGCTGCAGTTTAAAATAACTACAGTTTGAATTGTACTTGTTCATCTTTACCTTACATACTGTGCAGCCAGGACCACTGAGTCAAATTGCTTGGGACTGTTAGCGTTCTATTTTTATGGGGACCACAGGAGGTTATACATAAACACACAAACACACACAGCTTCACACACACATTTTGGTAAGCGTTCACACTGCCTTGCATAACCCGCGGTATGGAAGCAACCCACTCACACAAGAAACCCTTAAAACACACACACCTCACACAGTTAATCTCTCCGGATACGAGACAAGAAGATGGGCACCCACCCACTCAAATACACACCTACACAATCACATCCTTTCTCTCCCATCATGCACACAGAGTCGAATTCAGTCTTGACACTGGCACACACAAACACATACACCAGCATCTCTACTTGCTGATAAAGACCTTTATCAGAAGATAACAGTGTTTCTGAATGGTTATTCACTCACTGTGCGCACCAACTCTTTGTATCTGATCCAATAAGACTGTGTGGTTCGGGTTGAAAGGGATTTTGCTGCCTTTGCACACATTTAAGCTTTAAAAATATCAGCAGTGTTATAGATTATAATCCAGAGAAGGTCAGCAACTGTAAAAATACAACATTTACAGGCTCCATGAGCGGTACTGGAAGCCAACCATGAGGCCTTGGCACAGACAAGTCAGTGCTGGAACTCATTCAAATGTCTTCTGTGAGGAAAAGCTGCCAAATATGATAAGTAGCACATTTCAACTTTTAACACAACAGCAGCCAAATCCATGCACACACTCTTTGATGCGGTGTCTGGTCTTTCAGAATTCATTTTCACTTTCTGGCCAAAAGGCAAGAGATGGGAAATCATTCATATTTGATGATTAATATGAAGTCTCCTAAAACAAAGGCCTCTGCACAGGGGTTTTGCTGACACGTTTCAATGCTAAGGAATAACATTTTGTAGCCTTTCAACAAAGAATGAAATCATAAGTAAGCAGAAGGGACATTTTATATTCGAGTTGTTTTCTGTCTTCAGCAGATACTGCCATCAACCAGCCTTACATCAAACACGTACAACAAACAGCAACTGATGCACGCGTTTATGAAGTGGCCTCTGAATATGGCAGCTCTGGATACAGCTGCAACAATGACAAATTAAAAATGTAAAAGACAAGAAGTGACACTGATACTCACTAGAGCTGCACCAAGGGCCTCCTTGTCGTAGTACTTTTTCCTCTCATACTTGTCCCGGATGAAGACCTCCACTGCTCTGAGGGTTAGAATTAAGGACTGAAACACTGCACAGAAATATCCAAATATATATTATGTACAGATGCTGTAGAGTATGCTAAAGTTATTAGCTTACTGAAGTTTTGGAAATATTTGAATAAATGAGTCCCCAATGTTTACAACAAACTGTCATGATGGTTTAGACCACTGATGAAAGAATCCAGACATGGAATGAATCTCTGTGTTTTATAGTATAAATGAGAATACTAATACTGCTCAGTCAGAGTAATAATTTTGGCAGTGATTCTATAAAAAAGGTTTTGTAAATAACACAAATTATGGTCATGGTGTTAATATTCCCGCCATAGTCAAAATACTATGACAGAGACGTCTCACACCCACAAATTCCAACTGACACTTCCAAACACAATTACACCCAGGCACTACATCGCCGCTAATCCCGACTCTCTTATCTCCCCATTTCAGCAGCGACGCTTCCGTTGAATCGAGTAATAGACTTCAAAAGATTGAAAAATGATGACCACCCGCACAAGTCGAGCTACGAGATAGGCTGGAAGAGGCGGGATGCTGGAGCTGCATCTCAAACATGCAGCTTATTTTATTAGTGCTGACTAGAAACATGCACAGCCCTACAAAAAGTGGAGTGGGTAAAAGTGTGCCAAACGATGCACTGCTTACACACACAATCACAAAGGAGGGTGAAGACGGATGGTATGACAATGAAGCACCTACACCTACACCAATTAGACCAGAGAGATGATATATGGGCCCACTGCTGACCTTTGACATAAACGATATTCTGTACGGTCAGTGCTATCCAGCTGTGATGAGATGAATCACATAGAGTTGAATTTATATTAGTTCTATAATACAGGACATCATACTGAGTAAACCAGTAAACCACTGAAGAAGAGCAGAATGTGCTGACATGTTTTCTTACTTGTACTGAGGAGTTGCAGCTAACAGATGCACATCACTGGTGGTCTGCTAGCATGTTAATACAGTATGCTGTGGTTACTAGTTACACTGGAGATAAGAACATTTTCACAATGCTAGAAGTAGTATCAGTGCCACAGTTAAACTGAATCATATACTTTGCAATAAGCCTCACACATATTTTTGGATGTCAGATATTAGAAAGACAAAGGACTTGACCCAAGTTTAGAAGGATTTGCATGACTAAACATTTCATAAAAGTTAACTAGACTAGACTAGATTGTGGATTTGTTAGAGATATCGTAGCACAAAGCTCCTCGTGAGGTTACCAATCACACTGAATAGGTTTGAGGGGGACCGGTGGTTCTTTAAACAATCTCAATGTTACTGAACACAGAAACACAGGACTTTCTCGTTAAGGATGGAAGGCCCTATGGGTTCAAAGTATGGCCACCAGTTTCAATGATTTAAACTTAATGTTTTGTCTCTAATTTAGGCATCTCAGACAGGTCAAAATACTACACTACCCATGAGCCTTGGCCACCATTCCCATGGGAGCAAATTCAAAGTGCTTTGTCCAGTTGAGACAAAACATGGTGATGTAGTTGCTGAAATCAGCTGCAAATGAACAAATGAGTTGGAACATGAATTGATTTAAGCTGAAGGCTTTTTTTCTTTTTACACCCTCATCTTTAGCCTCCACCTGCCCCAATTTCAAGCTTGATATTGGGATACTTGCACCTTTGTCAGTTTTTGGGTGAAATCAGCCAAATTAATGACTGATTAAAGAGTGATGAATTGGCCAGTGTCCTTTGTGGATGATACAATGCTCCTGCCATTCAATATGGTGAACACATTGGCAAAAGCTAACGTTGATGGTATTTGTTGATGGTTTCAATGCTGGATTTATAGTTGTGTTAAGAGCTTACAGAGTAACTGCGGAGCCACATAGTCAGTGTAGAGATGCCACCACCTAGAATGTCTGGCTGGCCCATGACAGGTCAATGACAGGCCCTTGCTTATCTGAATGGAATACATGAATATATCCGGCTGGCAGTTGGCTGGAGCTGGCAATTCTGAGTGGCTGGTACTGTAGCCACACCACCACAGGCTTTCCTCTAGCTGACATGCGTCCTGAAAAAAATGTGGCTACAGCAGCTAGTGAGAAGATAACAAGGAGCTTGGGCTTTTTGTGTTTTCTCCATCGTCGCTTTGATGCCAGAGAAGATTGCTGACGGTGAAGACATCGGGCTGGAGAAAGATTCACTTATCATTTCTACACTTCTAGCAAAGAAATCTCTACTAGAGAGCTTCTCGCCACAATACCACCGCTCTCCGCCAGAGTGAAAGAAATAGTGTAAACATGAGGGAGTAGTCTCCTAAAGCACTAATGAGAACAGACACAAGTCTAACAGGCAGAGTCTAACCTCGCTCTACTGTATATCACAGAGTAAATAAAAGAACGTAAACACATCCATCTAGTGTTGCAGTGGAGAAAGCCATGGGTGAAATATGAGCTATGAATCAGCTATGAGCTGTAGGAATGCCCCCGTGAAAAAATCTGATTTTTATCAGAGTGCAAGTTATGAAGTTATGACAAAAATATTCTGGCTATTATTCAGGAATTTAACATAGCAATTAAAAACAATAACAGTTAAACTCTACAATAAATATGAACAACTGCAAATACACCAAGACAAGAACAACTCCACACTGCTGTAAAACATGCATAAACACACACACTCATGTAGGAGTTGAAGACAAAGAGTAAATACAGTAGGGGATTCTAACTCTATTTTGTCATTTACATACATAAGAAGAGTAAATAAGCAGGGCCAAAGTGCTGTGCGAGCCTGAACACAGAAGCAGACAGAGAAAACGCTCACACACGCTCCTCTAATCCTGGATCTGTTATCTGCTGTTTTCAGCCAGCGGCGCTGCTGTCAGAACGACTAATGGACTTCAAAAGAGTGAAGAATGATGACCACCCGCACAAATGGGCCTGCCAGATACAAGATAGGGTATTAGAGCAGCATTTCAAATAGGGAGATTATTTATTTCAGTCTGCTGGTGGAAATATGAACATATGCTGGTGCGTTAACCACACAGCTGTCTTGTCTTGTATCGTGGAAAAGGGCAAACTGGAAAGCGCTGTTGCGTCGCCGTATACAGACACTGCTAGAGGTGTCCTGTTTGAATGTGGGGAATGCAGCTGACGCAGTGAGCCTGTCACTTCCTATTTGGTGCTGGAAATGATCGGGGATCTGCAGGTGGAGCTCAAGTTTGATGATGGCTGTGAGTCAGAGTTGAATTCTCTTCTCCGATTTCTCTGGCTTGACAGAAAAAGGCCAATCGCAGAAAAGATTTCAACTGATCAGAATGCTGATATACTGTGTACACACACAGTATTGGATAATAGCATCACTCACCACGAATTTTAGAGCGCTAGAAAGGAGTTCAATCTGGGGCAACTGGCCTTGGTTCTCGATCCGTGAAGACATTTCACCTAGAATGGATCCTCTTTGTTGCGAAGTGAAACATCAGTTGCCCTTAAACTCTGCTCAGTCTTCTCAACTGGCTTCTCATTGGTGGGCTGCAGAAGGCCGCTAGGTTCTGCTCGAGGTTTCTGCCTATTAAAAGGAGGTTTTTCCTCGCCACTGTCACAAGTGCTTGCTCCTGGTGGGATTGTTGGTCTCTGTAATATAATATATAATATATTATATCATTTGGTCTAGACCTGCTCTATATGGAAAGTGTCATGAGATAACTTTTGTAATGAAGTGGTGCTATAGAAAACAAAGTGAATTCAAAATTTGTCATTTAGAATAACGATCCAAATTTTTACTCTTTCTGCAAAAAGTTTTCCAACTTTTAATGGTGCTGATGATTCAACTGTTACTATATGTCAGTCTCAGCTGAGATTTTAGGAACAAACACTCCTTGATGTTGAAATTTCAGTCCTGACGGCTTTTAATTCAAACCCAATTATAAAAAAACTTGGGATGTTGTTTTTTTACCTGGCAAATCATTGAATTATTGACATTATTGCAAATCTTAATGCTTATGGATATGTTTGTCTTCAGGTCAGATAATCTTTACAATGCTATGCTCAGGAAAGCAGGATAACTATAATCACACCTGCACTTTGACTTGACCCTATTACGACTAAATTCCATCCAGGCACGGATGTGATGCATAACGCTTATCTTGGTCGTTCTAGACATTGACTGTAACACAGAAGTGCCGCGGTCTGTTCCAGAAGCCGCTCTGCTCTGCAGAGAATACGCAGCAGTTCTATTTTTGAGCTGGCCAGAAGTCAGACACACAAACAGCGAGAATCCAGTCGATTTTCAAAGTAAAACTCTCTAATCATTAACAGCCAAAAGGGAAACAAATTTAACTACGTAGTATATTTACTCATGGTAGAAGTACATAAACCAAGAGAAATGACCAAACCTGAGGAAGTTAACATTCAGAAACATGTGGGATAAATCGCATGGAGGCTATAACAGCGTTGCGGCCACAATGTGACAGAGACATGCCCCGTGGAGTTCTGCGTGTCATTTCTTTTTCTTTATGCATACTTTACTTAAAATTTGCTCCTTACTGAACACCTGAGGGACATTTTGGAGGGATTTGTTGGAGAGCACTGTCACCATGAAATAACAAAAGAGGAAATATCTTCTGGAAGGATGCTGTGGAGGCTCATGATGAAAACAAAACACCTTACTAATATGCCAAATGAAATGTAATGGATGAAAGGAAATGACATAATTTATGTTTCCTGCCCTTTTTATGCAAATGTATGGTGACACCGGGATCTGCCTGGAAATATAGAGCACCATATGGAGCTGTTAGATTTATATGTAAATATAGGGTGACATATATGGTGATACAGGACCTTATTATGCAAATTTACACTGACATATTGTGATGGATGGTTTTACACATATATATGATGACAGGCAGTTTTTATGCACACGTAGTGTTCAATGAGAGGGACTTTTCACACCAATGTGTGGTGACAAGCATATGACCAAGATTTTATGTAAATGAAGTTGGCCACTAAAGAGACAATCAGAGACCAACACATATAAAGAGCAGGCAGGTGAAGGATACTGGTCTGTCTGTGGCCGTCTGAAGCTCTCTGGTAGATGGGCTTCATACAGCTGCCTGGCCCTGCTGTTGCCCATGTCCACCATGCTCTGGGAGGAAAGAAAGAAAGCAAGAAAGAAAGCAAGAAAGCAAGAAAGAAAGAAAGAAAGAAAGAAAGAAAGAAAGAAAGAAAGAAAGAAAGAAAGAAAGAAAGAAAGAGGTGTTAATACCATCAAGGCAATTGCTAATATACCTTTAAGAACTGGTCAAACACACACAGTGAGTTCTTTCATTCATCGCATTTGTATTCAGGTCAGTTTACTCACCGACTCCTTCCCATGCACACATACAAACACACACGAGTCAAAGACACACTGGTCGCATGTGTCAAGGCTAAATTAAGAGGAGGGTGATAAATGGGGTGATGATAGGAGAAGTGGAGGAGATGGAGTCGGAATAATCAGCCATCCAGAATTAATTAGTCATTGAGAACGGTGATTAACATTCAGAGTGAGACCCTTTCTACTTACACTCTGCTGATGGATAGGCACTGCTTTGAAGAGACACACGTACACACACACACCTTTACCAGTGTACATGAACACACACACACACACAAACCCCGAACAATTGGATGATATTAATGACTGGATGATTAAATAAATTATTGGACTGCTCAGGTGAGTTTCACAGAAACACACACACACACACCAGGTCTCCTGATTCATTGTGTGTAATTGAATCGATGCAACATGCTAGTTATCCACAAAAGACACCTATACACACACTAATTAGACCTCTCTATACTCTGCATAATTGTGTGTTGCAGAGTATGTATATCCATGTTTACAATCCACTGTGTTTGTCAAAGTAGAACCCTCGACTGCATACTAAATACTGCATTTCTGTGGCTGTGTGTACATATATATACAGACTAGGGATGTAACAATATGGAAAATTTGATATCTTGATTATAGTGACCAAATTATCACGGTTAACAATATTATCACAATATTCAAATGTCCAAAAACACATACATTAAAAACAATTTCACAAAATCTTGTGGTTTTCTTATCATACTAAAACATTAGAAGCCAAAATCTCATCAGAATGAAACTTTCACATAAAAGGGGTAAGCAACTGGCACAGGAAGAGAGTTTATTTTAAATGAACAAAATATGTAAACAAAATTTGTTTACATATTTTGTTCATACATAAGATGAGTGCCTGTATGAAAAAATGAAGAGTTCGAGCAGTGTCTTCATTTAAGATCCAAGTGGTCTGAGGGAAAAAGCTCCTCCTGAGGAGGAGGGTAGAGCAGCAGAATGTACCACTCTTTGCGAGGCCTTGCAGCCTTACCTTGGACCCAGAAGCATTAGTTTGGCTACTTTCAAATGCCATCAACTGGCATGTTACTAAATATACATTTTTATGAAACAAATAATAACATTTTAATTTGTGGGTATTCAAATTGGGTTTTTTGCCTCAATGTGACAGGCAGAAGAACGTCAGCATGTCAGAGTTGTAAGGACCACGTTGATAGAGGTTTAATCATTTTTTACTTTACTGAGGGAAAGTCAAAAACTGGACGAATAGTGAAACCAAAATAACCAGTTTACATGAATTTCTCACTTCTTATTTCCCTTCACACTTTGGATCAAGCAGTAACCTCCAGGGCTCAGAAATGAAGGCAATGCATGTCATTCCTTGAACGTCCACTTGAGGCTGACAACAGAAGGAGTCAATCTCTATCTCTATGACACAGAGCACAGCAGAAATAAACATGTTTACAGCCTGGTACAAAAAACAGTTTCGGTCTGTATTATTTCCCCGTTCATGACAACTGTACCCGTTCAAATTATATTAAGACTTAAATTTATGCAGAATTAACAGTGTGGCAGCTTTGACTGACAGGTAAGTGCAGTTGCAGATGGCTTATTTAAGCACCCAAGCGTTCGGCCTTACATCTACTACTACATCCATCTTGGAGTTTTAATCGTAACTTCACTCCTGTGAAGTGTCACGACGCTATCACATTGACAGAATCTTTCCACGGACATATAAAACCCGGCAGAGTACTCAAAATCCGCCTCTGTGGTAGTTCCCGTCACAGTGTCTCCAGATCACATTTTGCCATGATGACACGCACGCAGACTCACAGGGTGAAAACAATAGCAGTCCTCGCTGTCAAAGCTGGTAATAAGAGTTAAGAGAAAACCTTTGTAGGCTTTACGAAGTGACTCAACAGATAGAATAGAACTCAGACCACAAATCCTGTGAAAGCACACTCATAAAAAATATGTTTTCAAGAGGGATTTAAAAGAGGATGAGGAGTAAATCTGCACCATAAACAGTCATGCTGCATTAGCTACTAGCAGCTCCTGTTCTCATTTCAACCATGAATGTACAGACAGTAACCTGGATTACTTGTTAGAAAAACACCTACGCTCGATAATTATAGGGCAGAATCTCCAATTGTACGTTCAGAGGATGATCGTTTTTCTCTGGTTTGAATGTGGATTCACTGACTTGTGGTGAACGTCAAAAATACTGTTATCGGTAGAATTGTTTCATTGATTCCAGTGGTGTGTGTGTGTGTGACTTCTGTGTGGATCTTTCAGTGAATCTGAAACAGTCTGATTCATGACAAAACGCCACAGAAATTACACAGTGCTGTTAGGTTTTGAAAGCCAACCTGCACACAGCAAACAACAATGCTTTTTACAGACTTTTTCAAATCTGTAAACTGCATGTTATTTTTTCTGGCCCAGAGAAAAATATGTATTCAGTGTCCCCCCTTCAGATTCCACAGTTGAAAGAACAACATGTGAATTGCTATTTATGGTGAATTATTTCTTTTCAGTATTTTCACACTGCTGTGAAACACTTGTCGAAAGTGTGTATGTGTGTGTGTGTGTGTGTGTGTGTACCTGGATCTGCTCAGGTGTCCACTGGTCCAGATTGACTGATTTGACCCTGGAGATGTGGACACCCAGGTTGCGGTGGATACCAGCACAGCGGATACACATGAACAGCCCGAGATTCCATGACGCCCATCGAGGACCTGAAACAGCAACGAAAGACAAAGAAGAAGAAGAAGAAGAAGAAGAAGAAGAAGAAGAAGAAGAAGAAGAAGAAAAAGAAGAAGAAGAAGAAAAAGAAGAAGAAGAAGAGGAAGAAGAAGAAAAAGAAGAAGAAGAAAAAGAAGAAGAAGAAAAAGAAGAAGAAGAAGAGGAAGAAGAAGAAAAAGAAGAAGAAGAAAAAGAAGAAGAAGAAGAAGAAGAAGAAGAAGAGAGAATTCTGCTTTAAAGCTGCACTTAAAAGTTTGAAAGCATTCTCCCTGAACCTCTTTATTCCAACAAAGGAAACTCTCACTTCCACCTGAAGTGACAAAGTGACGGTGAAGTTGCCAAGAGTAGTTTTTGTCACAAATACATTAAGAACTTTGTCAACTGCAAAGAATCTCAGCCACAGGTTAGAGTTAGTAAGGTTTCACCCTAACCCGCAGAAAGTCAAACTGTTTGACTCAAAGTGCAGCGTGTGGCATGCAGGCAGATACTCGAGAATATGAGATATAAGATAAAATCCAAACATTCAAAACTTTTGGTGACTTTGTCTCACTTGTAAAACTGACACACACACACACAACACGTCCACACTTCAACTTTAGGTTATCCTGAAACACTTTGAAGATGTTCTTATCAAAACCGCTCAGCAAGTAAAATGCCTTCAATGCATCTTAATGGGATCTTACAAAGGAGCAACGTGTGATTTGCATTCTTTCTAGATAGCACTCGATTAGAGCTCCTGTGGTTTAACAAGCACTCTTCTCTATGAAAGTACACGTATGCAGTATTCAGAATCAGTTATTCAGTCAGTTTCAGGCACATAAATTGTTCCTGTACTGTGTGTTTAATCGGCTGCAAATAAGATTTGTTTGATTTGTTTTAATTGCTACAGATTCAGGTTGTTTCAAATTCACTCATTAAACACATTATAAAAGTTAGAAAACGCATGTACCGTTACAGCGTTCATTCTCGATTACTTTAAATTCATGATTAATAACTTTAATTAAATGTCACCATAATTAAAAAGCTATCTCTAAATATGAAAGATATTATAAAAACAGGCCTTTTAGCTCAATGAAAGCTGCTTTGAGTTTAATGGACTGGTTTTCAACAGCTTTCATTAGCTCAAGGGTCTTGGATTTTTTTTGTATCCTCAAGCCTTGTCCTCCAAAACTTGACTTATGAAAAGTGCTACATTCTCCATTACATGTGGTATGATGACAGAGTGAAGTACATCTCTAAAGCCATTCTCTTTGATTTTCATGGCACGGAGGTGAAGCCAACTCAATTTCTATTTGGTATCTTTGCTTGCTAGACAGAGGCCTCTGCTAAAAAATAAGCGGCATGTGGTTATATAAAAGCCCTGGCAGAGAACAAGAACAGCCCGGGCCATGAGCTCGCTGCAAGGAACCAGAAGATGTGAAGAACCTCCAGGCAGGCACAGAAAAGACTTTGATTCTTGTTGGCACAAAATTGTGAAATGCCTGATGAGAGGGATGGAAATTTGGAATTATCGCATGTGCAACTGGTCCAAAAGGGTCAGTCTGAACCAGGGTCTACTGATTTGCTAACTAACTTTCTACCAACAGTAGTTACAGCGTGTTAATTCCAAGTACAAGGAGCAGATCATGAGCTGACTACTTTAGTTTGTAGGGTTGAAGCCAGTCCTGGATTACCTGAGACAGAGTTACATTTACCATTTTCCTAAAAACCCTTTCTCTAACATTCATTCAAAGTGAAAACATACTGTTTGAAAATAAGAACAACTGTGTAAGCCAAGGAATAAAACACATTATGTCACAACACATTTATGAAGTCAGACTGGAGATGTCTCCCTGTAAATGGCAGTTCATGGTTTCTGTGTCCCTGTGGCCAGGAAGGTCTGTGTGATGTAGCTTTCCGCATCTGCCTTAGTGTACATGTGGGCACTCATGTGCAGCCCAACATGGAGTGTGAGACCATCTTTAAATGGTCTCACATCTTCCCCTCTCTACGACATCTGGCTTTTCACTCTTTGACACTTCACGTATGTAGTCATCAGCACAAATCTAGGAGAAGGTTCCTGCTTTAACACTGGTCAGCATGAAACATTAAAGCATCATTTAGAGCCATTTTCAACCAACTATGGAGCTAAAATGAGTTTGCTAGCTAGCTCCAGCTGCTAAAACCTCCCAGGCCCAGTTTCAGCAGATTGACAGCCAACAGCTAAAAATGAGATGCCTGCTTTTGTCAAAGTCTGAAATCAAACACCCTTTGGCAGGGTAAGTCTTCCACTGTCACTGTAAACTGCATATGAGCAACACGACAAAAGAAAGCTTGACAGGCGCAGAAAAAATAACAAAGCGGGCTTGGCGATTGATTAGTTGTACATGATGTAGAATTCAAACATGGTTAGACTTTCTCCAAACACACAGCAACATCGCTGACTATTTTCTGTGGCTAATTTGCATGTCTGTGATGTCATTACTTAACTATTCATATAGTTAGATGTTGAATTTCTTTTCTGATTTCAGACCCAGCTTTGACCAATACCAAAATTTAAATATTAGGTTCCAGGTGCTGTAAGATAACCTGACAAGCCCTTTGTCTGAAGCATACTAAGGCCATAATACTCACTGAATCCCAGAATATTAACACACTCACATGCATAAGTGTGGAATCTCTTCAGAATATCTGGTTTGAGTGAGGTCGAGAGTTTCCAACAGAAATCTGTGATTCAAATACATCATCCATCATACATAAAGTAGCACAAAACAAACCCCGAGCTTTGCCAAACCTCCATGGGGATGAATAGGAGATGGCACGGAAATGACAGTCAAATCATTTTAATGGGCTGGTGGCTACAGTCCCTCAGCGCCATCGTTGGCTCTGTCCCTCTCCAGAGCACGAAGCTTACGATCTGTCAATTTGACGATTGAAAGCGACACAGCAAGTGCAAAGGATCAACTTTTATGGATCCGGGCTACATAATAGTTGTGCAGCAGGGACAGTTGGATGGGAGCAGGAATGCATGCAGTCTACTGGGCTTGCCGGTCTCGGGTAAGAGCATCAGTGTGTTAATGCAGTGGCACTAATGCGCTAGATGGCCTAAAGGAGCATTAAGGCAGGGATGACTGAGTGTTAAGCCTAAATCAAGCAGCTCAGCCATTGTAAGCTGGACTCTATCTGTATGGATTGGACCTCACTTTGGTCTGCTCTTAAATGACCTCTTCAACACATTCTCCTAAACAAATGTATACAGTAGTCTCAGCTGAGTTCTAACATTACAGAGCGCAGGTGTAGACACGCTCATATCGCAGGTTGCATGCATGAAGTGGCTGGAAATCAATTTTTGGCACACAGCAGATCATCCACACGCTGAAATTTTCTTAACGGTAGATTTTCATAACAGAGTCTCATTCTCTGCTGACTGCTGAGGATTTCTATTACTGTGAGAGAATCAATTGTGCAGTTCAACAGGGTCTGACTGTATTTGAAAAGTGAATGGCTCACACAAATTATACTCTAAATATAAAGTGCACTATTGTAGAAAGTCATAAGCTTTTTCATCTGTGTCTTGCATGCTAAACTGTGCTGCTCCCTTGCATTTATCTCCAGCACTGATGCTCTGACCGGTGAGTACCATCTTGAGTAGATGATGACCAGTAATCCCTCTGAGTCACTTAGTGTAATCTGATTACTCCCCACTTCTTGAAATCTTGGCAACAACCAGATTTCAGAGAGTTCATGGAAATGGTGACCCAGGATTCCATCCCATGAACACAGCCACTGTTCAGCCATTAGCTAACACGATATAATCGGACTGAACGTGAGGTTGGTACAAATATGGTGCACACCACAACTAATCACTAACAATTACAGCCGATTAATTGTATTGAGTCAAAAAATGTCCACAGTCTTTGATTTCAGCTTCTCAAATGAGAAAAGATACCTTTGAGAACATCACCTCAGGCTTTGGGAAACAGAGATGAACATTTTTCACCATTTTAAGACATTTTATGGACCAAGCAACTACTCGATTAATGAAGAAGATCATGGAGATTAGTTGCAGCTCTAACCACCTAACTAATGCTTTTAAGAGTTAAAGTAGGCTAACACAGACAAACCAATATTTGCTCAAACCAATGTTTTTATAGTTATCATTATATAGTTTGAGCACCATACAGCAAGTGTATTTAACTGTAAAATGTCTTTCCCTGCCAGGTATTCCAATCAGAACTCTATATTTATGTTATGAATTGTGTAGATAATGAAGACTAGCCATAATATTATTTTCTACGCAAGTGCTAAGCAGTCATACATTCATACATTTTATTTAGTCTATTTAGTCGTGAGTTAATTTCATTTGTTTTCTCGAGATCTGGAGTTATTCATGTCATTATGTCGAAATAACAAAGGTTATCCTGAGAGAGCAGCATAATTAACTTCAGAATCAGAGGGATAGTCTGGTATATTAAATCACTGCAGGAAACATCATTCAGTGTAGCAATGTCAAAGGAGCAGGGGAATGTTGCTTTTGCAATGATTTAATATACTAGACTATCAAGATAATAACATTTGTTATTTTGACATAATGACATAAATAACAAAAAAAACAGAGGAAATAAAATGTATGACTGTGTGGACGCTTAGGGCTCAGACTCTAAGACCTCAAACTGTCAAATATTAATATCGATCTCAAAAAAATCCTTTATTGGTCAAAATATAATCTAGACCAGTCAGTTACACAAACATCAGCCTGTTAGGCCAAGCTATTATTCATCCTTGAGACAGATTTATCATATCGGAGTCAAAGCTGTCGAGTCATATCCAGCGCAGGGAAATTCACCTGTTCACCTGTGCTGCAACGGTGATGAGAGTGAATCTTTTAAGAGCCCTCTCTCTCTCTCTCTCTCTCTCTCTCTCTCAGAGGTGTTGCCCGATAGGATGTTTACTCAGAACTGTGTGGGCTTTTACAGACTGCACTTCCTTGACACCTGTCTTACTTTAGTGTTAGTTATGTTGAACTAGATAAAAAGAAACAAAACATGCGTGCTGGAAAAGAAAAGAACAAGAACAATCTTACCAGTATTAAGCCTGAAAAACGTGGACTGCACCTCCAAATTAGACCACATCAGGGGCCCTAAATCGAAGTATATTTGGGTGGGATAACATTTATCTATGCTTGAAATACAAACACTCTGGTGTAATGTTAAACTTTTGTGGCCAGTGCAATATAATAGCCATTGTTTAAAAAGAGGAGCCTTGGCTGTGGAGGGTAAAAGCCACTCTGATTTATGAGTGCTGACCTAGTGCGCCGGTCTGTATCTATTAACCTACTGTTTGCGGCCTGCTCTGTTTGAGCTATTTCTATCTGTTGACCTATTCTAAAACAATATCCACTGTTCTCACCATCCATCAGACGCTTGTAGTCTGCAGATATAAAAGCGAACTTTCCCCAACCTTAACATGACTTTCCCTGAGTCTTCACATGAATGAATGAATGCAGCTGACGCCTGTGAAGTGAACGCTACGTGGATAAGCGAGAGGTTCCGGATCTGCTCATCTGCGTCTCACGTGGATAATTTTATTATGCCGTTCATCTTTACACTGGCTCTGCGCTCAGGTCTGGACCAAAATAGTCAGCTGAATTGAGTTCTCTCAGTAGACGTGAGCCCTGCAGTCCAAACACACACACTCACAGAATAGAAACACACCGACGCTAATTTGTACTGCTGACCTGATTAGACACAAATGAGTTCTCCCCTCTCTCCCACACACACACTTTCCAGCAGGTAATTTGAGCGCATCCACAACACTCCTCAGTAAAGAAAGGTACACACACGAGCAGACACACACATGCCAACATTAAACCGCACCGAGACTCAAACACACACACACACGCACACGCGCTTGCAGAAAAAGGTACACACTGTAATGAATGTGCAGGCAAATACAAACATACGTTTGTACACGGATGCATGCAAACAGAAACACAGAGAGACAAACAAATAGTCATCCCAGCTGAGACACACACACACACACACCCCTGGAGCCTCAGTGAGTGACAGCGATGGAGAGTTGGAGGGGAGGAGGGGGGGACGGCCAGCCAAGCATGAAATTAAAGCCCCAATTGTCAACCTGAGGACAGGACGACAACTGATGTGTGTGAATGTGTGTGTGTGTGGCGGTGGCGGCTAAGTGGGGACGGCCGCCGCAGACATCACGTGAGGAGTCGTTGTGCTCTTCCGTAGAGATCAATCTGTGACTCTTCGATCCTGCACAGCTGATGCAGGCGCTCGGACACTGTGTGAGGGTGCTCTGGAGCGGCGTGTGAGCAGGATAAATAAATAAGGAACATCTGGATTTACTGACGTGATTCCTGCCGAGCTTATTCGATCGATATTTTGCAAGCGTGGACAAAAGTCTACTCCGATAAAGCAGAACCTCTTCTTTCTTCTTGCTACAGAGCAAAGATATAAAGTTTAAAGGTTTTAGAAGAAGTCCATCTTAGACCGTCTGACTTGGCTCACACAAATCCTGCGGGACCAATGATGCCGCGATGTTTATCTGTTCAGAACCACAACACTCAGAATTCCATTCCGTCTACTGCCGCAACCACCTTTCTGTCTTTTTAGTCTAATTGCTCTTTAGCTTTTCTTTTATTTGGTCTTTGAGAAACACCTCTAAAGACCAGCATCTCCAGCACTCTGTATGTAATACTCAGAAGCTCTTTCAATCACGTTTGGCTGCATGAAACCAGCTGAATTCTCTCAGAATAAGAAACAACAGCTAATAAGGCTGAATAGTGCCACAGGCAAGAGAATAAATACAAAAAAATCAGTGGTATCCCCCTTTAACAACCTCTATTTCCTAATTAATGAAATGTCCTCTCGGTGAATCATCATAAGGCTGCCAAAATGTTGAGCACAGGCCAGAGGACAGTGGCGAATCAGAGAGCGAGGAGCAGAAAAGGCGCTGTGCTGCTCCCTGCTGGTCCATTAGTGTGATTCAGTGTCAGCAGTAATGAGGAGGAGTGGATAGGCTGCCTCTGAAGGAGAAATGTTTTCCTCTCCACGCAGCCGTTCCTCTTTATTATTACAAGAGGAAAGCCTAATAAAAACTTGTCATCTGGTCTTATTGTCTCTTCTTAAACAAATGGAGGGGGATTATGGTCCAGACAGTCTATAAATCATGACAGATGGATACAACATGGAACCATTATCAGAGGTAATAAAAGGCTGAAGGAGCCAGAGAGAGTGAAGCAAACTACTAGGAGTGAAATAACAACTTTTCGTCTACAATCTGGCAGGTGGTTTGTTTGACTGTGTTTCCTATAGAAAAGAGATTAATTATACAAGAGCATCAGCAAGGAAGCCACAACACCCAGCGGCAATAATGAACGGACGAAGAAAGTGAAGATAGGATTCCATCTGCTGGTGATAAGAGGGCAGTGTTGTGGATAGAGCCAGAGGATGTCAGCATTCAAAATCATGTTCTTCTTCATCTAGAGCGAAAACTCTTCATCAGCTAATTCATTTGAATCCAAACAGTTTCCTTTTTTTTCATCCTCACTGACGAAAATTTGTTAGAAACACTAAAAGCACTAAAAGCTGCATGCTACAAGATGATCATACAACAGAATCAACACCTCTATCAAACAGTTTCAACAACTGAACATTAGAAGCTTAATGAAGGGAGGATTTATTGTTTATTTTAACCAGCTGCGCCTAATAAACTGAAATCGGAGTACTGATCTGGATGACTAAGGCTGGATTCAGAGAGGACGTGGTGCTGTGGCAAACATGGAGGTTTTTCCATTAATCTGAGTGGGGATCGTCCATTTCGGCTCCGGCGGTCTGTGCCATAGGGGTGTCAGCAAAGAACCGTTCCGGCATGCAGAGGAGAAGTTGAGCCAAATCCAACTTTTGGAAAAAAACAGACCCCAACATCACGTTCTGTCCACCAATCAGACGCTCAGATCGGTCAAACCTCCACAGACAGCCTGAAATGTTTCTGAAACTCAGACTACGCAGGTGGATTCATGGACTAAACTCCTGTTGTCTTCTGACTTTGTACATTTCATGTACCCAGCTTCTAAATCTGAATCTGACACACAATTTACGAGAGTCAGCACTTCAAGTGTGAGGTGGTGGTTGTAAGCCGGAAAATGCTGGATTCCGTCTCCCGGGTTGGGAGCAAGCTGCTGCCCCAAGTGTTTCATTTCAAATGGGTGCTTTGGAACAATAGAGATCACAAGAGAAACAGTCATTAAAGTGGAAAGCTTCATTGCATCTCATGATTGGAGTCGTATTATCCTGCTCAGACAAGAGCTACAGCACCATCACTATCTGTGTTCTGAATCTTGGTAAAGAAGAGGTCATTCACAGACAGCGTGAATGAATGCAAGCCACCTGCTGTGGACGAGGCAAATGACAACAAAATTAAAACTAGCTTGACATCCACAATTAAAAATGTACCGTGTGACACGGACACACTATTTACAGGGTTGAAACTAGAGATGTTTTTGGAACGTTATTAGAAGAACTAAAAGGAGCAGCTGTTGCACCCACAAACAAAGGAGTGCCTACTGTGTACATGGTGTACATGTGTCTGATTCTCAAATCTCAAATGTCTGGCCCATCTACGTTTTGTAGTTTTAAAATATGGCCCAGATATCTGGCCCAAGCCTGCTCGGATCAAATGAACAGGTTGTAACAGGTTTGCTCAATTATAAATGACCCTAGAGAGAAGATTATTAATTAATGACATTAATGACACTTTAATGCCACCATGCAGTAGCTACATAAAGACAATAACTCGTCACATCTCAGTGAACGCTGCCTGTGTCAAATCAGCCAACAATCCTTACATACATCAAATACGATGACTTCCAAGTCATTAGTTGGTTACTTTCAAAAGATTTTTACTATTGATCTACTACTAATTATGATGTGATGTGAAGCAACGTTAAGTAGGATTCATTAACAAAAACAAAAATCTTCAGATGAATCTTATGTCACTTACGTTGTTGTACTATCACGGCCATTAGAACACTGAAGTGATTTATGGCCAATATTAGCAGACACTCAAACAATAACAACACATGGGTTCTTGGAAGCGTCCTTCCATTACACCGACATAAAGCTGCCCTTGTCTAGAAACTATAAATAAATTGAAATAAATCAAGTCTGCATTTTCTCACATTCGCATGAAACTTCCTCCACGGTTGTAAACAAACGCTGAGCCCAAACCAGCTGCTACACCCTCTGTACTCAGGCTGAGCAGCAGCTCCTCTCTCTGATGACTGTCTCCTTCTCTGAACACTGCAAGGCTAACCTGTCCTTCACACCTTTAAAATGTGTATCGCTGCAGGTGTGTGTGTGTGTGAGAGAGCTTCTGGGTCCAAATCGGTGTGTGGGCCCGTGCCAGTATTTTATATGTGTGACAGCACAGAGGTACCAAGGACAGGTCGTCAAAGCACTGAGTGCCCTGCAGGCGCTTGCCAAGATCTGCTGTGCCAGCACAGAGGAGAGCATGTGCCAGCTCCTAGCACCCCCAGCCACAAATCATAACACTGACACACTGCCAGCTTGTGTGTGTGCGTGTGTGTGTGTAGCATTTGAGTCACGTTGGTGAAAGGATTGTGTTAAAACCGAAGGCGAAAATTATAGTGTGGACTGTAAGTAGTGGATGGACTGAGATGCCAAGAAGGACAGGAAAATGGAATTCCAATCAATAGGGACTTCATCTCTCTCTCTCTGTCGCACACACACACACACACACACATGTGCGTGCACACACACACACAGAAAATATAGGCCAGTGTGTGTAGAGAGGAGACAGGAGTGAGGGTGGAATTACAGCTGAGAGGCTAAGGTGAGTCACCACACTGCAGTGGTCATAGTGGGGCTGCCACACCCAGACACACTGACTGCAGCAGGCGGTCTGGAGGACAGATCGTGTTTGGTCACCCTAAAACAAACTGATCGATCAAACCAGAGCTCCGTAATCTGATTGGTCAATCAGCCACAGAGTGAGAGCTGGTTTAAAAAAAAAAAATCAATAAAGGCTAACACGACGACTGTGTTGTGTTTGGAGTGTGCCGCATCTACAGGAGACGTCCATGTCCAAGCTCAGGGAGAGAACATCACACCCGTTGACAGAACTCCAGGTCCACCTACAGAAGTTCAGTTTGAACAGCCATGTGTGTTTATCCCTGGATGATGCAGTGTAACCTCTAGAAACAGATATCTGGATGTGAACGCAGAAGGGACAAGATTCTGGTGTCAGAAGTGTCCTGACAGAGGTGAAGTCCATGTGGAGAGCAAAAGTGACAGAGCGCATTGGCTGAAATGCAAACACTGAAGCCATCGACCATCATGACACATTGATTTGTCTTTTTATTGACTGTGTAAATGTATCTTGTCAAACAATCTGTCCTAGATGTCATCTCTCTCATAATCAGACTATAAACAGAGCAAGGAAGAGGAAGTCTTAGCCTGGGCACTGTTATCTATGTCTGCTGGCTGCACCAGTAACCCCAAAACATTGCCTGTTCGTGGCCATCCGTGGTTGGGAAATAAAACCAATGTGGAAGTGCCAAAAACTATAATTCGTCAAGCAGCCACTTGTGGCTGGCTACACAATATTCTAATCTCCATAAGCTCCCATGTTAAAATGTCCAACTTCACAGCAGAAATCACTTCTAGCTGTATCACACTTCTTCTAAAGCTTTTCTTCGCGCTTCAACGCACCACACCTTCAGTGTCATGCTCTCCTCAGGCAAATCCCGCTGACTCAAAACACTGCGACAGCAACAGAGATGAACACATTCTGGTCAGAGAGTTTCTGGGGTGTCTTCCAGACAGCAGGTCCAGCTAGACCAGCGGAAGAAGTGTGAATTTCTCTCTGCCTCTCCTCCCTCCTTCAGAGCCAGACACGCTGTTATATTTCCTCATTTATTCAGTCTGTATCAAAGTGCATTAATTACCAGAGGGCTACTATCGGAATCAGAAGTTTGGATATTAATTAGTTTGTTACTCAGGACCATTTACTGACAGCATGTCAGTAGTTCACCTCAGCTCAGAATGAAACCTCTTCATGTCCCTCATGTGAGTGGAAGTCTTAGGATCAATAAATAATTATTAATCATGATGTGATTACATAATTCCTACATATTATGATATTAGAGGTATGAATATATGTTCATTTCTGAGTGAGCATGAGGGAGCTGCAGCTTTAAATAGGCTGTGTATAGTCATGTTTTAATAGTGCTTCATTTGTTGAAATAAAGCTGATAGTCAGAGGAGTGTCATTAAAACAGAATACACATTTAAAATATGAAAGTATTAATATAAAGACAACATTTGAAAGAATAATTATAACTATTACCACATTTATTTGTTTATGTCCTGGATTAGCTGTAAATGAATCTTTTTCTGTATATTTATATAATAGTTCATTTATCCCTTAATTTTACTTATTCTTTTTAACAATTGTTTTTCCTTTTCCTGCAATATCTTAATCTTAGACCTAAACAACTGAGTGCGAATATGTGCGTGTATGCATGTGATTAAGCCGGTGCTCAACTTACTGCTAACTTTTTGCTGCTAACTCAACTAATTTAGTCATATTCTTCATTACAAAACACCAAGTGTGCCCCCAGTTTGGTTTTCTGAGCTCTCTGCTGTCTTACCTGGGTTAGTTAGCAGGTGAGTCCTGCTAAAGATGTGTTGGCTTGTAGACTGAGACAGCCATTTCTTAAGAAACTCTACAAACAGCCTTTTTTAGCATTGTGAGGGTCAGACTGAAATGACTCCTCCGCTCTGCTTATAGACTGTAGATTATGGATTTGACGGTTACACATCACATGAATACTTCATTTTGTCCCGCATTCAAATGAAAATGAAATGTGACGGTCCTTCCATTTCTCTTGTGCAAGTTCATTGTTAATGTTCTTACACATCATTTATTTATATTGCTTATATGCTTTTTACATGAGTCAACCTAATTAATACTAATTAGGAAGCATGATACGGAAATACATAAAACTTAAACCTCCATGATGAATGGAAACGTTCACATCACTTTGCACTGATTTGACAGTCTTGTATTGTGTCAAAATAGATATTTATATGTGCGTGGCTGTGTCCTTCGTGATCTCACACTGTTTTTTTCCACAGTAAGTTGCTCAGGTCTTTTAGTTCTGAAACTTCAGCAAAAAAAACATGTAACTGATTTAAACTCTGGACTCATGAGGCTTTTTCATAACATCTATATATTGTTTGGATGAAAATAGCTGTGACATAGTCAACATGACTCATAGGGCATGGCTGACTGCTGCTTTATGACTAACAGAAGTAAACATGCCTCAGGCTGCAGGGCGCAGTATCACTGACTTATGCAGGAAACACAAACAAAGATCAGATTTTAAAACAGTTCAGTGAAAAATACATAAAATAAACTGTTTATTCCTCATCAGCTACTGTTGTTACTTATAGTGTGGACTGTCAGGCGTCCAGTCACATATCAACTTTATGTCGGATTCAGATGACAGCATATTTTAATGAGTTTAGTGATTCTTATGCTCGCTGCTCCAGATCAGATGATTATAGAGCTATAAATTCACCTTAGCTGTAACACTTCAGGAGGAATTACAGGAACAAGTCTCCACCACGGCTGCAAATCAACATGAGAAACACACACACACTAAAACCAGCGTTTCCTTTCAAAGTAAAATACCTGACACTTGCAGAACAGCAAACCTTACTCTCATCGTAAGTTCCAGTAAGTGTTTGTTTACCCAGGCTTTCATGATCACATGAGGATATTAATCTGGTGTGTTGTTCTGTCGACCTAATCACAAGCTACAATGGAACGCCGAGGCGAACATGAGAACGGCGTAATGTGCTCTGTTCAATCACAGCAGATTTCAAGTCAAATTCAGCTTCACATACATTCAACATAAACATGTTTGGCTCCCTCTGACATTCCAATGTAAGCAACAAGTAGTCAGTGAAGTCATTAGAGGCAGAGTCAAGACCCACCTGTGCCACAGCCGTGCTGTTTAACCAGCATGTTGATAAGACACACCTGTCAGGCAAAAGAAAGGCATTCACTAACACTAACACTAACACACCCGGTGTGGACAAAATGTGAGAGAAGTAAACATTTGGGTTGTGTTAGAACCCTGATAACAACACTGAGCAGTTCTCAACCTCCGAAATAAAAGTTTTACATCAAGGTTCAGTTGCTGCTTCCAACTGAGTCATACAACTGAGAAACATGACGTCTCTGAAGCTTTCAACTACATCTCTCAGGTTCCCTCAGTGGATGCCGGTGCTCTCCGAGCTGCCCTACATTCAGGGCTTATACCTGTCCAGAGTGGGGAAACATCTCCACAGATCCATCACACACCAGACACAACCCGTTTGAACTTCTCCCCTCTGGGAGATGCTACAGAACTCGGTACGCCAAAGCAACAATACATGAATGATTCTGACAATCACTGTGATGAACAGCTCAAACCTTTCAAACCTTTCCATCTCTTAATCTTTTTTGTCTTTTTTAATCATTTTTCATCCCTTTACTCTTATGCAGACCTACCTCCTTAATATCTCTTTTTAATGCCCCCATGTTCTGTTCATGTTCTTCTAGTCTTTTATGTCGAAGCTTCCGACATCAATGAATAGCTGCTTCTTCACTTTTCTTTGTGTTGTTCTGCCTGCTTCTGTGGCGTCTGAACCTGCATGACCTTCTTTTGGGTCTGCTCTTCTCTAAAGCACTTCATATAAATAAAGTTAATTTAAAACTTGATAAAGTTCATTTTCAAGGTCAAGGATGAAAGTTGGAGCTTTTTTGAATCCATCTATGAGAAGTGAGCATACTCGTCCACTGAGAAAGAAGATCTGTATCTGCACTTCAAGCTATGACTTTTTTTAATATGACATTACTTATGAAGACCTCACTTGCTATGAATAAAATGTATTTGTATGGAGAGAAAAGATCTTCCAGCATGTGGCTCCTGGGAGCAGCAACAGCAGGCTGGGCTCATGAAATGTTATTTAGATTAACATCGACGATGAGAAGTGGAATTGCTTAAAGATGCAGCATCAGCAGCAGGCGGTGCAAATCACGATGTGAACGGGGTGGCGTGCTGAGGGAGGTCTGCTACTACAGATTACAGCTGGCAGAGGCAGCATCGGCATGGCGATGACGCAAAGGCATTTCATCTCAGTCATAGGTAGCCCCGATACGAGCCGTTCAAAGTCCGCTCAGAAGCCTGGGAATTTCAGGTTTCCGTGCTTATCAACAAACATACACTCAGATACGATCCTGTGGCAGTCTGGATAGATTGATAAACCATTAATATGTCATTTATATGTGTTTTAGTTGTTGCCGTTCACCGCTGGGAATGCGCTGCATAATTTAAAAGTTGACATTTGATTGGGATGCACTACTGTCTGATGTGCTGGACGTACGCCGAAGTGAAGACTGCTTCTTAAAGATTTATGAAGCCTCTACGATCAAACTGTGCTTTGACGTCAGCGCACGGGAATTGGAATTGGAACTTTGGGATTTGTGAATAGAGTTTGGTGTGTGTGTGTGTGTGTGTGTGTGTGTGTGTGTGTGTGTATGTGTGTGTGTGTGTGTGTGTGTGTGTGTGTGTGTGTGCGCGCGCGCCCGCGCGCTCTGCGCGGCGATGGTCAGAGGTAAGGTGTTGGATGCAGCTGCCTGTGACAGACCAACAGGATCCGACGCTGACGTGTTTCTCTGCGCGGAACATTCAGCGAGAAAACTGCATCTCGAGTTTAACGTAGCCCGCACGGGACACGCACGTTTTCCGCTCATAAATAAACCAGTCAAGGACGTGACATCGATACTGTCGGACAACACCACCCGTGGAAAGTCAGCCGCAGCCGTGCCATGCAAAACCGGAAATAGAGGCCATTCGATTTCAAAATGAAAGCACCTAGCATAAATGTCAAAGTTTTCTAAATGCACAGAAATGTATGAACATAAAATAAAATATGCAAGTTTTATGTACAGTGAAAAGGAAAAAATATATATACCTCAAAAATAAGAGGACACCCAAATTATGTAATTCCAAACACTGTTATACAGCATGTAATGTAATTATTAAAAGCAATAAAGCCACTAAACCACAAACTTAAATCAAAGTTTCCAATAATGACAATTAATAAATAAATAACCTGCCATTATGTCTGATATCTTGTGGTATTCATTTGTACATTCCTCATGTCGTCATCTTTGTTGTCTAATTTTATAATAATAATAATAATAATAATAACTATTATTATTATTATTATTATTATTATTATTATTATTATATAATAGTGGTAGTAGTAGCATTGCCATCACGGTTGCTCAATAAGGATTTTACTTTGAAAAACGATAAACGGAAGTTGTTCATATCGTGTGATTACTTGCACAAATGTCGCTCAATAGAATTCATTTTGGATAAATTGTGAGTGAAAAAGCAATAACTGTGTTTACATTGTACAACTCAAATATACGTAATGAAAAACTAACCCTGTTAACCGGAATGACACACTTCAGCAATCATGTTAAGCATCTATGCTAAGTGATGTGAGCAGCCCCACACACACACACACATGCACAGTGTCTCCCATCAGAATAACGCTACAACATGATGCTAGCTTTAGGAAGCTGTTAGCTGCCAGCTTCCCGCCTCGCTCCATCTTTTCGCACACATTCCTGACTCGGAGGTTCACAGCAGAGGCTGTCCGGCTTTACCTTTCGCCTCACAGTCAGCACAGTACTTGTTGTCTTCCTCTCTCAGCAGTTTGGACAGAATGGCCTGATGCTGCTCGTTCAGTTTCTGGGCTTTTTCTCTCTCCGACCGCGTCGTCATGTCGTCAAAGTTTGGAAGTTAGTCCTGCTTCTGTGTCGCCGATAAAAACCGCGGGGTGCTCAGCTCGTGTTAGACAGGGTGGGACATCCCCGCGTAGCCGCACTGTGCCGCCTGTATTCAGTTAGCCTGCAACCTGCTAACAAGGTAGTATGGATCTAAGGCAGCATCATCCCTGCTGCCTTCACGACTGTGGGAATTTTCAGAGCCGCACACAATTCAAGAATCAAAGTCTGCTTTAATGCACATGTACAGTATGCTCGTAACACAATGAATACTACTATAGTGGCTCTCAGTATACTTACATATTTATGTACAGATATACAGAAGACATTCATCTAAAACGAAAGCTAACAGAGATAAGCAGTCATAAACATATGTATTGCAGGTATTATGCGCAGGCAGGTGGGTGGAGAAAATAATACTTCTGCATCTTCCATGTATTAAATGTGCTATACAAGTTATTATTGTCAATATTTGCTCCTGTTGGATAGGATGGGTTACATCCACAGATGTATATGAAATACAGAGCAGACAGATGGGGACTTGGTAATGATTGTAATGGTTTTCAGTAAACTGTATGAACTGGTTCTGGATGAAGTGTTGAAAATATGCTGTAATGGCACACTCATTTTTTCAATGTCTCAAACTGTCCAGTCTGTAAAATACCATCAGATAATTCCAAAATGATAATTCAGCTGAATCCTTGGGCTTAATTATCTAGATTTCCACACCCTAATCTACACCTTTAAGATAAACTGGCTGAAGCAATTTTTAAGAACCCTAATGCTATTTGGAATGTTATTCCCTTCCATATTCAAAACTGGGTGGTTTAAACTTTTTTATGCTGTAGCGTCCTTGTTGTCCCTGCTGGACTCGAGCTCTGCACATGTGCACAATAGATCTTCGATTGCCCTCAACGTAGACTGCTCGGCCACCGATTTGACGTGAGCCCTGCAGGATGGCATGAAATGGCTGTGTGGGTCCGAAACGACCCACACAGTTTGGCATCGTTACGACACGTTGCACAAAAGACACACAGGAATAAATCCAAGAAATCACTGAGCATGTCAGAGGCTACTGACTAAGGGTGGTCCACCTGCAAATTCATAGAGCACTCGAGTGTGGGTGCAAAAGGTGATGAAGAAGAAGAACTACATACATGCAAAGAAATCACTGAGCATGACAGGACAAAGGTGAATGTAAGATCAAAGGGTGATCAATATCTACTTTGCATGCCAGCAAAGCCACTTTTCTGTCAAACTCACGGAGGTCTTTGTACAGAGCAATGGCAAAAGCAGCGGCTCCCCCACCCAAAACTGGTTTGTTTGCACACTTTTGGTCACACAAATTGTCAACGAAGTTGCCCCGTGGGATTCTGGGTAATTGAGCCGTCAGCCATTTTGATGTCGTTGTATTTTTTAAACGGTCATCTGTGGAATCGGATCCTCATTAACGTGCTGGAAAAAGCGCTGCAGTGCTGTTTTCAGCCACAACAAGGCGCTGGTGGTGCTGTTCAGACACGTAAGGCTTGTAGGCTGCTGCCAAGGAGGAAAGTCGGTGTCCTTAAAGCACCCGTATCTCCTAAAAACACAGCTTCTTCTGGCCAAGAGCAGCCCAGCTTTGTGAAAGTGCATTGTTCATTCGTATTGTTAGTGTTACGGTCGCCGCCATTTATTAATACACGCTGAGTGCAGGAGCAAATGTAGAAAGCAACTGTCGCTGTCAGAAAAAAAAGAGGAACATTCTCCGAAAATGCTGATATCAGGGAAACATAGGCAGGTAACTTTATATACCTTGTCATGTAGCCAACTGGCTTCATGAGGTCTTCCATGAAGACATATATTAGACACATTAGACTAGAACTATGAACACACCATATTAAATGTGTCAACATCCTAAATACTTGACCACACAGTGTGTCCTTACTTAAATAGGTTTGTGAGGCTTGTAAAAGAAAATAAGTTTGGCCAAATTTTTAAGCTCTCTCTTATTTGAAGGGTTAATGTTTGACATTGAGTGCTGAAGGTTAGCAAACAAAAGTCTGGGCACATCTTGCAAGCCGAATTGTGACAAACAATGATTTTAAACCTGGGATCAAAGAGTTCATCTCTGATTTGGCTCTGAAATGCAAATACATTCCACCAGCTGAGCTGAGATGCCTGAACATGCATCCTGAGCGTAATTAAGTTATGACAGGAAAACATTTGTTCAATGACACATGAGACAGACGGGGCTACGACAATGTGATGTGGGAATGTGTTTGGGACGGTTTAGACAAAACGTGTTTCTATCACTGTTTTTTGCAAAAAGCTTTAAAAATACAAAAAAAATGTGAAAATCATTTCATTAGCTAGACTGGCAAAAGGTTTTCAAAATGAATAATTCTCAAATTGATCATGTCCAAATCTGAAACCCAGTTAATGTAATATCAGGCCAAGCAACCCAATTTCAAAAGCACTAGGCGAGGGGAAGTCTGTCAGTGGCCTAGACAGACTGTTACAATGGTACAGTTTCTTTTTTTTCTTTTTTTTTCTGAGTCAGAATGGTGCAACAGCAGCAACGTCAGAAATGTCAGAAGGTCAGGGGGACAAGTGTTCACAGTTCACAGGACAGACTCAATGGCTTCCGGCGTGGCTCCCAAGGCTTTGGTCTGATGTGTGACGAGCGGCGAGGTCTCCTCCTCCGCCTGAACGTTGGCCACTGCTTCCACTCGGATTTCAGCCAGCTCCTCCTCCACCTCCTCCTGCTGCTGCTGCTCCTGCTGCTTCTTCATCTCCTGCTGGTTGATGTGGTGGAGGATCCCAGCACCCAGAGCGTCACCCTCCACATTCATCACCGTGTTCAGGCAGCATGTTCAGGCATCTCAGCTCAGCACCATTTCTGAAGCAGTTTGAGGCATTTAAAAATGGCTAACGTCATCTTGCTAGCCAAGCAGAGCACGGTAAAGACTGCCTGTGGCTACTGCAGCGATTTAGTCCGCCGATGCAACCTGCTGATGATTGATACAGTCAGATTAAAGGAGTTACACGTTGCTCATATTAAATGTCCTGGTGCAAAAGAACCTCACGTGGTGTGTAATGTTGACTTGTAGTGTGCACTTAATGTACAATGAGACTTAAGTTAGCACTGACTATGCTAAAAAGTGACTATGCTAACGTTACTTGTTAATGTTGTTTGCACATTTCAGATTTGACTAACTTCATCGTCCCCCCACAAACACTGAAAATCATTTGACTGCTTCTAAAATCTCTTTCCTGTTTACTTTGAAAATGAGTGACTCGGGTGAACCATGTTTGTATTGTATGTGTATGTATGTAATGTAATGTATGTATTTCAACTGTATCACCTATAAACAAATATCAGTATCTGAGCAGTAGTTGGAAGTTCTGTTCTTGAAACATAATATGCTACTATGTGAGGTCTCTCCACTTTAAAGAAAGGCTTGATTACAGGATCCTAAATCCTTGTGTTCATATAGTGAGCTCACTTTCATTACTGTCTTTATTGACTTTGTTTTTGACATTCTGTTTTTACAGCCTCTCTTGCTGACATGTGTGAGGATGCACAGAAGGGACTGCAGTGCCTGGTGTTTGAAAACAAACTGAACTTAAAGCTCAAATTCTAAAAGTCGAGGACTGCTACAGGAGAATCCTCAGCCATCAACCTCCTCCCATTGGAGGGGGGAGATTGGAGAAGATGATGCAGCTGACAATGATTTCAGCACTTCTGATGAGGAAGTGCTAGTTCACTGCCTGGGCACTGCCGAAGTGCCCTAGAGCAAGGCACCGAACCCCCCAACTGCTTGCAGGGTGCTTCTCAGGGGGGCTGCCCATCACTCCATCATCTCTCTCCAATGTCTATGAGCCTTTGTATGTGTGTTCAGGGTTAAAATGCATGTAAAATAATAACTGAGTAAAAAAAGAATTTCCCCATTGAAGGATAAATAAAGTATCTCATAGAGGACTGAGTGTGATTGAGCTACAGTTAATAAAATCATTGATAAAATCACAAGTTCTCTGTTTGATGTGATTTTGACTTTTTAGGTAAAGGTCATTATCAACAGTTATTTAGGGGCAGAGGGAGAGGATGAGTTCTGGTCAAGACTTTGGATTACATTTATGATATCTGGATGTCAGTCTAGGATGGATTGCTTTAATTAATAAACTGACTTAGCTTTACTTAATTCAGCTCATATGATGTGAATTTGAAATGTTTTTCTCATATTTTATGCAGATATATTTTTCTATTGAAAGGAAAAATGGAATTGTTTAACCTGGATCATTCTTCCCACTCAATTAAATGAGTACTGTACATATACAGTACTGCGCGTAATTTGAAACAGAATGACACCTACATTCAGCAGATGACCCATAACATTAATTGAACATGCTAAATCACTCTACAACACAGTGCCCTTCCCTCACTGTAACCTGCATATGTAGTAAATGAAATCAAAATCCTGTACCATGAAGGACATGAAGGTGAGGTTACAATGTTACTTACTTTACATGCAGTATTATTACTATATTATAATAGCCTAGTCACTTTTATAGTGGTGGTGATGCATATAAAAATGTTCGTTGATATGCAACACTTGTTGATCTATCAGATTCATGGATGTTTTATGTATTTAAGCCACAGTTAGACTGAAACGGACACTGACAGAGACTGAAATGAGTATTCAGTATTTTTATTGTGAATGTTAACTGCATGCTCCATGAACTTTGGTGATAATTCTATTAAGCTATTGTTTCCTTTTTCGCTCTGGATAAAGCGTCAACTAAAGGGGTAAATGTAACTGAGGCTAGACAAGAGGGAGTATCACAGGTTCATTAGATAAGAGGTAAGACAGTCACGTGGCTCTAGCCATCAAATAAAGCCATCAAAATACAGCCTAAGAAAAATTTCTCTAAAAGCTGTTTCACATTACTGCACAGCAATCACTGTGACAACCCTGCAGGAGGTGTTTGAAAATGACTGCTGCCCGTCAGGCAGCTACCACCAGAAGTTCAGCATGGTGAGCTTTGGTTGGTAAGGCAAAAGCTGTGCATGTGCTTCAGTGCATAAGGAGTAATAAAGTGTATCGTACCATATCATAACAATATTTTCATGTTAAACAAAATATATCTTACCTTTTGGCATGCACTCGTACAACTTCCTCATCTTTATGAGGATCTCAGGTAACACCCCGGATCCACATGGTGTATAATGTCGCTGACGATTTGGCCTTTCCAGTCAGGATGGCTCAGGAAAAAAACAGGCTGGTAGCCCATTTTTCTCATCTTTGACCATATACAAGGTTACAAATGGCCTCACGCGTTATTATTATTATGTCTAGTTTGATGTATTTACTGTGATGATTTTCTGATCTATTCTGATGTTGAGCACCTCATTTATTTATGCAAGTTTATACGCAAAGACCTGTCTTGTTAGTTTTGACTTGATGATACATTGACAACTGTGATAAATATATAATTGTCTGGGAGGCTCTTGTTTAATCACAACTTAGAAAAATTACCATCAGCTGGGCAAAATTAAGGAGAATTAGGCTGCGTTAAGTTCTGCTTAGATTCCAGGATGGACAAACATCCACTGCAGGTCTTTCTGTTTACACTGTTGGGAGCCTGGCAAGAAGGGCACGCCTTCTATTTTGGCTGTGTCATTTCTACAAATGAAAATGAAACATGTAGGGATTATTTCAGGTACAAAAGTCATTCTCAGCAAAGAAATAACCAGAAATAACATTCTGATTTAGTGTGCACATCAAATTAAATAAAATTCCCATTGCCACTTCGGTAATTCAAAATATAATGTGTCAAGAAAAATACAAACTAAAGACAGCTATGAAACACAGGATGGTAGTGAGTACTGTAAAGTAACAGCCATGTTTGCCGCTCAGTGTCTCCTGTCTGGATGTACAGACATGGCTGCTTATGGCAGGGGCACCTCTCACACAAACAGGCCTGGCTAAAATCTAGCCCCCTAAATAATTAGTCAAGAGCACAGGTCTGTTCTATAAGGAGTACTGTATTACTCATTAAGCAATGGCAATTACAACACACACTAACACTGAAGTTTCATAGTTATATGAAATGTCCCGTTTTGCTTAAAATGACAGCATGTATCAAACAGTAGTTAGCAGCACTGCCTCAATAAAATATGAATTTGGACTTATAGAAAGTTACTGCTTGGTAAATCTGAATATTATTAATCCTTTGAGAACATTTCAACAGTTCATTGTTTAAAAGGGAGATTTGGAGAAGTGGATTGTCTTCGTCTCCATAGCAACGGTGGTCGGTTGATGGCTCCTCAGCGCGTCCAAAACGCGAGTGGTGAATGAAAATAAAAATGTGTTTTACACGTGAAAATAAAATAATAAAATGAATAAAATAAGAAAACCTTAAAATAGTGAGAAAAAATACTTCCGGACAGAGACTCCTCTGTTCTCCAATCAGATTGTAGCTCGCAGCGTCATATATCGCCGTGATCGGGTTATTATTGGAGTGACTGGACGGCTCTAAGCGTCTCTTACTGCCTCGGATGGTTTACATTGCATTCATTTGAGAACCCAGGGCGTTTCACACAGACGTGGAAGGATACCTTTTGCGTCAGTGTCAGACGTCTAGGGGCGTGACAAATCGCCGGTATTTTACGCGTTGGGAATGAGAAGAGTTGCCCCTAGATAAGGAACTGACGTCTCAGCAGTGACGTCTCAGCAGTGCTGATACAGTTGTAACTGTCTCTCATTGGCCTTGTAGAGAATGGATAGCAGTAAACAACCGTGGGAAAGCTGGATGTGAGACGTGTTGAGACAAATGACGTGACTGAGGGCAGGAGTGGTCAGAGTCAACTATGATTATAGAATATATTAGTCTACCCTTTACAGAAGGTAGCCTACACACACATACACACAACTGTTGCTGTGCTGTCTCTCTCTGTCCCTTTGCTCTCTGGACTGGGCCAATATGACTTTGTGAGGCCGAGTCATATTCTCAACCAGAGACTGTCCGATTGCACCCGTCACAGTCTCTGCAGGCATAACTTATCGATCACGAGTGGCTTTTCTCAGGCTCAACAGATAGATCACAGATAAACAAAGCTGTCAGATATTTTCAGAACCGTTTTTAATCTTGTGTACTTCAGCGTGAGAAATCGGAGATGTGGCGTGAGAGCGTGTGAAGTCAATCAAATGCGTGAGTCTCAAGGCCAATGCGTGAGAGCAGCTTTGGTAGATAATTACTGGTGTGAAAAATGTACGAAAATCTGTTTAGGTGAGCAGAGCAGAGAGCACCATGGCAACACCGATAACCGGAAGTGACAACACCGATAACCGGAAGTGACGGGATACAGCTTGTGTACGCGCGTGTGTGTGCGCGCGCATGTATGTGTGTGCGGCACGCACGTAAATGTGGGCGTGGCCACAAAATAAACGCAACGAGACATGGGCGTGGCTTATGCCATAAAAGGAAAAAACACAGAATGTGGGCGTGGCCTAAACCATATAGTTTCATTAGTGCAGGTCTGTTGACGCCCTGAACTCTGTAGTGTCATATCTCAATCACTTGAAGACAACCTGTGACTAGCTGACGAAAAGAAGAGAAAAGGACCAAGATGTCCAGGAGTACCAAGACGACCAAGAAGACAAAGATGTCTCAACACAACAAGGTACCAATTAACAAACGTAGATCTGTTAAGAGACTTAACTTTGCATCCAAATAGAAAAATATATTGTAAAATCTCTGAGGGTACGAAGGAGTATTAGGGCCACATTAAGAAAAAAATAATAATTCACAGACTTCCAGAATAAAGTCGTACAAGAGTAAAGTCTAATAATAATAATATTATGAGAATAAAGTCATACATTTACGAGAATAAAGTCATGTTATTAACTTAAGTAAAGTTGGAAACATATTGGTAGATTCAACGTTCCGGGATGAATAACTCACAACCTAATGTTCATCAAAATGATCCATCCTCAGAGCCATACCAAGAACACTAGTGTTTACGTGCTGCCAGCTGTGAGAGCAGTGGGCAGGGACCGTCTGCAAAGTGCAAAGAGATATTACAAAAATATTTAATAACACACTCTGGGTTATGCTGTTCATCCTGCTTTGCTAGCTAGCAGTTTTTTTTCATCATTTCTTAATAATCTTTGATAAGGTGTAGTGTCACTAAACTCACTACTTCATTGATTCACTACACACTTCATTGATCTGCTACAGATTACACTACAACACTTAGTATGAAAATACCTTTTTTTCAAACCAAATGTTGTAGTGCAATCTGGATCAATGAAGTGCGTAGTGAGTTTGTTGAATATTTCTGTAATATTTTTTCAGTGTTGTACTGTGGATAGTCCCTGCGTGCTGCTCTCACAGCTGAACATTGTTGCACATAAACAATGTTCTTCGTGTGGCTCCAAGGATGACTCATTTTGATGAAAATTAGGTTGTAGCTAGTCGCTATCTTACTTTGATTGAAAATACGCATGTTTTGTGTTTAAACAACGTTTCACTTGAGATCCTGGAAGTTTGAATCTGCCAATTTCTTTCCAACTTTACCGAAGTTAATATTATGATTAATATTATGACTCTATTCTTATAAATCTACGACTTTATTCTTGTAAATATATTACTTCATTCTGGTAAATTTACAACTTTATTCTCGAAGTCTGTGAATTTAATTTTCTCAATGTGTCCTAATACTCCGTCGTACTGAGGTCCCTATCAACCTTTACAAGAAACTCAAAATGGTTTAATCTGGCCTGGGCACCAGGATTGTCTCTTGTTGACCTTTTCAGAGATAATATGACAACAGAACCACTGTGCTCTGATCTAGCATAAGTGAGTGCAGACTGTGGTTTATGCTACCAGTAGTCATTGTGATTGAAGGCAGACAGTAGATACTAACATAGCTTGGAGCATATTTGCATTGTGCAATATGAATACATTTATAATTAAATTACATTTATTCAGTAGTCAGCAATGCCAGTAATGTTGATGACCAGAGGTTTTAAAGTAGGCCAAATAAATCAGTGATTGGAGAGAAGAATAGTTTTAATTTTAAGATAATTGTGATCAATGAGGCAGAGTTTAATTAAAATACCAAATATTTTGTTTTAGATAGTTACATTATCTGAGGACTAGGCCTACCAGTAGGTTGCAGTTAAATATATAATATAGTGTAGTATGGAATGTATGTAGTAGGAGCTGTATCTAACACTATGTTTTCTCCAACAGAGCGTGAATAGGCGCCCATCACCAACCCCTCCAGCATTATCCTCAAAGTTTGAGTTAGATGAAAACATGTTTTTGGACATATTAAATAAGCATAAAACAACTATTGAGAATCTACTGATGCCTGTGTCACAGCAGAAAGCTGAGGAACAAGACTCTTCAGCATCATCCTCAACATTTGAGTTTGACAAAACCATGGTTTCAGAGATATCTGAACAAGCTAGAGCAAATGTAGATGAGCTACTGATGAATGTGTCACGGTGGAGAGATGAGGCACAAGATTCACAAGCCTCACCAGATTCTTATGTGACCGATAGGGTGAGCAGGAACTTGCATCGTTTTTTCACCCTCCGGAAAGTGTTTGCTGAAACTCGACCAACCCCTTCAGTATCGTCTCCAACGTCTGAGATTGCCGAAGCCCTGGTTTCGGACGTATTGGATCGAGTTAAACGAGAGCTAATGATGCCTGAGTCACGGTCGGAAGCTAAGGAACAAGACTCAGCCTCAGCCTCGACTGTCAAACATAAATCAAGAAATTGGATATTCCAAAAAATGAAGAAAGCGTGGAAGACATGCACAAGGTGGAGAAAAAAGCAGGTCCACGTACAGCATTTGGAAAAGGAGGACGAGAAGGATAGCTCTCCAATTTCTGAAGAGAGGTCTTCAGAATCGAGCTTCACTGGCACAGAGAAGGAGGACGACCTGAGCCCTGTCAATATGAGACCGGTTGACTCTGAAAAAAAGCTTGAAGATAGTGTGAAGGACACTACAATCACCTCGACACCTGGTACACCTCAACTATTTGAGCTTAGTGAAGTTAGCTCGGCTAGTGATGAGGAAGATCTTGTTGAAAAGGAGATGACAGGAGATGTCAGAGGCACAGAGGAAGAGGATGACTTGTGCCCTGTAAATATAAGGTTGGTTGACTCTGAAAAGAAGCTTGAAGATAGCGCGAAGGACACTCCAATCACCTCAACACCTGGTACACCTCAACTATTTGAGCTTAGTGAAGTTAGCTCGACTAGTGATGAGGAAGATCTTGTTGAAAAGGAGATAACAGGCGAAAATGCCAGAGGCACAGCGGAAGCTAAGGAACAAGACTCAGCCTCAGCCTCAGTAACTGTCAAACAGAAACATTCAGCAAAGCGGATATTCCAAAAGCTGAAGAAAACATGGAAAAAATGCACAAGAAGGAGATATAGGCAGGTCCATATACAGCATTTGGAAAAGGACAAGGAAAGCACAATTTCTGGCTCTCCATTTTCTGAAGAACCTTCTCCAGAACCAAGCTTCACTGGGACGAAAGAAGTGGATGACCTGAGCTCTGTCATTGTGGTTGACTCTGAAAAGAAGCTTGAAGATAGCGCGAAGGACACTCCAATCACCTCAACACCTGGTACACCTCAACTATTTGAGCTTAGTGAAGTTAGCTCAGCTAGTGATGAGGAAGATCTTGTTGAAAAGGAGATGACAGGCGAAGACATCAGAGGCACAGAGGAAGAGGACGACCTGCGCCCTGTAAATATAAGGTTGGTTGACTCTGAAAAGAAGCTTGAAGATAGCGCGAAGGACACTCCAATCACCTCAACACCTGGTACACCTCAACTATTTGAGCTTAGTGAAATTAGCTCGGCTAGTGATGAGGAAGATCTTGTTGAAAAGGAGATGACAGGCGAAGGTGCCAGAGGCACAGCGGAAGCTAAGGAACAAGACTCAGCCTCAGCCTCAGCCTCAGTAACTGTCAAACAGAAACATTCAGCAAAGCGGATATTCCAAAAGCTGAAGAAAACATGGAAAAAATGCACAAGAAGGAGATATAGGCAGGTCCATGTACAGCCTTTGGAAAAGGACAAGGAAAGCACAATTTCTGGCTCTCCATTTTCTGAAGAACCTTCTCCAGAACCGAGCTTCACTGGGGCGAAGGAAGTGGATGACCTGAGCCATGTCATTGTGGTTGACTCTGAAAAGAAGCTTGAAGATAGCGCGAAGGACACTCCAATCACCTCAACACCTGGTACACCTCAACTATTTGAGCTTAGTGAAGTTAACTCAGCTAGTGATGAGGAAGATCTTGTTGAAAAGGAGATGACAGGCGAAGACATCAGAGGCACAGAGGAAGAGGACGACCTGCGCCCTGTAAATATAAGGTTGGTTGACTCTGAAAAGAAGCTTGAAGATAGCGCGAAGGACACTCCAATCACCTCAACACCTGGTACACCTCAACTATTTGAGCTTAGTGAAATTAGCTCGGCTAGTGATGAGGAAGATCTTGTTGAAAAGGAGATGACAGGCGAAGGTGCCAGAGGCACAGCGGAAGCTAAGGAACAAGACTCAGCCTCAGCCTCAGCCTCAGTAACTGTCAAACAGAAACATTCAGCAAAGCGGATATTCCAAAAGCTGAAGAAAACATGGAAAAAATGCACAAGAAGGAGATATAGGCAGGTCCATGTACAGCCTTTGGAAAAGGACAAGGAAAGCACAATTTCTGGCTCTCCATTTTCTGAAGAACCTTCTCCAGAACCGAGCTTCACTGGGGCGAAGGAAGTGGATGACCTGAGCCATGTCATTGTGGTTGACTCTGAAAAGAAGCTTGAAGATAGCGCGAAGGACACTCCAATCACCTCAACACCTGGTACACCTCAACTATTTGAGCTTAGTGAAATTAGCTCGGCTAGTGATGAGGAAGATCTTGTTGAAAAGGAGATGACAGGCGAAGACATCAGAGGCACAGAGGAAGAGGACGATCTGTGCCCTGTAAATATGAGGTTGGTTGACTCTGAAAAGAAGCTTGAAGATAGCACGAAGGACACTCCAATCACCTCAACACCTGGTACACCTGAACTATTTGAGTTTAGTGATGTTAGCTTGGCTAGTGATGAGGAAGAACTTTTTGAAAAGGAGATTCCAGGAGACAGACCCAGCTCAATTTCAGGCCTTACTCAGGAGTAAGTTAACCAATTTATTTCTTAATTTCTTACTGAAAATTCTGCACATTTTTGCACAATTGTGACATTTGTTGCGTATATTTTTGTTTTTGTGTTTTAACATTTATGTACTCTGTTCTAATTTTAGGCAGTGGAATCTCATGTTTGTGAGGCAACAAATAACAGGCATCTTTGTGGAAGGGCTGAGGCAAATGATAGAGATAATTGCCATAAATAATAATGAAATTATCTCCGATAATGCCAACGTCCAAAAGAAGAAGATGCCAAAGAGGAGGATTTTCAATAAAGGTAAGGTCCACCCGGTTACAACGTTGAAGACTGATGAGGTGAGCCAACCCCTGCCAGAAATTGAGACACAGGTAAGAAGCCCAGCAATGTTGTGTGGGCAGAAGTTTTTCCCATTTAAATTTGATTCAAGAATTTAGTTATGTGCTGCATCTGAGTACATTTTCGACCAGATGTTGTGAATTGAAATGTGGCTTCAACTTGTTAATATCTTGCTTTGTCTTTGTTTGTTGTTGTTTTTTGTTTTGTTTTTTAATATCTGTGCTTACCTTGTTGTTTTATTTTACTAAAAGGGCAAGAAGAAGAAGGAGAGGAGGTCCTTTTGCACACGGATGAAGGAGGCCATCTGTCAGCTAACCTGCTGTTGCAGGGGTTAGTCTTGTTGCAACGTTTTTGCAGAGTCCTTCAATTTCCCCACCGTCCCTTTACTTCCCATTAGCTATTTTGGGGTTTTCTCCGGGTGCTCCGGTTACCCCCTTTCAATATTTAAAAAAAAAAGAATAAGGGGATTCTTAAATCCCATTAATTAGGTTAGATTCGGCATCTCCATACTCCCCACTCATCCCCTATATTCTGACCATCTTGTGTATTTTGGGGTTTTCACCGGGTGCTCCGGTTACCCCCTTTCAATATTTAAAAAAAAAAAAAAAAGAATAAGGGGATTCTTAAATCCCATTAATTAGGTTAGATTAGGCATCTCCATACTTCCCACTCATCCCCTATATTCTGACCATCTTGTGTATTTTGGGGTTTTCGCCGGGTGCTCCGGTTACCCCCTTTCAATATTTAAAAAAAATGGAATAAGGGGATTCTTAAATCCCATTAATTAGGTTTGATTAGGCCTCTCCATACTCCCCACTCATCCCCTATATTCTGACCATCTTGTGTATTTTGGGGTTTTCGCCGGGTGCTCCGGTTACCCCCTACTAATACTGAAAAAAAAAGGTACGGCTAGACCTGCTTAATAAGGTGAGTGTCACAAGATAGCTTTTGTTATGAACTAGCTCCATATAAATAAAATTGAATTGAATTAATTTTCTTGTTTTCCCTGTTCACTGTTTGCTTATTACACTGTATGCAATGATAATTGCTGATTAATAAATGAAATCATAAAAACAGAAATTTGAACATATGCATTTCCATGACAACTTGACCTGCATTAGCTGCTGTATTATAACAGTAACTACTTTTCCTGGGGTCCCCCAGTATTTCTACTCCTTTCAGACACAGGCTTCCTGGAAAGAATAATTGAATAAATGTTTGAATTACAGATAATTCAACTATGTACAGGAATATTTTCCAACTGCAAAAAACATTCCTCCTTAAAATAGTAAGTAATTTAGTCAAAAGTCGCCCTTTCTTTGCTCATGCTTAGACAGTAACACAGAATAACTTACTGTTTTACTTCAATAGATACTAGATGAACAGAAAAGCCCATGCGCATTTGCAATCACAAAAATTAATGCAGGAGAAGAAATGATGCTTGACTACAGAGACCCTAACTGTTGGTGGCATGCATATAATATTTACATATTTCTTTCAATGCCACTTATCTCAGGGATTTCATCATTTAAGGCATGTACATTTGTGGCGTGTAGGGAGCAGGTACGAAGGGAAAGGCATGAAAGGCAGGGAGACTGAGGTAATCTTTGGGGAGATGGAATCTACATGGGTCTGTATTGAAGGCTGGCCCAGTGACTCATAAGTGAAACTGCTTTGACACCGACCTTTGTTCTCCCTCTGAGGCTGTGGTTTGTCTGCTACGTCCAGATTGATTATTTTCCATCCTTACTACTGGTGTTCTCAACCAATAACCTCCTGTCTATTCATCTACATCATCAGTGTCTGGTATCTCATCATTATCAGCAGAGCTTGCCCTCTGTCGAGGTTGTTTTTGTCTATGAGGGCGTGTTACGACCGTGTCAGCTGACTCAGCTGAGCCCTCAACAGGTAAGTCATTGACTAAGAGAAGCAAGTTCCTGTGTATGGTTCTGTTTCTCGCATTTGGGTCCCCCTCAGGATAAATGACATATACAGGATTGTCAGAGATTTGTTCCTTCACCACATAAATCTTCTTCTCCCAGTATGAGTGAAGTTTACCAGGCCCACCTCGCTCAACCATATTGCGAACCAGTACTCGATCTTGTGGTTTGAGGACCACTCCCCTCGCCTTTTGGTCATAGTAGGACTTGTTCTTTGCACTTGACGACAAACTGGTTTTGTTTGCGATCTTGTATGCCTCTGTCATCCTCTTTGACCATTTCTCCACGTAACCTTTGTGTGTCACTGATTCGTTGTTTCCCAATAATCCGAACAGGAGATCCACAGGGAGACGGGGGTGTTGTCCAAACAGCAGGTAATGAGGTGAGAAACTGGTGGACTCGTGACAAGTGCAATTATATGCGTGTATCATTTGTGGTAGGTGTTCCTTCCATCTCTCCTTTTCCCTGTCTGTCAGTGTCCGTAACCTCTGCAACAGTGTGCGGTTGAACTGCTCTGCAGGATTACATTGCGGGTGGTATGGGGATGTTCGTGAGTGTCCGACCCCTGACAGCCGTCCAAGGGTGCGGAAAAGGTTGTTCTCGAACTCGCGTCCTTGGTCATGGTGGAGGCGATTTGGATAACCAAAACGAGGTATGTAGTCATTGTATATTCGTTCAGCTGCAGTTTGACCTGATTTGTTTTTAGTTGGGTAAGCCTGAGCAAATCTGGTAAAATGATCAACTACTACCAGAATATACTCAAAGCCTCCTTTGCTCTTCTCCAGATGTAGGTAGTCGATGCAGACCAGATCCAGAGGGGAAGCGGAGATCAGGCCCCCCATTGGTGCACACACATGTGTGGAGGGTTTCTTCTGTTTTATGCAGCTGCATTTTCTTGTGACATAGTCCAATAGAAATGCTCTCTGGCGAGGTGGAGCACACGTTCCTTACCAACATGTCCCATGTTGTCATGAAGGTGCTTTAGGGCAAGTGACCGGTACTTGACAGGTAGGACTAACTGTTTTCTTTCTGCCGTCCGGCGGTACAGGACTCCATTCTCCAAATGTAGTTGACTCCACTCATGAAGGAGCTTGCTGGTGAGCCCACCCACTAACTACTAAAACTACTAGAACTGACTTCTGACCTCATCAGTGAGAGCCTCAGTGGTTTCTTTCAGTTTTATTATTTCCCCTATCCCAGGGTCATCTCGTTGGGCTTTCGCCAGCTCTTCGAGGCAGAAGTGGATGAGGCTGTGGCATTACATCAGCAGAGGAGGTGTAAAGTGCATCTATCCAAGCTACATCTTTCTTCTGAGCTGTACTACCTCCCTCCCAGGTTGCCTGCAGCATGATAGCCTGCTTCTATCAAGTGGGATGCGTGAGACTGAGGAACTTTTTACTGCAGCATCCACACGTTAAACAAGATGGCCGCAGGCACTGCCGTGAAGTCTGACGTCAGTCAAGTTTCATTCAATATATTCAGAGTTTCACTCAATATATTCAAGGTTCACTCCATATATTCAGAGTTTCACTGCATATATTTAGAGTTTCATTCAATATATTCAAAGATTAATTCTGAACGGCATACAATAAAATATATATATATATATATATATATATATATATATATATATATATATATATATACACACGCATTTTCTAAATTTTTGCAAAGAATTTTGCGACCACTTTTTGTCATTTTCTTTACTTTTAATCGGGATCAAAAAGTCTAAACAGGCTTAATAAGACAAAAACAGGGCAGTCACTTGCGAACCCCTGGAGAAGGTGCAGCAAGCACTCGTTCCACGGCCGCGGCCGTCCCTGACCCGCCAAGTTGAATCCCCGGGCAGACTGCATAGTGTGTGAAAATGGCTGCGCATGCCACCAGGTGGTGTGGAAGACACATCTATGGCAGAGCTGCTTATTTGATCTATGGTGGAAAACACATATGTGTCGTGGGGAAGGGGTGGCATGTTTGGTTATTTTGCGATAATTATGCAACATAGTAGGAAATATGCGACCTCGCGTAAATATGATGCATATTGCTGATTATCCACGCTATCGCAAAATGGCGACAAACTAACCCAGGTACTTATAGCTCGTTACCAGTTCCAGAGTTTCACCCCGGACAGTTCTGATTGAGGGGATATTCTCCAAGGGAACAGATGATAAACTCATGAAAAAACCATTAGTTTTGATATATCAGCATTTCAGTTTCTCCAGACAAGTCTGCACTGCATCAAAGGCAGACTGCAAATACTCAAATGCCTGAGCAATTGAATGTGAGCAGCAGTAAATTACAGAGTCATCCACATGGAGGTGATATGAGGCATTTGACATGTTTGCACACAGATCATTAATATAAATTGTGAACAGAATGGGTCCTAAGACTGAGCCTTGAGGTACACCTTTTGTGACCTCAAGAAAGGTGGCGCTAACTCCAGCCATCTGAACACATTGTGTCAAATAATCAGCAAACAAAGAGGCAGCCTGTTTGGAGATGCCATTCTTGAAGAGAATTTGTAACAGGAGATTGTGGTCCACAGTATCAAATGCCCAAGAGAGGTCTATGAACAAAGCCACACAGAACTTTTTCGAGTCCAACCAAACCTTAACCGCCATTTTATTTGTGAAACAGTTTCTGAATGTCAACTAATAAGATGGTTGAAATGATTAAAAGTATTACTATAACAAATCTCAAACTGCAGCTCTCTCAAAATTCACTAATAATGTTTTCTCTGCATCTGATGTTGGTCATCTCACAGGAGCCATATTTACTGATGTCACTAAAGCTTTCTACCTTGTGAATCACTGTCTTCATTAAGCTCTGTTGTTTCCTCTCCATTCCCAACATGCATTATTGTGGTTCAGTTCATATCATAATAACAGAAATAAATGTGTTATCGTATAAGGGCATAAATCAGAGTTGTTAATGCTGCAAAAGGGTGTTCCTCAAGGTCCTCCTTCTGTTCTCTATTAATATTATAATTATTATATCAGATAACTGATTGTTGTGCCTCATTATATGCAGACGACTGTTAAACGTACATCAACATCTCAACACTTACAACAGGCTTTGCATTCGGTTCTGTTAAACTTGTGAATATTTTATAAACTAAACAAATTACTGTGCCAGTACAACTAGATCTTAATTCCAATTCTGATTCTCCAGAAAGGCGATCAAATGAAATTTTCGATTTGACTTTGAAACTGGTTGACATTGACAATAGTTTGACTTGACATTATAACCAATGTTAATTTTGGTATTGGTGTCTTGTAGTTCAGTTGTAGTTCAAGACATTTCAATGTGTTTGTCCTGATATCTCTAGCAGCTGCTGCTTTTTGATTGGAGTTGCCAGTTATTTGTCTGTCAACATGCCAGCACAAATTCATCTCTACTATTCTGCTTTCTTTTACCTCTTAATTCACAATGTCAAAAGAAAGCATGAAAATCAGCAGGATGAAGACTGCTATAAGTAAAGGAGACAAAGTCTCCATGCTGAAGCAGCACAGGCCAAATGCTGTGGCCAAATCAAACATCAGATAGTGTAGCAGTAAATGCTTTCCTGGGACAGAGAGTTAGTCTGTTTGTTCAGTAAACTTTGCCATAGTTTGGTTAAAATGAATTTTGTGCTTGTTGTCACAAAAACAAAATTCCCTCCAACTTTAAAAGTACAGTGAGATGATAATGAGTGATATAATAATAATGTAATATAATAATATAATAACTGTTTTCATGCACGTATAATGTAAGTAAGAATCGAGAATTGTTTTTGTTACTTAAAAAAGATACTTTTATTTCTCCTTTACACTAAGAAGGTGAGGGTGATGTGAGGGGATTGCAAATCAGTGATTAGACTACTAGATGCAACTAAATCCTACACACTGGACCTTTAAATCTTTGCATTTTGAGTATCAAAATGTTGGGAGTTTAACCATGACTCTGAAATAATGAATACTTTTATTCTATGCATACCAAGTGCAAAAGATGGATAAATACCTGGTGTGTTCAACAGAGAATCACTGTTCAAAGTGTGCACAGAAATATTAAAACGACATTAAATCTTCCTGTGGCTCTAGAAAAGGGGAGTTCACACTAATCTTATATTTTAAACTCCTCCAAGGCAGACCAAACAGCCTAATTTTTCCATTGAGCTGCATGTGATCAGACAGAAAGCATGTGTTTACATAGATCTCCTTCGTAAGAATCTGAATAAGAATATGATCTAATAAAAAAAAGAGTTTTTTTTTAAAAAAAAGGAAGCTCTTCATTTGGGTTGCATGAAAAATCGACTGTATCGCCTTTAATGTTGACAGCAGGACCAACAGCAAAGAGACAGCTTTACAGTGTTAGACATAGACATGGCACAGGCAAGGTAGCAGCTATTCCTAAATTAAAAAAAACTAAAAATTAAAATACATTTCTAACAACAGGTTATCAGAAACACTGGCAGAAGGATTCATTAAAAATTCTATCATAATAATAAAAAAATTGACACTGAGAGGAAGTGTTAACATGAGAGTACAAATAATACAAAAAACAATTAAAAATAAATTAATATCAAATATATATTGTATATAGTACATATAGCACATTATATGTAATGATTGTACCAGATACACTGAACAAAATGTACTCAGCTTGAGGTTAACAGAGCAGGTTTTAGTTTAGAAAAGTCATCTGTTAGATCTCAAATGAGTGAAAACTAGTTTACTTCCTCTTTAAAGTTTGAACATACACACCGTGATCCAAAACTAAAGCAGCACCAACACGCCATAATGAACATCTCAGACATTAGATGACAGCAACATGCAATTAGGTTTTCACATACATGACGTTCTCTCATCTCTTAGTGGTCTTCACTTTAAAATACACGTCACGTCACTGGAACAGTCTCATCACCAGTTGTTTTCTTTGATTGTTAAATAACAGATTCAATAAATATTAGCACAGTTATCAATCAACAAAGTCGGGCGAGGACTCACAAGTGTTCAAAGAGACACAAAAATGTTTACAACTTCTACTTCTGTTGTCATTAATGCTTGTCACCACTAGAGGACAGCAGAGGCTCAGTCCTGCATCCTAAACCTATACCTAACCTTCTGCTAAACTATCCGAGATTTGGCACTTTCCTTCATATCTAACAGGATAACAGACTGAAGGGACAATAGCTATGAGATAGGGAAAGTCAACACCTAAATCAAGAAAAAGCACCAGGCAGTACACAACAAATCTGACCAGCGGTCCGTCATGTAGCAACCACAGCTAATTTATCACGCAGACTGAATAGAAATATGCTGTAAATTATCAGTCACTGAGCTAATATCTGCTGTGACATTTTGTCGATAAGAGAGGTAGAGGTTTTTTTCAATTGTCAGGGAACGTGACATAGCTTGGGATGCACCTTGGGTCTTAAAAACAATTCAGTTACAAATATTAACGAATATCACATAACCTCTACCGAAGGTTAATTATCACAATGCAAGCCTTTGAAACAACACTGAGAAAAAAAAAACACTTTCAAATCAAAGGATGGATTTTCAAACACATGACACACAGTATGATGTGAACTCATCGTGCATTTTGGTCCAGGATTTGTGTAAACATTTGTTGAAGCTTTGATATTTAAGTGAATTCCTTGCAGATTTTCTGAGATTTCTCAAACACAGAACTTTAACTAGCGACCTTACTGACAACCAGAAATCAAATATCTGTTCTTTAATAAATGTGAGGCTGGAGTGTTTCGTGATGTCAAACAAACGAGCGTGTTTGCAGTTCTTTCAAACTAATGCTTAAGTAACTGCAATTATGTCCCATAACTATGTCTTTAACAGGATCTCGTAGCTCATCAAGATGCCTCAAAATCGGATGTCTTCAGCTTTTGGGCAGCAATAACAGGTTGCATTTCAATAGCTCCTTTGCTTAAGTTAACCAATAACTCTAACCCTTACAAAAGCTAACAGATAGCTGCATGTTTAGCTTTGCTTTAGCTGGCTAATAAGCTGTCAAACAAGCCCAAAACAAACTAGCTATCAACTTTCAAAATCCTCATAATGTATTGCTCAGAATCAATTAGCAACAAAGCTACCTGCTACCTTTTACAAATAAGTTGCAACACTAATGTTTTGTTGTTAAGATATTTTCTGACAGATATTAAAGAAAGATACCAATACACGCAAATATGCACAGCTGAATCACTGATTTAAAAAAAAAAAAAAACTTCTGATGAACAAATGCAACTTTTGAGAGCTAACCAGCCGAGACGGCTGGATGTTTAGTGCGTAGCCATTATTAATAGGCGCTGACTGCAGGAGCAAATGTAGAAAGCAACTGTGGCTGTCAGAAAAAAAACATTCTCAGAAAATGCTGATATCAGCTGGGAAACAAAGGCAGGTAATTTTATATACCTTGTCTTTTAGCCAACTGGCTTCATGAGGTCTTCCAAGGTACGAGATTTAGAGAAAAAAACAATTTTCTGTTTACTCAGGGATAAATGTGATGGAAAAGTCTGGAAAAACATAACACATATTAGACACATTAGACTAGAACTATGAACACACCATATTAAATGTGTCAACATCCTAAATACTTGACCACACAGTGTGTCCTTACTTAAATAGGTTTGTGAGGCTTGTAAAAGAAAATAGGTTTGGCCAAATTTTTAAGCTCTCTCTTATTTGAAGGGTTAATGTTTGACATTGAGTGCTGAAGGTTAGCAAACAAAAGTCTGGGCACATCTTGCAAGCCGAATTGTGACAAACAATGATTTTAAACCTGGGATCAAAGAGTTCATCTCTGATTTGGCTCTGAAATGCAAATGCATTCCACCAGCTGAGCTGAGATGCCTGAACATGCATCCTGAGCGTAATTAAGTTATGACAGGAAAACATTTGTTCAATGACACATGAGACAGACGGGGCTACGACAATGTGATGTGGGAATGTGTTTGGGACAGTTTAGACAAAACGTGTTTCTATCACTGTTTTTTGCAAAAAGCTTTAAAAATACAAAAAAATTGTGGAAATCATTTCATTAGCTAGACTGGCAAAAGGTTTTCAAAATGAATAATTCTCGAATTGATCATGTCCAAATCTGAAACCCAGTTAATGTAATATCAGGCCAAGCAACCCAATTTCAAAAGCACTAGGCGAGGGGAAGTCTGTCAGTGGCCTAGACAGACTGTTACAATGGTACAGTTTCTTTTTTTTCTTTTTTCAGAATGGTGCAACAGCAGCAACGTCAGAAATGTCAGAAGGTCAGGGGGACAAGTGTTCACAGTTCACAGGACAGACTCAATGGCTTCCGGCGTGGCTCCCAAGGCTTTGGTCTGATGCGTGACGAGCGGCGAGGTCTCCTCCTCCGCCTGAACGTTGGCCACTGCTTCCACTCGGATTTCAGCCAGCTCCTCCTCCACCTCCTCCTGCTGCTGCTGCTCCTGCTGCTTCTTCATCTCCTGCTGGTTGATGTGGTGGAGGATCCCAGCACCCAGAGCGTCACCCTCCACATTCATCACCGTGTTCAGGCAGCATGTTCAGGCATCTCAGCTCAGCACCATTTCTGAAGCAGTTTGAGGCAGTTAAAAATGGCTAACGTCATCTTGCTAGCCAAGCAGAGCACGGTAAAGACTGCCTGTGGCTACTGCAGCGATTTAGTCCGCCGATGCAACCTGCTGATGATTGATACAGTCAGATTAAAGGAGTTACACATTGCTCATATTAAATGTCCTGGTGCAAAAGAACCTCACGTGGTGTGTAATGTTGACTTGTAGTGTGCACTTAATGTACAATGAGACTTAAGTTAGCACTGACTATGCTAAAAAGTGACTATGCTAACGTTACTTGTTAATGTTGTTTGCACATTTCAGATTTGACTAACTTCATCGTCCCGCCACAAACACTGAAAATCATTTGACTGCTTCTAAAATCTCTTTCCTGTTTACTTTGAAAATGAGTGACTCGGGTGAACCATGTTTGTATTGTATGTGTATGTATGTAATGTAATGTATGTATTTCAACTGTATCACCTATAAACAAATATCAGTATCTGAGCAGTAGTTGGAAGTTCTGTTCTTGAAACATAATATGCTACTATGTGAGGTCTCTCCACTTTAAAGAAAGGCTTGATTACAGGATCCTAAATCCTTGTGTTCATATAGTGAGCTCACTTTCATTACTGTCTTTATTGACTTTGTTTTTGACATTCTGTTTTTACAGCCTCTCTTGCTGACATGTGTGAGGATGCACATAAGGGACTGCAGTGCCTGGTGTTTGAAAACAAACTGAACTTAAAGCTCAAATTCTAAAAGTCGAGGACTGCTACAGGAGAATCCTCAGCCATCAACCTCCTCCCATTGGAGGGGGGAGATTGGAGAAGATGATGCAGCTGACAATGATTTCAGCACTTCTGATGAGGAAGTGCTAGTTCACTGCCTGGGCACTGCCGAAGTGCCCTAGAGCAAGGCACCGAACCCCCCAACTGCTTGCAGGGTGCTTCTCAGGGGGGCTGCCCATCACTCCATCATCTCTCTCCAATGTCTATGAGCCTTTGTATGTGTGTTCAGGGTTAAAATGCATGTAAAATAATAACTGAGTAAAAAAAGAATTTCCCCATTGAAGGATAAATAAAGTATCTCATAGAGGACTGAGTGTGATTGAGCTACAGTTAATAAAATCATTGATAAAATCACAAGTTCTCTGTTTGATGTGATTTTGACTTTTTAGGTAAAGGTCATTATCAACAGTTATTTAGGGGCAGAGGGAGAGGATGAGTTCTGGTCAAGACTTTGGATTACATTTATGATATCTGGATGTCAGTCTAGGATGGATTGCTTTAATTAATAAACTGACTTAGCTTTACTTAATTCAGCTCATATGATGTGAATTTGAAATGTTTTTCTCATATTTTATGCAGATATATTTTTCTATTGAAAGGAAAAATGGAATTGTTTAACCTGGATCATTCTTCCCACTCAATTAAATGAGTACTGTACATATACAGTACTGCGCGTAATTTGAAACAGAATGACACCTACATTCAGCAGATGACCCATAACATTAATTGAACATGCTAAATCACTCTACAACACAGTGCCCTTCCCTCACTGTAACCTGCATATGTAGTAAATGAAATCAAAATCCTGTACCATGAAGGACATGAAGGTGAGGTTACAATGTTACTTACTTTACATGCAGTATTATTACTATATTATAATAGCCTAGTCACTTTTATAGTGGTGGTGATGCATATGAAAATGTTCGTTGATATGCAACACTTGTTGATCTATCAGATTCATGGATGTTTTATGTATTTAAGCCACAGTTAGACTGAAACGGACACTGACAGAGACTGAAATGAGTATTCAGTATTTTTATTGTGAATGTTAACTGCATGCTCCATGAACTTTTGTGATAATTCTATAAAGCTATTGTTTCCTTTTTCGCTCTGGATAAAGCGTCAACTAAAGGGGTAAATGTAACTGAGGCTAGACAAGAGGGAGTATCACAGGTTCATTAGATAAGAGGTAAGACAGTCACGTGGCTCTAGCCATCAAATAAAGCCATCAAAATACAGCCTAAGAAAAATTTCTCTAAAAGCTGTTTCACATTACTGCACAGCAATCACTGTGACAACCCTGCAGGAGGTGTTTGAAAATGACTGCTGCCCGTCAGGCAGCTACCACCAGAAGTTCAGCATGGTGAGCTTTGGTTGGTAAGGCAAAAGCTGTGCATGTGCTTCAGTGCACAAGGGGTAATAAAGTGTATCGTACCATATCATAACAATATTTTCATGTTAAACAAAATATATCTTACCTTTTGGCATGCACTCGTACAACTTCCTCATCTTTATGAGCATCTCAGGTAACACCCCGGATCCACATGGTGTATAATGTCGCTGACGATTTGGCCTTTCCAGTCAGGATGGCTCAGGAAAAAAACAGGCTGGTAGCCCATTTTTCTCATCTTTGACCATATACAAGGTTACAAATGGCCTCACGCGTTATTATTATTATGTCTAGTTTGATGTATTTACTGTGATGATTTTCTGATCTATTCTGATGTTGAGCACCTCATTTATTTATGCAAGTTTATACGCAAAGACCTGTCTTGTTAGTTTTGACTTGATGATACATTGACAACTGTGATAAATATATAATTGTCTGGGAGGCTCTTGTTTAATCACAACTTAGAAAAATTACCATCAGCTGGGCAAAATTAAGGAGAATTAGGCTGCGTTAAGTTCTGCTTAGATTCCAGGATGGACAAACATCCACTGCAGGTCTTTCTGTTTACATTGTTGGGAGCCTGGCAAGAAGGGCACGCCTTCTATTTTGGCTGTGTCATTTCTACAAATGAAAATGAAACATGTAGGGATTATTTCAGGTACAAAAGTCATTCTCAGCAAAGAAATAACCAGAAATAACATTCTGATTTAGTGTGCACATCAAATTAAATAAAATTCCCATTGCCACTTCGGTAATTCAAAATATAATGTGTCAAGAAAAATACAAACTAAAGACAGCTATGAAACACAGGATGGTAGTGAGTACTGTAAAGTAACAGCCATGTTTGCCGCTCAGTGTCTCCTGTCTGGATGTACAGACATGGCTGCTTATGGCAGGGGCACCTCTCACACAAACAGGCCTGGCTAAAATCTAGCCCCCTAAATAATTAGTCAAGAGCACAGGTCTGTTCTATAAGGAGTACTGTATTACTCATTAAGCAATGGCAATTACAACACACACTAACACTGAAGTTTCATAGTTATATGAAATGTCCCGTTTTGCTTAAAATGACAGCATGTATCAAACAGTAGTTAGCAGCACTGCCTCAATAAAATATGAATTTGGACTTATAGAAAGTTACTGCTTGGTAAATCTGAATATTATTAATCCTTTGAGAACATTTCAACAGTTCATTGTTTAAAAGGGAGATTTGGAGAAGTGGATTGTCTTCGTCTCCATAGCAACGGTGGTCGGTTGATGGCTCCTCAGCGCGTCCAAAACGCGAGTGGTGAATGAAAATAAAAATGTGTTTTACACGTGAAAATAAAATAATAAAATGAATAAAATAAGAAAACCTTAAAATAGTGAGAAAAAATACTTCCGGACAGAGACTCCTCTGTTCTCCAATCAGATTGTAGCTCGCAGCGTCATATATCGCCGTGATCGGGTTATTATTGGAGTGACTGGACGGCTCTAAGCGTCTCTTACTGCCTCGGATGGTTTACATTGCATTCATTTGAGAACCCAGGGCGTTTCACACAGACGTGGAAGGATACCTTTTGCGTCAGTGTCAGACGTCTAGGGGCGTGACAAATCGCCGGTATTTTACGCGTTGGGAATGAGAAGAGTTGCCCCTAGATAAGGAACTGACGTCTCAGCAGTGACGTCTCAGCAGTGCTGATACAGTTGTAACTGTCTCTCATTGGCCTTGTAGAGAATGGATAGCAGTAAACAACCGTGGGAAAGCTGGATGTGAGACGTGTTGAGACAAATGACGTGACTGAGGGCAGGAGTGGTCAGAGTCAACTATGATTATAGAATATATTAGTCTACCCTTTACAGAAGGTAGCCTACACACACATACACACAACTGTTGCTGTGCTGTCTCTCTCTGTCCCTTTGCTCTCTGGACTGGGCCAATATGACTTTGTGAGGCCGAGTCATATTCTCAACCAGAGACTGTCCGATTGCACCCGTCACAGTCTCTGCAGGCATAACTTATCGATCACGAGTGGCTTTTCTCAGGCTCAACAGATAGATCACAGATAAACAAAGCTGTCAGATATTTTCAGAACCGTTTTTAATCTTGTGTACTTCAGCGTGAGAAATCGGAGATGTGGCGTGAGAGCGTGTGAAGTCAATCAAATGCGTGAGTCTCAAGGCCAATGCGTGAGAGCAGCTTTGGTAGATAATTACTGGTGTGAAAAATGTACGAAAATCTGTTTAGGTGAGCAGAGCAGAGAGCACCATGGCAACACCGATAACCGGAAGTGACAACACCGATAACCGGAAGTGACGGGATACAGCTTGTGTACGCGCGTGTGTATGCGCGCGCATGTATGTGTGTGCGGCACGCACGTAAATGTGGGCGTGGCCACAAAATAAACGCAACGAGACATGGGCGTGGCTTATGCCATAAAAGAAAAAAAAACACAGAATGTGGGCGTGGCCTAAACCATATAGTTTCATTAGTGCAGGTCTGTTGGCGCCCTGAACTCTGTAGTGTCATATCTCAATCACTTGAAGACAACCTGTGACTAGCTGACGAAAAGAAGAGAAAAGGACCAAGATGTCCAGGAGTACCAAGACGACCAAGAAGACAAAGATGTCTCAACACAACAAGGTACCAATTAACAAACGTAGATCTGTTAAGAGACTTAACTTTGCATCCAAATAGAAAAATATATTGTAAAATCTCTGAGGGTACGAAGGAGTATTAGGGCCACATTAAGAAAAAAATAATAATTCACAGACTTCCAGAATAAAGTCGTACAAGAGTAAAGTCTAATAATAATAATATTATGAGAATAAAGTCATACATTTACGAGAATAAAGTCATGTTATTAACTTAAGTAAAGTTGGAAACATATTGGTAGATTCAACGTTCCGGGATGAATAACTCACAACCTAATGTTCATCAAAATGATCCATCCTCGGAGCCATACCAAGAACACTAGTGTTTACGTGCTGCCAGCTGTGAGAGCAGTGGGCAGGGACCGTCTGCAAAGTGCAAAGAGATATTACAAAAATATTTAATAACACACTCTGGGTTATGCTGTTCATCCTGCTTTGCTAGCTAGCAGTTTTTTTTCATCATTTCTTAATAATCTTTGATAAGGTGTAGTGTCACTAAACTCACTACTTCATTGATTCACTACACACTTCATTGATCTGCTACAGATTACACTACAACACTTAGTATGAAAATACCTTTTTTTCAAACCAAATGTTGTAGTGCAATCTGGATCAATGAAGTGCGTAGTGAGTTTGTTGAATATTTCTGTAATATTTTTTCAGTGTTGTACTGTGGATAGTCCCTGCGTGCTGCTCTCACAGCTGAACATTGTTGCACATAAACAATGTTCTTCGTGTGGCTCCAAGGATGACTCATTTTGATGAAAATTAGGTTGTAGCTAGTCGCTATCTTACTTTGATTGAAAATACGCATGTTTTGTGTTTAAACAACGTTTCACTTGAGATCCTGGAAGTTTGAATCTGCCAATTTCTTTCCAACTTTACCGAAGTTAATATTATGATTAATATTATGACTCTATTCTTATAAATCTACGACTTTATTCTTGTAAATATATTACTTCATTCTGGTAAATTTACAACTTTATTCTCGAAGTCTGTGAATTTAATTTTCTCAATGTGTCCTAATACTCCGTCGTACTGAGGTCCCTATCAACCTTTACAAGAAACTCAAAATGGTTTAATCTGGCCTGGGCACCAGGATTGTCTCTTGTTGACCTTTTCAGAGATAATATGACAACAGAACCACTGTGCTCTGATCTAGCATAAGTGAGTGCAGACTGTGGTTTATGCTACCAGTAGTCATTGTGATTGAAGGCAGACAGTAGATACTAACATAGCTTGGAGCATATTTGCATTGTGCAATATGAATACATTTATAATTAAATTACATTTATTCAGTAGTCAGCAATGCCAGTAATGTTGATGACCAGAGGTTTTAAAGTAGGCCAAATAAATCAGTGATTGGAGAGAAGAATAGTTTTAATTTTAAGATAATTGTGATCAATGAGGCAGAGTTTAATTAAAATACCAAATATTTTGTTTTAGATAGTTACATTATCTGAGGACTAGGCCTACCAGTAGGTTGCAGTTAAATATATAATATAGTGTAGTATGGAATGTATGTAGTAGGAGCTGTATCTAACACTATGTTTTCTCCAACAGAGCGTGAATAGGCGCCCATCACCAACCCCTCCAGCATTATCCTCAAAGTTTGAGTTAGATGAAAACATGTTTTTGGACATATTAAATAAGCATAAAACAACTATTGAGAATCTACTGATGCCTGTGTCACAGCAGAAAGCTGAGGAACAAGACTCTTCAGCATCATCCTCAACATTTGAGTTTGACAAAACCATGGTTTCAGAGATATCTGAACAAGCTAGAGCAAATGTAGATGAGCTACTGATGAATGTGTCACGGTGGAGAGATGAGGCACAAGATTCACAAGCCTCACCAGATTCTTATGTGACCGATAGGGTGAGCAGGAACTTGCATCGTTTTTTCACCCTCCGGAAAGTGTTTGCTGAAACTCGACCAACCCCTTCAGTATCGTCTCCAACGTCTGAGATTGCCGAAGCCCTGGTTTCGGACGTATTGGATCGAGTTAAACGAGAGCTAATGATGCCTGAGTCACGGTCGGAAGCTAAGGAACAAGACTCAGCCTCAGCCTCGACTGTCAAACATAAATCAAGAAATTGGATATTCCAAAAAATGAAGAAAGCGTGGAAGACATGCACAAGGTGGAGAAAAAAGCAGGTCCACGTACAGCATTTGGAAAAGGAGGACGAGAAGGATAGCTCTCCAATTTCTGAAGAGAGGTCTTCAGAATCGAGCTTCACTGGCACAGAGAAGGAGGACGACCTGAGCCCTGTCAATATGAGACCGGTTGACTCTGAAAAAAAGCTTGAAGATAGTGTGAAGGACACTACAATCACCTCGACACCTGGTACACCTCAACTATTTGAGCTTAGTGAAGTTAGCTCGGCTAGTGATGAGGAAGATCTTGTTGAAAAGGAGATGACAGGAGATGTCAGAGGCACAGAGGAAGAGGATGACTTGTGCCCTGTAAATATAAGGTTGGTTGACTCTGAAAAGAAGCTTGAAGATAGCGCGAAGGACACTCCAATCACCTCAACACCTGGTACACCTCAACTATTTGAGCTTAGTGAAGTTAGCTCGACTAGTGATGAGGAAGATCTTGTTGAAAAGGAGATAACAGGCGAAAATGCCAGAGGCACAGCGGAAGCTAAGGAACAAGACTCAGCCTCAGCCTCAGTAACTGTCAAACAGAAACATTCAGCAAAGCGGATATTCCAAAAGCTGAAGAAAACATGGAAAAAATGCACAAGAAGGACATATAGGCAGGTCCATATACAGCATTTGGAAAAGGACAAGGAAAGCACAATTTCTGGCTCTCCATTTTCTGAAGAACCTTCTCCAGAACCAAGCTTCACTGGGACGAAAGAAGTGGATGACCTGAGCTCTGTCATTGTGGTTGACTCTGAAAAGAAGCTTGAAGATAGCGCGAAGGACACTCCAATCACCTCAACACCTGGTACACCTCAACTATTTGAGCTTAGTGAAGTTAGCTCAGCTAGTGATGAGGAAGATCTTGTTGAAAAGGAGATGACAGGCGAAGACATCAGAGGCACAGAGGAAGAGGACGACCTGCGCCCTGTAAATATAAGGTTGGTTGACTCTGAAAAGAAGCTTGAAGATAGCGCGAAGGACACTCCAATCACCTCAACACCTGGTACACCTCAACTATTTGAGCTTAGTGAAATTAGCTCGGCTAGTGATGAGGAAGATCTTGTTGAAAAGGAGATGACAGGCGAAGGTGCCAGAGGCACAGCGGAAGCTAAGGAACAAGACTCAGCCTCAGCCTCAGCCTCAGTAACTGTCAAACAGAAACATTCAGCAAAGCGGATATTCCAAAAGCTGAAGAAAACATGGAAAAAATGCACAAGAAGGAGATATAGGCAGGTCCATGTACAGCCTTTGGAAAAGGACAAGGAAAGCACAATTTCTGGCTCTCCATTTTCTGAAGAACCTTCTCCAGAACCGAGCTTCACTGGGGCGAAGGAAGTGGATGACCTGAGCCATGTCATTGTGGTTGACTCTGAAAAGAAGCTTGAAGATAGCGCGAAGGACACTCCAATCACCTCAACACCTGGTACACCTCAACTATTTGAGCTTAGTGAAGTTAGCTCAGCTAGTGATGAGGAAGATCTTGTTGAAAAGGAGATGACAGGCGAAGACATCAGAGGCACAGAGGAAGAGGACGACCTGCGCCCTGTAAATATAAGGTTGGTTGACTCTGAAAAGAAGCTTGAAGATAGCGCGAAGGACACTCCAATCACCTCAACACCTGGTACACCTCAACTATTTGAGCTTAGTGAAATTAGCTCGGCTAGTGATGAGGAAGATCTTGTTGAAAAGGAGATGACAGGCGAAGGTGCCAGAGGCACAGCGGAAGCTAAGGAACAAGACTCAGCCTCAGCCTCAGCCTCAGTAACTGTCAAACAGAAACATTCAGCAAAGCGGATATTCCAAAAGCTGAAGAAAACATGGAAAAAATGCACAAGAAGGAGATATAGGCAGGTCCATGTACAGCCTTTGGAAAAGGACAAGGAAAGCACAATTTCTGGCTCTCCATTTTCTGAAGAACCTTCTCCAGAACCGAGCTTCACTGGGGCGAAGGAAGTGGATGACCTGAGCCATGTCATTGTGGTTGACTCTGAAAAGAAGCTTGAAGATAGCGCGAAGGACACTCCAATCACCTCAACACCTGGTACACCTCAACTATTTGAGCTTAGTGAAATTAGCTCGGCTAGTGATGAGGAAGATCTTGTTGAAAAGGAGATGACAGGCGAAGACATCAGAGGCACAGAGGAAGAGGACGATCTGTGCCCTGTAAATATGAGGTTGGTTGACTCTGAAAAGAAGCTTGAAGATAGCACGAAGGACACTCCAATCACCTCAACACCTGGTACACCTGAACTATTTGAGTTTAGTGATGTTAGCTTGGCTAGTGATGAGGAAGAACTTTTTGAAAAGGAGATTCCAGGAGACAGACCCAGCTCAATTTCAGGCCTTACTCAGGAGTAAGTTAACCAATTTATTTCTTAATTTCTTACTGAAAATTCTGCACATTTTTGCACAATTGTGACATTTGTTGCGTATATTTTTGTTTTTGTGTTTTAACATTTATGTACTCTGTTCTAATTTTAGGCAGTGGAATCTCATGTTTGTGAGGCAACAAATAACAGGCATCTTTGTGGAAGGGCTGAGGCAAATGATAGAGATAATTGCCATAAATAATAATGAAATTATCTCCGATAATGCCAACGTCCAAAAGAAGAAGATGCCAAAGAGGAGGATTTTCAATAAAGGTAAGGTCCACCCGGTTACAACGTTGAAGACTGATGAGGTGAGCCAACCCCTGCCAGAAATTGAGACACAGGTAAGAAGCCCAGCAATGTTGTGTGGGCAGAAGTTTTTCCCATTTAAATTTGATTCAAGAATTTAGTTATGTGCTGCATCTGAGTACATTTTCGACCAGATGTTGTGAATTGAAATGTGGCTTCAACTTGTTAATATCTTGCTTTGTCTTTGTTTGTTGTTGTTTTTTGTTTTGTTTTTTAATATCTGTGCTTACCTTGTTGTTTTATTTTACTAAAAGGGCAAGAAGAAGAAGGAGAGGAGGTCCTTTTGCACACGGATGAAGGAGGCCATCTGTCAGCTAACCTGCTGTTGCAGGGGTTAGTCTTGTTGCAACGTTTTTGCAGAGTCCTTCAATTTCCCCACCGTCCCTTTACTTCCCATTAGCTATTTTGGGGTTTTCTCCGGGTGCTCCGGTTACCCCCTTTCAATATTTAAAAAAAAAAGAATAAGGGGATTCTTAAATCCCATTAATTAGGTTAGATTCGGCATCTCCATACTCCCCACTCATCCCCTATATTCTGACCATCTTGTGTATTTTGGGGTTTTCACCGGGTGCTCCGGTTACCCCCTTTCAATATTTAAAAAAAAAAAAAAAAAGAATAAGGGGATTCTTAAATCCCATTAATTAGGTTAGATTAGGCATCTCCATACTTCCCACTCATCCCCTATATTCTGACCATCTTGTGTATTTTGGGGTTTTCGCCGGGTGCTCCGGTTACCCCCTTTCAATATTTTAAAAAAATGGAATAAGGGGATTCTTAAATCCCATTAATTAGGTTTGATTAGGCCTCTCCATACTCCCCACTCATCCCCTATATTCTGACCATCTTGTGTATTTTGGGGTTTTCGCCGGGTGCTCCGGTTACCCCCTACTAATACTGAAAAAAAAAGGTACGGCTAGACCTGCTTAATAAGGTGAGTGTCACAAGATAGCTTTTGTTATGAACTAGCTCCATATAAATAAAATTGAATTGAATTAATTTTCTTGTTTTCCCTGTTCACTGTTTGCTTATTACACTGTATGCAATGATAATTGCTGATTAATAAATGAAATCATAAAAACAGAAATTTGAACATATGCATTTCCATGACAACTTGACCTGCATTAGCTGCTGTATTATAACAGTAACTACTTTTCCTGGGGTCCCCCAGTATTTCTACTCCTTTCAGACACAGGCTTCCTGGAAAGAATAATTGAATAAATGTTTGAATTACAGATAATTCAACTATGTACAGGAATATTTTCCAACTGCAAAAAACATTCCTCCTTAAAATAGTAAGTAATTTAGTCAAAAGTCACCCTTTCTTTGCTCATGCTTAGACAGTAACACAGAATAACTTACTGTTTTACTTCAATAGATACTAGATGAACAGAAAAGCCCATGCGCATTTGCAATCACAAAAATTAATGCAGGAGAAGAAATGATGCTTGACTACAGAGACCCTAACTGTTGGTGGCATGCATATAATATTTACATATTTCTTTCAATGCCACTTAACTCAGGGATTTCATCATTTAAGGCATGTACATTTGTGGCGTGTAGGGAGCAGGTACGAAGGGAAAGGCATGAAAGGCAGGGAGACTGAGGTAATCTTTGGGGAGATGGAATCTACATGGGTCTGTATTGAAGGCTGGCCCAGTGACTCATAAGTGAAACTGCTTTGACACCGACCTTTGTTCTCCCTCTGAGGCTGTGGTTTGTCTGCTACGTCCAGATTGATTATTTTCCATCCTTACTACTGGTGTTCTCAACCAATAACCTCCTGTCTATTCATCTACATCATCAGTGTCTGGTATCTCATCATTATCAGCAGAGCTTGCCCTCTGTCGAGGTTGTTTTTGTCTATGAGGGCGTGTTACGACCGTGTCAGCTGACTCAGCTGAGCCCTCAACAGGTAAGTCATTGACTAAGAGAAGCAAGTTCCTGTGTATGGTTCTGTTTCTCGCATTTGGGTCCCCCTCAGGATAAATGACATATACAGGATTGTCAGAGATTTGTTCCTTCACCACATAAATCTTCTTCTCCCAGTATGAGTGAAGTTTACCAGGCCCACCTCGCTCAACCATATTGCGAACCAGTACTCGATCTTGTGGTTTGAGGACCACTCCCCTCGCCTTTTGGTCATAGTAGGACTTGTTCTTTGCACTTGACGACAAACTGGTTTTGTTTGCGATCTTGTATGCCTCTGTCATCCTCTTTGACCATTTCTCCACGTAACCTTTGTGTGTCACTGATTCGTTGTTTCCCAATAATCCGAACAGCAGATCCACAGGGAGACGGGGGTGTTGTCCAAACAGCAGGTAATGAGGTGAGAAACTGGTGGACTCGTGACAAGTGCAATTATATGCGTGTATCATTTGTGGTAGGTGTTCCTTCCATCTCTCCTTTTCCCTGTCTGTCAGTGTCCGTAACCTCTGCAACAGTGTGCGGTTGAACTGCTCTGCAGGATTACATTGCGGGTGGTATGGGGATGTTCGTGAGTGTCCGACCCCTGACAGCCGTCCAAGGGTGCGGAAAAGGTTGTTCTCGAACTCGCGTCCTTGGTCATGGTGGAGGCGATTTGGATAACCAAAACGAGGTATGTAGTCATTGTATATTCGTTCAGCTGCAGTTTGACCTGATTTGTTTTTAGTTGGGTAAGCCTGAGCAAATCTGGTAAAATGATCAACTACTACCAGAATATACTCAAAGCCTCCTTTGCTCTTCTCCAGATGTAGGTAGTCGATGCAGACCAGATCCAGAGGGGAAGCGGAGATCAGGCCCCCCATTGGTGCACACACATGTGTGGAGGGTTTCTTCTGTTTTATGCAGCTGCATTTTCTTGTGACATAGTCCAATAGAAATGCTCTCTGGCGAGGTGGAGCACACGTTCCTTACCAACATGTCCCATGTTGTCATGAAGGTGCTTTAGGGCAAGTGACCGGTACTTGACAGGTAGGACTAACTGTTTTCTTTCTGCCGTCCGGCGGTACAGGACTCCATTCTCCAAATGTAGTTGACTCCACTCATGAAGGAGCTTGCTGGTGAGCCCACCCACTAACTACTAAAACTACTAGAACTGACTTCTGACCTCATCAGTGAGAGCCTCAGTGGTTTCTTTCAGTTTTATTATTTCCCCTATCCCAGGGTCATCTCGTTGGGCTTTCGCCAGCTCTTCGAGGCAGAAGTGGATGAGGCTGTGGCATTACATCAGCAGAGGAGGTGTAAAGTGCATCTATCCAAGCTACATCTTTCTTCTGAGCTGTACTACCTCCCTCCCAGGTTGCCTGCAGCATGATAGCCTGCTTCTATCAAGTGGGATGCGTGAGACTGAGGAACTTTTTACTGCAGCATCCACACGTTAAACAAGATGGCCGCAGGCACTGCCGTGAAGTCTGACGTCAGTCAAGTTTCATTCAATATATTCAGAGTTTCACTCAATATATTCAAGGTTCACTCCATATATTCAGAGTTTCACTGCATATATTTAGAGTTTCATTCAATATATTCAAAGATTAATTCTGAACGGCATACAATAAAATATATATATATATATATATATATATATATATATATATATATATATATATATATATATATATACACACGCATTTTCTAAATTTTTGCAAAGAATTTTGCGACCACTTTTTGTCATTTTCTTTACTTTTAATCGGGATCAAAAAGTCTAAACAGGCTTAATAAGACAAAAACAGGGCAGTCACTTGCGAACCCCTGGAGAAGGCGCAGCAAGCACTCGTTCCACGGCCGCGGCCGTCCCTGACCCGCCAAGTTGAATCCCCGGGCAGACTGCATAGTGTGTGAAAATGGCTGCGCATGCCACCAGGTGGTGTGGAAGACACATCTATGGCAGAGCTGCTTATTTGATCTATGGTGGAAAACACATATGTGTCGTGGGGAAGGGGTGGCATGTTTGGTTATTTTGCGATAATTATGCAACATAGTAGGAAATATGCGGCCTCGCGTAAATATGATGCATATTGCTGATTATCCACGCTATCGCAAAATGGCGACAAACTAACCCAGGTACTTATAGCTCGTTACCAGTTCCAGAGTTTCACCCCGGACAGTTCTGATTGAGGGGATATTCTCCAAGGGAACAGATGATAAACTCATGAAAAAACCATTAGTTTTGATATATCAGCATTTCAGTTTCTCCAGACAAGTCTGCACTGCATCAAAGGCAGACTGCAAATACTCAAATGCCTGAGCAATTGAATGTGAGCAGCAGTAAATTACAGAGTCATCCACATGGAGGTGATATGAGGCATTTGACATGTTTGCACACAGATCATTAATATAAATTGTGAACAGAATGGGTCCTAAGACTGAGCCTTGAGGTACACCTTTTGTGACCTCAAGAAAGGTGGCGCTAACTCCAGCCATCTGAACACATTGTGTCAAATAATCAGCAAACAAAGAGGCAGCCTGTTTGGAGATGCCATTCTTGAAGAGAATTTGTAACAGGAGATTGTGGTCCACAGTATCAAATGCCCAAGAGAGGTCTATGAACAAAGCCACACAGAACTTTTTCGAGTCCAACCAAACCTTAACCGCCATTTTATTTGTGAAACAGTTTCTGAATGTCAACTAATAAGATGGTTGAAATGATTAAAAGTATTACTATAACAAATCTCAAACTGCAGCTCTCTCAAAATTCACTAATAATGTTTTCTCTGCATCTGATGTTGGTCATCTCACAGGAGCCATATTTACTGATGTCACTAAAGCTTTCTACCTTGTGAATCACTGTCTTCATTAAGCTCTGTTGTTTCCTCTCCATTCCCAACATGCATTATTGTGGTTCAGTTCATATCATAATAACAGAAATAAATGTGTTATCGTATAAGGGCATAAATCAGAGTTGTTAATGCTGCAAAAGGGTGTTCCTCAAGGTCCTCCTTCTGTTCTCTATTAATATTATAATTATTATATCAGATAACTGATTGTTGTGCCTCATTATATGCAGACGACTGTTAAACGTACATCAACATCTCAACACTTACAACAGGCTTTGCATTCGGTTCTGTTAAACTTGTGAATATTTTATAAACTAAACAAATTACTGTGCCAGTACAACTAGATCTTAATTCCAATTCTGATTCTCCAGAAAGGCGATCAAATGAAATTTTCGATTTGACTTTGAAACTGGTTGACATTGACAATAGTTTGACTTGACATTATAACCAATGTTAATTTTGGTATTGGTGTCTTGTAGTTCAGTTGTAGTTCAAGACATTTCAATGTGTTTGTCCTGATATCTCTAGCAGCTGCTGCTTTTTGATTGGAGTTGCCAGTTATTTGTCTGTCAACATGCCAGCACAAATTCATCTCTACTATTCTGCTTTCTTTTACCTCTTAATTCACAATGTCAAAAGAAAGCATGAAAATCAGCAGGATGAAGACTGCTATAAGTAAAGGAGACAAAGTCTCCATGCTGAAGCAGCACAGGCCAAATGCTGTGGCCAAATCAAACATCAGATAGTGTAGCAGTAAATGCTTTCCTGGGACAGAGAGTTAGTCTGTTTGTTCAGTAAACTTTGCCATAGTTTGGTTAAAATGAATTTTGTGCTTGTTGTCACAAAAACAAAATTCCCTCCAACTTTAAAAGTACAGTGAGATGATAATGAGTGATATAATAATAATGTAATATAATAATATAATAACTGTTTTCATGCACGTATAATGTAAGTAAGAATCGAGAATTGTTTTTGTTACTTAAAAAAGATACTTTTATTTCTCCTTTACACTAAGAAGGTGAGGGTGATGTGAGGGGATTGCAAATCAGTGATTAGACTACTAGATGCAACTAAATCCTACACACTGGACCTTTAAATCTTTGCATTTTGAGTATCAAAATGTTGGGAGTTTAACCATGACTCTGAAATAATGAATACTTTTATTCTATGCATACCAAGTGCAAAAGATGGATAAATACCTGGTGTGTTCAACAGAGAATCACTGTTCAAAGTGTGCACAGAAATATTAAAAAGACATTAAATCTTCCTGTGGCTCTAGAAAAGGGGAGTTCACACTAATCTTATATTTTAAACTCCTCCAAGGCAGACCAAACAGCCTAATTTTTCCATTGAGCTGCATGTGATCAGACAGAAAGCATGTGTTTACATAGATCTCCTTCGTAAGAATCTGAATAAGAATATGATCTAATAAAAAAAAGAGTTTTTTTTTTAAAAAAAAGGAAGCTCTTCATTTGGGTTGCATGAAAAATCGACTGTATCGCCTTTAATGTTGACAGCAGGACCAACAGCAAAGAGACAGCTTTACAGTGTTAGACATAGACATGGCACAGGCAAGGTAGCAGCTATTCCTAAATAAAAAAAAACTAAAAATTAAAATACATTTCTAACAACAGGTTATCAGAAACACTGGCAGAAGGATTCATTAAAAATTCTATCATAATAATAAAAAAATTGACACTGAGAGGAAGTGTTAACATGAGAGTACAAATAATACAAAAAACAATTAAAAATAAATTAATATCAAATATATATTGTATATAGTACATATAGCACATTATATGTAATGATTGTACCAGATACACTGAACAAAATGTACTCAGCTTGAGGTTAACAGAGCAGGTTTTAGTTTAGAAAAGTCATCTGTTAGATCTCAAATGAGTGAAAACTAGTTTACTTCCTCTTTAAAGTTTGAACATACACACCGTGATCCAAAACTAAAGCAGCACCAACACGCCATAATGAACATCTCAGACATTAGATGACAGCAACATGCAATTAGGTTTTCACATACATGACGTTCTCTCATCTCTTAGTGGTCTTCACTTTAAAATACACGTCACGTCACTGGAACAGTCTCATCACCAGTTGTTTTCTTTGATTGTTAAATAACAGATTCAATAAATATTAGCACAGTTATCATCCAACAAAGTCGGGCGAGGACTCACAAGTGTTCAAAGAGACACAAAAATGTTTACAACTTCTACTTCTGTTGTCATTAATGCTTGTCACCACTAGAGGACAGCAGAGGCTCAGTCCTGCATCCTAAACCTATACCTAACCTTCTGCTAAACTATCCGAGATTTGGCACTTTCCTTCATATCTAACAGGATAACAGACTGAAGGGACAATAGCTATGAGATAGGGAAAGTCAACACCTAAATCAAGAAAAAGCACCAGGCAGTACACAACAAATCTGACCAGCGGTCCGTCATGTAGCAACCACAGCTAATTTATCACGCAGACTGAATAGAAATATGCTGTAAATTATCAGTCACTGAGCTAATATCTGCTGTGACATTTTGTCGATAAAAGAGGTAGAGGTTTTTTTCAATTGTCAGGGAACGTGACATAGCTTGGGATGCACCTTGGGTCTTAAAAACAATTCAGTTACAAATATTAACGAATATCACATAACCTCTACCGAAGGTTAATTATCACAATGCAAGCCTTTGAAACAACACTGAGAAAAAAAAAACACTTTCAAATCAAAGGATGGATTTTCAAACACATGACACACAGTATGATGTGAACTCATCGTGCATTTTGGTCCAGGATTTGTGTAAACATTTGTTGAAGCTTTGATATTTAAGTGAATTCCTTGCAGATTTTCTGAGATTTCTCAAACACAGAACTTTAACTAGCGACCTTACTGACAACCAGAAATCAAATATCTGTTCTTTAATAAATGTGAGGCTGGAGTGTTTCGTGATGTCAAACAAACGAGCGTGTTTGCAGTTCTTTCAAACTAATGCTTAAGTAACTGCAATTATGTCCCATAACTATGTCTTTAACAGGATCTCGTAGCTCATCAAGATGCCTCAAAATCGGATGTCTTCAGCTTTTGGGCAGCAATAACAGGTTGCATTTCAATAGCTCCTTTGCTTAAGTTAACCAATAACTCTAACCCTTACAAAAGCTAACAGATAGCTGCATGTTTAGCTTTGCTTTAGCTGGCTAATAAGCTGTCAAACAAGCCCAAAACAAACTAGCTATCAACTTTCAAAATCCTCATAATGTATTGCTCAGAATCAATTAGCAACAAAGCTACCTGCTACCTTTTACAAATAAGTTGCAACACTAATGTTTTGTTGTTAAGATATTTTCTGACAGATATTAAAGAAAGATACCAATACACGCAAATATGCACAGCTGAATCACTGATTTAAAAAAAAAAAAAAACTTCTGATGAACAAATGCAACTTTTGAGAGCTAACCAGCCGAGACGGCTGGATGTTTAGTGCGTAGCCATTATTAATAGGCGCTGACTGCAGGAGCAAATGTAGAAAGCAACTGTGGCTGTCAGAAAAAAAACATTCTCAGAAAATGCTGATATCAGCTGGGAAACAAAGGCAGGTAATTTTATATACCTTGTCTTTTAGCCAACTGGCTTCATGAGGTCTTCCAAGGTACGAGATTTAGAGAAAAAAACAATTTTCTGTTTACTCAGGGATAAATGTGATGGAAAAGTCTGGAAAAACATAACACATATTAGACACATTAGACTAGAACTATGAACACACCATATTAAATGTGTCAACATCCTAAATACTTGACCACACAGTGTGTCCTTACTTAAATAGGTTTGTGAGGCTTGTAAAAGAAAATAGGTTTGGCCAAATTTTTAAGCTCTCTCTTATTTGAAGGGTTAATGTTTGACATTGAGTGCTGAAGGTTAGCAAACAAAAGTCTGGGCACATCTTGCAAGCCGAATTGTGACAAACAATGATTTTAAACCTGGGATCAAAGAGTTCATCTCTGATTTGGCTATGAAATGCAAATGCATTCCACCAGCTGAGCTGAGATGCCTGAACATGCATCCTGAGCGTAATTAAGTTATGACAGGAAAACATTTGTTCAATGACACATGAGACAGACAGGGCTACGACAATGTGATGTGGGAATGTGTTTGGGACGGTTTAGACAAAACGTGTTTCTATCACTGTTTTTTGCAAAAAGCTTTAAAAATACAAAAAAATTGTGAAAATCATTTCATTAGCTAGACTGGCAAAAGGTTTTCAAAATGAATAATTCTCAAATTGATCATGTCCAAATCTGAAACCCAGTTAATGTAATATCAGGCCAAGCAACCCAATTTCAAAAGCACTAGGCGAGGGGAAGTCTGTCAGTGGCCTAGACAGACTGTTACAATGGTACAGTTTCTTTTTTTTCTTTTTTTTTCTGAGTCAGAATGGTGCAACAGCAGCAACGTCAGAAATGTCAGAAGGTCAGGGGGACAAGTGTTCACAGTTCACAGGACAGACTCAATGGCTTCCGGCGTGGCTCCCAAGGCTTTGGTCTGATGTGTGACGAGCGGCGAGGTCTCCTCCTCCGCCTGAACGTTGGCCACTGCTTCCACTCGGATTTCAGCCAGCTCCTCCTCCACCTCCTCCTGCTGCTGCTGCTCCTGCTGCTTCTTCATCTCCTGCTGGTTGATGTGGTGGAGGATCCCAGCACCCAGAGCGTCACCCTCCACATTCACCACTGTGGTGGTACGATCACTGTACACAAAGTGACAGAAACCTATGGGTCAACCTACTTTCAGCAAACTTCCATGGATCAGCTTTGTTATACTAACCCTAACCCTAAATCTATTTATGCCCTTATTATTTTACCTTATCGCTTTCTTATCTACATTAATAGTCTTTGAAGTTGCATGTATTGGATTTCCTCAATGTCCTGAACAGAGCACATAATCCTTATCAGCCGCAGCCAGCATTTGATTGCCAACAACATTGACAGAGGTCCTTCAGCACAAGGCCGAGTGTCCTATCTGCATGTTTTTGTCCAACATGAGAACAAAAAGAAATGTTGGGGTAACTTTTAAAAGAAAACCTGGCACCGCTTAAATGAGCCACGAATGCTAATCCACATGGAAAGCATTTATTTATTCTAACTCGTCCTTAACGTGCTGCCATGTGCATTTGCTCTGATACCCCAAAGCAATGCATATCTTTGTTTCCCCTCTCGCCGAGGACAATAAGTTGGGAAACCGTGGTCTAGTTTTTCTTACTGTAATGTCGGCACTGTGTATGACCTGTGTGCAGACGTGCAGACACAGCTGTGTGTGTTTAATAGCAGTATGTGTCAGTGGGTTCACCGGTTTTACTCACACAATCCAGTCAACAGCCAGCATGAGGGACAGGTCGTTGGTTGGCAGGCCAATGGCCTCCAGGATGATGGCGATGGTAATGATGCCGCCGGCAGGGATTCCTGCTGCGCCAACACTTGAGGCTGTGGCCGTGACCCTAGAAATAATGATGAAATTGAATGTTATGAACGTATCACAGACATTTGCTGGTAGATGTGAGAGCAAATCAATCAGTGGCTCACAGGATGGTGAAGATCTGTCCAGCGTTCAGCTCTGCATTATTGAGCTGAGCGATGAAGACAGCGGCGATGCACTGGAATATGGCCGCTCCGTCCATGTTAACGGTGGCCCCGATAGGAAGGATGAATCGGCTGATACGTTTGTCCACACCGTTGTTCTCCTCCACACATTTTATCATAGAGGGAAGAGTTGCTGAACTGGTGAGAAACGGAGGGAGAAATAGAGCATTATCATTTAATCTTCATCAACCACTCATGTGAAATTAATGCTGAACATTCATCCTCTTTGTTCCTACTGTATTTCAATCCATCCATTTTGAATTCACATAGAATTCCAATTCAAAAGCTTAGCAGTGATGTGCCGGTATACCTGGAGCATGTGGCGAAGGCAGTGGTGAAGGGCGTGATGAGGCCTGACAAGAAACTGAAAGGGTTCTTCCGCGTGAAGCCGAAGTAGATGAGGGGCAGGACGATGCCTCCATGGATAATGTGACCCAGGATTGAAGCAAAGATGTATTTTCCCAGACTAGTGACCAGAAGTACCACATCTTCCATTTCCACAATCTTACTGCCCACCAGGAACATAATGCCAAAAGGAATGTACCTGTGAGACACAAGAGGTATACATTTACATCTCTTGGTGTAGGAAAGCTGTTTTGGGAATTTGGGAAGATGGTACATACAGACAGTCACTGAGGTTTAACATATTCAGGATTGTCACAGATTGTCAACTACCACCTGATGCAATTAAAAAAACATGCCACCACTAATACCACTTTAAAATCCCACATCCATGCAGATCTACTCACCACATGATCCAGGAAACCAGCACCATGGTGGCCTCGTTGAAAGCGTTGAAGAAACGAATGAGTTCCTCCCCCTCTTCTCCCAGCTTCCTCAGCGCCACGCCAAATACCATGGCAAATAACACCAGACCCAGGATGTTCATGCCATCTGGTTCTGTACCGACAGGCACCTAAAACACACAGCAGAGCCAGGCCGCAGGAGGCCAAACAGAGTGAAGAGATTAGAGGAAGGACAGCTGTGAAGAACCTTCGAGTCGATTCAGATAAATATTGAACAGACAATCCCCTCAAACTCAACCATCCTTTAGAGATGTTTAATGCAATCCATCCAGTAGTCATTGATTCATTTTACTATGAACCAGAAATATCAACCTCATGGTGGTGCTTGAGAAAAAGTCATTGGGTCAACAAAGTCATAAGGAGATGGAGAATTTTATTCAACAGTCAGTTTAGTCAGCGGAGAGAACGTGTTTCGGTTCAAGATGTCTCAAGCTGAAAAGTTTACTGAAGCTTGACCATGGAGAATGGATTGGATGGATGGATTTATCAATACACTAACATGACATGATGCAGCCTCAGTTCAAAAGGAACTGTCCTCTCTGACTCGTCTGTACACTGTCAAGACATTGACACAACTACTCTAGATGTCCATAAATGTTCATTAGACTACAAACAAGGAAATATCTTTACCCTCACTGGTCTAACATTGTTTTCTGACTCTGTAGAGGTTTCTACATTGTGTACCTATCTGTTGTGTATGGAGTGAGACAGAATGGTGTCTCACTCCATACACAACAGATTTAACTAAGATTTAACACTCTCTCTACAGTAACCTCAAGACACATGCTTGACCCTGTGTGACCTCATATGTGGCATGCTAGAATAAAAAAACACCCTGACTATGTGCCAGTCTATGCAGTTGTTGAATGACGGTCACATACTGTAAGCTCATTTTCGGCTTTTATTATGATTATGAAGATGAAAGCTTAGTGCTAACAATAGTGCGGATATATCTCACAGTTATATGATTTGTATGAGTTTTTGCTACAAAGAGTGTGTGTGAGTGCATAGGTATGGAGACAGATTCAGTAAACTGGATGATGAATCATGAACTCAATCCCTTTCCATTGTCCTGAGCTCACCCACAGCTCTGCCAGCTTCACCAACTGGCAAAGAGGAGCCTGTCCACCATGACACACAACAGACAAATACCATGGGCTGATGCCAAGATCAGATGCCCCAACTGTTCCCTTATACTGAGTCAGTGAGAGCAAGTCAAAGTCACTGGAGGTAATTAGCTGAATTTTAAAGAATATTATATGTATGTTATATGTTAAATGTATATACTGTATGGTCAAACCTCAGCGTATTAGGTTATATAAAAACCTCAGTCATAAAAGTTATGTGAAAGGTATTGCTATCGACATTTTTTTTTAAAAAGCACTTGTGTGGAACCATTGAGTGATACAGAAAACCTTTAAATGGTTCTTCACAGTACTAACAGGGTGCTGCTGTGGTTGGAGCCTAAGGAGCCTGTTGTGCTTCTGTATGTTGTCATCCATCTGACAAATTAATCAATTCATCATACACTCATCCGTGATCTATCATGGGTTAGGGGGTTAACCATGGGTTAACCAACTTAAATAACATGTTGTCATATTTGATTAAGACAAACTCTGCAGGATGCATAACATCTCATCTACTGTTCTCTTTGCATGTTTGCGCTCATCCTCACTCGGAGCAGCTTCTCACTCCCTTGAGTGTTGTACTTTCACTGTTTCAAAATGCATTTTAGACATTACTGAGGCCCAGTGGGGAGACATTTTAAAACTGATCCATTCTTCATCGATTTGCGCTAGGCACAGTCTTTTACAGTGGAAGGTGATTCACAGAGCCCATCTCACTAATGCTAAATTAGCAAAGATATATCCAAGTCAGAGCGATGCTTGTAACCGCTGTAAACAGTCCCCAGCTGACCATGTACATATGTTTTGGACGTGCCTGAGGCTGACCTTCCAAACACAGATTCTTTAAATTCAAAGTATTTAAATTATTCCGTAAGTGTTGAGGAGCTCTGAATCCCAGATATCTACTCATGGTTATTTGGCGCCAGTGGATCTGAATCGATGAGACATTTTTGTCTGCGACCAGAAGTTCTGAATCTCCCTCTGTCATTTGTTTGGACAGTCAGTCCACAGAAATGTCCCCACCCTTCAGTGACCACTGTTATCTGGCCACAGTTAACCAGGACGCTGGAATTTGGCAGGGAAGTCAAATGTTTGTGAGGTTGTGAATGCATGAATGCATCATTGCTTGCACGTACGTGGTCCAGTTCTTGCAAACGTGTGCTTGTTTGATCTTTGTATGAAAAACACTTACACTCTGATACAGACCTTAATGTTTAAACAGCTGACATGACATAAAAATCCTGCATTTTCTTTCCAACCATGAACAAGACATGCAGGATGACTCCCTGAACCGACTCATCCATTAGCCTCACATGATGCTTATTCAGTAACCCAGGTGTGTGTGTGTGTGTGTGTGTGTGTGTGTGTGTGTGTTGGGATGCTTACCTTTTGATAGAGGGTGGTCCCATTGGTGTCGTTCCCTATGGCGACCATCTTGTAGTCGGTGGCATACTGCAACGTAATGGAAAGGGAAACGTGTACATTGAGTGTGATGCTGTTCAGTCATTTATATCTTTATTTAGTACTTTTGAGTGATGATGTGTTGTTGCAGTGTCAGCATACACATTCCTTTCCTGATGCATCTGAATTTTGAATCAAAGTGAACATTGATGTAAACCTAAAGTAAATAAGTGTGATTACATGAACACCAGTATTCCAGGTATGACCTGGTTTTGAAACTATCCCAATTATCTTTATCTATCTAGAGCAACCAGAGCATGGAGCTTTAAGTTTCTCCATGTTTGTTGTCACTACAGTACCTTCCTAAGTTCATCCTCTACTGTCATCAGACAAACAAATGTATATATGTAATAAATGTTAGATATATGTAAATGTATATATGTATATGTAATTTATTTGCTTTTTAACATTATACACACTCACATGTATATGACATATATAGAGAGGTTAGCAGGAGTGTGTTTTTCTCATCAATCAAGTTAATAAGTTAGCATATCAAGTTAATAATCAGACTGCAGAGGAATCTACCAGTGCATGGTAGATTTGTTTTTTTTTGGCGAGTTGGGTCTGAAAATGATGAAAAGAATGCCTGAAAATGACACAATGTAAGGAACAGTGTGTGTTCGCTGCTCTTCTAAGGAATGCAGCATGTGCATGGAGTTGGGGGCCAGTCTGACACTGTCCATTGAAGTTCAGATGCTTTTCAGCAGCAGAGGGGACAACCGGCACTAATACAATGCTTGCTTGCTTGCTTGCTCACTCACTCTGCATTTCTTTAAAAGGACTTATAGGATCCAACATCTTGGAAGATCTATGGACTTTAAATGAGGCTAAAAGTTCTTTAACATACGTGCACACGCAGAGACATACATTACATGACTATAGACACGAAACTAATAAGACACCGTCCCCGTAGTCTAAATCTCACACCTCATTTGTGTGAACTGTTTAAGTGTGTAGCTGCTTGTCACTTTGTGTAAATCTCCCCTCTCCTCTAATTTCTTGGTTTAATCCAAAGTTGGGCTCATTCCACAGGGACTCACCACAGCACCATACACACTACCACAGGCTGTGTGTGTATGTATGAACTCTATGACCGGCTGCACTTTGAAACTTCATTTCCTTAAGTTTATAATACACTCGGTTTAGCAAGTTTAAGGCAGTTGGTTCAAGTGAGTGTGTGTGATAAAGTGTGTGTGTGTGTGTGTGTGTGTGTGTACTTTTTTGTGTGTGTATAGCCATTTCGTATCCTTCGTCCCCAAATATTGAACTTTCCCTCTTAGTTTAGCCTTAATAGACACGATCATAATTCTAGGAAGTGGAGCGGGCAGCGTTCAAGAGCATCGAGGCGAGGTGGGTTGCTAGGCTGGCTGGAATGGAATGGTTTCGCCATGGTAACGGCTGGTAGGGGACAAGGAAAAGAGGCGTTTGGGCGAGCAGCGGTCTCTATTCTGAGCATCTCCTCATTAAGAGGCATTGTGAGGCTCTCAGTGTTACAGCCAGGATTTACAGCCGCTGTAAATGAACGCAGAGTGGCGTCCGCGTGGTTGGCAAAATAAATTCAGATGGACAATTCACACAAGACACAGGTGGGATGGAAAAACAGACAGAAAGTGGTGATAAAAGGGGAAGTGAAGTAAGGTTTTCTGGCACTCACAGAACGGAAAGCAGCAGCCACCAAGTTGGATGGGAATAAATTCCTGCAGAAAGGAAGAGAAAAACAAGTGAGAGTCATAGAACATGATGGTGACCTTAATGCTGTTTGTTGCTGCTGATCTGATCAAAACATTGGATAATGTTTAAGCCTGTTGTCTTAACAAAGCAATCAAACAATGGCTGAACAATAACTGGTTAACCCGTCTAAATGATTTACAGAAATGGTTTGTCATCACAAACTCCATGCGCTTTGGCTGTTTTCCCTGGATCTTCTTTAAGCCCACTGTTCCTGAAATTCCCTGACAGAGCAGTTGTTCTGGCACTGATCTGCTGTGTGGTTCATCTTTTATTAAAGCAAAGGTCTTTACTGGGATTAGATATGGAGGTTTCACTGTAACACTTACACCTTGTCTTTATTTGATCATTAAACTAATGTTTTTCAAGAGACATTCATAAAAATGAAGGATGACCCTGCGCACAGTGTTCGCTCGACTGTCATACTTTATGGTCAGCAGCTCAGAAAACACTCACATGGGTCATTCTGGAATTTTGGCAATGTCAAAATGATCTTATCATTTTGGTATTTAGCCTTACGTTCTCTCATGTGAGATTATACTAGTCACCTACTATTACTGCACATAAAAGTCACTGTGAAGTCACTGCCTACACAAAGGCAGAGGGTCATGAATCAAGAAAGAAAGTCACTCCCAAACACCTCTATAAATCAGACAGATACATTCATACTATTAATTGTACCATTTGTCATAGTGCACTGTTCTTTCAGTGAGTATACAAAGTCATCATACTTTACTGCTCTGTAAGCCTCACAGCAAGAAGGCTACTGGTTTGAACCTCGGCTTGGGCCTTTGTGGGTGGAGTTTACATGTTCTCTTTGTGTCTGTGTGGGTTCACACCGTGTGGGTCCTCACCGTGTGGGGTCACACCGTGTGGGTTCTCACTGGGTACTCCAACAGGTAATCTGTGACTGTGAATTGGCTGTAGGTGTGAATGTGAGTTTGTCTCTATGTGCTGTTTGACTTCATCAACTCAACTTCTGTTGTTTGCATTTGTAAAGAGCAATTAAAGAGTCAGCCCACATTGAATGTACGGGTATGTACAGACATAAGACAAATGGCAATGACAGTTATTAATATGATTAATATTGGCAATATTTTGACACAAACTTTTTAAGCAAGAGGCTGAATCAAACAGAAGAGGAGTGAAGTGTAAAGGTAAGACAATGACAAAAACAAAAGTGCATTTTTGACCCAATGACACTCCACGTAAATGTGTCATGATCCACTCCTGGCTTTCCATCGCTACTGCCAGTTCTACCAGTACTTTTCCACTCACCTGTCGGCTACTCCCACCTCATCAGTGCAACCACCTTCACCTGTGTTCCCTCACCTGATTTAAACCCATTCTTTCCACTCAGTCTCTGCCAGATTATCTTTAGCACTATGCAAAGCTCTCTCATGTTATGTTTCTGGATTGCTTCCTTAGTTTTGACCCATCCTCGTCGTCCCTGACCAGGTAACCTGAACAGCCTTCTATCCCTGACTCCTCTGCCTGCTCGCCCCTTGTCTGTCTCCAGTTTGGTTGGACTGCTTTGGCTAGCTCAGGTCACAGACTATTCCTGTGTACCTGCTGTGGATTTTTATGACCCTGTTTGGTCAATAAACTGAACTGCTTTAATGCTGGTCTCAGTCTGTGCTGTTCTTGAGTCCAACCTCACACTCATCACAGTATGAAGGGGCTGTGGAACAAAACTATTTACAAAATGTGAAACTCAAAAGTAAATATTTGACTTTTAAGCGTTTTAAAGTGAAAGGGGTCAAGGTTTCCTCCTGTCACATGACCGAGGAAAGGGTTTGGATTAACCCTGGGAAACCAGAGCTGAGTGCTGGCGTGCTTTTCCCACGGAGGCCCCTCTCTGTAGACTGATTTCTAAAGCTCTGTTACATAACAGTTTGATTTTCCTAATAAATCCAAGCCAAAGCTCATGCATGAGCCTTTCAATTAGAGGTTACAGAAACTGGTTATTCAGCTTATACGTGTTTTGGAGTGAATCTGACTTGCCTCTTGGCTAAATCCAGTTTATTGCCAAATTGAGATTTGTTCTCCAGAAATACTTAAAATGTAAGGTTAAGAAAACAGTTTATATTGTCCCACAACATGATTTTATTGAATTTCATCCTTGTTTTTGTTCAGTCAGTAAAATGTCAGTATGTATGCCAGTTTTGGCATAATGAAGCAGGATGTTGACATGCTGGCTGGAAAAATAAAAATCACTTTGCTTAAATCTTCACTACTGGGAGGAAAACTGAATGTACAATGTGAATTTATGTATCTTGCGTGCAGTGTTCAGACAATACTGATACGGATACAGTGGTCACTTTTGTGAGGTCGCAAAGAGAGTTGGCAGTCAACCTGTAACAAATTCATCTGGTAAGTTTTAAATATAAGTTAAATCTTTTCCATCAGCCGTCCTTCCTTAGTTATTTCTTTTGACTTTGTCTTAGTCAGAATCTCAGTTCTCTTTACAGTGTTAACTTTACATTTGACATTTGGACCGAACTGCTCCAGAAAGAAATAAAATCCAAGGTTCTGCTGAAGTTTAAACTCACATTCCCTGACTGGCATACACACTGTGGGAAACACCAAGAGTCTGTAACCCCTGACAATGAAAATGATCCTATTCAAAGTCAAACTGTCTGCTTCAGTCCAACTCAGAATTTGCTTTTTAATCCTGTTGTGGTTTAATCCTCCTTCACCGGTACAAATATAAAGTCTGACTCTACAGTGTAAGACTGGGAAATAAAAGTGGACCGTCCACCTGCTATCGTGATAAGACTGAAGTGCTGACAGCAGCAGACAGTGTTCAGTTTGTACTACACGTTGATCCCTCCTCTTTCGCTTTCTCAAAATACACTCCACTCTATCAACAGCTGTCAGCTTTCCCTCACACTGTGGGAACTTATAATTAGGACTGGCTCACTGAAGGCCTGTGAGCAGGTTTATCTGTAGGCTGAAGACTGCCAGGATCTGGTGTTCGTTCTCTATACTTAAACTACAGAGGTGTGTAGCAATTCACAAAGTGAGCCCTAAGATCTGATCAGCTGCAAGTCAGCGCCAGCTAAAGCCGCCTCCGGTCTGGAAGCACGTCTAAGAAATTGATGCAAAACCTATTTACTAAAACTATTTGACAGAATTTGCTGCAAAGACACTGGCGGCAAGAATTTTATCCTTGTGTTTTACTCACAGTAAAATACATTCAACTTGAATTTCCTTTGGGATCAATAAAGCATCTAACTTTATTTTATACAGCATTCATATGGTATTTTGACATCCTGTGTATAGCGGGCTTTGCAGTATTCCTTGTATGGACATAAAACCTGGCTGTTTGTAAGATTGGCAACAACAAGACGGTAATGTTGACTTGCCAACCCACTTAATCCTGCTCCCATAATTATAATTCTGGGAGTTGTTAACACTTTAACACACCACCATTCAGCTAAAGTCCAGTATGCATCTTCCTACCCCCTTTTCTACTGAAGGCACAAAGCAAGAAGCTAAGCACAACCACAGTAAGTGGCACTTCAATATTGCCTGGAAGAAATTTGGAACAGTCTGGAACTTAAACTCAACTTAAAACAAGGAGTCATGGCAGAGAGAAAGGACCTGTCCAAAGCATGACCTATTACATGAAGAAAGATGACAAGACTGCTAATAAATGATGGAAACACCAGCAGAGCACTCCAACACCACTTCACCCTACACTGGTTTAAATTCCAGGAACGCTGTGACACTCAGTGCTATCCATTACCATGGGTAAATATCCTGTTGTTTGACTAAGAAAACCAGAAAAAAATCGAGGTTGTACAAATATTCCCTCATTTCTTCCATTTTCCATGAGGACAGGCAGGATGCTTCTCCTGTTTCCACACTGTGTTCAGACCCAGAGATGATAAGAGAAAATAAGAATAAGAGAATGAAAACGTGTGTATGTCCACTTTCAGACAGAAACGTGATCAGAAATTAATGAAGAATCTGACTGATAAGCAGAATCGATAATGTCATTAGTATCAAAGTCTTATTAATTTCATCCCCAGCCGATGAGGTCTGTGGAAGTATTCAAATCCGCTAACACTTAACAATAAGACCCAGAGAACAAATCAAGTTATGCTTAATGTATGACTCTGGTGATTTAATGTATTCATTAATGAAGGCTGTATCAAATTATTACAAATGATCAAGTCACTATGACTTTATGTGATTATCATCATCATCAGTGAAAGAAAATGTTATTTCACCGTTACTTCACACATAAATTGTTCATCAATGTCATTTTATGACAGTCATAAAAGTTCATATGTGTAACCGTATTTATGTGTTCTGCTTCCAGAGAGACTGAGAAAAAACCTGAATGTGAAATCAACGTTTATGAAGTGTTGTAGTCCTCGAGATCAGTTTTGGTCTTGAGACCGGTCCCAAGACCACCTGTTGAAGGCCTCAGCATCTTCTCAGAATCAACTTTTTCTTGTTCTCGTCTCTGTCTCAGATAAAGACTCTGGATTTTAGTTTGAGACTGCTTAAGAGCACGGCTGTGTCATGTCACTTATTATTTGTTAACTGTCAGGGAGGACACATCAGCCAAATCTTCTGGCAAAAGAACTCACAGCGGTTTGTAAATACTTTAAGTCGACGCTTAATGAGGTGACTCAATGCAGAAACCAATGTTTCTATGAAGAGTTTCTATGAATATTAGCTACTTAAGTATATACTGCCTGGTCTTGGTCTTGTCTCGATCTCGACACAATCTGGTCTTGGTCATGACTTTGTCTCAGTTCAGTTGGTCTTGACTACAACACTGCACTGTTACAACACACTACAGCAATAGTTAGTTTCAGGTGATTATACACTAATGACAAAATACTTGTGAATATTATACTTCATTTCTTTGTAAGAGATCCTCCTAAAACTTACACACAGAAACTTCAAGAGAACAGAAACCTCCTGTAACAAACCGATCTGGTAAAAGAGTCACTGAACATCAACTCTTTTTTATTTTTTTGCATCAGCTGTCTTCATTAGTTATACATTTCCCATCACTGATGATCTATTAATTGTGAAGTAATCATGTAAAGTCATGGTGACTTGATCTTTCATTAATACATGAATCATCATGAGTCATGTGTTAGTTCATAATTGCTTGCGATTTGTACAGTGATTGGAAAGTGTTACCATAGCAATACAACTTAAATCATAAGTGGAAAAATAGTCTCTGTGACAATTTTGTTAATGGTAGTATTAGATAATTAGTCCACAGTATTTTACTGGTGTAGCTGGTTAAGGTGGTGTTACTTTACATGGAGGACTTTGGTGAAATTTTGCCTGGAACAGTGTGTGATATTTTATAATTTACAGTCACTTTCCACCGCTGAGATCAGCAGCATGTGGAGCTGCTTTTTCCACATCGAGTTCAAGCAAAGTTGCTGGAAAAAATAAATTTCAACTATGAAGCTGCAGGAGTGTGTGAGTGACACTCAAGCTGATGCTGTGAACTTTTTGGGCAGTTTTAGGAGTCAGTCCACATCCCTATATCATCTCCACACACTGATCCACTAACCACAACTGGACCACACTGTCCTAGAAAAACATGACCTCCTCTATCTGAACAAACATCAACATTCACTCATGTTTCCAGATAAAGTGCAGAGCTGCTCCACAGGTACGTGACAGTCAATATTTGACTTGACTTGAGTATCTAAATAAATGCGTGCTATAGCACGTAAAGAGGGAGAGTGTGTGTGTGCGTCCAAGTGCCATGTGTGTACCTATGCAGTGTTCCCACTGCGCCCTGAGGCACGCTGTGCCACAGTTCCCCTCAGAACTGGTGCACCATCACACCACTGCGCTTCATATTCACCACTGTCCACTTAGCAGTGTTTAATGTCTCACGTTGTTAATAAAAGGACTCAAGTGTTGCTACAGTACCTGGCGAGATCTAAAAACGAATCGGCGGTCTCTTTGTTGCTGCTCATGCTCTCCAGTCCCAGGTTGTTGCTGTTCAGGGCTCCTGCGCCCACGCCGGGTTTGATGATGAAAGCCAGGGCCACCCCGATCCCCGAGGCGATCAACGTGGTCACCAGAAAGTAGGCGACCGCAATGCCCCCCAGCTTGCCAAGGGAGCGGGTGTCCAGGCTGGCGGCGCCGGATACGAGGCTGCAGACGACCAGGGGCAGGATGATCATCTTCAGCATCCGGAGGAGCATCTCTCCCGGGAAGGCGAAGTAGGTCATCTGCGCCTTGGTCAGGTTCATGTTGCGGACCATCATCCCGAGCCCGACGCCCACCAGCACGCCGGACACGGTCATGATCACCAGTAGGTTCTTCCTCAGAAACTCCACCAGCTTCTGTCTGCAGCTGCTCTGCGCGCTTTTCTCCAGGATCCGGTCGGTGGAGGCCGAGCTGGGCATGGCGTGCCCGTTGATCTCGCTCTTTTTCTCCATCTTCTTTCCACTTCGGGGATCTGAGTCCGGTTCCAGGCAGCGTGGTTTCGATGCACACTCACACACGCTCGTTTGGAGCACGCACTCTGCTGTGTGAAGGCTGGTCCGAGCTAAGAGCAGAGGGAGAGCCAATGGAGAGGGAGCGACGACACAAAAAGCGGAGTGGAACATGCGCACTGATGCCGGCACTTTATATCAAGAGCAAATGATGCAAGAACGGGGGAAATTGCCAGTAGGTCTGGCAATGTTGCACACTTTCTACACGTGGAATGATTAAAACAGCAGCAGAAGAAATGTTCCATTTTTTTTCTTTTCCTTTCTCTCCTTTGACCTGAGACTCGTTTTTTCTTTGTTTCTGTGCAGACTACCATAATTCCACATTCATCAGCTGGCTGGAACATCAGGTGTAGGGTCTGTGTCTCTCTCAACAGCGTCGGATGAATATACTCATATGAGAATAAGAGTGATTCTTTTATTGCTCTTTATGGCTGATAATCAAATCAGACTGCAAGGAAGTCAAAGTATGATCATAAACTGCTGTTGGTGTTGAGGGATAATTATTATCCTTAGCTGATAGATGTTTGCACTTTTGTATTTCACTCTCACGTCCATGTCAGGTTGGTTTGACCTGTTAACAGGTTCCCAGACTGATTATGGTGAATGGGGAGCAGAGGCCAGTCAGCACCATGGCCAGCGCTCTGTTCATTCTAGGGGGCGCTCTTGCTTTTCATTTAAAACAATACAATCATATTTTATTTTATAACCTATGTGTGTGTGTGTGTGTGTGTGTGTGTGTGTGTGTGTGTGACCTATCTTAAAAGTACAAATAGATCCTCTTCTCTTCAGAAGTAAGGGCTAATACATTGCACATCATGACTGTCAGAGCTGTACACATCTACTCACGTACATCTGATGTGTTGCATCTCTAATATTTAACCACAAGATGGCGCTATAATAAAACTATTGCACAAGTAAGCCAGGCTTCTCTGTGTTGGTTCCGAACAAACATTAAGTTAAAAAAAAATCGAACGATAAAAAAATCAAGTATACAAATCAAATATCAAAAGTATAAATGTACGTACAACTTGTTTCTAAATAAAAAGAGCTGTACAAAGTATTAAGCAGGTAATGTGCAAAAGTTTGCAGTATGCAGAACAGAGTACGGGTCAGCAACAATCTCTCCTGCACGGCAGTCTGCCTTTGTCTTTGGCAGTGGCAGCAGTTACCAGATGGTGATGGAGGAGGTGAGGATGGACTCTGATGGTGGCGTAAAAGTGCATCATTGTCTTTGGCAGGTTGAATTTCTTCAACTGCCACAGGAAATACATCCTCTGATGGTCTCTTCTTGGTGAGGGAGTTTATGTTGAGCTCCCATTTGATTTCCAGGACCTAGATGGTAGTTCCCAGGAAGCGGAAGGACTCCACTGTGTCAATTAGGTAGTCACACAGGGAGATGGGTGCAGGCAAAGCTGGTTCCCTCTAAAATCCACAATCCTCTCCACTGTCTTTAGACCATTGAGTTCTGAATGCACCAGGTCACCAGATGGTCAATCTCCAACCTGTAGGCAGACTAGTCCCCATCGGAGATGAATCCATTGAGGGTGGAACTTGACAAACTGATGACTGGAGGTGCAGCTGGTGGTGTACAGGGAGAAGAGCAGAGGAGAAAAGAAGGCAGCCCTAGGGGGATCCGGTACTGATGGTTTGGAAGTCAGAGTTTCCCAGCTTCACATGGTGCTTCCTGTCAGATAGGAAGTCTGTGATCCACATGCACGTGAAGTCAGGTACACTCAGCTGGGAGAGCTTGTCCTGAACAGAACCGGGATGATGGTGTTGAAGGTTTGGTGGTATTTGTTATGATGTCACTATATAAATAAAATGAACTATATTGAACTGAATTGAATTGCATTGAATTCAACTGAATGCAGAGCTGAAGATCACAAACAGGATCCCGGCTTAGGTTCCTGTGGAGTTCAGGTGCTGGAGGATGTAGCAGGCGAGTTGACTACATTGTTTACATACCTGTTGGCTCTATAGGCAAACTGCAGGGCGTCCAGGAAGGGGTCAGTGATGGTCAGTGAAGGTGTGAAAGCACAAGGACTTCATCACCACAGAGGTCAGGTTGACAGGTCTGAACTTAAATCCTGTGGACCTTGGTTTCGAGAGGTCTCGAAGCAAGCTGGCACATGACATGTCTCTAGTGAGGTGTTGAAAATATCTGTGAACACCGGAGACAGCTGATCAGCACAGCGCTTCAAGCTGGATGGGGAGACGGTCCAGCTGTATTCCAGGGATTCTGTTTCCTCAAAAGCTTGTTGATGAGTCATCACTGAGGTAGCCGAGGAGGTGGAGGCTGGTGGGCACTGAAGCTGGTGGGCATTTATGGAGGTGCCTAGGACACTGCTGAGCTGGGGGAGGTACTGATGCACTGAAGCTGGTGGTGGTGGGGAGGGGGGGTATATATTAATAATATTCAACTGGTTGTGGCAGTTGTCCACCCGCCATGAGACAGGTCTGGTTCGAGGTTTCTGCCCTCTAAAGAAGTTTTTCCTTGTATCCACTGCCACTGCCACTGTAATTTGCCACCCTTGGCACCCCAAAGATAACGGATACAGTAAAATAATACCAAATGAGTCAAAATGTTAAATGGGAAAGGTTGTATGAAGCCCCTTTGTCTCCACAGCGAGCTGTGTGAAAACGTTCTCAAGTGTTGGGTCTGAAGACTGGGGTTGTGGAGAGTCTGCAGCTATTATAACTCAACCGATCGCCAAACTGCTGGCTCCTTATCTTCAACCCACTTATCATCTAAGTATACATGAACACAAAACATTTGTGGGGTTTTTGCAATGTTAAGTTTTCTGGATAGAAAAAGAAAAAGTAAAGCCAGCAGGGCATTTATAGAATACTCTAAGCCATGTTACTACAGTTGAATGAGAAGCAATAAACAACAGAGAGAGAGAGAGAGAGAGAAGCAGCCCTCTGTCTGATCGCCTCTGTTACTGACTGTCGTCTGTGTTGTCCTCAGTGACCTTAGCTGTGCTGTTGCTAAGTTGAGCAAAACTTTCCCTCCCTCCACCAATAGAGACAGATTGTCCCCCTTCCCCTCACAGCTGTGTGGCCTGAATGCTGGAAATAACCACCGGCCTGCAGATCAGGAGTCATGGCTGTTTAACAGTGGCAAACGCTGGCACTGTGCCGCAGTAAACTAGAAGAAAAAAAAAAACAGAGAAAGACGCAGGCTGAGCTTTTTATTGGAGACCGTCGAGTTGTTACCCAGAGACACAGAATATATCCAGAGCAAAAAATAAGCAGCCAGTGCATCAGATTGGTACAGTACCAACACTATATTAAGATCTAGCCAGATCCAATCAGTGTGATCTGTGTCTGTTATAACGGGCAGTGTGCAGCACTGTAAAATACCGTTTCTACTGGACTAACTATTCTAGATTCAGGGATGATGGTACAGCCTGTGTCAATTTAAAACATGATAAGACTGTAGACTGTGCAGCCTAAAAGGTTCAGATGAGTCCGAAATCTGACTGAATACATCAATAAATAATATTTAGTTAAGAGTTTTTAGTTGGCTCTGTTTTACATGAAAATGGAGATATTCATTAAATAGAGCATAACTTATTTTCATTGTGTTTTTTAATGGTAGAGACATTCATGTGAAGATGATAATATTACGGAAAGACCTCTGAACAATCATTGTTGGCTGGCTAACCTTTTTATTGTTAGCTAAACCAAATAAAAAGACTGAAATGAATGAAATACAGGAATGTGATCGATAGAGGGGTCTACTCCTCTCACCCAGTGTCAGCAGGGCTTGACTCTGGCCCCTCATGACCTCATGATAAGCAGTTATGGAAAATGGATGGATGTTTGGATGGATATGTTAAAAGCCATCTCAAAAGCGTGGTGTGGTTACCCTAACCCTACCCCTCCTAAGTGTGTGGGAATGAGTGAAGCGAGGGTGGTAGAAATAAAGAAAATAACTCTTAATCTAAAGCAAAGGCCATGATGAAGATGTCCTGACTTCTCAGAAACAAAGAGGAATGAGGAAGGATAGCAGGCCTTTTGTATATTTAGGCCACTCCCTCTCCAGGTGCAGCCAAATAACCAGATTTACGGTAAAACTGCCTCATGCAAGATGTACAGAACTCTGATGCGGTGTACATTCTGTTCAGTCTCACTATAGATGACAACATCATTGACAACTGTGCATCCCTCTAATGCTGCCACTACCTTCTTCATCAGCCATTGAAAGCAAACCAAAATGGAGTTACAGTGTAGGAATAAAGTCCTGAGGGTGTGAATGATGTAAGTCTTGAGCCTGTCTTGACAGGCCACCTGACAGTTTACTTGGATAAGGGTCTGGCTTTGTGATATTCACTTATTGTGAAAATAATTCTAACTGTAACTAACACATATGGAGATGCCCATTTAGAACAACAGTTCAGTAATGTTGCCTTGCATCATGTATTTCACCTCTGACTCAAGCTGGGTGAGTTTCTTGAGAACTACAGTAATAACAGATTGTTTCAGCCTCCCCCAAATTAATTAAAATTAATTAAAATTTAAATTAAATATTACCTTAAATATTACCTCCATTAGTTGATGCAATGTGTTAAAGACACAAAAGATAGTTAGATACAGCTAAGTGGCTATCTGGGCTCAGTGTGCTTAGCCACCAATGTTTTTGGAGACCACAGGGTGCTCTCAGTTGTTTCACTGATAAAATACTAATACGTAAATAAAATGAGTTTGTAAACATACATAGAATCCTGAATGCACCTTGGCATTAATTCAACATGTCCCTAAAATCAAACGCCATTCCTCCAAAAGGTATTCCTTCATTTGATGATGGTGGTGAAGGCCACTGTTTAACACATCAGTACAGAATCTCCCATAGGGTCTCGAATTGTGTCAGAATCTGGTGACTGTGAAGGCTGTAGCATATGATTTATATCATTTTCATTCTCATCAAACCCTTAGAGACCACTCCCATCAGGACAGAAATGTTTCCTCAGGTTGAAGGAGACCACTCATGCTTTGTATTGATTTGCAGTGACCCTCTCGTGTGAAATGTGGACCCAAATCATGTTGGCACAATGGACCCTACAGCATAACAGAGTCCCCAGATCTCTTCATTGTAGGGTTCCAACATTCAAGCCTGCACCATACACCCACTTGTGGCGAATATGGTGAAGGATGACTCATCTGGACAGATTACTTTTTTCCACAGCTCTGTAGACCAGCGCCGATGGTTTTTACACCACTGAGCTCTGTGCATTCATCTTTGTAATGAGGGGTTTTGCACTGCAGCCCTACTATAATATCCTCTCTATGTGATTGTCTACATACTGTTCATGCTGATCACGTCCTGCACTGACATCCTCACTGGGGAAAACTTGCTCTTCTGTTTTTCATTACATATCGCAATAACTCGCAAGCATTAGTCATCAAATGTGCGCTGTTGACCACAATGTGTGAATGAACAGTCTTTTAAACTCAATTAGATCTTTTCCTCTTTCCATCTTGATAAAAAAATATAATCGACTGGGCTTGCTCAGCATTCTTTTACATCTACATTTTACATGTATCAGCATGATTGGATGTTAATTGAAGGTGAACACCCAGGGATTGGATATGGAGATGGTGGGAACATACAAATACTTGGATGTTCACCTCAACGACAAACAGGACTAGTTGGACAACACGGACGTCCTGTACCAAAGGATCAAAGTCGTCTCCACTTACTGAGGAGACTGCGGTCCCTTGGAGGATGCAAAAACATGCTGAAACCCTCCTTTCCCTGGCATGGAGGGTGCAATGCAAGAGGACATGTACAGACTGTAAGACTCCACAGTATTCACAATTGACGCCTCTGTGCTCCCCTACTATCACCAATCCATTTGCTAGTCTGCAATGTCCAAGCCTTTGATCTCATCTTTCTGAGCCATGTTCACTCTGTTACTAGGTTAAATTGATGGTGGTTGTTGAATAGCTTTCTCCCTCTGCTGTCTACATTTCACTCTTGTTGCCATAGATGTTTTTCACTGATGGTATGCAGCATTCCATCCTGCCAAATGGTACCAGAACGTTAACTTTCCCTACGTAAATATGACCTAGCTACCCCATCTACTACATCATTGCCCTCAATCCCAACATGTGCTGGCACCCATAGAAAACCCACACTACGTCGCTGTTTCACCAGTTTAAAGACCTCTTCTGCTGATTCGTACGTCAAAGGTCTTGGGTTTGTGAGAAATGGTGTTCCTAAATGGCATCAAAAAACAAACTTTGAAATCAGTATTTTATCGTTATTCAAAAAAACTACAGTCCTGAGCCAAACATAGGAAAAGCCATATGATGAAGTCTCTGTTCTAAGGGTGTAAGATTTTTAAATATTAGTATTACAGGTGTGTTTATTACTTCTGGAACATAAATTCTGGTTTGATTTTTGCTCTCAGTTATATTTGTGACTCGTCTGGTAGCACATTTTGTCAGTTTTGGGGCTCCATAGTAGACCACATTATAGTCCTTAATTGCAGTTGTGGAATAATTACTGTTACATCCCTCAGCCTGGAGACATTTCCTTCTAAAAGAGCCCACTGTACTGCTAAAATACTGCTTTGAATGAGCCAGTCATCTTTCTTAAAACAGCCATAAAGTCATGATGAGATGATTTCATGTGTTTCCCATGCAAGTCAAATTTGGTCTGAGAATGTTCACAATTTCTCCACAAATGGCAAATTAAGGCCAACTATCAGACATTTAAGAAATAAGTACACTTACCATCATAAACTATCATAAACTATGTTTATGATGGTAAGTGTATCTGGGCACAGCCTGTGTGTGGAGACTGGACTGCAGATGATATGGAGGATAAATGGAGGATGAGGTTATGTTGGTATTTCCTCTATATATTACAGGAGTTAGGAATTTATCACAGCCCAATTCCAATATATTAGCCTCAAGAACAGTTTCTATACCAAAATAAGTTCATCACAATACTTGGAGAGTGTACAAAATAATAAACTAATTCTGTGTGGAAAAGAGAAATACTGCATATACACAGGAAAAATAATTAAACAGTTTGTTAAGTAATATTGTCATTTTGTCTCATTTGCTGCCTGGGTCACTTTTAGTGTGCATGACCTCTGTAAATCTAGGCCATAGCCCTGTGTGTACAGCGTGTTTTTCTTATAGACTATCTCATTATCTCTTACCATATCTTATCATATAATCTGATTTTATATATAATCCACATTCACAGGTAGTCTGTGCCTCCTTAGTTTTGTTAGTAGGCATTTCAAGAGTTGTTTCACAAACTATTCAAACTATTTCAAAATTATGGGCATTGCATTCATATTCTACACATCTAAATATACATTTTTCTTAAAGAACCTTAAAGGACCTAAAGATGTTGGGTAATATGTGTGTTTTGTGGTGACTATGCCTTCATGATTTATTTTTTCAGTATGTCCAATTAGTCTACATTCAAATCAGCAAACAAACTGCAGCTAAAATGATCTTGTCATTTATCAGTGTAGACTTGATTAGGACTACATATACATTATGTTACTTATACTCAAGATTAACTTGACCTGCAGGGCTATGGTTGGTTCTATATAGAGGGAGACTTGGTGACATTTGAGTCCAGAAAGTCAGTACTGAGCCATGGAAACCTACTGACCAATAAGAAAATATATCCTCCAAACACAAAAAGAAAGCATGTTCAGGAAGGTCCTTGAAGATGAAAAACCAGGTTACTTACTCTTCATACACCTGCATTCAATACTAATTTAACAATTCAGTGCTTATAAGCTCATCACAGTCAGAGTAGAATAAGAGAGTTTTAGAGTTTTTATATACCTTTCTATAAATATAAAATTCAGTGTCAGTATCACTTTGAAACTTTTTGGCATGAAAAGGCTGAGCATGACCCAAGCACTGAACTTTTTCACATGATCATACGTTTTTAACTGTGACAAGTGGTTGAAAACCCAGGAGGTATAGGCTTTGACTTATGATTATTTTTGTTTTGTTTTATCATCATTCATTAAAAACACACACTGGTCTGTTAATTATATAAAAGAACAAGAAAGTACACAGTATCAGACAGTAAAAGAGACAAAACAGACATCTGCTCTTTTTTTTTACCATTTATTGTATATATATATATACATTTACATATATATATACATATATATGTATATATATATAAAACTACAAAAGTAAGACTGTTTCAAATTCATAGACGGCTGTCCATTATTTCATATACTATATTTATACTGTATGTATGTATGTATACACACACACACACACACACGCGCACACACACACACACACACACACACACACACACATATATATATATATATATATATATATATATATATATATATATATATATATATGTGTGTGTGTGTGTGTGTGTGTGTGTGCATGTGTGAGTGTGTGTGTGTGTGTATATATATATCTATATATTATCTACAGTCCTCATTTGGATCCCAATACAGTGATCAGCTGACATTTTCTTTCTCTGTGTGTTTGTGTTCTATTGCATAGAAAAAGGCACAGCTCTGAGGTCTGTGTAAAATACAGCCTTTTAGAGGAAATCAGCCTCGACTGCAGTCAGTCTTTCTCGGCGTTTGGAGCCGCCGCACGCTCGGACAGCGCTAAAACAGATTCGGTAACAAACACTGATCGAAAAAGTCTCAGGAGCTTGAATGTTGTTCATACTATGTACATTACATTTGGCATTGAAGCGTCTATGACAGGCTTTGGAGTCTTGACATCTGAAGGTTGGAGACGGGTTTTTGAGTATTGCTGCATGAACTGTTCGCCTTCAACTGGAAAAAAATGATGAACAGAGTACAAAAGATGTAAAAGGTTGTGGGTCCAACCTCACAAAACAAAGCAACAAACAAATAGATAAACAAGATAACTAACTATGTATATAAAAATGGCTTCCACCCATAATTCCACACTCAGATACATTCCTATCTGAAGTACATTCCTACCACACATTCTGTACACACATTTACAATCCAAATGTTCACTTCACATCAAAAATAAATATATTTACACAGAAAAGAAAAAAACAATATGAATAAATAACTTCATTGACCAAACAAGCACTCCAAAATTCAAACATAGTGAAAGAAACAAGACGCAGTCGTCTACAAACAGTATTAGTTGGTGCTGCTATCTGCCCGGTTCACACTCTGCTTTGAATTCAGTACAAATGCAGTTAATTTGCATACTAGCTGAGGTCAAATGCACGCTGGGAAACTAATCATCCACTGGAACAAGCTTCAGCATCACGGCTGTTGGCTAACACAGTCAGACTGGATTCCAGGTAACACATTCTGTCCCATTAACAACTACTCAGTCCCATTATTGGGACCTCTGCTAGTAATAATATTAACATTTTACGACATATAGAAAGGCTGTGTTGGCAGACACATATATGTGTTTGGTGTTTCTTGTGTCAAATGTTTGTGTTAACTTTGTTATCAATGGAAAAATCCAAGTTATTTCTAATACCTATTGATGATGTGCCCAGCATTTCTGGACCACTGCGATGTCTGTGCTGTCTTTTTTTTTTATATCGCTATGAATATCTAGACAAATGCAGATTTTGGTAAAATACAGTGTACAGCAGTTTCAGCAGTTTTGGTGGCAGTAAAAATTATCTAAAATGTTAAAGCTGCAATCATCAGTGTTACAGTGTTTTTGTAGTGGTGAAATTAAAGATAATTATGACCAAACTTTGCATTTCCTCATAGTTCTATGGGGTGTTTTTTAAGCTCATTGTTCTGATTTGGCATCCATCTGTGCTTTTAACCATGGTATATCTAACTCATTTGTCAAAACACCTTTATAGAGTGACAATATGTCATACGTTGTGTTTTGAATACTTCCATTGGCCCCGAGAGGCCAAAGCCCCCCACAGCAACCAAGAATTAAATGACCAGTGTGTAGGATTTAGTGGCATCGTAGTTGCTGATCCCCTTCCAAGCATTTATGAGAATCTACTGTGGCCATCAGGTGCAGAAAAAATGCCATATCCATCTAAAAAAGACCCTATCGAGAGTCAGTGTTTGTTCATTCTGGGCTACTGTAAAAACGTGGTGATGCAACATGGCTGACTCACGGCATATGCAGATATCAAAAGCTCATTCCAAGGTAACAAAAACATAATAATTATTATTATACGCTAATGCAAATATGTCATATTGCATTTCTGCCAATAGATCGGATTACACGTCGGACCTTTGAAAGTAGAAGAATTGTGAAAAACCACCATTTTGCACTGATATTCAACATTCATACAGAGTGAAGAGTGAGGAGGCAAAATCTAAAATCCCAAATTCAAATTCAAACAATTACAACACTTCACCACAGCAAGTCCTGAAATGCATCTGAGCAGTAATGACATGAATAAAAATCAGCATAAAAGTAGATTTTTGAGGCTGACTTTTGCTGACTCATTGCTTCTGCCTTTCTAAATACAACACCTTTTTACAACATTTTATTTTGCTGCAGCAACTCTTTTTCTGCTATTGCTGGGATTTTTAACCTGTCAAATTAAAACAATCCTGTTGGTCTAATTCATAATTCATATTAGACAATGTGTACATTATGTGACACCGCTATTACAGAATATGTAATATGTGTGCCAAATATGTGTGGCTGTAAATTGGTTAATTCTAAGTTAACGTCAGCAATCTGATAAGAAGATTTAGATTCAATTTATTTTAATTTTATATAGTGCTAAATCATAACAGAAGTTATCTCAAGGCACTCTGGACTTCAGTCTGTAATAACTTTCAGAGAAGCAACAACTTCAAAGCTCTTCCATACACTTGCATTCATAGCCAAATCTGTGAATTGAGGATGGTGGAGTTCAACTACAAAATTTTAAGATAACATCAACTTTGAACTTCAGTAGAAACATATGCAACATTTGACTAATAGTATTCCTATTCTATCTTAAACTGAGAGTGTGGTCTGCTGGTCAAAGATCTTAGGTTTTGGAATTCTTCCTTCTTAAGGAATCCATCTATGGAGTCCTCATGTGACCCTCATCTTAGATTGAATGCTGAGCTAAACGATCCCATTGGCCTATGAAGGGGGGTGGGTGGGCGGGTAGTGTTGTGAAACAACAAGAGTGTTTTGCATCATTGAAGTATCAAGTTAACGCCATAGTTTGGGTTTTGTATTTCACTGGAAATCCACATTAAAATTATTCACAAGACAGATTTAGCCCGGTGCTATCGTACAAGTTTAGAAACATCCATGGGTGCTGGGGTCAACCTCAAAGCTGCACTGCACAATGCACAGAAGAAACCAGCATGCTAAGATTTGGCAAATAGGGCTCTGCAAATACATGGTGTGTAATACTGTATGCTTTGCTGTAATTTGTCTGTCAATCATGTTGCTAATTCTGGAGGGATCAAACCAAAAATAAGACATTCCTACTACAATATTTTTTTCTTTGTGTGATTCTCAGAAATTCTTTGGAGCAACAAAGACTTCCGCTGAAATCTGTGATAGCTTTCGTCTGAAGTCCAGTACAGCCAAATTTAATGTGTGTTTGGAGCCTAAAGTCTCTTAGGTTGGATTTTTCAGATCATCTACACCCAACTGGGAGGCAAGAGTTGGTGGTGGAGCTGCTGCCTCTTCCAATGTAAACACGTCAAGCTTTCCAGTGGGTGTAGCTCATTTGAATGCTGCTGTAACTGAAGCATGATAACAAGCCCAAATGACTGAGCCCATGTAAAATAGCATCCAGCACAGTTATATGTGCCTGCCAATACGGAAGGGTGAGACAAAAATAAGTCCTGAATTCATAGACATGATGTGTACGAGAACAGACAGCTCCTTCTAGCAAAAGAAAGCATAACAAACATCCGGGCAATGTGTTCTACAGCTATTCCCAAAGCGTAATTATATAGCCAAGCTAATATGTAATGTAGCACACTGCTAAAACAATGTATTCCTCGTAAAACCTTTTTATGCTTGTTTTACAAATAAAACATAACATCTGTAATAAGATAAAGATTAAATAATTATTATTTGATCATGAGAAATTACCTCACTTAATAGTTTTAATACAATAAATTAAAAATATTGAGGAGTGACCTCTCTAGGCTGTTAAAGTGAAAAGAACGAGAAAACAAAACAAATACTGTAAAAACAGGAATTGAATAAGTGGTCATTTTGAAAGGCACTCGTCTGCTAAAAGCCATGAATTCAGTGTGTTTGTGTGTTTGTGTGTGTGTGTGTGTGTGTGTGTGAGTGTGTTCTCTTGTACTTCTATACCTGTGAGGAGTGAATATCCTCACAAAAATAGATAGATTGCAAAATCCTCCAGAATGAGGACAATATGCAGGTCCTAACTTCTCTTCTATGTACAGTTCATTTTTAGGGTTAAGGCTTAGGTTCAGGTTAAAGATTAAAACTAGGATTTAAATGAGGATTAGGGAATGAATGAAGTCAATGGAGGTCCTCACAAGTATAGAAACACAAACTTGTGTGTGTGTCTTTGTTTCCCGGTTACTTCATTTCCATATTTGGAAAGGCAAGCACAGTGCATGCACAGTGTTGTGTAGTAGTAGTTGTCATAGTAGTACTAACTGACATCACCATCGATGATTACAATTACCGACCTTTGAAGAGAGTAAAAAAAAAACATAAAAACATCAACCCAAACCGTTCCCAAATTTTCATTCCAGTCTGTTCTCCGGATTCAAACGTCTGTGTGTTTCGGAGGTGGTGGTGTCCGTGAGTCACGAGCCCACCAACACCTCCATAATGTGGTCCAGTTCTGTCAGATCGATTTTGAAAGGCTGATTGGCTGAAACCTGGGGGCTGGGGCCACTGTACGGTGACGCCAGCGATTTGAGGAGGTCGTCCGCTGTCACCACTGGAGACAGTTTGGCGAGGCTGCTGCCTGCTGTCACGCCGACAGCCCCCGATGTCGTACAGGGGTCAAAGTCATACATGGACGTGTCGATGTCGGCGAACAGGACGTCGTCCAGCGCCAAGTCTGAGAGAAACCCCGAGGGTGACGAGGAGGAAGAAGGAGAGGAAGGAGAGGCGGAAATGTCTACTAGGCCACCAGGGGGCAGTGTGGGCAGAGCATCCATCGGTCGGAGCTCGGTACAGCGGCCTTCTGCTAGCAAGACGCCAGCTGCCTCTGCTTTAGCACCCATGGCCCTGCTGTCTCTGGGTATGCCTGTGGGTGTTGGGGAGAGGGGTGTTAAGAGGGAGGGCTGGGTGAGTGGTGTGGGAGCTGGGGAGGTAGTCACGGTCGTAGTAATAGCTGCTGCTGTCCTTGTTATGGCTGTGGATGGACCCAACTCCATGTCACTCAGATCGGAGGGGAAACCGTCGATGGACGAAGCAGGCACAGGGACCCTGGGGGATGCCTGACTTAGAAGCGCTGAAGGTAGCGGTGGAGGCTGTGGTGGGGGAGGTGATAGAGGAGGAGTAGGTGGGGATGGAGCACAAAAGGCAGAATCTCCACCATCCTCCTCCAGTAAAGAGGCTGGAGTGAGGCAGGCTTCTAGAGGGGTGGGGCAGACCTCCACACGGTTGGGGCAGGCCTGGGATGCCTGACAGTTGGGAGGCACCATTGGGTGGGGTGAAGGTGGTGGCGCGATGACCGGCATCAACAAGGCAGAAGGCTGGGATACTTGTGCCGTTGCTGCCGCTGACAAGACACCAAAGGAGGGTGGCGCCTCACGGAAACCCTCGTCCATAGGGTCATCGGGCGGCGGTGATGGTGGGAACAGCAGCGGCCGCAGGGAGCCTTCCTGCTTGAGTTCATCCTGGATGCGTCGCAGCATGTTGTTAATGAGGACGCGACGCTCCAGGCTGGGCTCGCCAAGCGGCCGCTGGCTGTACAGCTTCATCAAGGAGATGTTGAAGATGGTCTGGCGTTGCAGGGTGTATGAAACCTTGGACAAGCCCTCTGGACAGAGGCCTAGTCCCCCTCCCGCCACCGACGCCTCCAGCGTTTTGCCTTCCAGCCCCTCTTCATCCTCGTCCAGCTTCCGCTTCGCACCTTTACCGAACATATATCTGCAAAGACAAAAGCACAGAAACAGAGGACAGGAGTTCATTTGTTGCACAACTTAAAAGATGTTAACAAGACAACAACCTGAAACAACCCAAAACCTTCACTCCACTATGATGAGGTCACATTTTGGACAGTGGAACCAGAAAATGATCATTTCTGCATGCAAAATGCCTCAAAAACAAATGGATTATCAGAATAGTTGCCAATTATTATCCTGTTGATTGGACAGTCAATGTATCATCTCATCATTTCAGCTCTAATGATTAATGTAGTCCTGTGTTTGTCCATCACCTTACACTAATTGAAACTGTAGTCCCCCACATGCTCCAGCCCCCCCTCTCATTTTGTGAAAGATTATATTAACTAATCATGCTCAATAATTAACCATGTTTTAAATACAGAGTTTCGTCATAATACACTCTTCTGTGCCACTTAGCGGTGTTGTAGCTAATTACTTAAAGGGTGAAACTATCGTGACTAGAAAATGTGTGAAAAACGTGACAGGCCCAATGCAGAACCAGTGTTTAATTTGTCTGGTCTGGGCTACTGTAGAAACATGGTGGTTCAACACAACAGACCAAACTCTAGCTTCCATGATTGGGAAATAAAGCCAAGTGTCAAAAACTGTAATGAATATTATATTACATTTCTAACACACTCTGTAAATAGAACCCCGTAAACACACTGGACCTTTAACAGAGAATTTCTTTTGTGCCCTAAGTAAAAACAAAAATCACACCAGGCCACTGGAGGGTTCAGAGTGCAGATTCAAATACAGAAGCACTACAGGATCTTGGAGTTAGATTATCATCATCATACCTCGTCTCACCTAACTGAAACACCGACATATTCACAGCTGAAGTTTGCAGGCTGAAACACAGCAGCTTAACTGTGGTGATTCAGAAAAAGCTGCTTAATCGCAACAAGATTACTGCAACAGGGGATTAAAAAAAAACATACATTGAAACTGAGAGCAGCTGCTACAGGAGCCTCACCGCTGCATAATGTAGCCGAGCACACTCTCTCTCTCACACACACACACACACACACACAGGAGACACACAGTCACACACGCTCAAGTTATGTAATAGCAGCGTACCACAGGATCATAGGCCAGATTTAAAGCCCAACCCCCCTACACTCTCCAGCCTCCATGCCTCCCTCCTCCCTCCTGCCATATTAGAACAGCGCATTGAGTTACTTCTGCCACGCGTGTTTGAGCCATGAAGGACCTGTTCGTATACAGCCGTCACCCTGCATGTCACTGTTATCGCTCCAGTGCTCCGGTGTAGGCTACAGTGTAGTTTCACTGACAGACTGCAGAGTTACACTGAATAATGTTTACTAACATACCGGATAAAAGTTAAGTTTCAGTTTCACCTCTTTGTCTGTCTATCTGCATGCACTCTGTCTTTCTCTCTCTTTCTTTTGTCATTGGGTCCATTAAATAATATTTTAAGCATCTGTATCACTGAATCAGTTTTCAATCCTGGTAGCAATGCTACTAGGAAGAGCTGACGTGGATCGACCCATAGACCCCCCGAACATGGTATTAGTGGGGAGTGGGAGGGGGGTAGCGAGAGATACGAACGAGAGAGAGTCACGGTGACGGAGCCACAGTACATTCCTTAAACATCCAGTAGCATCCAGTAACAGATGTCTCAAGCTAATCAAACTGTCTGATGGTGTCGTTGTTGGTGAGGACGGCAGAGAGACAGACAGGAAAAGAAAGAAAGAAAACAGGCATCACTGCAGTGTGTTTGACTCTAATCCAGGCTGACAGGCTCATGCAGCCAGTCGCTGTCTACACACACACACACAAATGCACACACTACGCATGCGTCTCCTCATACACACACACACACTCAACCACACACACAGGAAGTGTGAGCTGCAGGCCCAGTCACCACGACTGGTTGGTTGCCATGACAAACAGAGTCAGCTGGGAATTCACCCAAAGAGATGACAAAGAATGGGAAGGGAGAGAGAAGGTAGAGGGGGTGGAGGGGGAGGGGGAAGGGTGTGTGTGTGCTGGGGGGCAGGAAGGAAGAGGAGGAAGACAAGAGGAGGAGGAGGAAGTAGAGTAGGTGACAGACTGGTCTGGAAAGGGTGGGGAGAGAGCAACTTTTTCTCCACCTCCGTCAACTACAGTGGTGGTGCTTCTGAGCAAGGCACTCAGCCCCGACCTCTTCATTACTTAAAGCAACTGACTCAGATGTTGTGTGTGCTGGTTCTCTGACTGTACAATCGACTGTGATTAGAGGATGTAAAAACTATTTCAACATTTGATTTCTTTGCCTTGGACACAACAAAAGTATGTCAATAAACCAGATGTTGACTTGGGTCAGACTGTTGTAGAAATGTAGATTTGTTTTCTCATGCGGGCTAATGTTTTTTCTGATTTTCTGATCAGGCTAACTTTATTCAAATCAAAGAAATCACAAAATGTAACATAAAAAACAGCGTATCCTGTTGCTTCATTCTGAGCTCCAGAAGAAAGAAGAACCAAGTAACAACCTCCGTGGCTAGGAACTGAAGCAAATGCAGAAGTGCCAAAACTGCAGTCCCTCAAATGACCATTTGAGGCTGCCTCCAGAACATTTCAACCTCCATAGGTCCCCATATTAAAATGCCCACCCACAGCAGAAATAAACATGTTTACAGCCTGGTACAAAAAACAGTTTTGGTCTCTATAGCTAATTTCCCCATTCATGACAACTGTACTGAGGGTGAATTTATATACAACTCACCTGTTCAAATGATATTAAGGCTTAAAGATATGTAGAATTAACAGCGTGAACGCTTTGATTGACAGGTGGTTGTCACTACAGATTACTTATTAGAGCACCCAGGCATGATTCAGCCTGCCTCAGGTCCACTGATGAGCCACGATGTTTAGATTAGACGGCAGCACAACACGGTGGTGGCCAACGCCGCATATATTGAACTTCAAAACTGCGCTTCAGAGACCTATGAGTGATGTCATACATACACTGCCCATTCTTTATACTATACCATGTATGCTAAGCTAAGCTAGTCATCTCCTGGCCTTATATATGTAGCTGACGCACAGATATTGATGTTCTCACCTAAGTCTCAGCAAGACAGCAAAGAAGTGCCATAAACAAGTAATTCCAACATTTCCATTACACAAATGAACCCATGCAGGTCTGTTTTTGCTACTTCTGGGCTGTTCTTTGCTGCATGATCCAAGAAGCACATTAATATAACTTCAACCGATACCGATAACCAATAATTTCCTGCTTCTCATCACTGATACAGATACCAATAACTGATAACTTGATATTTCAAAAGTCCCCCAAATGGGGGACAATTGAGATGCATGCACAATACAGACGATCAGCATCCATGCTAGGAAGCACCAATCCTAACATGAATCATACCAAAATGACAAGGAGAAACTCAGAGCTAAACTCAGAGCTAAAAGCTCTACCAAGCACTGCTACCCAAACAAAACACAGTTCAACCCCCAAGAAATTATCTGGGCATGTAACAAAAACACGAAAACAGTGCATGTCCACTTTAGTGCTTCTGCTAATGTCACCCTTCAACCAAACCACACAAACGTCACATGAAAGCAGAGACTCTGCTAAATACAAAGATATGTGTCTCATCACTATGCAATGAATACTCGGTGAGCTAGCCGAGAGTAGCAAAAAACAATAATATACAGTATGTCTTTTCTTTGCTGTTTTGTGGTCAAAAGTTTTATTCCAGCGTGAAAATTGCTGCTAATGTCTACTCCTATGTCTCTGCTTTAGTTTAAAATCAATCATGAAGGTCCTGGTTGTTTACATAAAGACAAAGGGGCTTTGAAAATGAAGTGTGAACTCTTGGTGCGATATACTACCCTTGGGTTTACTTCATTCTGGATCATCATTGTTGGATCAACGGTGGATGTGGGTGGTACCAATCAATTCTCCTGACTACTGTCTCTGGTTGACCACAAGGTCATTTTAAAGGCCCGGACAAACTTAATAAATATTTATGCATGTCACTTAGCCCTACTACCTACTTAGAAAAAAATACTAGACTGCTACATTGTAATTCTTTAGACTAATTTAGCCTGGCTCGAAGCAGCAGAGTGCTGTGATGATGAAAGATGGTAACGTTCATAAACGTCTGCATCCGCGAACACGTTACATAACTCTCTATTAGGATTCAACCTGAAAATCTAACCATCTCACAGCGCTGTAACTGCCCTAAAACAGGCAAACTGAAAACACACTTTTACTGACACCAGTCACCTGTAAAACAAAATTGATAAATTTATATTTTTCCCCTTATTTTCATAAGCAAAGAGAGACTGCCCACAGTGCTTGGTGACACTAATCTCTGGGAAAATCAAAAAGCTGCATTTGAACACAGCAAAAGACAGGTTCTGATGCTCATTTTGGTCCCACCAAGAACATTCAGATGTTAATTCTGGTCATCTACCACTTGAGTCTCTGCATTCGTTGCAGCTGCTTGTGGAGCTCCTGGAAAAATGGCGAATCAGAGCGTCAAAGAGAGACAGAAACAGAGCGAGTCAAAGAGAGCAACAGAGTTACTTTCAAAGCAGTTTGCAGGCGTGTGATTGAGAGCTGAAGCAGCTGCGCATGTCTGACTCACTGACTCATGGCAGGGTGTTTAGACTCAGGCGCACACACACACACACACACACACACACACACACACACACACACACACACACGGTGAAGGGCTGACATACCAGAGGTGCCCCACCCCTTACATTCCACTTCATTATCCTCCTCTTCCCCTTCCTTCTTCTCCACCTCTTCTCTCCTACAGTCACTTCTTTACCTCTTTTCCATCTCTCTTTTTCATCCTCCCTCCACTCTTTATTCCCCCCCTCCTTCCAGTGACTGTCAAAGTTCACAGGCTCACAACCATCCTACACCCGATGAGCCATGATAGTCTAGATATGAGCACGGCAGAAGAAAAAACAGATCATAAATGAGTCGAGGAGATAAAGCAGCAGTGGAGGAGCACCGCACTCCAAAATGGAGACACAGTCTTCATTCAAGGTCACCGTGACTTAACGTGCTGCTGTTAAAGTCTCGCAAAGAAGTGTCTTGAAACTACCTTGTCCAAAAGGTTTGTCATGAGGTAAATATAGCTAATGGTCTCTTGAGAAGCAACCAGCTATGACTGGAAATCAACCAACATACAGTTTTGAAGGTCAGTACTATTACTGATATTTTTGTACTGAAGCTCACAATAGATCAGAGTATTCAGTGTTTGAACCAAACAGTGGTAGTAACAGTATACTCTATCTTTTATATGTGAATATGATGAGAATGTTGCATTAGAATAACTTCAGGTTCAGTGCTTTCAACCGTGTGATTAATTTCAGTGTGTAATCCATCAAACTGTTCAAGACATCTCATAAAATGCGTTTGCAGAGTTTCTTCCCTTTTTCTTTCCTTCAGAAATGTGCCACAGATAGCAAACAAATTGAGATCAATACATGAATCGATCTGATCCAAGAAAAGAACATCAGAGAAGAACATTAAAACTTCAAAATATCACCAAATACCCTGATACGAAACCAAGACTGGACCACCTCTGAACACCTTCCATTAAACAAGGACACACGATATACACAATACACAATATAGTCAAACTATATTCAAGTCTGAAGTTCAACCTCGAAAAGAAAGGCCTAATTGTGACAAAGTGTGTGTTTAGATAAGATTACATGGGCGAAGCGGGCCTTTTTAACAAAATGTGATACAAACAAACAAAAATAGAAAATAAAGAACACACTCTGAGCTTTAATACAAGACTGAAAAGTGTCAAACGTAATCGCACGCAAGTGTTTTATACATTTAGAGGTGAGGTCAGGTGTGTGTTTGCAGGCTAATCAGACATGTGCACTGAACATATTATTCCAGGAGCAGGCTGTAGTGAGCATGTGTGTGTGAGAGTGTCAGTGTGTGTGTTGTGCAGTAGTGCAGTGCTAGTGGATGGACTCTGCAGTGATATTATGATCCTGTAACCGGATACGCTGGTTTCCATGCCTGAGCTGCACATCCACCCCTCCCCCTCACCTCCACATCGGGCTATTTCAGGTTCTCTTGGATACACAAAGTATGGACAGGCGAACCCTGCACACTACGCTGTTGCAGGTAGATGAATGTGGCGCTGCGCCGCATGCTCAGTGGGAGATGTATTAATCTCAGCGTTCTCGTGTGCGTGGAGGGATATACAGTAGCACACTTTGCAGTTGGCAGTCATGACTGTGCTTCCACTGTTTCTCGTGGCTGTAATGCATCCAGCTCTGCACATGAGGACGACACTGTCCAACTCACTCCTGTGAGTGTGCAACTGTGTGTGTGTGTGTGTCTGTGTGTCTTTCTCTCTCTCTCTCACACGCACACACAATGAGGAACTAGTAAACACATTCCAGACAAAACCCAGAGGAAGAGATAGAGCGTTGTAGTGCTGGCCTGACCTGACGCACAATAGCAGCTACACTTCCACACACAACTTAAGATACAGTTACACCATGATGAGAGGAACTACTACTACTGTTTCTACCACTGCTGCCGCTGCTATGACTGATGCTGTTACTACTGTCTGTCAATGGATTCATTCAAAGGTGCCACCAATTGGGCTTGCTCATCAAGAAGTTATCCTGTTTAATGAACATAAAACAAAATGTCAAACTTGTTCTTTTGCATGGTTCCTGCCATAAAACAGGCAAACACCCTCAACCAAGAAAACACACTGTGTGTGTGTGTGTGTGTGTGTGTGTGTGTGTGTGTGTGTGTGTGTATGTGTGTGTCCAACAGCTGCTCCCAACCACACCGTGGTGCTCAAAAACCTAAAACATGGAAGAAACACTGTTAAACTGCTGAGGATGTTATCATCAAGCTAATCGGGGGTTTATTCTCACATTTGGTTTCATTTGTAAAACGCTGACAGGAGCTTCAGTGATGGCGATTAAAGGTCAATTAAATATTAAAGGTCATTCGATTTGCTTTTTATCTCAAGAGGCTTCAAGTGCAATTTTGCAGCCAACTTTTAATAATGCAACAGTATCATAAATATGAGCTGTATTATGGCTCGGACTGGTCGAGTGGTAGCTGTGGTAAGCTGCCAAATGAGCTAAGAATGAGCAGAAATGTGTTTACAGTGAGGCAGGACAGGTGGTAGAGGAGAGACAGAACCAAAATAAAAAAGAACTAAACATGTGGCTGTTTGTGTGTGTGTGTGTGTGTATGTATGTTTTCCCTCATAGTGATCATAAACACTCAGATGACGCAAGGTCAGCTGGGTATCAGACGGGGACTCCACTATGATTTCTTACATAACGACAGACCTGGTTACAAAACACTACAGCAACATCCCATAAATGAAGAGACACAAGCTTAGTTTGGACTTAACCACTTCAAAAATATGTTGCTTTCAATGAATAAAGAACCAGTGTCCCTTTTGAGACATGAATTTTGTTAAAAAGTTGAAGGTGTCAGAGGGCGATTGCTCATTCTTGTTCACAAAGCAGCGTGGAGGAGTAAGCACTGAGTAAAGAGAGCAAAGGTCAGGGCCAAGCCACACAGGTACTGACATTTAACCCATATCTCTGAATCATGTTGAAACTAAACTAAGTTGACAGTTTTCGAAGTACTTATAACTTTTTTGACTGTATGAAGCACAATTCAACAGAACCACAAACTACAGCGACCAAAGTGACTGTAAAGGAATGATTAAGGAATGTTTTATAGCAGGGAGCTTATCTAGGTGTAACTGGCAAGAAACAAGCTACTGCACAGCTACTACAACCAACACTGAGTCAGTCTGTCCTTACAGTCAGTTAGAGGGACAGTCCGCTGTTTGTCAAAAAGTTAACATCATCTATCTCTTTCAAAGAATTTTGCAGTAAATCAGTGACACACACATGCATAATAAGTGGGTGTGTGCATCATTTCTGATGATTAGTGTGTTCACACACAAATTCACCCCCCCCTCTCTCTCTTTCTCTCTCTCTCTTCCATACACACACACTCTTAAGTCTATAAATAAAAGGCAAAAGAAGAGAGCAGATTTAGGTCAGCAGACGTGTCTACATTGAGCACTCTTTCCACCGAGCCTCTTGGAAAACACAGCTTGACACTTCCAGCCACGGAGCCTCAGGAACTGCTCAGATCCACAGCATCCATATGTCTGTACAGTAGTAGCCACCTTATTACCGCAGTATCTGCCTTATTACTGCAGCGTGCACTGTATCACAGCAGTATCTGCCTTATTACCACTGTGCCCACCTTGTTACAGCAGCACCGGCTTTAGTGCTGCAAGTGTCATCATTTTTTACTGCAGGCAGCACCCTTATTACTTAAGTATAATCCGTGTGAATGCAGTATGAGCCTTATTACTGCACCTGAAGCCTTACTGCTGCACTGCAAGCCTTCTTACTATTACTACTTACAGGTATTCAGCTTCTGGGGGTACAGAGCACCCTGCTACATCCATCCCTCACTGGGTAGCCGATTACTGTAAGTTCAAGCCTGGAAGGATTGACAATAAAAGCCTGCAGCTGTCACCCCCCCCCCCCCCCCCCCCCCCCCCCCCCCCCAACACACACATGATGTCCAACACATTCTCATATCAAGGCCCTCTAAAAATGCCCATGAAGACATGTGTAAAAGATGATTTTGTTGTCGAGCCAACTCAGTGTAAATGTATAGAGTCAGGCAGAAAATTAGTCAATTTGAAGGGACCGCTGGGTGCTAAAAGAAAATGTGTCTAAAACCTAAAGGTCTGCTATGACTTCCCATTTTGTAGGGGTTTGTAGTAAAGTATAGAAAGGAGCCACTGCCGTGTATTCTGGTGGAAATGGTCCAGTAAGAGAAAAGGTTTGAGTCTGGGGGCCTTGTGAGGGTTACCCCACTCAGCCAAAAAGTAGGCTTTCCTCTGTGTTTATCTGCTCATCTACAGTTTAGGTACTTAACGTACAACTCTGCCTCACATCTGGCTTCTCCTCAGATGGAGCTCCTGCTCTGACCAAACGGCGCTCTGTAGTCTGACGTGAGTCTGTATTGTGGGTGCTGCTGGTCCAGACAGAAGGAAGAACCTCTGAGCTGACCCGGGCTTGTGGATCAAAACAACAGGGGGAGAGCAACAAAGTGAAGACGAGGCGCTGTCATTATAAAAGCAGACTGCCGTGGTGCCTGTTATGAAACAGAGGCTGCTCCACTCACTACAACAGCTACACAGATCGAGACGGTTCAAAACACTGAAGACCAAATCACCTTCAATTACACTACAAAAAAAACAGCTGCTTCAGAGGTGGAGAGCCACACAGGTTGTTAATGAAGACAAATAATAATAAATAAAATGTGTTCCCCTTTAAAGTGGCGTTTGTGTGAATATGAAGTCCATAGTTTGCGTGTTGTTGGTGTTGACAACAAATATGTAACCAAGTCGTTAAATGTAGCCCCAAACACATAAATGAATGTTGTTTACATGGAAGAGTGTTTATCCAAATGTAGGTCATTTTAAAGAGACCTGAAGTGACATGGCTTTTGAAATAATTAAATGTTCGACATATGAACCTGACGGCGTTCATTATGGCAGTATGTGTCGGTGGTGAGTGTATTTGGGGAAACACTCAACGTATTTTGGCTAAAAAGTTTAGCAGACATACTTTTCTACGTACAGATACACTGTAAAGTGACGGCGGGCTCGACTCTGTAAAGCGGAGTAAGTTTTTGTCAGACAGGGGGACACTGGAAGTATACAGAGACAGATATTCTCCATTTAATAGGAAAACTTTTTGACCCAGACCCCACAGCCACTACTGAAACAGCAGCCTCCGACGTGTCTATTATTCATAGAAATAGCTTACGCTGCCTCGCCGTAATGAATTTATTTCCTCGGCGTGCTTCACTTTGCTCTTTCTTATAAGAAAAGAAACCGTGTCTTACCACATCCAGGTCCGCCGGACTTCGAAAGAGAAACATGGAGGGGGGGTATTTAAACAGTCCTGTCGGCTACAGAAGAACAAGCCGTCCTCGCTCCCGGAGACTCTGTCACACAATGGCGCTGATAGGAGGAGAAAACTGCCTCCGCTCACAGGAACGCTGCTGCCTTCACGAGCCGTCGGATACAGTCGCGAGGTAAGCTGCACGTGCACTTAGATGTCCCGCGAACGGTGTCATTTTGAGGCAAAAACGTAGAAAAATAATGCCAAGATAACCACTGCGACACGACAAGCTACACACAGGGGTGAACCATGCTACTGAGATTTGATATACTTAAAAAAAGAAGAAAACGCGCCAACTTTTGCTTGACATGGTTGTTATTAATATGTGTGTGGTGAATGCTGCACTTAAATGAAGAACGTTGTAAAAAGTCCAAATGTGGAGGATGTATGGAGCTACCGTACAAAGATAAGACATTTGGAGAACATACAGAAACATGCTGTGACAACTAAAGGTCAACAGGGTGCATTTCACTACTATGTAACTGTAACTAAATCCTTCATTTATTTCCACATATTCCGTCTGTAATAAACTTTAAGATGGCACACTTGTATGCGTCCTCTGTGCGGAGGCCGACTCGTCCTCCTTACCACTCAGACAGTCGTCATAATACACCTAAAATCTGCAAATAACAGTTAAATTAAAAATACAGAGATAGATACATAGATAGTTTTGACGGTTACTCAGCTTAGAAGATCAATTAGTCTACACCTCTCGAGTCATTATTCACGTAACAACGGCGTAATTATCACAGGAACCATTTTGTTACGGTAGGTAAGTTCACGAGGAGCACGTGAAGGCAGCAGGAGAGGCTGATATCGAGCAGCTGCCCCGAGAAGTGGCGTCGTCAACTTTGCTCCGCCCACACACACTCACAAACACACACACGCACACACACACTTCTATAACGTCGTATCTCTCTCTCTCCAGCCCTGTCAGACTTTTACGTCAAGGAAACCTGAACAACACTTTGAAAGTGGAACGTTCAGCTGTAAATGCAATGCAGTCAAACCTCGAATAAACATGCCTCACCACTACTATTACTATTAGACTATAATAGTCTCAACAGTATAATTCATTTATTCCTTTATTGACAGGGGAATAGTGAGTGGTCACAGAAATGAGCCCTGGATTGATGGTGCTGTTTGGTTGGTTGATGACGCCCCGTCATACCCAGGAGCAGATGGCAAGAGAATGTCCCATAAACTCAAACAAAACCCAGCAGAGTCTCCGCCATGAAGACAAAAATACCAGTGGAGCATCCTGGGGCAGAAAATGGGCATTTTAGATTGTTTGTACCCCTGATTCCCTCTGCTGCACACTCACTTGTGCACTACACCCACAATCACAATACATTTGCTCACGTTGCCTATTTTCAGGTTTTGATCAGCTTGCTATCAAAAGTATTTACATCTATTGGAGTCCAGTCCAATTTTTCCAAGCTACAACCTCTGTGACTGAGAAATCAAGCCAGTGCCGATGGGCCAAAAACTGCAACTCCTCATTCGGCCGCTTGAAGCTGGCTACAGAACATTTCAACCTCTGTAAGCGCCCATATTCAAATGTCCTCGTATAAAAAACAGTTTTGGTCACAATAACTGATTTCCCTGTTCATGACAACTATGCTGAGTTTTTTTTTTTTTTTTTTTTAACTCACCTGTTTAAATTCGTTATGCAGTTAACAGCAAGGTGCTGTTACTGGGCCTCAGATTCACACTGGACCTTTAAGCCAAACAAAAGTTTGGTTGTAGAGGGAAAAATGTAACTATCGCTTACAGGAAAATAAGTACACATAGTTCATTCAAAAGTCTAATTTGTGCCATTGATTCTCGTCTCGTGACTGCAAACCACTCATCCATTTTGGAATCTGTGGCTGTCAACACTTACTATTGGTCAACACCACAAATTTACTGGTCAAAGGTCAAAGTTCAATACAATACCAAATATTGGAGCAGATTTATTCTGCCCCATGCGGGTGGAGCCACTATTCCACTGGAATTATCTGATATCACTGTTAAAATTTCAACATTTGAAATACTGCTTTAACCACATCTTATGCCATCAATGGCTGAAGGTTACAAGGCCCAAAAGATTCCATCATTTGACAGTATGACATTTGTGTTTTTGTTTTGTTTTTTTCATAAAAGGCTAAACTGACTCAGCTCAATCAGCGCAGGAGGCAGAGCTTATGGAAACTGCTGGTCAGACAATAAAAATACAGGAATATTCATGCAAACAGTAAAGCCTGAATGAAACCTCAGCTGACACTCGGGTTAGCCAGGGCTGCTCAGTGCGTACGTGCATACGTAGCCTCTGTGGTGAATGGAGATCTGATTTTAGTCCTATGTTCATCTCTCTGGACTCCGAGTTGACTCATGAATGCAGAGCAGAGAGGAGGGATGGCTCTAAATAAAGATTTCAGGTCAAAAACAGGAAATGGCTCAGTGAGCAGGGAGGGCAGGGCCATAGCAACACCAACTGGAGAGCTGCACCCACAACATCGCTCCCTCCCCTCCCTCCCTCCCTTCATCTATCCTTATTTATTTCTCCCTCGCTCTTCTTTTATTTCCCTCTCTCTGTGAAATCTGCTTGTCCCTTGTCTTTCTTGCCTTTTTTTGCTGTTTCTTTATCCCTTTTTTATTGCTTGCCTCTGTTTCTGCTTCTCCCTTTCTGCATTCTTCTTCCATTCTGTCCACTTATTCTTTTTTTTCAGAGGTTTTGATTTAAATTCAATCAGACTTTATTGCCACAATTATCATAACGAGAATTGCAAAAGCACAATAAAAAAGGCCAGCCGTTTCTGCCATTCAAACCATAATGAAAGGCTAAATGATTGTTTCAAAACATGCATCATAAAATTGAACACAATCATCAGAATCTACAGTAACATAAAACACGCTGTGCTACAAGACATTCACAAACCAGTTAACTCTCTCTTCCATTGTTATTGTGCTCTCTTTGTCCATGTTGCACTCTGCATATATCAGGTTGCGTGTGTGTGTCACTATCAGTGTGAGCCTGACTCACGGTGAGTTCACTATTCCCACTCAGCGCTGCGGCCCAGTACATGAGGCTACATGTTGCTTCCATCCATCACAGCGTTGCACCTTTTGGTGGTAACACACAGGATCACGTCTGTTGCTAGAATTAGTTCTCCGGCCATCACATTCCATTTATACTCACCGTGACAGCACGAGGGGTGTTTTTATATCATCAAGGTCTGTAAATTCACACAGACACATGAGCAGAAAATGCCAGAATGACACACACACACACACACACACGCACCCGGGAATAACTGATTCATACACTTGTGTCTGTGTGTTACTCATAAGTTTTGTTTACGTGAACAGTGCATCGGTTCTGTTATATATTTGTAATAAAGGAATCATGACACATTACGAGCAATGTGTTACAGTGTGAGTCTTTCAAGGCCTTCATAGGTGCAATAGCACTGAGTTAGTAGTTTGTGTTGTACTGTACTAGGTTAGTAATCCACTATTACTGCCAATGTACTATTACTATTGCTACTACAGTGAAAAGTACTACTATAAACACTTCCACTGCTACAAACATTACTACTTTGACAGTCATCGCTGTTGCACCTATGTCTACAACTATTACTAATACTGTTGCTGTTACTACCACTGCTATTTTTTTCTGAACACAGTCACCACCAGTTTCTCACAACATGGGTTTGAAGTAGCATCTACATACACAGGCACACTTTATAATATTACTTAGACAATTATACATATGTATATACAGCAAAGTTATTCAAGTAGTTTATTACTCATCCCATGACCCCAGCCATCAGGACTACATGCCTATAGGCCTAATGCTAATTCATAAACTTATTGTATCTCACTGACAGCATAAAGAATCAAACTCTTCTGTCTCCCGGCTAATCAAAAGAAAAAAAGTCCCACGTCGTAATCACTTGGCCCTACTTTCTCTCTTTTTGTATCTCTGCGCTGCTGCAAGATGACAGACGAGGGCTGGGCTGCGCGGAGAGAGCATGGTGGGGCCGAAAGAGCCGGGTCGCCCCATTCCGACGCGGCACGTCCGCAAACAAAACTAAACAGTAGTGGTCACTTGCAGCAGCGCAGTGATACAAAAAGAGAGAAAGTAGGGCCAAGTGATTACGACGTGGGACTTTTTCGCGGACATCGGTTTTGCGATGCAAATAAATCACTCTTTTGAACACATGCTGTTTTGAGAAGAAAAACTTTTTATTTACGTGTCCCTGGAAACCTGCCGGACTACTTTCGTTGCTGACCAAACCTGGACAGAACTCGGCCCACAGGACACTGTCGGGGGTAAGTCGGTGTGGCTGTGCGACACTACTGACGGGGATGCCATACAGTTTCATGTCAAAAATCCCGAACTATCCCTTTAAGACATCACAAGTTGAGAATAAGCTGTGAACCGCCAAAAAAGGTTGGGGACCAGTCGTACGTCATGTCGAAGATGACAAAATGACTCTCATGATGCTATCGGTCTTATCTTGACTTGAGGACCACAAATTTATAACAGAAAGCCTGCACTGCAAATTGGGGACATGGAGGTTAAAACACATGAGTATTTACCAGGCATGAAGTATCTAACGAAAAGATGCTATCAAGCTGCATTATGGGAATTGTAAGATCCAGTGCAGTTTTTTTTTAATCTTGTCACATACTAAAGACTAAAAGTCAGGATATCTTGGTGTCTGCTGCTTCAATTTAGGCAGTTTTTTTTCAAAATCTGTCTGTCTTGAGTTCCTCACTTTATGGAAGTGTAATGCTGAATACTAGATCACCACATGATGGGACGATTGATTTTGCTAGGCCTGTGTTTAGGTGGCTGCATAGTAAAGATACAGAGTTTAGTTAGTCTTTAAACTAAAACTGCAATGATGTTCATTTGTTTTGTTGAGGTCACAGCAGGTGATCAACTCAATGGTTAATTTTTGTGGCTATAGTTTGTGGTGGAGTAGCAAGTTTTGTCCCCATCTTTTCTTATCTTTCTTACATTTTTCTTAGGTACCCCACAAGAGGTCAGATGAGGCCATATTTGTCTGAAGAGGAGCAAAGAGGAAGAAAATGTTGGAAGTTCTCTTGCATCACATTTGGAAACTATAAACCCACAGGAAAGTGTAGAGGCAGGGCTTTGGGAAACAACACTGAAAACATCCAAAACTGAAAATTTTCTGTTCCAAAAACGAAAACATCTAAAATTGTCTTAAACAAAGAAGACAGAAAAAAAGAGTGAAACCGGCAGAAACATCTGCGTGTGCTGGCAGATTTGGGGAGAGTCTGTGTGAAGAGGACCACAGAATATGATTAATACTATTAGACATGGGTGTGGCACAGCAGCCCAACATGGAGAGAAAGAGGGAGAGGGAGGGAGATAGAGCTGTGGGGTGGGGGGGGCTCCACACCAAAAACACCCATCTGCCTTCTTTCCCATTCTCTCTCTTTGTCTCTCCTCCTCCTATTCTGTCTTTGTCTCTCCTCCTCTCGCTTTGTCTCGTTATTAGTGTCCATCATTCCCCCTCTTTGCCCCATACAGATCCCCAAGCCTCAATGACACACACACACACACACACACACACACACACACACATCCATATATATCATAATATATATCCATGGTAAGTGTCACGACTTGGTACTATACTATTTTAAATGATATGAACACCCATACAGACACATATCTCATCATCCTTCAGAAACTTAGTGCCTTGACTCATGCACTTGAGAAGTGCAAGTAAGTGAGCAAGTTGACCTCCTGCATTGTTGCCATTTTAGATAAATATGCCTCCAAAAATGCAATCATACCACCAAGACTCAGCACCACCAAACTAGTGGTTTCTTGCAATGTTGCAATGTTCCTCTGAGCATTTACACTCGTTCTGTTTGTGACACTCAGCAGCAGCTTTCCTGAGTTTATCTTATATGGGAGTTATGAGGCAGCAAACAACTAGTCTAGCTGAAACTTTGTTGAGTTTTTCAGAGCAGATTGTCTTGCCTGATATAAATTTACAAGGACTTATAGTATGGTTACAGGATGGTTATATGGGACTACAATGTTTATTCTGAGGTTCAAATGTGAAGTGAAAATCTTTAATGTGAGTCAGTCAGGAGCTCATAATGTAAATATAAATTATGATAAATTATTTTTCATATTGTTCAATTTGTCACCGCAGAGCGAGTCAACAGTGCTGCAGGTAGCAATGCTGCAGGATAAACTCACTTCAGTGATTTACCTGAATGAGAGCCTTTGTTGCATATTATCTCTCTATCTCTCTCTCAGTTTGTCTTTTGCACTCCACCATTAGCCTCCATTTCAGACAAAATAACAACACAAAGCAACCTGTCCACACACACAAAAAAGGTTACTTGCTAAAAATGTTCCAGCTTATCGTCTCAGGAACACGGGTTAGCATGCTTTCACACCTGTAGTTTGGTTCATTTGCAGTAAAGTGAAACATGACACATAGTTGCAGTTTAGTTCTGTTCTGGTTCCTGTTGAGTTTTCACAAACCGAACAAATCCAGGAAAAGTAAAAAGACTTATAAAGACTGTGTGGCAAAACAACAAGTTTATAAGCATGTATATTAATGTTCTTTGGTGCCAAAAAGAAAAAGTGATTATGATCAATATTAGTATTATTAAACTACAAATCAACCACATGTTATAAATAATGACAAACAGGTAGAGGAGATGATATAGAGCAGTCTTGTGTGGTAATAATACAGTGACATATTACAGCTGGATCACTGTGTGACTTTTTAATGAACTAACTGCCAACGTATACAAAGTATCACACAGCAAGCCACAATTTTAACTGCTTTTGACTGTCCGATTGATCAGGGAAAATCCCTGCATTTGCGTGCAGATACATTACCATGGTTACCAAATGATTTACATAAATATATGCAACACTTATTCAGATCGATTATAAGATCGCTTCCTGAACAGTTAACGCACAGCAGAGAGATTTGGATGCAGTTCAGCTTTTGTAACGGTGTCACACGTCTATGATTCATTTGCTTTCACACAAACAAATCACACCACTTGGAAGCAGACCCTAGAAGGCCCTCTGCTTTGATCCAGTTGTTTAGCCCACACCAGGGTTTTCACAACCAGCCCAAACGAACTGTACTAATGTGCCAGGGTTTGTTTTAACCGAATCAACGGGGTTAGGTGTGAAAGAACCCTTAATGATCTTGTCATCTCAAGATATTAAACCCTTATCTCATGGTCGTGATTTAATTATATTTGTCAAGATGACAAATGGCCTTTTGTAAGCCTGTGGCAAAATTACAGTTTAATTACAGTGTCTCCGCATAATACAAATCGTTGTACCAGGATGATCAAGACTTAAAAGTGTCATTATCTCAGGCTGACGGGCTTCTGTACATCATGATCTATCTAGGTGGGTTTCATTATTGAGTCATTCCTGTTATCTCTGTTAGAAGAGTTTGTTGTCGAAATAAAATTCGACAATTCAGTTGTGATCTGGGGGAACAGATCTCAATCTCAAATCAGATAACTGGCCTCAAACCACGGGTGATAATTTGTGATCAAAAGCAGCACTGTCAGCTCAGCTGCTCAGAATCTGTTTCATTTACTGCCCTGAATATCCCATGCAACAGCGTATACATGAGCAAGTTGGGCAAAAGTTGGAGTTCTTGCTCTGTTGTGATTTGATAGCAGGGGAAACCCACCAAGCGTTTGTCATTAAAACACAACCTTGGCTTGCTGTGAATGCAGACATGTGGTCATTTTCTACAATTTCTTCTTCTTGACTGCATCCTTCAAACTCATAGAGATTATACTTGCATAGTGTGCCAGAAAAGCGTTGTTCTTGGGCTCGTACATGTACAACAGCAACACCCAGACCCATTTTGGAAAAGTTCTGGTGCTCAGATTCTGTCTGTGGTGGCTGGAGAAGGGCATTTTAACAGGAGAAAGAAACTAAATAATGCTGCACTGAGTAAGTATGGCAGTATTCTTCTTCTCAATAAATTTCCTATAAAGGATCTGATAGATCTTATTCCTCTGTGCCACAGAGCTCCACTGTTGTCCAAAAACACATCAATGAGCACCTCTTGATTTATCATGATACAGTTTTTATGCCTCATTATTTTCCTTCCTACCTTTCCTCTGAATAGACTGACGAATTTAAGGAGTTAAGTCTATATATAGAAACTAGTTAGGGCCCTCCAAACAAAACTTTTCATCTTGGAGGAAGAGGGCTTGTGCCTTGGCTAAGAACATGGGTGAGAGACCCAGACAGAAAGACAGAGAGGGAGCAGCGAGTGGGAGGGAGGGAGGGAGGTGTGTTTACTCATGGCTGTGTGACGCCTCCAGTGTCAGGTGACTTACAGGAAAGAAGTTGTTGTTCTCTTTCTCTCTCGCTCTGTCTCTTTCATTTCAGTCCTTCTCCCTTTTTTCCTCATTTCACAACTGCTCGGATGAAATGTTTTTCTCTTCTCTTTTTTTGCACGTTGTTTATCAGACTGCCTAATCAGAGTACAAAATGTCAAAAACAAGCAAGAGGTGATGCATCCGAATCATATTAGACGACCAATTATTTGATTTCAAAGCGGTCGCTGTAAAAAAATAAACCTTTTAAAGCCGAGTTCAGTTAAGCCAGTCAAGACATTATGAGACACTGTAATAACTGCCCAAGACATACAGCAGTACACTGCTCTGTTGTATGTTTACCCTAACCCTTTATTGTTTGTGTGTGTGTGTGTGTGTGTGTGTGTGTGTGTGTGTGTGTGTGTGTCTGTGTGTGCGAGTGTGTCTGTGTGTGTACCCGTCCATAGCAAACTGGTAAGTGTGACACATTCCATTGGGACAACTCACCGATAGTCTAGCAGTAGATGGGACACAGATACCTCTGTCCACTGGGAAAACTCAACAAAAACACATTGATGGTGGAGAATTCAGTTCCCACAATCTGACGTTTTTTTTGAGAAGGTAGTGGAAACAGTGATGGTTGTTGTAGTAGAGGAAGTAGTGGTGGTGGTAGTAATACTGGAAGTGATGGTTGTATTATGAGCAGTAAAGGTGTTAGCCTACAGTCATGGCAGTAGAGAGAGTTATAATAGCTTGTTACAGACTTGTGCACACTCTTGTATTATTACATGTGAATGTGTGTGTGTGTGTGTGTGTGCATTCATCCCTCCTGAGCTCCTTTGTTGTCTTGCCTCTAATAATAATTTCTGCAGCGTTTTGTAAAGTGCACTTTGAGTCAAACTCAACTGCAGCGTAAACTCTGTGGAGGGAGATCCTGTAGCTGAAAACAGGAAGGTCATTAATCTTCAAGAGAAAGCGAGCCGACTCAAAAGTCATGGCACGAGGAAGCAGCCACAGCGGTTCAGCTTTAGAGACTCACGGCCAGTGAGCACAATTTAGCTTCTTCATCTTTCTTTTCTCAGTCTTTCCACCCTGTAAGCTTCATTTTACTAGTCCTTCTCTTCATTCCAAGAACAATATCCATGTTTTTTCTCCCTTTGGTGTTGCTTTTTGTTGTTTTCTTATCAGCGACAGTCATAACAATGTGCAAAAAGTAGGAAATGATAGACAAAAGTAAAGAAAACTGATAAAAGTGTGTCACTTTGGAGTGGAAGGCTTCACCACCCTTTCACACCCCTCAAACTGAGACACATTGGACTAAAACACATGAGACCCCACAAGATTTCTTATCTAACATCATGCTTTATCTGAGATGGCACACAAGATACATTTGAAAATGCTCTCTTGGGTCTTCTTTGGCCTTCCATCCACACAAAGCCAGTCTTACACATCCAAAAACTGACTATAAAACATTTTCCTTAGTGGATGTGCTTGAAAACGCAGTTCTTGCATTGTAGTGAGCATGAAAGTTCACTAAAAAACAAATAGGTGCAGTGAACATGTAGGGTGGTGAGATGGCATTATCTATGAGTACAATAGGCCTCAGTGTGCTTCAGATGATGTGTTGAACTGGTAGACTGGTAGAATCTGAAAACCCTTTCTGACATTGAGGGATTGCATCTCATAATTCACTTCTCCAAACTATCAACCCAAGATCAATCAAGTGATTGGCCAGTTAAGTAGGTAGGGTGTGAACTTCATTGATACAACGACTGCTTCTGTCACTTTTCCTGTGTACACGGACGGAGGAGAGACTTACAGCCAAATTCTACCGGGCATGTATGCGGTGCTTCCTGAACGGTCCGGTTCAGAAGCATTCCAGAAGCAGGTACCCATTTCACTTTATTGAGGTTACATGGCAGTTCTGTTTTTGACAGACACCGCAAGCAGTCCATGGAGAACGTACCAACAAAGCATCACGGTTGCAATGTGACAGAGACGTGCCCAGTGGGGTTTTGGCTTTATGGTACCTTGTTTCTGCTTACTCCCATTCAAAGAGACTCAACACTTACCGGTTGTTTGAACAAACAACCAGTAGGAGTCACTACTTTGTGACTCAGACCTGCAAATAATGATCATTTTCATTATTAAACTGTTTAAAATATTCATTTAGCCTATAAACTTAGTCTATAAACATTCTTTTCTGCCTGAAAATGAAGCCAAAAGAACTTGAAAAATCAAAAATCTAGATAGCGACAGCTTATAATGCTAAACTCAAGGCTTTGCTCATGGTAAATTGCAGCTGATGGCAACAATCCAGCAGTTACAGTATGATAATATATGTAACATGAAAGAAGAAACAACACGTTCTCTCTTACTCATACATGAAATGTTAATACATTCAGAGTTGTTTGTTTGTTGCTGCATTCTTACATGATTTGTTGGTGGCCATTGTTAGCTAGTATTAGCAAACCTTGGATAAATACTGCTAACTGACTGTATTCAGCCAGTTTGTCAACCAAGAATTTATGACTGTCTATTCATGTTACACTCTGTTCTAGCATTTACCGTGATCCTGTAATTTTCACTTATACAACTTGAATGGACAGAGCATGAGTGACTTAGGTTTCTAAAGAGTGGTTTTGAAGATCAAAATATGAACCTCTGGCTGCCGCCATGTTGGCTGTCCTGCCTATTCAAACTACTGGCTAATCAAAAAATCGGCAAAAACAAGGTGGGGTACTGAAACAAGCAATATGTAACAGCACCTACCTGTCAATCAAAGTGGACATGCTGTTAATTCTGCATAACTTTAAACCTTAATATACAGATGAGTTGTATAAAAAATCACCCTCAGTACAGTTGTCATGAGTGGGGAAATTAGCTATAGAGACCAAAACCGTTCAGAAACGTTTATTTCTGAGGTGAAGTCGGACATTTTAATTAAGGCAGAAATGTTCTGGAGCCAGCCTCAAGTGGCCGCTAGAGGAATTACAGTCTTTGGAACTTCTGCATTGGCTTCATCCTCCAATAACTGTCTTATATGACCAGTATCTTATGGTGGCTAAGATTATGTTAGCAAACTTATTGCTGTAAAACTCACATTCAACCAAAACCCTGCCTTTTCTCTACTTGTAAGGTTGTTACACTATATGTTATTTTACCAGTCATCATCTGAATTGTTACTTGTGGCCACTGTCCTCAGCTGAACTTACTCACTTTACTATATTTACTTTATTATGGAGGTATTATTATTATTATTAATCATTTTACAATGCGTTGCAATCAGATAACTCTAATCCTGTTTGATGTTTTAAATAGCAGTTATCAATTTTTCTCAATATATTCTTACAAACCTTATGTGCAAATGCTTTTTTTAATGGTGATACAATGTTGTAGAAAAAAACAGTAATCTAATTATAGTTCAGTTACATGCACCAGTAATCCATTACTTCTTCCCCTGCTGCTGCCCTCCTACGCCACAGCAGACTGGCTGAGTCAGCTCCGCTGCTCTATCACGATTCAGCCTGACACACTTTCCCTCCATCAACCCCCCTCACTTTCCTTCATGAATCTCTTCATTCACTCGGAGCTGCGTTCAAAACTTCCTCAGTTCTCTGATTTTTCTGTTTTCTGTTTCATCTGATCACGATCGTTCCCCTTCTATCTCTTTGCAGTAAGATATAAACACCCCCCACCTCTGCCTCGCTTTTCTCCTCTATTTTATTCTTTCGACCCCCTCTCTCCCTCCCTCCCTGCTGGCTGCCTTCAGGGTAGCAGAAGGGAAGTGAATGGCTTCAACCCTCCCAGCTGGTCCCATCACCCAGCAACCCAGAGCAAAACAAAAGAACACACACACAATCCTACGAACAGGCACACACACACAGACAGGGTTCACTAGCAGATGAGTATGTGCATGTTCTTAGACACATGCAGACAGATGAATGCATGCACATACACACACACACACAAACACACACACAGCCATCCAGCCATCTCCCACCATCCCTTCCTCCAGTTCCCCACCCATCAACCCCTTCTCCCCTCCCCAGCGCCCTCTCCAGACACCCAGTCCTTTGTCCACACTCTGCTCAGCACAAAAAAAAAAACATATTTGGTGAGGAAAACAGATGAACATGTGTTAGTCCAAAAAGAGTCAATACAAAGCAAAGAGTAAATGCACTGTTTGTGTTTGTGGTTCTCACACACACTCACTTAAATACATAAAAACTCCACCTGAGCTCCAAAACAAAGCTAAATTCTGTAGCAAGTCAGAGCTCAGGAAACCTGCATGGTCTTGTGTGCACTTTAACTTTCACTGTGTTGCCGGCACTGCTGCTGCTGGACCAAACAAAAGACAAACTACAAACCTATCACATGGATTTTTAATTGCATGTGGTGTTAAAGGTGGGGTCAGTCATCCTGACGACGGATGATTTTCTTTTTGAGGTTGTCAAATACCGCCACTTTGGGTTATGGTAACCCGGATGGAAATAAAGTGGCCACATATGTGGCATTCATTCTGGCAATGACACTCATCAAGCCAGCAACCCAAGGTGTTGGCATTGGATGACCTGGGAGCATGTGCTCGCTCTGAGCCACTATTTTTGTTTCCCACTTATGTCGTTATTTGACGATAAGGCTCAAGAATCAACTTTCTCCAGAATCACTGACCTCACCTTTAACACAAGCCATCTTTCTGACTTCATTCAATCAGTCTCATTCATATCTCTGCTCAGCATTAATTTGCATGTGCCTTCTTGGATTCAAAAGTCTGGTTCAGCTCTTCCCTAACCATAACAAAATATGCAATATGCTATTACATATAAAACACACTGCACAGCCTCCTGCAGTCGTTGATGAAGGACTTACGGAGTGTCTATTTTATGCTTTGACGTGGTTGTTGATCTGAGACTCTGAGTTCTTCACACTTGACTTGCTTTGTGTTGGGAGCTCTGGGTGTCTGGAGGTACAGATAAGATGGGCCTTGGAGAAATTCAAGACTGTCTTGATAATACTGACTCAGAAACAACATTGACTCAGAGTTACCCAGATTGCTTGCCTCCTCCTAGGTGGCCCAAGTTGGGGGAATTTTAAAGTTGTGTGATATGCAACAATGAGTTTTTGGTATCTGACTGTGTTGATGTCATGCATGCGTCATGCATACTTTCTCTGGTATCAGATTTGTGTAGTATATAATCAAGTATGAAGATCAGAGATTGACCAAAAGTACAAGTTTTCAACTAGGGTTCTACAAGACTTTGAAGGTGCACCCGTTAGGTTCACTCTGGACAAGGTAACGTTCTTGAAGCTCAGTTAAACAGAAACATTTCAAGTTAACCAAAAGCAGTTTCATTACAAACATGAGGTCAAGCAGGGTCCTGCCTTAAGTGCAGTGTTGCACCTGTACCTTGATATGGATTTCAGACTTGATCCAGTTTGTGAATCAGATCGGTTGTGGGATTAAGAGTTGTATAGATGACAAGCAAGTGGTGAATGTGACATTCTTGGTAAATGTTTTGAAGCACATCATCTAATTCTAATTTAAAAGTACTAACTGTCTGTTGAATATGGAAATTCATTCTTGACTTCAGCTCAAAGGCCCATGATCAGAACATTCTAGACAAACTCTTCAAATCACGAAGAGTCAGCACAGACTAAAGGTACAACAGCCCCTGAGAGGAAGACTGGTGTGGTTTGTAACATCACATGTAAAAGTGGTGGGGAAACACTACTTTGGTGAAACTGGGCAGGAGGACACAAGCTGACTATGGAAATCAAGATACTGACTGGCAAGAGGTCAAAGATTATCAACCAGGCGTCAGAGGATGGTCGAAGAAATATTCAGGAGGACTTTCACATACAACTCCAAAGACAAACAAGAGAAGTGATTCTGTATTGAGTGTCTGCATGGGTATGGATTTTTACAGCACAGATGTAGAAAAATTAAGTTTTCCAATCCATCCTCTTTGATTCAGTTTTCATCTCTCTTATCCGAAAACCCTTGTTTTATTCTTCCCTCTCTTTCACTTGACAGAGAGGAACTTGACTTAGATTACTGTTTTTACAGGAACCATTGGGGGCTCTGTCCAAATCAGAGTTGATAAATTGTCTTGACTTCCCTGGTTCCCATCTGTCTTCCCTCTACCAGCTGACATCGGTTCAACATCGTACACCTCCCTCTATCCAACTGTGACTGTGAGATGCAGTCAAAGGTTTGTTCTTGATCACGGAAACGGTAAATTGATGTAAAAATTCACTCAAGATCCACTTACAGTTTCCCAGAACTTTTAACCAGGTCTTGTAGTCTTGTAATGGAGATGTTATCAACTTTGTCACGTGACAACAGATGGTGAGATGGGAAATTGCCTTTATTTCATCACCATCACTATCACCTCCATTATCACCCATACCTCAGTGCAAACACAACAAACAAACAGCTACAGGCATATATATCTGTGTGTATATATATGATTATATTTCTGTGACCCTCATGTGAATCTGCACATCCTGTACAAAGCATTTAAAAGTCAATACATGTCACAAACTACATCTAGACATGTTTATCTTACATGGCTGTCACACATTGCTGTTCTAACTGACTGTGTATTTTGTTGTTTCTATTGTATATCCCATTTTCATTTGTTGCTGCAATGTCCAAGGCATGAACCCACAGCAGCTAATTTTGGTGGACACTTATAGCAGAGGAACTAAAATGCAGCAGCTATTGTGCAACAAAATAAAAATTCATCTTCATAAAATCAGAGGGAAAGCAGTCAGAGCAGGGCAATGACTGGAGGGGAAATAAACAAACCAGACTACTAAATATTTAGTTAACTTTCTCATTCGGCTTGGTGATTGTAAGCCAAACCAAACCTGTAAGAAAAATGCTTTGCTTCCAAGTTTTTCAGCCCAAACTGCTCAAACAAACAAATAGAGGGAAAGTGAAATGGAGTGAGGTTTTCTGGAAACGGCACAATGTGGAAAACCTGAATGTGGCTTATGCAGGCTTCAGGAACATAACAGCAAATAGGATGGAAAATTTGGGGGGAATGATCTGAACTGATTCCAGTCCAGACTCGTGTGGTCCGATCCTGTCTAAACACTCTACTCAAACATCACTCTACAGTGAGACTAGATATGTTGAGCCTAGCTCAGGCTAGTTAAGAGCGGTTCAGTTTGGTTCGGTTCAAAGCCAAACCAGCGTTGTCTTCTCCAGTTAAGCCCAGTCCAAGACAGCGTGTCCCAGTCTGCAACCATCTTAACCAAATCCCTCAGAGGCAGTAAAGTCTGGCCTTGCAAACTGTCCCAGCACCAGTCCCAGTAAACACAATGAAACACAATACAACCCACAACAAACGCACACACACACACACAGCCCTTATATGGCAGAGCGGTGTGTTTGCTGTCCTCCACATTAATTATTGAAGAGAAAAATCCACTATGGAACAAGTCTGCCAAAGAGTCATGAGAACTGGCCTCAGCTGTCTACACACACACACACACACACACACACACACACACAGTGTATCTTATAGACTATATGAGTTATTTCGACTTGTATTTTGCAACTTGTACAGCCCAGTCTAATATTTAAACATAAAATCCACTGTGCAGACGGACACCACTGACTGATTCATCACCTTTTTGGCGTGTTATCCTTTGCAAGCAATGTCTACCCAAATGAGGAGTGATTACCCCATTTATTTATTCATTTATTTTATATAAATTCAATTAAATTGGAGGTAAACGCTCCAATATTTCATCAGAACAGGTTAGGGATAGGGTTAGATGTGATCATTATATCTCTTCTTTCCTCTCCTATCGTGTTAATTCTCTTGTGACCCTTCAGACTTTCCTCAAGACTTCCTGGTGGGATCCCGTCCCAAATGCACAGTCTGTTTTTACCCTCATGAGGGAGCAATGCAACATAAAGCAGAAGGAAACAGCTTTCCTACTGGAGTGGCAATCTTATCCATTTCAACTGTGTGTGCATGCATGACCGACTGCGTATACCATGGAATGGTGTGTGTGAATTTGCTTCCCGAAGCACACACTTCTCGCTTCCACACAAAGCCCAAATTATGGTGTTGCACACATCATCATTCAGTCAGAGACCCAAACAGTAATCTCCCCAAATGCTACTCTGCACCATTGACACAGATATCAGCCACTTGAATGGCTGCCAAGCTGACACAGCACTGTATAACAAAGTATATAATCATTAGGCCATAATCATACAGTGGCTGCAAGCCAAATATCCCAATATCAGTCCCAGCCTGTTAACACTCACACTTACTCATTTGCCATGGCTGTTCTTTTCAATGTGGGGACCAGTCCCTAATGAAATACTGTGACAGTGCTATTGTAGAATACTGTACAGTCTAGTTGGGGTACACACTGCTTCTAGACTTTGTCAGCACTTTTATATAGGTACACAATATAAGTATATAAGTATTTATACACGGCATCTGCTATTTAAGCAAGCAACGCCCCTCTGGAATCTGAGTAAACAATCCAGAGAGTATCTATAGAGCGCATGTCCGCAAATAGAACTCAATGTCCTATAGACAGGGAAGCCTTGCACACGGCATATTCTGCAGAGGTACTGGTACCTGCAAGACTGCATGAACATGCATATGACTCAACTCACTGATTTAGGATTATATGGCTAATTCATCTGCCGATTTCTCATTGAATTGTTTTCATTGTCAACATTAGTGACTGATGAGTGACTCACTCATCTTTGTCAAGAGGCAAGTCCAGTTGCAGCGCCCCAGCACCCAAGCTAAATTTGGCTTGTGGGAGTATCAAGATATGCAATATACAGTAAAGACAGTAAATGATCACCTGTCAGACATGGAAACTTGATTTTGTTTTGCTCTAAGTGCGGTGGAGTGGTGCTACCACGAAAGATCAAGCTTTTAAAAGATCAAGTGGAAAAACATATTATTGCATTTGCATTGCATTTAAATACATATTAATCACACAACTTATCAATTTACTATGATGACGATGGCTAAAGGTCCAGTGTGTAGGATTTCATAGCATCTAGTGGTGAACTTGCAGATTGCAAACAAATGAACACCAGCACAGTCCCCATCCAAGCTAATAGGAGAAAAAAGACCCTATCTAGAGCCAGTGTTTGGTTTGTCCATTCTGTAGAAACAGTGAATATAAAACCTGCTCCCTCTGTAGATATAAAAGGCTGAGTCTGAACTCAGAAAGACGGTTCAGGTGCTTATACACAAATGAAATCACACTTATGACTAGTATATTCAACATTTTGCCAGTAGATTCCTCTAATTCTTACACACTGGACCTTTAATGTGTTTTCTGAAATAACAGTAGTCCAACAAATCAAAACTGAAAAGTGAGGCAATTGGCAATTTTTTTGCATCATCATGAGGTTTGTTCAGTTTATGAGCAAATATCTGCACAACATTCCTGTAAGCCACAGCTGTACTGACAATGAGCATAGTAACCATTACACCTGCCAAATATCAGCAGAGTAACGTTGTCACTGTATGTGTTAGCAAGTTAGCATGCTGATATTAACATTTAGCTCAAAACACCGCTTTGTCGGTGCAGCACCATGGAGCCACTCTCCTGTGAGATAAATAATTAACAGCAACATTACAGTGCATTCAATGTGTTTGATCCTATAGGCTCAATATGCTTTACCTATGGAGGAACTACACCGGTATTAATGCAGCATGATGACTATAATGCATAACGCCGAGCTGCTCTTGGTTATGACGACATGTTCAGCATGGAAGAACATGTTCTTACTGTCACTTGTATGCTTACAGAGGGAGGAGGGGTGTGTGGGAGGGGGTATTCCAACAGAGTACATGATGTAACACGGACTACTATACAGGTAGTGGAGCAATGAGTGACTGTGCTGAGGGAGGAAACATGATAACATCTGTATGTTTATGTGCCTGTGTATGTGTGTGCATGTGGTTTAGTTTATGTATATCATTCTCAAATTATGTTATCTATCTATCTATCTATCTATCTATCTATCTATCTATCTATCTATCTATCTATCTATCTATCTATCTATCTATCTGTCTGTCTGTCTGTCTGTCTGTCTGTCTGTCTGTCCTCTCTCTGAATGCAGCCTTATCTATTATTAATCCTCTGTTCTTTTGGCTCTCGTTAAGAGGCCTGCTCTGCAAACGCTGCTCTTCTGACATCCGATCCCCCTGTTAGTGTGTGTATGTGTGTGTGTGTGTGTGTGTGTGTGTGTGTGTGTGTGTGTGTGTGTGTGTGTGTTCTGCATGTACAGTATATGTGCCTGAGATCTATACTTGTGCAGTCTTGTCTCCTCAGGATCCCTCAATGCAGCACAATTCTTTCACAGTCATTAGATACTAAGTGCATTGTGATGCACGTCATAAACACACTGTAAGTACCACGGAAACGGCGTGTGTAATATCGTATTGAATCATGCTCTAGCATGCTTTATCATTCTTTAGCTCCTTTCTCAAACGACACAACATTGTCATTTTCAAAAAAAATCTGTGTAAGATGTGAAGAATTATTTTAATAATTAGAACAAGAAAATCCAAATAAATGGCTGTCAACAGAGTTAGGATGTGTATATGATATATTTACATTTACAACAAACCGTGCAAAACTAATAGTCCCCACTCAATGTCCACACTAGATTTTTTTCAGGGCTTACAACCGAGCAAGAAGCTAACAGGTCCATCTCATATTGCTGGGTTGGACCATGGTGCTGTGACATGATTGAACAGCCTGGAAAGAGCTGGTGTGTGGACCGTGAGCTGAATCTCTCTTTTTTTTTTTTTTACCATTTCTATCAAGAATAAAGTTTGTAGTTTCTGTTCTAAAATCTTCTTCAGTACACGTTTTATTTTTGTATTTCCATGTTCAACATTGTGCCAAATTACAGCATATTTTGCTTAACACAGATTTATTATAATGAGTGCCAGATACTATCTATTCCAGTTTGCCTTCCTAACCATTTCCTGATTGTTACAAGATCTCAAAAGATAAGGCTGCTATTCATGTATTCATGCAGGGAGCCACTCAACACAGAGATAACTGTTTTACACATTCGCACACTTCAGACTTACAGAGCACACCCATGCACACAGGAGGCATTAAACATAAAATATATTTAAAATACGAGTGTGTCTGTGAAAATATCACTTTTAAGTAAAGCTGCATGAGGTGCCACACACAGACACACACACACATAATCACCATGTGAAACAGAAAGAGAAAGAAGGAAGCGAGAAAAGGTGCTGCTTGTGTGAATAATGAAAAGGAGGTCAGTGCCAGGAGGGGTGGGGCGATGGTGAACACTCTGCTCAAAGTAAAGAGAATATAGCACTGCCACATCCACACACACACACTAGATCATCTATTGTGATAGTGGATTGTCAAGTAATGGGACAAACTACACTTAAATGTTTCATCGTTGGCACCTCCCTTTAACTTGTGCTTTTTCAATTACTGATGCAAATTCTACTGTCTGTTCGCCCTTTTGTACAGTTCAGATGTGAGACCTCTCACATCCGTTGATGACTTCTGACTTCATTAGTCAAAAATGGAAAAGAAGAAATCTACATATGGAAGCAAGTCATGTATTTCCTTGGTTTTGTGGTTGAATTTGTGGATGAAGAAGCTCTTTTGGTTTCTCAGACAACAGATTGATAATTTGTTAAACAACTCCCCCGAACAGTGATTATCCAATCCTAGCTTAGCAACTGTAACTAGGCAATATAGGCCATACAAGCTTTAGATTTCTCCACATGTTGAAGTGGGATTCAGAGGGCTGTATTAAGCCAACCTGAGTTTGGAGCGTAGTGTCTTTTTACGCTTTTCATCACAAAATGAGTGTTTATCTGCAGTGATGTAACATGCAATCATCATTAGATCATTGTTAGAATGAGACTGAGGTCCTCAGTCATCATGGAGCCAACCATCTTTCTACAGTCACCTGCCTTTTGCGTTTTCTGTGTTTCATGTCCACCATAGGTCTTAGTTCTCCTTCACACCTTCCAGGCAGGTAGGGTGGAACAAGGGGGTTGCACTTAACAAATACACTGCTAGATGGCACTAAATTCTAGACTCTGGTCTTTTAAATGCGTCCTTATCTCGCTTGTAAGACTGGCTAACTCTAGTGACTGTCCTCCATCAGCTGGTGAGGATGATAACTTTCAGGATCTGTTTGGTTTACCATAATCAAATGCATATTTAAACCATCATCACACTCAATCATTACACTTGATAGAATCATGAAAAAGTCAGCCTGCAACAGGTTTTTTAAACTACACATGGGGCTAATGTCAGCTACAGCTGATAAGATGCCATTATTTTAAAAAATGTACATATATATATATATATATATATATATATATATATATATATATATATATATATATATATATATATATATATATATATATATATATGTATGTATATATATATATGTGTGTGTGTGTGTGTGTGTGTGTGTGTATGTTTTAAAATGAACTTTAAGTGGTAAACCTGCTATTCACATTGTAAACTGATGATATATAGACATGCAACAGTAAGGGGGGGCTGGGGCTAGCAAGCAGCTAATTTTACAATAACACTCCAGTAACAAGCTTCTTAAGAGCATCTTAATCGATCTCTTTTCATTTGAAGACTGCAATTAGAACTCACGGCCAGCACAATTTTTTGCCAAGTCCAAAGCAGTATTTCTGTGGGCTGAAACTGTTCATCGTCACTGTTTTGCTGGTGAGCGATAGCTGACGGGAGCCACAGTGAGGGTCCAGAATGACATTCAACAAATGGCAAAGCCCACAACATTGCAGGAACATGATCTGCACCTCTGCCTGCTGTCTGACTGACCGCTACGCCCCCGTGCACGACAAGTTGGAAAGGATTACTCTGAATTTAGACCGTTTGGGTCAGAATGAAACATATCCCTTCATGCACATGCCCATATTAATAAGCTTAATATAGCATCTGTGCAAAGAGATACCGAGCAGAGAGTCTAAGGCTCAGGTTCACCAGATAACCCTGCTTATTGGTGATATGAGAGGGGATACCTGTTCACTGTTAGGGCTGGTGTAGTGCAGTGGAGCAACGACAGTCCTACTGAGGGATTATTGTGTGGCGATGCTATCATCACAACCACTCTCCCACTGTCTATTTATAGTTCACAGAGCTCTCTCTCTCTCTTTCTCTCTCTCTCTGTCTCTTTCAGTCTCCCTGTCAGATTCTCCATGCTGAATGCCAAATGCATTAAAAGGAGAAGGTCAGAAAAAAACAGAAACACTAACCAGCATTTAGTGGTTTTAAACTCAGCGAGAAATGTGCCACCTGTCCCTAATCTTCTGAATTTGGTAAACTTTTTTTCTCTCTTTTTTGACACATAAACACACACTTTTCCCCAGGGAGCATGAAGTTAGAATGTGCCTGCGTGTGCAGAATACACAACGATATATGACATTCAGAGCGACACAATATGAGTGAAAGTTTCAGTTTGGCTCAAGTGGAATCAGAATTTTTAAAATATTTCTCACCAAGCACCAGCATCACGAGAGCTGTCTACACCTACAGGTACACCTTCATGCTCAAACATCTTGAGACGGTCAGAGGCTTATTAAGGCGTTTCATTAAGACTTCGACCTGCAGTGGTTTATTTGAACGGCAGATTATTAAATTCACTTCAGTCGATCAGGTGATAACACACTTCACTTCAAGCACCGGCTGTTCTGTCTTGCGAGGGAAGCACTTTCATTCGAAACTGCCTTCAGACAAACACAAAACTTCTAACTGGAAATCATGAAAAAAAAATCCATCAGGACTACTGTACAAGAGCAGCATTCCCTCAAATGTAGTAGGTGAGCTCTGCATTCCGCTATGATTTTCTACTCTCTTAGCAGTACAGGTTTCAGATGTACAGGGACTTGACCGTAGTTCAGGATTGTGAATGTATCATCCCAGGGACAGCAGCCAATGCTGGATGCCTGCTGATTCTGTGTGCCAGACGGGCCGCGGCGTCTGAGCCCCCGGGTAGAGAACACAGACGAACCATGGCACCTTAATCTGGATTAGCTGTTAAATTAGAAGCCTGGTTGCTTGTGTAATCCCGTAGACAAATTTCTGGCCGACCCCTGTGCCATTTGACAGCATTCGATTCATTCAGGCCAGGCCAAGTCAGGCCAGCATGGGTCAGACAGAGTGAGTGACTGATGCATGTGTGTGTGTACACAATAAATAAAGTACAGTTATGTCAACTAGTTTAACAATTTTACATGGCTGCTATGAAGAGGTCCATATAAAGGTGGATTAATTGATACTGTTAAGTATCAAATGCTACTCATTATGCAGAAAAATGTCCTCTGTGACTGATTAATAAACCATTAATACATATGCAATGATGGACACATTTCACTGTTGGTCACGGTAGAGCTAGATTTAATAACTTTATGTAGTTGCATCTCACAAAGGAGGGGTGGAAGTAAGAAAAATGACACAAATTTGTATTTAACTTGTGAAATATGGAATCATTTGTCCTCTTTGGGCCTCACACAGTTATTTAAAGAAGACTGAGAAGTTTAGAGAGGAAATGTTTTTTTGGCAACTCACAGACTACTGAAACATGTCAAGAGGCCCCAACTAAGACTTTATTGTAAGAGGTCATAATCAAAAATATCTAATTTTAAAGAATGTAACTGTTACTAATTACTAAAACTAGTTATTAAATGTAACTATAGCTGTCAAGTAAATGTAGTGTCAAAGACAGTATCTAGAATGAACACGGTATGTGTGATGTCATCCAAAGGTTTCCAAAGTCCCTCTTTCTCTCTCCCAGCTATTCTAAAAATCAGCAAAGACTGTCTGACTGTGTGACTGTCAGTGAAACTGAGTTGGTCCAAATGACGCGTGAGTGCTCAAACAAGCCATCTCTAACAGCACCCAGCTGTCATTCAAAGTGGCCATGCTATTAATTCTCCATAACTTTAAGCCTTAATATCATTTGAACAGGTGAGTTCTATAAAAAATCACCCTCAGTACAGTTGTCATGAACGGGGAAATTAGCTTCAGTATCAAGACCAAGTTTTTTGCACCAGGCTGTAAACATGTTTATTTCTGCTGTGAAGTTGAACATTTTAACATGGGGACTTATGGAGGTAGAGGTACAGTGTTACAGTGTTATGTGTGTTTTTAAGTAACTATAGGGGTCAAATAAATGTAGTATCAAAAATAAATATTTCTCTCTGAAGTGAAGTGTGCCTTCAGGGTATATAGAAGCATGCAAAGGAAATACTCAAGTACAAGTAGCTCAAAGTTATACTTAATGGAATAGTTCAGTTTTTTGTGTTCAGTTTTTTGTGTTTCCTTTGGTGCAGATATGGTCAAGTCCCTAAAGTAGATCTGAAACCTGTACACCTAATGTTTGGCGCAACATTAGATGGGACTTTGCTTCTCCAAACTTTGAGCACTCTGACCACTATTTACTGCAGGGAACACATTGATTATGGACCTGTAATACCTCGTTCAAATCCCCCTTTAAAAAAATGAACTGGCCCTTTAAGGCTATTGGAGTAAATGTACTTAGTTGCTTTCTACTCCTGCATGAGTACAATCAACAGAGTGAACCTCATGTTGAAGTGATACCAAAGAAGATGAATAATGTATCATTATAAAGTATGATCGTGTGAACATTGTCGAGTGTCTAAGCTTCCTGTGAGTAAACAATAATACTAATAGTACCAATAATATTACAACTTTTTTTCGCTATTGTCTGAATGAACTTGATGACACTACACGCACGCATCCAAACACTTACGTGCGCGCGCATACGCACACGAACGCACAGGCAGCCACAGGCAGGTTTTTATACCAATGTGTGTCTGGGGAACGCTGAGCTGAGCTGAGCCGAGCTGAGCTGAGCTGCACTGGAGCAGCGCAGCAGCAGATCAGGATATGTCTGTCAGTCAGTGGTGGTGGTCTGTGTGTGTGTGTGTGTGTGTGTGTGTGTCAGAGAGAGAGAGAGAGAGAGAGAGAGAGAGAGAGAGAGAGAGCTTTAAGACAACTTGGTTATATAATCCAGACAGCAGCAGCAGAACAGCAGCTTTCCCCCGAGCGACAAACGAGTCCACTCACCACAGCCGGTTTATCCAACCCCACGACAGGTTCATGAAAGCCTTTTTAAACAGACGAACAATCTAGCAAGTTATTGATCTTGACAAAGAAGACAAAATCTATCCAACCTTTTAATAAATCCAGCATAAAAATAATGTGCCAGTCATACTTTTAGAACTGATTCACCCTGTTTGTTAAGGCGGTCTGTTTCAGCAGCACAAGAATGTCAGTACAAGGGGCACCTTCTCCTGAAGATTTTATTATCATAAGTCATATTCGGTGTGTCAGGTGTGTGCCGATTTAAAGAACAGGTTCAATTCAGTGTGTTAAATATATCAGAAGCATCGTTTGATCGTGTATCAGCTTTAAACGATAAGCAACATTCTATAAACACCACGTTTTCCAGCGCGGTTTGGCGGTACGCGGTGGAAGCGAGATACAATGATGCGTAACGGGATTTCCACGCTGCGCTTTTCCTCTTGGCTGATGTAGACAAGCAACAGTACTTGTCCATTCAACTAGACGCGTACATATCGTGTGTTTACCACACCGATACACACTTTATGAACATGTTTACGCGCTTGAATAAGGAAGCAAGACGCGGACGCACGGACAGAGAAACTTACAATCAGAACGCAGACACCAAATACACCACACAAGAGTTCAAGATGCAGTTTGAGACACTCACCCTCTATGGCAGATCCGTCCAGCACGGTGCTAAAGTAGAAAAATTGATTTGAATGAAAACGGCTCTCTGAAGATGTTCTTTTTGTCACGACAGAAAAACCTCTCTGCTCCCGATGTCTTATTTCTATTTCACCTAAAAACTGATGGACCACGTACAGGATCAGTCCCACGTCTCCAATGTCATAGATCGCGGCCAATGCGAAGTCATGTAAAAGCAGCCAGTCTGGTGCTGCATTTAGTGTCATGAGACGGGTAGAAAATACGAATATAAAATATTTGACACCCCATAAAATATTTTTTAGATACTACTTGTGATTCTAAATGTTATTGTACGTTAGTTTGTTCAGGTTGTTTAGCTACAATTTAAATAAATGTTTAAATAATAGCCAATCTTAAAATACAGGGTTTAAATAATGGATATATAAATTAATGTACAATAATAACTTTCACAATTAAATAGGTGCTATAATCAGTATGTATACCTATATGAATTGCTCCTGTTCCCTGTACATTTTGGCAAACTTGCTTTATTCCTGCAGAGATGTTTCCGACACGATTTTATACAATCGTTTATTCCTATAATCATTGAACGCATCGGGAGGCAGTGCGTGTGACAGACATGTCGTGCGGTGACTCACGGCTGAGTCAGAGCGTCGTGTCCCGCCCACAGCGCGGTGGCGACCAATGGCGCTCACGCAGTCACGCAGCCCTCCACAGTCGCTCTGTGCTCGGTTTAAAAGGACGTCGACTCCCGGTCTACGCACGGAAATCGTTCCCATTGACCATTAAAGGCAGGTGGGCGGGTTTAAGCGTCGCATAGGTGACAGGAAAGAAACAACAAGACAACACTCCTGTCATTCAGGTGTTTGAAGTCATAATCATGAAGCTTCGCATGTTTTAAGAGGCATGTCAAGTTGTGAGCATGACACAATAAAAACTGTGATATGAAGGTGTGTGAGACTGACCCTATTTCTGCACACCAGTCACAAAGACACATTATCAATGACACAATATGGTTACTGTGTTAGATTATGTCAGATCATGCTGATTCAGTGAAGTGTGTAGGCGAAGCTACGGTGGCCTTCCTGTGCAAAATTCATGCGTGTCTGACTCAGGGGCCAATCACGGCCCGTGGTCGGATTTAATGCAGCCCAAAGCTTTGTTTATACAATATATTATTTAATGCCTGCTAGGACTGTCAGATACTGTATGGCTGGAAGACTTGACTTTTTTGGTTGACATCGAATCATTTGAACCTGTAAGGACATAACTGCTGGTGTCATATATCTGTAGATGTGACCCCAGAAGTGGTTTTTAGATTTGTTCAAGCCATGCCTTTAGATTTGGTCATATTGCCATTAAAAAAATATATAATTGTGACAATGAAAACAAAATTGTTACAGAGCATTTGTATGGAACTTTTATTGGTAATTTTTTCATTTTTAAATGTTACCATTGCCCCCCCGGGCATCTTCACATTGTCAATTGCCTCTTTCAAAAAAGTTTGGACACCCCTGATTTAGATACATATACTTAGAAATTTCCTTTAGTTAGATATTCTGTAAAACTATATGTCATAGTAAATGTGATGGTGTATTTGTTGACTTTAGCCAGCTGTTCTGCATCATAATAAAAGCAATAATATAAAAACCAATATGATAAAATATGAGCAATGCAAGGGCAAGAAGCTTATCTATTGCTCCTGCATGCAGAGATTGCTCCTCCCACTGCTTTTCTTGTGCTAAAGCACAGTGGTACAAGACCCGCTCCATATGTCGACATAAAAGGTTAATTCTAAGGTGATAAAAATAACATCTGTTTTTCTAAGGTGATTACCTATTATAAAGAACATAGTTATGCATGTTATATTCCATTTCTCCTAAATAATCACCCTAAAAGTTACACACTGAACCTTTAACTAAAAAAATAAAATACATTTCTACTTTGTCAATATAGAGAGAATCAGATGTACACTGAGTGTTATGGAACTTTCTATCCTTAGGTTACACAAGGTCACGTGTGGGCCTTGAGGTCCTCTGCAATATTAGTTGTTTGGCTTGGTTGAGAACAGTAGGTGCCAGTCTATCTCAACACTGTGGTGGCCAAGGTCGAAGAGACCTAATGTTGTCTTCCTAGACATAATAAATAGCTTGCCGTAGACGTTTCATTAACATGAACAGACAACAGTCTATCCAGACTAGAATGTGCTGACGGTAACACTAACATGGGTAAAAACATTCTCTTTGGCTGTTAACTTGGGGTGAACACCACAAATACTGTCCACCAGGATGAGTTGGGCAGAATGTGAGACCGACTCAGGCACTTTGGATGCACAATGAGTGTCTCTAATTCTCCTTGGCCAAGCTTCAATAAATGCCACAGCATAAGACATCAGAAGCTTCTGAACACTTTCTTCCCTCCTGACCTCACCACTGACCTTTGACTTCAGCAATTTCTCCACAACACTGAGGAGATCAAGCTGGACCAGGTCTGATTTATTTGAATGAAATTATTATCTGTACAGGTGTATGTAAATGCAAACTCAGAAGTGACTTTAATAAATGCCATGTAACTATCTAATTTATCATTGTCTTATAGATAACCTTCATTATTTTTCTTGTCTGTCTTGTCTATTGTCTTTCTTTATTATGGGTTTTGTAATAATTTGAAACTTCAGACTTGATTTGTTAGAACTGCCAATGATATATTTGAAAACTCAATAAACAAAAGTTTAAAAAAACAAACAAACAAACAAAAAAATGGTGGTGTCTGAAGAAGTGTGTATGATAGCACCTGTCCTGCCTTTGGAAAAGTTAAAAAAAAAAGCAGCGGCAATGTTTACAAGGCAAGAGCACTCTGTACTCCTATTGGTCAGCATCACAGAACATGTGGACACATGGAGTTTGTCATGCTGGGTGATAGAAGGCAAAAACATGTTAGTGCTTTTGTCGGGATGTCGAGTCAGTTGTCTAGAGCAATTAGCTCTTTTACAGTTTTGCATTTAGATAACCTTAAATGGTTGTTATTATGACCAAACATGCATTTTAAGACCAGTGTGCAAGATCTAGTGGCACCTAGAAGTACAGTGACAGATTTCAACCCTATCTTTAAAATGCACAAAACAACAAGCAAAAAAAAACAAAACAAAACAAAACAGTGTTTAGTTTGTCTGTTCTGGGTTGCTGTAGAAACACGGCAGTTCAACATGATGGACTTCACAGAAGAGGACACGCCGTCCCTGGTTCATTCTGATGCCAAAACCCCACGGGGCATGTCTCTGTCGTGGCTGTTCTAGTCAATGTATGAAACTCCACTGACGTTTACTAAAGGGTAATTATTGCAAGCCTGTTATAAATTTGAGTTTGCAAGCTCATTAAAACTGCAACTTTGTCTGAGTTAACTGCAGTACACACACACACACACACACACACAGGCCTGCATACAGTTATCTGTACACTGGATGCATACTGAAGCTGCCTCTGCCTTCTGAAATCTAACTGAGCAGGCTGACATGGGAGGCAGCACCCTACTGCTTTCTTTCAACCCTGCACCCACTTCTTGTCACAAGTCACAGCTCCACCACCATCCGAAACACCAGACAGTATTTCCTTTGGACTGATGAAGTGGAATAAAAAGAGGGTTAGGTAACCCTTGATTGACCTCTACTGGCAATCAGAGGGAACTGCAACACAAATTCATCCCAAACCCTTTTTTAAAAAGAATTTAAAAGTAGTAGTAATAGTAGTATTGGGAATGCATGGATTGTGTAACTTTGGTTTGCAGTATCTGCAACATTCTTCAGTAGGTTTTCTTTTCCTAAAGTCATTCCCCAAGGGCCTGACCTGGACCTGCAATACTGAGGAACCTGCACCATCAAGAGGGAACATAATTGTTTGGTACAGAAACAGCACCGACCAAGACCACAAGTCCCTGAAAAGAATGCTTTTTTTTCTTCTGCTGGGTGTACACTAGGTGGTGCTCTACCTGACATCTAAACCAGGGGCTGCTAAAATGAGGCTATAACAGGCCGTTTGAATTAAAAAACTGTGGTGACTGCAGACTGAAATGCATGCGAGTAGAAGTTTATTCCATATTGACTGTCATTGGGCTGACTGTGTGATGAGCTCTGAAAAGATCTCTTTATAGAGACACGTATGTAACCAGTTCTAATTTGATAGTATGAATATTGCATTTTTTTTCCATGCAGAGCAAAATAAGGGAGGGAGACCGTCCTTCAAGAGACCGTGATTCTGTAAAAGCATGTATTCGTGTGCACCCTCAGCATATTTTGCCTTAAATACTCAGTTGATTAAGTTATATGAAGTAATGTCTGTGTTTTATTTCTAACTATTAAAACGTAGTTGTAGTAGTTCATGAGGTCCTTCAAATATTTTAGTTCTGCTCTTTTCTCTTGAAACTTTCATTTAGCTTGAAATGTGAGAGCTGTATGTTATGAAGATGATTGCTGTGGCAACCTTTCACAATTTCAACTGCACACATAATCAGCTCCTGTCTTTACTCTGCTGTTCCTTCTTTAACTGGTTCTGATCATCTCTCTGACACGTCTTGTCATGCTGCACTGTCAGGTGGTGGAGAACTGCTGATATGACATCCTGTTGACATCCTGAAAGAGGACAGCTTCTCCAAACAGGGGCCAGAACTGTGAAAGAGAAAGTGATTGATCTGTCATTAATACATAGAAAGAGCGCTATTTCTCTAACACAGATCTCTCTGTATATCTATCTGTGTAAAGCAAGGACATTTTCTGTGGGGTGGCCAGGATGGTTGTGATCATTTTGGGGTGACAGTGTCTCACTGGAAAATATAGGGCTATTTAGGGCACCTACAACACACACCTCCACAATATTTGGAATTCAAATAATGGTGGAAAAGATCAAATAATATTCAGTGTAACTCTCTACTTTTCTTATTCCTGCAAGTAAAGTAACAAAGATGCTAACACTATATGAATGTAACACAGTGTACAGACAACTGTACTGTGTACGGCTCAGCTTGTAGTGGTCACTATGAGCTCTTTCTCTCAGTGTATCAGGAATACACAGACATAATTTGAAAAACAGTTGTTTTTATTATAGCCCAATCAAGCTATATACACACATATATGAACAATGGCTGGCAAAATGGGCCAACATAAGAATCTAACAAGGAACAAATTGAGCTACAAAATACACGACTGGAAGGATTTTCTCTGACAGATGGAATATCTGTTATATCTATTCTCATAACAGCTGTATTCTGCTTATTGTTGTGGTTTGCACTAAAGCGATTTACAGAATCTTCCATGTTCAGGGACTTGCTTGGACTAGACACTTGAAACAAGGCATTTAAGGCCAGAATCCCCATCAAACCAGTACAGTATAGTTTTGAGAATTGTCTATAATCGGTTTCATAGTAAATCAAATATAAAGGTCATAACTAGGATTTTGGGTGGTGATGTTGGTTCATACTAATGCAGATTGTCATTACACGGTTGTTACCCAGTATTCAACTTTGTCTTTCCTGATGACTTTTTTATTGTCTTTACTCACCAGATTTGAGTCTCAAAGAGGCTTGCCCTTCAGTTTTGGGCCTTGAACAAGCACGCCTTCTCCTCTTTGTTCAAGGTGGCGGTAAGAGTTTTGGCAATCTCTGTGCACCTGTTGAGCGCATATAGCACAACTGAGTGACGAAGTTCTGTCAAATTAGATTTTGCATTTGCAATGCATTGTCAATGGCTTTTCAGCATTAGTAACACAGAAACGGCTAGCAGCTTTCTACTTGTAAATCTATTACTTACCTATTACTTTTCTGTTGGATGAGTATGAAACATGCTGTGGGGGAATACATACATGCACACACACACAAACTCATTCACAAATACCAACAAATACTGACAGCAGCACTCTGTTTCTTTTTCTCTCTCTGACACACATGTACACACATTCCTATACACTCTCACACGCACACACACATTCACAAATACTAAGTCTAATTACACTGTTTCTGCTTCTCTCTGTCTGACACACATGAACACGTACTCAGTACAACACATCCTGTCTCTCTCACTCTCATACAGCACGCACATGCACACATGCTTAATCATGACACAAACACTAGGTTACATTTAAGGTTTGTTTTGTTAGAGTGAGAGCTCTCTGAAGGAGTAATGGATATAAAAGTCATACTTGTTCAAGTTCATTCTTTGATGCAGTGTTTTTGTGGCATATTGAAATATTTGTCACAAATTAAAGTCCAGTACTTTAAGAAATGTTGTCATCCAGCTCATTATATTTCTATGACTTGACTTGACTCGACTCTCCCAAAAATGACTCGGGACTTGCTTGAGACTTGAAGGTTAAGACTTAAGACGTGCTTGAGACTTTCACGTGTGACTTACTCCCATCTCTCTCTCTCTCTCTCTCTCTCTCTCTCTCTCTCTATATATATATATATATATATATATATATATATATATATATATATATATATTCTAAATCTTTTTATATCTTTTAAATCAGTTTTATATGAGGAAGACCAATTCTGCTGTGTTAAACATTTTACCTGCACAGCCTGCACAGCTGCTTGTGTCCTTCCTGTTCTCCAGGAGCTGACCACTATAAAACCTCTTCTTAGTGTAATGTAATTAGTGTTCATCCGTTACCACTGTACCTACCCTTTGCTAACACATTAAAAGGAGTGGCAGGAAAAAGGAAGGAGCTTGGACAACTGCTGGTGAGGAAGTGGAGCAGGTCAACAGCAAGCCACAACCTCCGGTACTGGTAAATAAAGCCAGTGCAAAAGTGATAAAAACTGTCATTTTTCAAGCAGCTGCTTGAGACAGGCTCACAGAGTGAGTCAGGGTCTGTTACTTGTTTAGGTCTGTGGAGGGAGGCGACTCTCCAGTCTCTTGAATTAAATGCTCTAAATTTTGATCTATCTGAGGTTAACTTTAACATATGGCTCCTGTGTTATAGGTTAATTCTAATGTATGTGATGTATGCATGCTGCTACTGGATCTATCTATCTATCTATCTATCTATCTATCTATCTATCTATCTATCTATCTGTCTATCTATCTGTTATGGAATTTTCTATTCTTGTAGTGTTCTGAGTGACACATACATACTTTTAAATGGAATATAATAAAAGCACAAACACACAGACATTATACAAGGTTACATGAAGTCACATGTGGGCCTTGAGGTCCTCAGCAGTATTAGCTGTTTGTCTTTGGCTGGCAGTAGCAGGTGTCGTCCTATCTCAACACTGTTGTGGCCAGGGTCGAAGGACTCTGGAGCTGCATGCTTAGACATAATAGACAGCTTGCCACTGACATTCCAATCTGCGTAAACAGACATCTGTGTCTCCAGACTTAATCATGTTGACGAAGACACCATCCTTGGTAAAAGCATTCTCTTCTACCTAATTCGGGGCGTATACTATTTGTGTGTCTTGGGGTTTAAAGTCTAACCACCAGCATGAGTTGGGCAGAATGTGAGACCGGCTCAGGCACTTCTGATGCTTTATGAGAATGTCTCTAATTCTCCTTGATCAAGTGCTAATAAATTATACAGCATAAGACGTCAGAGGCTCCTGAACACTTTCTTTCTTCCTGACCTCACCACTGACCTTTGGCTTCAGCAATTTCTCCACAACACTATCTATCTATCTACCTGTTGATAGTCATTTTTCATTTTTCACCGGCAGCACGTTTCATAGCCCATCTTCTGTGATCTTTTACCACAGATCACGTCAATAACTTCCGCCTTTGCGTAATGACGTTGTCCAGTAAAGAGCGGGCAAAGTCTCCAAACAATGAAGTCGTCTTCAACAAACTCCTTATTGACCAATGGGACAATGTTAGTAGGCAGAATATTTTCTTTTACCCAATCAGCGGAGGTTAAATATGCCGTACTCTAGCCAATCAGAGGACTTGGAAGGGGTGGAACTAGCGAGAGACAACGGCGTGTGCAGCGAGAGCATGGCGGAAAGAGCACCTGGAGCAGAGTGAGTGACAGAGAGAGCGAGACAAAAACAACAACAAACAATTGAATTATTATTTTTTTTTACTATTGTATCTTTTTCTGTGCATTTAGGATGGAATTCAGTATAGATTACACGATAGAAGAAGTGTTGAAACTAATGGAAAGTGACGAGGACTCCGAAGCGGACAGCTTTCTCACAGATGAGGAGGAATTTTACGAGGATGGGGAAGATGCATTCGAGGACCGGTATGCGACTACAAAAACCCTCTACATCATGAAATAGTGTGATACAAGTGTGATCATTATAGTTATTGTCTCACACATATTGAGCATGTGTATGTATTGGATTAGGAGTGGGAGGCATGCAGTGTCTTCCTCCCTCCCCCATCACCTTGAGCTCGGTGAAACGTGTTTTTAGTGGAGAGTGGGGTTACAAAGGGTCATATGAGTTCACAGTAGGGCTGAAACGATGAATCGATAAAACATAGAGAAAGCTCAGTTTATACAACAGTGTGCAGGGAGCACACGGAGCGGAGTGACACAATAACTTCCTCAGTACCATTTCTATTGAAGGACAGCTTCCCTCAACTTTGTGGAGGGTCTTTGCTTCACTAAGTGGCATGCCATGGCAAAAACGTACAGGACCTTGATTGAAAGAGCATTGTTTTATTGTTCTTCACATATTTGGTTGAAAAACTGCACATGTATGTCAGGCAAAGGGATTGAAAAATAATATTTAAATTCAAAAACTCTTCACTAGCATTGTTTGAGGCGTGATTTTTGAGTAAAAAATGACAAATCTATTTTTTGTTTTTGAAATTCTTTTGTGTAGTGTATTATAGATTTTTCACTCATGCTTCATTTATATGTATAATATGATATAGCCTGAATCTATAGATACCAAAAACTACTGTTTATAAGCCCAAGAAGTAAAAACAAGTTGAAAATCTTTCTGTGCACTTCATTAAAAAAAGCCAGTATATTTGACAGATGTATGTTTTGTGTTTGTTTGTGTGTGTGTGTGTGTGTGTGTGTGTGTGTGTGGTCCATTTGCTTTTCTTAGTTAGAAAACTAATTATTTAACAGCTCAGGGATGTTCAAGGAGCAGCCTGTTGTACACTTTCTGAAGATTTTTTTATGCTGTGAATTTGTCAGTTCTGTTTTTGAATCAAGGTTTGGAAATTAATGTTGAAAAAAAATCTCAAATAATCGACAGATTAATAGATTATTAAAATAATCATTGGTTGCAGCCCAAGTTCACAGGGAAGCTGTTGTTTTTTCTCCCTTAAATGTTCACACTAAAAGAAGCTTCCGGATTCATTGTGTATTTGACTCTCTCTTTTTACATTTATTTCAGTGATGATGATGGGCCAAGCACATTTTCCATACCAACACCAACACCAGAGCGCAAAAGAACTAGAATGAGCACGAGACCTTCACAGCACTGGAAAACAGAAAAGGATCCAGATGTGGCCCCCGTTCTCCCCAGATTTGACCCTGCCAGGCTCCCAGGAGCACATCTGGATACATCAAAAACGTACAGGCCGCTTGATTTGTTCCAGCTTTTTTTTAGTGATAGTGTCATCAGAGATTTATGCTGCAACACCAACAAGCAAGCCGCAAAGAGGACAGGACAAGGAATTCAGTTCAAATGGACTGATATCACCCCCACAGAGTTCCTAAAATATCTTGCACTTGTTATTTTCATGGGCCTCCTAAAGCTAGGATCAATGAAAGACTACTGGAGACAAAACAACATTTTCTCTGTGCCATTTCCTTGTAGAGTGATGTCAAGGGACAGGTGGCTCTTTATTTCTTCAAATTTACACATCAGTGATCCAGCCGAGGATGTCGTGAATGACAGCAAAAAGGGTACGTCAGACTATGACCCACTGTTCTGTCTCAAGCCTCTGATGACCAAAATAAGAGCAGCATGCAAATCCTTCTACCAGCCAAAGAAAAATCTGTTAATTGATGAGAGGATGATGGCAACAAAAACAAAAGCGGGGATGACAGAGTACATAAAGCACAAGCCAAATAAGTGGGGCTTCAAACTGTTTGTCCTGGCTGACTCTTCAAATGGATACACGTCGAACTTTACCGTGTACACAGGGAAGGCAAACTTCTCCAGAGGCTTTGAACTTACCTATGATGCAGTTGTGGGCCTGCTGGACAAACCTTTTTTGGGTAGTGGCTATCACGTCTACTGTGACAACTTTTATACAAGCCCTCGGCTATTCACACACCTGTCTTCTCTGAAATTTGGAGCCTGCGGTACATATAGAGACGGGGCGAAGGAAACTCCTAAATCCACAGTAAATGCCCTTTCCAAAAAGTCCAAAAGAGGGTCGATCAGATGGATCCGGGATGGTGACCTGCTCTTCGTCAAGTGGATGGACACAAGAGAGGTGGCCGTCTGCTCGACAATCCATCAAGCCTTCACATCTGACACGGTCACAAGAAGACAAAAGACAAGAGGTGGAACCTGGGAGAAAGTGAGAATTCCAATCCCCACTCCAATTATGGAATATAACAAGCACATGGGAGGTGTGGACTGGTCTGATCAGCTCATCCAATACGCCTCTGCTCACCACAAAATAGTGAGGTGGTATAAGACTTTGTTCTTACACTTTGTGGACATAGCGGCATGCAACAGCTTCATCCTCCATAAAGAGATGTGTGCAGTGCAGAACACTACGCCACTGACACACAGAGCCTTCATGGAGGAGCTTTGTGCTCAACTTGCCGGGGTGACAGCTGGGGTGACTACAGCGCCTGCAGACAGGGCAACTCGGCACACACCTGTGCCCATTGCCCCTTTGGACCCATCAAAACCTGGACACAGGCCTGCAGATGTCAGAAAGTACTGTGAGCAGTGCAAGGCAAGCAAAGTCTACAACAAAACCCCCTGGCAGTGTGGGGCATGCAAAGTGCCCCTCTGCAACTTCCTGGAGAGGCCTTGCTTTGCTCAGTGGCATGTCTGAAAAAAGAAAATTAAAAAAAACCCTCATTAAACTGTCTGTATATAAAGTGCATTTTATTATTCTTTGCACATTTGATAGGAAAGACTGCGAATGTATGTCAGACAAACATTTTGTTCAAAAACTGTTCAGTATTGTATAATTTAGAAAGGCAAAGGCATTCATTTTTATTTCTAGTACAGTTTCCTTTTAGCCTATGTTCTTCTGAATTCATACATGGTAAACACATGGTGTTCCATATACATTACGTGTTTTTAATGTGTGTATTAAAAACACGTAACATGCCTTTTTTTTTTTTTTGGCAGTTCTGTCTGAATCCGCCCGTGGCATTCCACACCTAGCCTGTTTTAATCTTAAAAGGTACAATATGTAAGATTGGACACCACAGCCCAAAAAGCCTGATTTCAGTCTGTGCTGCAAAATAATAAACAAAATCGCTTTGCTGTGTTTGCTCATTTTTGCTGGTTTCGGTCCCCGCGTCTGCCATTCTGTACATCAACACTGTCCACACACGTGTTCCGCTTTGCAGCGGACACATAGCCTGTAACATAAACACGTTGGCTCACTTCCCCGGAAAAGCACCCTTGTTCTCGGGCATTGAGAGCCGAGTAGGTCCCGCTGTTGACTGATAATGATTATGTGACGTGATTTCAATACTTGAACTCAGTGACTTCCCACAGCGTTGTTGTAGATAGTGTCTTTGGAAACTTTGGGAAATAATTGAATTTATGCGTGGAAAAATCACCATTACCTGGGCAGTCCTCCATAGAGACACTACGGTAAACTCTGTCCCGGAAAACAGCTTCCGAGAGCCGGATAGGTCCGTAACTTTTATAGTGTCACTATCCACAATGCACTGTGGGTTAAGATATCTGTCATGTGTCCATGAGATTAAACAGAGAGGGATGATAGAGATTTTGATTCAGAGGAAATCAGAAATAGATATAGATATCTGCTTACCTGGAGGTCAGACAGAATCTCATTCACAGTCACTATGTTGATCCACTTTATTTAATTCCAGTATGTTTCATATCTGGCAATCTGGAGCTTCGGCTGGAGCAGTGTAGTTATCAAGCATCTTGGTCCATCAAGGCAAATATCAAAATAAACATACTGACTATAGTAATTTATCAAGAAGAAGCTTGTATTTCAGTAGACCATGTTTCCTTAATCTCTGATGACACAGCACGTTATTTCAGGATTAACTGATTTAATACAGTAAATATCTTACATATTGTACCTTAAGAATCAGTTGTTTAGTACTTTAAAGTTGTTTTGATGGTGTTTTTATTCTCACTTGTTTTAGGAACATTTGTCTCTTCTACAAATAAATTCACATTTTATTTTGGACTCATGACAACAGATGTGATTTCACGTTGAAGTGTACACATTTCACATTTCAAATTATGGAAACCGGTCAAGTGACAATTAGGCCAAATATTAATGATCTACACAACATAAAAAAAATGCTAACAACAATTTGACATAAAAGCTAAGTAAATGAGTTCCTGAGACGGATTTCATCTCATTGAAAGAGTATACCCGCTTTACATATGAAGGAAAACCTCATATGACTAACTTTTACTAAAGCGACCACAGGTGAGCCAGCTGGAGGTTAAACAAACCAAAAATAATTGGACTCATACACACCAACACCAGGTTCCAGCCGAGAGAGAATGCAGTTACCTGGACATATATACAGATCTGCAGTGCTCTGGAATTACAACACCTGGGAGCTCAGTGTTTATTGGGCACTTTTAAACCGTTACTCCAATATCAGTTGACTACAAGGCTCATGCTGAAGCTCCGGGTTGGCAGGTATGAAACATACTACGCCATGGAAGCAAATAAAGTGGATCAACTGAGCGAATGTTAGATTCTGCCCCACCTAATAAACTCCATGAGTAGACATGTGGTGAAACACCATTGCTACTACTGTGCCAGGACTGTGCTGCCTGTGAGTGCTTTGGTTGATAAAACCAGAAAGAGTCGCTAGATCTGTTGCTGGTTGCTTTAAAAAAAAAGTATCTAGAGGGGACTGAAAAGTCGCTAAATATGGCAACAAAGTTGGCAACAATGAGCTCACCAAAAATAATTCAGTCAATTTTAATGCTGATTTAATGTGAAGTGAGCTTTGGTCCAATGTTGCAAAAAGAAAAGTAAACTTCAGGTGGCGTCTGGAAGATGCTGTTTTCCCGGAGAGGTTCGTCATTTGCTTGACAGCGTCTTAAGGTGGGCATTACGGTGGCTGGTTTGCAGAGGTTGGTGGTGTCATTGGAGGTGATTTAGGTTGCAGCTGAGGCTGTTTTGATTTAAGAAGCTGCATTCAGTGACTAAAAAAGTTCACTCTTGCTTTCACTGAGTTCTTTGAGTTCTGTGACTCATTCAGAGGACTTCAGACTATTTACACGTTTAATGTTCTCCATCTCCGACATCCTGGCTCTCTTCCGTAGTGGCTGACCAGAGATCGTCGACATCATGATATGGGGGATGAAGTCCGACCCCAAAACACTGGTTGATACAAGTCTGTCAGAATCCATTCATTTTTTAATGTTAACGTCTTTTTGATTCTTTATATTTATTGGAAGATATTTTGTTATTCGCATTTAACACCAATACCCATAAAATGAATGTCTTTTAAAAAACCTGTTAGTTTACTGTATATGTGGCGTGACCCTGACTGCTTCTCTCCTCCAGGTGGAGGTGCTCTAGGACAACCCTAAGACAACTGGAGAGACAAAGCAGTGAAGATGATGTGTAGATGTGTAAATATGTCAGTGTTAAAGCTAGTTCCGTCACTTAAATGAAAGACTTTTTCATCAGGTTAATAATACAATCAAAAAAATCTAAATCTAAAAAAAACTTTTTTTTTAAATGCTGTGTTTCATAAGAAAATTATGAATCAAGGATTTCTTTTTAATAGTTTATTTATTTTTATAAAATGTAATTATCAGAAACATTCACATTCAAAATCATCATCGCATTTAAAGATATATGCTTTCACTGAACAGGAAGAGTTGTATCATAATCATTCATTTTTTTAAAAATATAGCTGTCATCCAAATGTCATGTCATGTAAAAAGTATAGTATGCGAGAAGTTGTTTTATAAAAAGTTATTTCATCATTTATTTTCATAATAACAAAACTGTACCTTTAGTAATAATACCTTTAATACCCTAATAGTAACATTCCTGTTAGTGAAAGCTACAACAGTGAAATAAATTTAAATCAACCAACTAGAGGTTACTACTGCAAATAAACACACTGCTGAGCAGCACTCTGTTTTAAAATAGATTTTTTAATGGTCTTCACAACAATAAAGCTCAACTGGCCTCCAGTCAAAAAACAGTGGAAATTCCCACACCCCAAGAAGATCAGTTCAAATGACTTCTTGTAATCGACCAACAGGTCAAAAATGAACGACACAACAGAAAAGCATCACATCCTCACATTTAAGAAGCTGGAACCAGACAATAAGTGCTGTTTTTACTTACACTACATCAAAACTTCATAACTTAATTCATTGCTGCTGGTCTGTTGTGAGCTATTACACGAGCACTCCGAGGATCAGAACTGATGAAAACAGACACAGCAATTCAACTTTAAAGCTCCAGCTTTTTTCTCTTGGTGCTCCTCTTCTTTCTCGGCTTCTGGTCCTGCTTGGAGAAGATCGTTCCATCTGGCTGCTTCCTCCAGCTCAGTTTGACATGATCTACATCCACCCCCTGGTCCTTCAGCTTCTTTTTGAGCTGCAATACAAAACTCTTTAACATTACATTACACTCATTAGAGTAATATGACACAAGAGATATATATGTTATACTGGCTGTGATTCGGTTGTAGGTATGACTTCAGAATAGTGCCATCTCTTAGTTGTGTATTTAACCGTTTCCCTCTACCAACATAAATAATTGGTCTGACTATTTTCTGAACACTAGCTTGCTAGGTCTATACATTAGTCATTCACTGAAGTGAGAAGGACAACAGTAGGCACCATTAGCAATTCCATCATGGCATTAAAATAATAATGGATAATAGCTTTTGCTGATTTTTGCTGATTTTGTTCAGTGGCCTAAATGTCTACCTGAAACATCAGTAATATCCTATCTATTTTTTGTTTTTATTCTTTGCACATTAATATGGATTTTTAATCATTAAAGTAAGTTTTTTGCGTTTTTTTACTGTGTACTGAACACTGTTACTGTTTTTGTAAGTTCGTGGGGGGAGTTTTTTATGTCACCTTGTTTTCAAACATGCTGCATCTGTTGCATTTATTAATGTTTTCCTCTGAAAATGTAACAGACTGTTGCATCTCCAGAGATCATCTGAAAAGGAATCTCTCCCTCAGAGTTTGACTAAATAGGCGCCCCCACAGCATCTTGCATAGGGCCCCAAACAGCTACAAAGTTCAAATGTCAAATTTCTTAAAGGCAGTTTGGTGTAATATTTCCCCAGACAGCTCAGAAAGTTTTAGCTTCATTCAGACTATTTAATATGTTTATTATTTTTTTAATGTTTTTTCCAACACCACAAAAACACAAGCTAACTTAAATATGATTGTCTGTTAATGGTTGTGTATTGATCACTGGTGGCTGATCAGGCTAATTATCAGCTAACTGCATTCAGGTTCTAAAAGCAGGATAAGTTCATCTTTGTGCTTGTCTGAAGACAGTACTGTTTGTAGGGATGAGTACTGAAAACATGTTATTAAAGTTCCCATGAAATGGAAAACAGAGTGCTCGTTGCTTTATCATAGTGACTGGTTGTCATTTACAGGTTATTTAGGTTAGAGGATTGGATCCCTCTTATGGTAATGACAATATTTTATCTTTTGCTGTAGTTGTTTTTTTGTTGTTGCTGTTTTTTAAATCATTAACCTATTTTCCATCTCTTTTGTCTGTCTCTTGCTTAATTTCCCCTCTGCCTTTGATTAATTAATTATATATTATATATTATAATTATTATTATATATATTATAATTATTTCGTTATGCATAAACTAAAACGGTTCAACATGATTTACCTGCGCCAAGATTTTATCCGCCACATCACGTTCATTCAGATCCGCAGAGTTCATCTTCAGTTTCAGTCTTATCACTTCTTTCTTTGTAACTGTTGCAAAAACAAGATTTTAAACATTCCTCAGAATGAAGAAAATGCCACAGAAATGTGGTAGTTACATCTACCATCAGTTATATATTTTCAGCATTCAGTCAACACAAACCAATCATCTGAGCTTGTTCTTCTATTCTCTTTTGATGCTTTGTCGTCTCACCTGTACTGTAGCAAAGAAAGGGGAGTTCTGTCTTGCATGGCCAGTCCTCCCATTTTCCAGAATCACAGAAGTCTGCTGCCACACACTCCTCTGGTTTAGCATTATTATTCGGTTGTCCCGCTTTCCAGTACCTAAATGAGGAGTTACTTCCATCCAACCACTTCCAGGGTTCTCTGAAAAGGCCGATCCAGACCTTTTGTCCAGCAGGTACCAAGCTTTTTACCCTCTGGTTCTCTGATATGTTTTTCACACTGGCCAGGTCTGTGGAGTGTTGTCTGCAGAAACTCTGGGCCTCAGGCCATGTCATGGGAGTAGAACTAATCGAAAATGTTGTGTGAGTGCCTGAAAATAGACCACAGTGACGTGATTGCGATGCATGCTACATCTATGACAGTATTCATGACATAAATCCACAGAGCTCTGCTGAACCACATCAGTAAACTACTGAATGACATTATCGTCTTAATGCATGTTACTGAGTCTTTCTAGATGAATAAAAACATCCTGTACACCTGTTTCATTTTTCTCAATGATTCTCAGCATGAAGGTGAAGTCACCATGGAGCTGTGCACATATCACTACAACAACGCAGCATTTTACTGCTGCAGCTGCTCCAGGCGGAGGTCGTTTGAATTAGTCCAGTGGTTTCCAACCTAGAGGTCGGGTCCCTCCAAAGGGTCGCCAGATAAATCTGTGGAGTCAGTCCAGTATTTGCTTTTTTGATGTAAAATTTTGGATCATTTTTTTCTCTTTGGACTAAAACCAATAATTTAGATGAAAGCATGTAGAGGGAAAATGTATCTATGGTGGAACTAACAACTCCATGTAGTTGAGTAGAAAAGATCGGCCAATGACTATGAATTGCATTAACCTATATGAAAGGCGTTACACAAATAAAGTTTGTTTGATTCATTGACTTGTACAGTAAACAGGTCCACAGAGCATATCGACCCAAAGAATGAACACAGAAGTAAAACAGAAGCAGAGGAGAGGTCAAGAAACTGAACTGGTATGTTTATAACATCACTAGTTAATATAGTCACCGCCGGCGTCCATGCAGACTGGCTGAAAGCAATCATCACAATTGTTGTCAGCCCATCGTCCGTTTTCATCCATCCATACACAGTGTTCTTTACTGCCTGCATTGTCTGGTTCTCCTTCTAACCATTGTCTGAAATCAGTCTCTCCGTGTTTGTAGAAACTGCTGTCTGCCAGTGACCACTTCCAGCTGTCCATGTCATCGTACAGTCCTATCCAGACAAGCTGAAAGCAATAATTGATTTGTGTTTCTTTAGCTGCACCAGGCAATGTTTTGGACTAAAAGTTCCATTATAGTCTTGATGACTTTGTTTCAACATTTTACAATCGCCTTGGTTCAGCTTTCACAACACAGTTTTAATTTGGAAGACTCATAAAGGAAAGGTTCACAGCTGTATCTGAAACAACACTCAAGTGCCCATATGGACATTAGAGCAGGTTCTGATTGCTTTAATCTTCCTGGCCATCCCAAAAAAAAAGTTCCATTCTTTATAACTCACAATTCCTTCCTTTTGTTACCATCCTTCCACTGGCACTTATCAGGGAAACACTTTTACTCTACCACATTTTATTGGGGAATATTGTCCTTTTTACTGCACTATATTTAGTTATTACTATGTAGGACTTAAGGTCTCTTGGTAGAATATGGAATATTCACAGATATTCACAACAAAATATGTTGCAAAGTGCTGCATACAATATCCCTCTGAAAAATACACTAAAAAGAAATATTTTTTTTTTGCCCAAAATGCACTTCATTTGAGTGACATAGAAAACTTCCATCCATTTGAATTACATAAGTTTAATATAAATTAACTAATACACTTAATGTAAAGCAAATGATACGATTTATGTAATAGTACTAATAAACTCAATGTCATTCCACTACACAGCAGTGTAGTAGTAACCAGGTTTATGCATTCCATATTGATAAAGCTAATTTGTTTGCCCAAACCCAACAGAGAAGATGAATGCAGTCATTTTGAGTTCATTAGTACTATTACATAAATCTTATTACTTGCGTCATATTAAGTTTGTTAGTGAATTTATATCAAAAGCACGTCATTCCAATGGATGGAAATGTTCTATGTGATGCATAAGTGACCTAAAAATGTTTTTGAGTTGAGTAAGTAGCATTACATGAAAATGTTACTCAAGTGCAGTTCCATCAAAAATGGTTTTGAAATGAAGAAAATAAAAATGTGAGCTCACCTGTCTGGGTAGAGAGTACAGTATGCTCATATTTATTTGTTTGCTCATGTTCCCCATGTCCTCCATGTCATCCACAGAGACCAGGTCTGTGTAATGTTCTCTGCAGTAACTCTGTGCTTCACTCATATTCTTTAGTTCATATAGAAAATGGTACTGGCGTTTCACATGTGATGAGACAGCACTCAGGCCTGTAATGACAGTAATGACATCATTTCAGTGTATTCAGCTGTGTCACACTGAAATATAATACTTTCCACTGCTCCACATGACATTATCAACATTGTACACAAACTTAAATACATTACATTGTTACATATAGGATTAAACCAGTGGATCCTAAGCTTTTTTTGCCAGTGACCTCTTAAAATTAAATTAACTTAAATTAAAGTAAAGAAATCAGTGATATGACAAGAGGCCCCCATAGGGGCAATTCCCCGCTCAATCTCTCAAATCACAAATGATCCAATATGCACAAAAGAGCAAAGATTAAAGAAAAGTTCAAAAACTGACAGTGAAGACCTGAACACAAGCTACGTTCACAGAGCCTCCACTCTCGATCCATAAAATCTGACACTCGTTTTCTCAGTGACAGAAAAGTGATTTATGATTCATGATTTATCTATTATGATACTACTTAAAAGATAGGTTCACAAGTTTTCAAGCTTGTCTTAAAACAGTTCTGACTACAGGTTTTACTAAAGCTGTAATCGGTCCGCCTGTTCATACTGGCCATTAAAAGATTTCTTCCTAACAGCTTCTGAATCCACAGTCATTCTGTGCCAATATCCTGTATATTCAGTGATTATCTGAAGCTAACAGCAGTCTGATCTAATCAAATCACATGAATATCTTCCAGAGTTGCAGTAAAAAGCATAAACAGTATTTCTGTACTGAGCTGCAATGGAGGGATTTTAACCAAACTGTTACTTTAAGACAGACTTTTTGAGAATGAGTATTCTGATATTGTATCTTTGACACAAATACTGCAAATGATTTGAATGGAAGAATTACAGAATTACCACAATATAGTCCCCTTAAATATTACGTCCCTCGTCCCTCTCTACTGTAGATCCAGTCATGTATGAATGTAAATTCACAGTGAAGTGTTTTATATAAGTGAAGTACATCATAAGTGTTTTGTAGCTGCATTGACCGATTGTGTACTGTTATGAACATACTATGCACTATATATAAAAAACAAATCAAATACTTGCCTGCCGCAGCCAGGATGAGTAGAAGAACTTTGTCCATCTTTGTTGGCACTCTCTTAACTCTGAGGTGTCACTTCAGACTTCAGCTGCTGAAATGTCACAGGTGTCAGAGGTGCAGCTCACAGTTATTTGATTTCCAGTTCATCTGTCATCAGCTTCCGTAGAGTCATGTGCTGCATCTCCTGTTCAGGGCTTGACTTTTTATTATGACTTCATCATCACATATTATCTGTTATAATAAACAACAAACTTTATTACTCACTTATCTCTCTCTCTATTTCCATGCTTGAAAATGTTTTGTTATTGAAGAGATCATAAGATAGAGGAGTGAAACAAGAAATTCTGTGTATGTAAATGTATGCACCTACCTTTGGCTGCATCTACACGATTTGCAAACGATTTCTGGGTAAATATTCAAATAGAGTTGAAGGTGGTTGGTTGTTGATCTGTTCTGTTTTTATGCAAAGAGAAAAGAGGAACTGCACAGATCATTCACTTGCTCTAAAGGGCAGTTGCCTGTGCTTCTGTGTATGGAAAGTCTTGATCATAACTGATTGTTGAATAATGTTTAGTTTATAAAATGTGATTATAGATTCCAAGGTGACATCTTCAAATGTCTTGTTTTTGTCCAGCAAGCAGTCCAAACGCCAACTGTGTTCACTTTACAACTTCAAACAGATTAAAGCAACAAATAGCCAGCAAAGACAATGAAAGTGAATGTTTGGCATTTTCACTGGGAAAATGAATTAAATAATGAATAGTTACAACGATGATCAATTAATCAACTTATAGTCTCAGCTCTATATGCAATGTTTAATATATTAATTGATCTGGAAATAAATGATGGGCTAGCAGCTAAAATTAGTATATTTACTGAAGCAATAACAATATCGTAATGGTTTTTCTATAAATTCAACTTCATCCTCTAAGTATTGTTTTGAGACTGAAATTCTAAAAAGGCAGAGAGTGAGTGACACCAGAATGAACACCAGAACCAATTCTAGTAAAGCAGGTGATTTAGCTAGGCTTAGCAGAAGCAGAGCATGGCAGAGGCGAGGAGAGCAAAGAGCTTGGTGAAATAAAAGACTGAAAGACAGGCACTGAGCTGGGCTTCTAGCTGCTGGGCTAGTACTGTAAGGAATATTAGCTGGCTGCTACGTCTTGTGTTGCTGCACATTCACACTCCAGCATGGGTAAATGGATTATTGTCAAGAGAAAATAATAAATGTATCTAAACGAGATATCATATAATCTATAATGTAAAAAATTATTTTAGGAATATACTGTGATCAGACTGTGTATGAAATATGGAGAAACCCCACTGTAAAAAGTTGAAGAATATAGATGAGGTTTTATTGTATGACTGATGAGCTGTAAGACTCAGGTTGAGAAAACAGCCTGATATGTATTGTAAAATGACATAAAACACTGCAGGGTCAAAAATATGAACAAATTGATCCCACAAAACTTCCCTGCGTGATTACTTACATTATGATCATCATTTTTTGTATTTTTTTCCTGACATTTTATGCTACAGTATATAAATGAGGAATTATTTAATGCTAACTTTTGTGTATACATTGACTATGCAGGACTAATGGCTTTGGGACAAAGGGACAGACAGGGAAGAGGTTTATTGAAAATATTGAATTCATAATGTTCTCCATATGTTAATAAATACAGTCAAATTAATTTCATTTCGACAAATGTATTATTATTATATTACTTTATACTATGTGCGTCACTCAGCTGTAGTCCTCCACCTGTTGGTGTGAGAAGTGAAATACATGACGCACGTGGAGAGTGGTGATGCTCCCCCGTAGGCGGTTCCATCATATTACGAACTCGAGGCATGTATGAAATCTAAGAAAAATAAAATGCATTTTAGTCTTTGTTTTATTACTTATTACTTAAAAATCTATAATAAAACCTCATTCAACGTCTTCACTCCACTGCACCACTGTGACAGAGTCACGTACCGGCGTGCGTAAAATGGTTCGCTCCACCTGGAGCCTGCAGTCTATAAGCTCCTGCAAAGCTTTTTAAGTACTTCAGTGTTAGCTCTGACTCAGAGTAAAAATGAGCCACGGTGACCGTTACACCTCCTCATCCTACCGGAAGATTTTCGGGGACTCCCCCAGGTTTTCCGCCTCTTCTTCCCGCATGAGCAGTGCCTCCACTCGGGGCTCTCCGGGGCTCAGGTCCATGGCTGCGTCCCGCAACAGCACGTCCTCCCTGAACGCGTTCAGGCGGGTCGGACGGTCCTCTGCCTCTTTCTCTTTGGTGCCCACCGACTCCCTGGACTTGACCCAGACCTCCGTGGTCAACAGTGAATTCAAAGTCATTAGGACTAACGAGAAGGAGCAGCTGCAGGTATGTTAGGTTACTGCATAAAGTGTTATAAAAAAATATTTGTATGAGTTTTTCATTAAATAATTTCATGTTTGATAGTTTTAGATATTATGAAGCATTTCATTGGCACAACTTGTCCAGTATAAGCACAGAGCTTAATAAGATCTGTGTGATCACACAGATCAGGCCTATTTAGCTTCCAATCCTTCAGTATCAGGTCAGGTAGTCATTTGCATTCACCTGACTGAATCAGTGTCTTAGATGAAACTAGTGACCCCCCTCTCCTGACAGAATGACACAATCATTATCTTAAGCCTCATTAAGACCTAATTAATTAACTTTATTAGGTCTTTAAATCAATATAGACACCAAAATCATGTATCTTTATCAAGATGAAAGCACCAATCATTCTGCAAACCTGCAAGAGATGACCTGACCTTTCGACCACCAGATCCCCTTCAGACTAAAACATCTATCTACGCCTCCAGAATCTGAGATTAATCTATGCTAGTCATTCTCAGTTTATGGTAAATTACAGTACATTGGATGCAGGAGCTAAGTTTAAGGTTAAGTTATTAACGCCTCTGCTTCCTGTATCTTGTTTCATAGGGTCTGAATGATCGATTCGCCATGTTCATTGATAAAGTCCGGCATCTGGAGCAGCAGAATAAAGTGTTGGAGATGGAGCTGGTGACACTGCGCCAGAAGCAAAGCGAGCCATCCCGCGTCGCTCATCTCTACCAGCAGGAAATGAGGGATCTCCGGTTGCAGGTGGAGGAGCTGAGCAGGGACAAGAACCGCATCTTGATCGAGAGGAACAACCTGGAGGACGAGCTGCAGGTAAAACCATTAGGAGGTTTTAAAAAGAAGAATGTAAGGGAATTCTGTTTTTTATTTGCTGTATCCTGCTGGGAAGCCTAGTTTCCCCCACAGAAATCACTAATGTTTCATGTCTCAATCATTTCTCATTTCAGAAGCTCAATGTGAAGTATGATGAGGAGATGAGGGCACGGGAAGAAGCTGAGCAGACCTTGAGGTCCTTCAGGAAGGATGTGGATGATGCCTCAGCCGTTCGCCTGGACCTGGAGCGCCGTGTGGAGTCCCTGATGGACGAAATTTCCTTCCTTAGGAAAGTACATGATGAGGAAATTCAGGAGCTGAGCAGCATGATGGAAGCGCAGCAGGTCACCGTGGAGCTCGAGCTTGCCAAGCCAGACCTCACCTCGGCTCTGAAAGAGATCCGCAACCAGTACGAGAATATCGCTTCCAAAAACCTGCAGTCAGCTGAGGAGTGGTACAAGAGCAAGTTTGCCAGCCTCAGCGAGCAGGCGACCAGGAGCAACGAGGCAATGAGGGCCAGCAGGGAAGAGATCAGTGAGTTCAGGAGGCAGCTGCAGTCCAAGACCATTGAGATAGAATCCCTGAGGAGTGCCAATGAATCTCTGGAGAGGCAGATCACAGAGATGGAGGATGCACACAGCGTTGAAGTCACAGCCATGCAGGTAAACCGTCACTGAATGTTCTCTAACTGGGATGAACCAGGGGAACCACTCTGTAAGCGCTTATCCTCATTTTTGGATTTGGGTGAGAGGAGGGGTACAACACAACAAGCCGCCAATTTGTCACAGGGCACACACAGTCTTTGGACTGTGGGAGGAAGCCGGAGTGTCCAGAGAAAACCCATGCAGAAAGGCCCTAGCCGAGGTTCAAACCAGAAACCTTCTTGCTGGGTCCTCTTTTTATGGACATTTTGAACCACTTCTGCTGCTTCAACAGCAGCCCAGAAGGGGCAAACCCAACATTGCTTCTACATCAGACCTTTTTACAAGTTTCAAAGCCACTGTAGTTTCTCCTCCATGTTTGAACCAAGAGGGAGAGGTGACTTGTTTTCAGTTGGGTTGCAATCTGAAACGTCACCAATAAATGGCACTAAATTCTACACACTAGACCTTTTATTAGGTAGCTTTAGATGGTGCTGGTAGATTTCGTTAGCTTTGGATCCACAGCATCCACACATAGCAGTGCCTTGGGAGCAGTTAGGGGTTCAGTACCTTGTGCAATGGCAACTCGGCAGCACCCAGCTACCAGTGTACCCTGCATACGTTACTCCATGCTGGACTTGAACCACTTGATGCCTACAGACTTAGTTGATTTGCATTGTTGCCAGACAGGCATGGAAGTGGTACTGTTCCTCTCACCCAAAATCTAAAAGTAAAAAAGTAATCATATTTCCTAAAATCTGAAACTATCCCTTTAACAGCAAAATCAGCAAATTAACAATACAATAGAAGCAGTCAGGCTGCCTACAAAAATGTGGTAAAATACAAACATAAAATGCCTGTAATAACATGTCTCAAATGGGGTTCATTCTTCATCTTCACTGAAAGTTTATTGTCAAGATCAAGATAACCTAATCCTGGTTCAAGGTCTGAAGTCAAACGTGACCTTAAGTGTGTGTTAGTCACTTTAACAAGCCTCTGTGACTGTGACACTGGCAGAAACATTTAGAGAACTGACCCTGAGAGTTTATTAGATTAACCTCTGACCTGCTAAATCTGACACAAGAAGGCCATCTGCTTTCACTGGCTTTTTAAGGTAGAGCTAAGCCCCAGAGGTTATTGAATTCCTGTAAGGGTTGAAGGAAATCCTGTGCTCAGCAGTTATGCATGCAGTAACAGCATATATGCGTGCCAAGTAGGTGAACTGAGACACTGATTCTATCTGTCTAACTCCTTTTCTTATTTCCAATGTTACAGGACACTATTGGCCACCTGGATACTGAGCTGAGGAACCTGAAGGGTGAGATGGCCCAGCACCTGAGAGAGTATCAGGACCTGCTCAACGTTAAGATGGCCCTGGACATAGAGATAGCTGCCTACAGGTGCTGACTGGATTAAAGGACAAGCCGAACGACTCGACTCGTAGACTCATTACAAATCCTAGAGCACTGTGAGGTGTATTAAGTCTGTGTGTCCAGTCTGACATGTGTTTCCTTTGGTCCTATAAGGAAACTGCTGGAGGGGGAAGAGACTCACTTTAACTCAGGGATGTCGTTTGGTGCTGCCAGCTACAGCTACCAGCCTCGAGTCTCAGCCGGCTCCTCTTCCAAGAGCAGCCACAGGGAGAAAGAAGGCGCCACGAAGGAAAGCTTCAAAGAGAGAAGTGAGGATAAAGATGAGGCAGACATCAACTCCAACAACTGAAGAAATACAGACAGGGAAATCTAGAGAGAAAAGAAATATACTGTGTTTGTGTAGAGTTTATAGTCACACACCATATTTATCAAGGCAACACTAAGACTGATGTGCTGGAATTAGATGTTTCCTGTGGCATAAGTCATAAGTTAATAAGTCATAAATCATTAAACAAAGGAAAGTAGCCTGAAAATCTAGACCATGTTGCAAATATTGTACCACAGTAAATATGTGATCAAGTATGGAATGCTCCCAGATAGAAGCTACATTTCTAAAGAGAACACCAAAAGTCGGCATAGTTCAACTTCTATGTTGTTGCATGTCAGTGAACTTGGAAATTAATGTCAGGTCAGGTGAAAGCATTTTAGACACATAGGGTGATGGAGGACAAGTCCGCACCGCGCTAACTGTAGTGTCTTTGTATAAACCTAGTGAGAAGCACTTGTTTTAGTTGCTCAAAATAAAATATGACTGATAATTTGTTTTCTCTGCTTCCATATGCAAATCATGTTCACCAACACATGATGTGTCTTTGTATAAACCTAGTGAGAAGCACTTGTTTTAGTTGCTCAAAATAAAATATGACTGATAATTTGTTTTCTCTGCTACCATATACAAATCATGTTCACCAACACACGCATGTTCGAAGCACACTGGAAAAGAGCCTCGGTTACTTTTTAATGATGGCATACTGTTTTCCTGACTCCTGTAAAATTCTTTGAGGGGTTTGCTGGTTGAAGAAAAATATTTCACCTTTGATACAAGGAATTAATTTAGCATAGCAAGATATTAAACTACTAAATAATAAATGCTGGTAGACTCTAATTACAGGTTTGATATTTTCTTGCTGCGGTCAAGTGTTCAAACTTCTATCACATCTAGTTGTGAGACTTAAGTACACAGACACTAGTATCACTTCAGACTGTATGTTTTTAAAGACTACAAACAATGTGTTGCTTTTTAAGATTTGAAATCATACTCATCTTTACAAAACAGGAAACATGGATGAATCAGGCAATAACTGTTAGTTGTGCAGTCATTTATTAATTAATTCTGACAAAAGCAAGTAGGAACTTTTTTTTTTTTTTAAAAACCCATCAAAGAATTCTTTATACAAAATCCCTTTACATGACTGCGTTGATGCTCTGGTGAGTTGCACTGAAGTCAGGTTTTATCATCAGCAGACAGTCTGTACAAAAGTTAACAGCTCATAAATTAAATGTATAAATCAACACAAAGAAAGCCATGGAAAAAATAGAGTAGAGCTGAGCTCTATATAAACACGCACACAAAGCTTTGGTAGTGGTAGCCCTTTAGTTTCAAGCCCTTTGAATCACACATATTCGATACTGTATCTAAAGTCATAAATAGAAAAAAAGAAGATACCAGTTGCTGGTTTCCAAAAAGATCTACATCCTTTCAGATAAGATGCCTTCACAGTGATGTGTGATCCATGAACAGTATTTCAGTCCAGTTTTAACTACAGCAGAAGCCACAGTCTTGTGTAAAGTGGAAGCACACTGAACAAAACCTAAAAATATTTCTTGGCAGTAGGAATAGGTGTTTTAGTTTCAATTGATGAGGTAAAATATTTACACGCTGGCACTTCAGTAAATCAAATGTATGTTACCTATGTCCAGCATATTACAGCAGACACATGGGTTGTCCTAAACACACAGAAACAGAAATCTGTGGAGTTGAACACTTGATACTACAGTGTGGGGTAGAGGTTCAGATTTACAGCTTTCATTCCAAATTTTCAACAAAGAAAGTGAAGTTTAGAGTTCTTGCATTTTCTCTTCTTCAGCCTCCTGGTGAGGATTATGACAAGAGGTGATGAAGAGAAAAACCAATAGGTCAGTTCATCCACTCAGGAATTAAATTCATCCCGCTCTCCTGCTCACTGGGAGGGCAGCACCAAGCCAAAGTGAAGCACCAACAGACCATCCTGGAAAAAAGACAAAACAGATCACTCAAAACTATTCCTGGCCCTCTACAAAATGTACAATGTTAAATGTGTGTGTGTGTGTGTAAAACTGTGTGTTTTGTGGGGTTTACCTGTAGGGCCTCTTTGCCCACAGAATTCTGTATGTCTTTGAGTGACTGGTAGTGATCTAGGAGGTGATCTCCACAAGCCATATCCACCTGCAAGGACACACAAACACTTCACACCACTGCAGCAGAGATTCAACAAGACCAAGATGACCAGCGATGAGTCCTGTGGTGCCCAGAGATAACTGTGTGTATTTATTTAATGACTTAAGGTGAGTCCAATACAGCACAGTGTGACATAAACAAGACTAGGGTGAAAGCTAGTAAATGACTGAGGATGCAAAGGAGCTTGCTGTTAAAGCTATGTTTAGTTTAACATTACCTAACACACAAATTCTGGCTTGAATAACAAAGCTAGTGTTGGATGCACTTCCCATTTCTAGAGCCAGCACGTTGTACAACCATCAGAGATTTCAGGGCGCACACAGAGCAGGAAGCAAGCGGACTGTGAGGAGATAGTCACTGAATCTGAAAATAGGTGTAACGGATTGAATAACATGACCTACAATCACATTCCCACAAATAGTAAAGTAAGTATTCCTCAGTATTAAGCAGCTGTATGGATTGCGTAGCCATTCTTGAGCAGATAAAGGTTAGACAGCCGAGCAACATTACACAGCCATCACCAGTGTTACAAATCTTGGTACAAGCACGCTGCATGTTCAAAGGCACATTGATGCTGGTGAGGTTTACTCGTCAGGTATTACAATTTGGTACTGAATGAGAAGGAATTTTTCAAAACTCTTTATAGAAGTAATTTGTGTCATAAATGCAAGTTCTGTTGCAGTCCTTAGCAGACTAGACCTTCAAAGGCAACTCCTGAATTCCTATAAATCTGAAAGTGTTTTAATAATATAAGAACTAAAAAGGAAAGTTATAGAACTTTTGTGACCTCTGCTAAATTTGACAGTGACCCTCGGTTAGTCACTCTCAGGGCAGGGCAGCACTGAGGGCAGGAAATCAGCATAAGCTGCTAATCCTCATCCACGTGTTACTAACTGTACTGACTCTGATCAGTTCTCACCTATACTACACTGTAAAGCAGACTTCTTTTGCTTTGTCCCACTGCCAAGTCTGTGTAAAGTAACAATCAGGATCAAGCCTGTGGCCATGTCACTTTATAAACTCATTAGCCTAGCAGACTCACCTGGCAGCTTGGACTCAGCTCCATCTTCCTCCTGATGAATAGCTCCACGTGCCGGACGGTGGCCTCCCCTGACACACGAACATACCGCCTCTCTAGTGGCTTAAAAGAAACAGGGTCAGGGTCAGGGTGTAGCAAAGTTTTTTTTACAAGAATGTAATTCATCAGAATCTTTAAGGAAGGTAGAATTAAACTGATCATATATAACTCACAGCTCTACAGAGCTTGAACTTATTGTTTACACACACTGAATGTAACTACTCCCCCACCCACATATAAACCATAAAGACACAGATACCTGTGCTTAAATACCACAGTATGTTGGGTTCATCTTTCCACAACAGTTAACATTTAGTTTTTAAACTGCACAGTTCCTGATAAATAATGCAATGAGACAAAGCTATTCTTGAAAGGCATTACAGGATAGTTAGTAGTTTCTGTTACAGCGTATTGTTAAAATTTAATAAAGAATTGTTAGAAATTCACACCAAGGCTTTACCTTATAGTTATTGATGCCCTCTTCAGCCCTGAAAGATTCAATACACAGTCAGTACAAGTGGAATGAAGCAAGCTGTCCATGTAAGAAAAATGAGGCCCTCTGGTGGTACGTCTGTGTAACTGCATGATAATGTCACTGTTACAAACTTTGTTTTCAGTTCAGTAAGCTGTATTTATATGTAAAACCATTAATAATGGCTGCTTGTTATTAGGTGCACCTGTGCTTTTCACTGACAAGTCACATGTCTGAAACATGAATCTGTGACTAAGGCTGTCGAGTCAGATGACTTACCCAACAAACTCCAGCACCAGAGACACATCCAGCTCAGGGGGAATGGTGAACACAGACTGTGGAATGTCTTTCTTCTGCCTCCTTAATACAACAGGACCTTGAGGAGAGACACCCGCTGCAAAGCCGGAAAAATAAATCACAGGGAGACTGTTTGAGCACTGAACTGTCAAGCTACTGTTATGCTGAAAATCTCCATCTTTGGATTTGTAATGTGATGTTAATATTGGATTTACTTGTGCTTGTTCTGCTTTGATAAGTCAAAACTGCCTTTTTATTACTAAGTGGCAGAGAAACAAGCTTCATTAAGGTCACCTATTTAACTAATTTACCCATTTTAACTGAGAGAATGAAAGCTGAACTATTTTACCTGGTTTCGGCACCTCCAGCCCTCTGTCTTTATAGAAGTTAGTCATTTGTACTCTTTCTACTGTAGGGCAAACAAAAAATAATCATTTTCACAGAAGATTACACATGAACAGAAAAGGATAATGGTGAATACATCTGACTACACACACATACACACACACACAGTACAGATAGAAGGTGTACTGTACTTACACTCCTCGAGGAAGGGAACCATTTTGTAAACAATATCCTGCAGTTGTCGGTCAGGCCTGCAGGAAACAGAGGAAAGCTTAACATGGACTGCTTTCTCACAGACTCAAGTGACAGCATATTTCCACACTTAAAGTTACTCATGTCAAAATTAGTGACTTAAACTGACTGCATGTGCACAAAAGAGAAAATCACTCCAATTTGAACATTTGAACATAATTCTGGAGCATTTTTCTGCACTTTCCTTTCTGAATAACAAACATCCATTTATCGACCACGCACAGAACGTAATAGAAATTAGCAAATACGTCACAAAGTGCCAAACCTACCTGATGTTGTAAAGTGGCTGTGTCTGGTGGACTACAATGCTGCATGTGGGACACCTGTTGCTGTGGAAAAAGTGCTTCACGATGCAGCTTTTGCAAACTTGAAGACGACAAAGCACATGACGACGTCAGATATAGTAAGGACCTCGTGTATGTGGCCTAGCCAACTTTAGAAGCCAATATTAAGACATTAATATTTGAATGTTTAAATAATCTTAATCAAAAACTATATAACAGCCAAAAATCACATTTAATGTGAACACATTTTCATTAGAACCTCTTGGATTTGTTTGTAATGTGAATGAACTAGTCGAAGGTCACTGCTGGAGGACTATGCAAAGAAAACCAATATATGCTGATACGGACATGGTCTGGTTAAGTCTGATGCATTTGGTACGGGGACATCATGCCAGGGATGAAATGCTGTATAGGCACCCTCACATTTTCTTGGTGTAGGAAGCATGAATGACACCACAGCACCCTGATTGCTTATTACAGATCATCCTGCATGTTTCTGCACCCAGAAAAGTTTGATGCCCAAAGGTGAAACCCAATCAGTAGCTTACCATGCATTCCCCTGTGTCAGAAATGGATCACATGAACTACGCTTTAAATATTCCTAAGATGCTCTGAGGACTAAAGCAGAGCACTGCTGTCACTCACATGTGTGCAGGCACTCTGTGATGGTGGTGGCATCGATGAGGAAGCCGCAGCAGAGGGCGCAGCGGATATACGGATAGAACTGATTGAGAGGGAGCTTAGGCTGCGAGAAAGTAAACACATCAGTCAATGACAGCAACGTCACAACAGACACAGAGCTGCATCTACATCACGTGACATGGGTACACGTTCGTTATGTTGAATGAATAAAGTATGAGAGATGTGTGACAGTCTGTGAACGCACCTCGTCCTCTGAGTCGCTGCCTGACACGTTCGTTGACCCTTCATGACTCCTGCGTCCATACAGAGGAGTTGACATTCCCAACGCTTGCTGACAACTTTAAACAAACCTATCTTTCTTTGTTTTTTTAATAGGACGCCAAAACGAGTCGCTTAGCTCTAAAGGTCAACTTTAGTTGCCGGTAAACGTGGTGAGTTAACTACGTTTGTGTTGCTGGCTAACGTTAGCTTGCTTATGACGTTATATATGCAACTCTACAAACAGAAACAGACACGCGCTTATTGCAGTTCCTGCTTAGTTGCTATGGTTACATACACTGACCAGGTTAAATGTCCCAGTCTGTGTTATAACTACCAGAGAAGAACACTTACACTAATTCAATCTTTCCTTTCCTTTAACTTTAGTTGACTTCCTCACGCTCGCGCTGGCCACCTAACTTCCCTCGCTCGCGCTAGAGCGGCAACAACAACAATAGGACTTCCGGTCTGAATCCTTCAGAATAAATGTCATCTGAACCGAAAACTATAACCGTTTTCCAAAATGTGTTCATTTTAAACACGATTTCATTACCAAATACTCCCCCTGACCTGTACTTTATCCACAATGCCAACAAATCTGCAGTTGTGTTAAGAAATACAGGCCAACAAAGTATCGAAGCATTCAAGAACAGCATACCATAGAACAATAGCTTAAAGCTAATTCGTCACTTCAGTTTAACACCGTTGTATTATTCAAATGATGACTAAATTAAACTAGAATTATACTTTCAGAATATGGGAATAAAATATGATACAATATACAGCAACTCAGCACTTTCTAATAATTACTAACATGATTGATAGGTTTCATACTGTTAATTTGAAGACACAGAGACAACCTTTCCGGTTATAGTAATACCTGACTTTGTCATCAGGGGGCGCTAGAAGCGTATCTTTCGTTTCTGACAGATTCACAAAAAGTAACTTTTCTTGCGATACAAAGGTATCTTGTACGTATTTTGTCATCAAACCTTGTATGTCACGTGATTTCTGTTCTGTACTTCTAAATAGATCAAATTTGACCTGGTTGTTCTAGTATTTTCCTTTGTTTTCATTCACGGATTTTATGCTTAAATTGATGTATTAGAGGTCACTGGCTCCAAAATGTATAGTTCCTGCTGTGTTTTTTTTTTTTTTAACCACATGCAGCCAGGGATTATACAAGAACTGACAGGAATGAGCTGGCTGATTTAATTGAAAGGCTATTTGGTCTGGAATATGGTCTAAAATGTTGTAAATGAACTTATTTAACTGTGTCAGTGAAAGAATACTTTTCCAGTGACTGCAAAGAATTCTTTTGGACAGAATGAACAGATGGTGTAACATCATCCTTCAGTTTTGCATCATAAGCTGTTGGGAGAGTTTAGAGATGCACCACAGTACACACATCATGTTTACCTACTGTGTATTTATATTGTTGTTGTTGTTGTTGTTTTCATTCATTCGTTTGGGAAAAAACAAGTTCTCACCTCCACCATGTACAAAGCATCTTTAATAGCTCATGTGTTTTAAATGCATTCTGACGAGCAGCATGTATCAACTAAATTTATTGCACTCTTTAATGACTGAGGTATGTGTGGTATGACTGTGAGCTCAGTCATTTATAAAACCTGTTATCTATCCGACAACATTTTAAGATAATTAATCAGTTATTCAGTTTCATCTATTGGAGTGTTCCAGAAAAACATGTTTTTTCACTCGTCCTCATTACATCTTTTTGTTCTGTTTTAAAGTTACATTTCACCTTATTCACTGAGCACCGTCAGCAGGTGAGCAGCTGAATCAAATACACCACAGACTTAATGCTACATGAACGCTTGCTGCTACACAAGTACAAGCAGGGGAAATGTTCTTCCTCTGGAAAAGGGGGCACAGATCGCACAGATATGCAGAACAAAGTGAATTTTTTATGACAGTAGACAGAAAATTAGAGGAGAAACCTTGAAACTTGAACCACAGACATTACGGTTCACCCCCCTGAACGCCCCTAAGTAACCACATGTAACATGACAAGTAAAGCTTGTCAACAGTTATGACTCTTAGATTTTTTTTTAGTTTAATACAACATACCAGTATTACCAGAAACTCAGTGTTATGTTTGATCCTATCCTCTCTCACATTAAAGAAATCATCAAGGCCACCTGTTTCACCCGCACACCAATACCCCTTTGTTGCAGGCTTAATTATTGAAGTTTTTTTTTTTTTTTTGACCTGTGCAAGTTTTAAATGGGCTCACTAATATTTAGATTGTAAACCTAATATTTCATCCCATGCTCTTTTATCTGTCTTTGAGTTTATAAGAAGTCAGCTGGTTGCAGGGCTTTTTTCTACCGTGCCCTGACGTTGGACAGTCTGACTCTGTTAAGGTGGCACAGTGGTTCTCCCCATTGTCAGCGTGGGCTCTCACTGGGTGCTCCAGCGTCCTCCCACAGTCCAATGGTTGTTTGTCCTGTGAGGAACTGGCGACTTGTCCAGGGTGTACTCGCCTTGTGCCCAAAGCCATCTGTTGCTGTACATTTTTCTTATAGACCCTTGCCTGAATTGAGGGTCTAAAGATAAAGGGTGTCATAGATTGTACAGATTGAAGAGCTCCAAGAGGCAAATTAGTGATTCGTGATACTTATTTATGCAAATGAAACTGACTTGACTTGACTTGACTACTAAACCAGGCAGAGATATTTGCAGTGATGGATCAGTCGCCTCCATTCACGATAATCCCCTTTATCCTCTAATCATTCCCTCCCAGTTTATGTGCGAAGCGCTGAATGCCCACTAATATCTGGGGCTTCTCCTGGTTAGATATTTACTTTGTGAGGAAGTGCAGACTGCTATTATATCAGCCAAAGAATGTCTGTGGGAATATAGGACATCTGTAATGTTGTGTTCTTTGGACTCAAATGAGTGTGCTTTAAGTGTCTTTGCAAGCTATGCAGTTAGTCAGTGTCAATAATGGAAGATCTCAATCCTTGAAAACTTTCATGACTCACTTCTGTTCTTGTGCAAATATCTTGATTTCATGACTGAGCAGGGAATTTCCAGACATCTGCTCACTGTGTGTAACAGCTTTGTGTTGTCTTTGTTTGTGTGTGGTGCATGATTTTGTAGTCATGTGTATCTTTATACCTGCATGATTACTTACTTGTTCTAGTGACACTGTGAAGGAATCCACACTAGATCAGAGGTAATGTTTTAGAATAGTTATAACTAATGTTTTTATAATAGTTATAACTTTTATAGACCTTTTCAGTGCTTCATTTTGTCAAACTTTGCTTGCAGAAATGAATGGAGGAGGCCCCATTGAGAATTAGGTGGGATAATCTGGGAATTCACTGTTAGTCCAGGTGGCTTTTGTGGGATTACAGAAAATTTACAGAAAAGGAGAAGAACTCAGCCTTATAAAATAGAATAATAATGTGGAAACCAGCAAAGAAATACAACAAGGATGAACAGATGAACAGATTTGGGAGTATATTTTTAAAGCCTTCTCATTCCCAGGTTTATGAAAGTATATGAATCTTACAATGTTGTGATCCTGGTTGGTGTCATCTTGGCAGTTCTCCCTTTGCCGCCTCCCTGCTAATCCAAAAATAAGCAAAGATATGCATCATCAGTGGAACTTAGATGGGCTAAATGAAGCCCGGGTCATCAAACAAACCACCTGTAAGGGCACCCACCGCACAGCACTGTTAATTCTGCGTCACTTTAAGCCTTAATATCATTTGAACAAGTGAGTTGTATATAAATTCACCCTCAGTACAGTTGTCATGAACGGGGAAATTAGCTATAGAGACCAAAACTGTTTTTTGTACCAGGCTGTAAACATGTTTATCTCTGCTATAAGGTTGGACATTTTAACATGGGGACTTATGGAGATCAACTGTTCCCTAGCCAGCCTTAGATGGATGGCTTCACTTGAATAGCTTCACTTCACAACCATGCAGGTTGCCCTTTACCAAACAAGATAAGGAGTCTACAGCGGAATGAAGTTCTACTAGGGCACAGCAGTGGTTTGATGGCTTAATGCTAACATTATCATGCTAAATTGATTGTGTTTAGTAGTTATAATCTTTATGTTTATGTTTATTATCTGAATTTAGCATGCTACTGTTAATTAGCACTAAACACAAAGATACCTGGGTGGCACGGCATGTTTGGTTGGTTAGCACTGTCACCTCACAGCAAGAAGGTTCCTGGTTTGAACCTCGGCTAGGGCCTTTCTGTGTGGACTTTGCATACTCGTCTGCATGGGTTCTCTCTGGGTACTGTGGCTTCCTCCCACAGTCCAAAGACATGTATGTCTAAGGTGACTTTAAATTGCCTGTAGATGTGGATGTAAGTGTGAATGGTTGTTTGTCTCTCTCTATGCCTTGTGACAAGCTGATGACTTGTCCAGGGTGAACCCTGCCTCTCGCCCAAAGTCAGCTGGGATAGGTTGAGATGGACAAAGATACCCAAGGCTTACCTTGGGTGAGAGGGGGGGTACACCCTGGACAAGTCACTAGTCCATCACAGGGCACATAGAGACAACCATTCACACTCACATTCACACCTATGGACAATTTAGAGTCACCAATTAACCTGCATATACTTGGACTGTGGGAGTACCCAGAGATCCGGGGAGAACATGCTAACAGTCAGACGATGCTAACCACTGCACTATCGTGCCACCCGCAATTCATCCAGTAGTTATAAACGTGCCTAATTGGCGGTAGAGGGCAGCATTCTGCCTCACAGCAGACAGCCTGCTGGAATTTTAGTAGAAGCTGAACAACACCCTACAGTATTTATGACTTTTTTCAGGCTATATTTAAATGATAAATAAACTGTTTTGAGCACCAACCTGCAGCAAAACCACAGAAAAAGACTTGGATCCAGTTGACCATATCAAAACACTGGTTATATATTTTTTTCTTGAGTCAGAAAATTTAAAAGCATTTACAATTTACACAGTACTCATGGTATATTACATGGTACATACAGAGAATAATGTTTACGGTACACCTCACTCAGACAAGAAACCAGCTCAAACAGGCTCCTCGTATCAGTGCAGGGTGTCTATTTATATCACTACAGTACAGAACGTTTCTTCGACACTGGGAGCTAAGATTTCATTGAAGAATGTTTGGTTCAATCTGTCCCACTGGCAACAATGACACACTGTTTGACAAAAAACAGTCAAAGTGTTTTAGCATCACTGAAACACAATACCTTTACTGAAAGCCATTTGTGATACAAAACACTTTTCTATGAATAACTTAAAAAAAAAAAACATCTATATGCGTGTGTGATTTAGTGGTTGTAGCTGTCTTTTCTATCAGATCCCATGACTCAACTTTCTTGTCATTTAGGGATTCATTACCTTCACTCAGCTTGGCAACACATTGTAGGGTGGAGATGATTGACTGGAGACAATGGAAATTTACAGCCAAAATACACACACCCATGATATTCCAGTCCTCTCTCTCACAAGTACAGTCTTAAAGTCTCTGCATCTGCCTTCAGATTTGGGTACAACAACGAGCCAACGAAGGGCCTGATATCTTCAGAGCTGGTGCCTGGTAGTTTTACCTTCTTCTTGCCAAGCTCCAGGCTCTCAATTTGTGGCGAAAGACACATCATATTTATGTGGCGATACACGTCAGTTTTAGGCAAAGTGGAAAGCAGACTGGAGTTTGTCATACAAACATTTCGGAGAGGCAGAGCTGCTCTGGAGGCAGAAATGATGATGCTGTTGTCTTGATGTCACAATCTCCCACAAAGTTTCTCTCCACCAGATCGTCAAATCATTCAATCGAATTAAACTTCAGCGGGTTCAAGCTAACCACTGTTTTCCTGTAGGCTAAGTAGCAGCAGCATTCTCGCTACCAAAAATGTGGAATTAGCGTTTGTGATGTCGTCCATACGATGGGACTGTAGTTTCCACATTAACGACTTGCTGTCAGCTTAGCAGTTAAATGGAGCCAGACAGTGAGGGCTGTGTCCACAACTCTTCACTCATTCACTGAGTCCGACATAATTTATCTATAATGTGGAGCACACACTCATGAATCATCATCATTGTGTGCCATCACTGACAGGTGTAACCTTAGCAAAGGTGAAGCATTGTGGTATGTTTATGAAAAGTATTGTACATGATTTAGACATGTTTCATTCCCTTTTGAGAACAGCCGAGGGCAGTGCACTCATTTTACATGTTTTCAGTTCATTTCCTGTAAAAGGCCTTTTGTAAATGACTGAACCTGCCAGTCAATCAAACTCTACGCTTTTATGCACTTAATACGGCTATCTTAAAGATTGCTACCGGTTCTTCAGAGGATCTGCAGCTTTAAGGCACTTGTGCATTATCTTAAGCATCTGGCTACATACTCAGAATTGCATTATCTAGGCTTGATAGTTAGCCTTAATCTGCAAATATGAACAGTATAAGCTGAGAGTGGGGGTAGGTTCTTTGGCTCTGAACTTACAGTTTAACTAAGACAATTATATAAGTAGCTCTGCCTCAAAAAATATTTGCATCACTGAAACTACAATCTGCCAGACAGTGAAAGAAGGATGATATAGTGACAGGTTTCAGTTGACAGCAGAGGTGCTGCTGGACATATGTTCTCCTTCAGATCGCCGGGAGACTCGGCTGCTCAGGTTCTTGCAGGGGGTCAGTTTGGAGGCGACAAATGGGCTTGTTGCACATGGGGCAGACGCTGCGGATCTCTAGCCATTTTAGCAGACATCTGAGAAAAGCAGATAGAGGAGAGACATATTACCTCATTTTATCGTTTCGGAGAAAGACACGCAGTGAGGTCTAGGCAGAAACTTTAGGAATCAGGACAAGAAACAGGAGGTCTAACAGCTTAATTAACAGTAGCAATACATGGCTGAACAAACAGGCATACAGGATATTTGCACAGTTCACAGTTACTGGTGATACAGGTAATGAAATGTCAGTAAGTAAGAACCGGTCTTAAAGCACTCTTCTTGTTGTCACACCTATGCTGCAGGGCAAAAACAGGTCTCAGTTGCATGAAGCATATTCATGTTCCAACATGTAAAGACATATATTGTCAGGAATCTGCTCATCATTTTATGCGAGGCTACCTGAAAAAGTTTTTTTTTTTTTTTTTTTACTCTTGCTGCATCTCAGGCTGCTTCAGCTGTTAGTTTGAAGGCAGAAAAACATCATGAAGCAGAATTTATGACTCATTCCCTCAAAGTGGTTAGTCAACATTTTTGCACATTAGAAAGTTTAAGAAATCAATAATATTTTCTGCTTTTAAAGATGAGACCTAGACTCACTGACAAGAGATGTGCAGCCAAAAGCTGTTCCAAAGTATTATCCCACATAGTTTCAGTGGAAGACTGTTTGCATTTTAATAATGTATGAGTCAGAAGAAATAGCTGCATGATTACCAATTCATGAAACAGCTAAACAAATGAAGTCTACCAAGTTGTTGAAACACAGTTGTTCATGTTCATGGATATGGAGACAAATGTCCAACCTCATAAAAGTTTTATAGTTACCAAAAAAGCTTGTCGAACTTACTTCTTGTGAAAAGCGTGGGAACATGGGCACACTCCGAGCTCGTCCCTGCTGCGAAACTCTTCTAAACACACTGCACACATTTGCTGAAAACAGGAAAGTTACATCAGAATGAAATCAGAATCACCAACTTGCCTGTCACCTTAACAGTTTTAAGTTAATACAGTCTATCCTCATACAATTTAGATGTCATACAGCTTTTACAATTTACATTTACATTACACTGCCATAACCTCTTATTTATAATATTACACAGTACTACCACGTTCTATACAAGAAATATACACTATATAATATATACACAAACATGAGAAAATAGCCAAGTTCAAATTTGATAATTTACCAAAGAGAAGAATGCTCAAGTTCTTCTCAAGTTTACAGTTTGTTGCTTTGCAAAAGTAAACCAATCTAGTCTGCAGACTGACCTGGTCACAGTTATTATGAACTGTCACATGTATTCTATGTCTACATAAGCTAAAGGTAAAAGTAGAATGCTAATAACACCAATAGAAGAATATCATCAACAAAACTTCTTTTCCAAGTTTGGGGAAGGCTTAGCTGAAACAGGCATTGTAGCTGTGTGATTGTTCTCTGAACTTCAGTGACAACAGTGACTCAAACCTTGATTACGCATGCAAAGTTTTTAACGCTGTAATTTGATGAGTTTACTGGCAGTAATGGCAAGAAATACTTCCTGTTTTTCCACCAAATTGCAGATTTACTCTAGCTCGTTACAGCTGTCAATTTGTTGTTGAAAATTGTAGACAACATTTTATTTTTGTCACATTTTAAAACTTTGGGTCACTAAATAGCTGTTTTCCACATTCATCCAGTTGGTCATCTCTGTTCCTTTTAACTGTTTTATGACAGCGCCCCTCCCATTCCCTCTGAAACTTACACCAAGGAGGCTCAGCTTCTTCCCTGCACCTTTCAAAACAACCTGTTGACAAGAACAGATTTTTGACAAATGCATATAGAACATTAGACAAATAAATCATCTGTATTGCTATTTGACACTTAAACTGGACGTTGACATATTACCTCATTGTAGCCATACTGTTCTCGTGCACCTTGTCGCCTGAATCTGTGCAGCATGAAAAAACAAATATCATGCTGTGGTTAAAAGGCATAAAAACGCCATTATGTGCCTGCTGGCTCTGTGTCTGTCTTCATCAGGACAGGTCTTGTCATGCTGTATGAATCAGCTGAGATACTGCTTCAAGCAGTCCAGGAATTCACACAATGCTAGATTCAAGTAACAGCCTGCGTATCTACGCTCACCACGAGCAGATCTATAACACTCTGAAGAACGTGCCCTTGAATAAGAATTCAGACTGGAATTTTGTCGGATGACAAATTCCTGAAGCAAAAATAAGATTACTGTTTTGAGTTCAGGGAAGCAAAAGTAAAGGTTTGCATGCGTAATTGACATATACAGCATTTTCATGTTTGAATCCTTCACAGACTGATTTTACAGGTGTTCAAATCTACTAACCCACTAGCCTACATACCCTTACTTTACACACCGTTACCTTACATTGTCCCAAAGCCAGTAACATCTTACTTCACCTACAGATATTTTCTTCAACTGATTATCTATGGAGTATATGTGACAATTTGTGAACATACCCTCACCATCATGTTTTTTGTGTGTAAACCTGACCAACCAAAGAGGTGTAATATCAAAAAGCAGACGCGGACAGATCTCAGCCAATAAGTTGTTGAAATGTTACATGTTCTAACTACCTGCAGGTTGACCATCCAAACAAAATTTTAACTCAAAGTCTTTTACAGGTTTTTCGGACGTCTTCCTGGCAGCCAAACATTAACAAAGCATCACCTCCCCAGCAAAGGCCCAAGAAACATTGAACAGGGTTTTTCCAGAAATCCTGGCAGCGTACATCTTGACAGAGGTACACTGACCTAATCCCAGCCTATCTGTAATAGCCCTAAGCAGCAGTGAACAGATAACACAACGTTGTTTCCATGCTACACAAAGAGAGGTTTCTGCTTTGACTGACTGCTCAAATAAACTGAGTGTAGTTCACTGAAATCACCAAAAGAGTGGAAAATGCTATCTGCTAATGCACAGAGTCAGCCAGTACGATTTGTATACGTGAAACCGGCCCATGATACAACTTAAGTGGTTTCGGCTGGGCTGCTAGTTTCATATGACGGATCCCGACCAACCATGCCAAGTGATACCAACTGGCAAAACAATCGCTCACTGCTCGGAAACAAGGGCTTTGACATAAGACTTCTCGGAATTGGTTGTATGCTTATAGCTATTAAAGCCTCTTGTGCAGATAAATTTATATTTTGTTTTTTTTATGATATTTCCAGCCTGTATGAGTTTAATCTTATTACAGTATTTTGTTATTTGTAATGGTTATAGTCTAGGTTTCTAGCTCTAACTCTTACCAAATAACTACTGCAACTACTACTACTGCAAGTATTTGAGGTCGGATGAAACTAAACATCAAAGAAGTCTTCAGAAAATAACTTTTGACTGATGATTATCTAGTCAGAAACAAATTTACAAATGATTTTTAGGGACATGCTAATACTGGTCCAGTATAGCAGCTTTGTACCTGAACAGGTAGCAGCAGAAGATAAGGCTGAGTGTGAGGATGAAGAGGCCAATGCCCAGGATGATTATATAGACGTTGAGTGGCAGTTGGAAGAGCTCTTCAGATGTCATCTTGCAGCAGGTTTTGACGTCACACAGGCACCCTGAGAGGAAGCGACACATGAAAAACAAAAAAGATTACACAGAATGGAAACAGGGGCAAAAGAAATTGTGTTAACACAGCTGAAGCGACACGCTTTGGCTACGGCGAGGAAAGAATGTATGTATTAAGGTTCAGACAGACAAATCTTCATATGAAATTCCTCAGATTTATATTCTATTCACTAGTGTGAAAAGTCCCTGAAGCAGTTTTAAACTCCAGTGAAAAAATATCAAATATTAATGCATAATTCAGACTTCCTACAGACTATAATGTATTAATACAATAATGTATGTATTAACATTAATAATGTATGATGCCACTGCATCATATCCATCATATTAATAGCATCTTTTATGAAAGGTTGGCAAGTATGTGAGTGACTAAATCAACTGTGACAAGTCAACGTTGTCTGCACACGGAGAAAAAGGCACCCGTCCGTTGTGGTAATGCAAATGCACATTCATGTTTTCAAATACATTTAGGAAATATATGAAAATGTCATTTTCTACAGTTGAGGTAACAAAGCCACAGTTCATTCACACGTAAGGAATGCAGCCTGTGTCATGTGGCATTTAGAAACTCAGCAGCAGAAATGAGGAAGAAAAATTGACTTTCCACACAGAGCGCATTAATTAGTGTTTTGCACGTGGCATTTAAAGACTGTGAATCCATTTGGAAGCATTAAGAGATTTAGCCACATAGTTTATTGCTTAGAATGACGTTAGCGTGAATGTTTTGCAGTCATGTGGGTGAGTTTCCATATTTCATTCCTTTATGAATGATCTGATTATTGGACTACTTTTCTTTTGTCAAAGGTTTGACAGTTTATTTAAGCTTTTAACTTCATTTTCTGGTAAGACTAGACGTTAAAGCTCCACTGATCACAATAAATATATCAATCACGGCTAAAACAACTATGTGTAATGTAACAATTGTCACTCTTAGTGATAAACTGGCATGTTATCATTACCCAATTCTGTAGTTCCCCTCAACTCTGTGTAGTCTTTCAGCTCATTGTTTGGTTTTGTAGTTGAAACTTTACTCTTTTGGTTCAGTTTCCCCATTCTCTTTAACCTTCAAAGCTTTGATAAACCCACTGTATGCAACCTGGCAACAAACTTAAGGCAGACAAAGTTAGTGACTAGCCCATAAACAAAGTGGAACATTTAGCAACTAAAGAGCCAAATATTGTTTTCAGGAATTGGGGTGCTGATGCTAACATTCCTCTGATGCCAATGTTGTTCATGTCTGCTGTGTAAAATGAGCAAGTGCTTTCTAATACGTCTCCCATTCCAACTTCAGAGGGTCATAATATATGGTCTGTTTTGTTTGCAGCTGTTTCACTGCACCAGAGTGGACAAAAATAATCAATTAAACAGCTTAAAGCTACATCACACTCTGTAATAATAGTGTAGCTCTGGTGGTTATGATTCAGGTGTAGGGGAATGGCATAATTAATTGTCCCCAGATGGGACTTGTTGCATGTACATGTGTGTTGTATTGAACCTTTTCACTCTTAGCAGGGCACAGGTCACCCTTAATGGCCTTTCACTGTAGATTTGCTGTGCATGTGTTCTGTAATCTTTGTTGGATTGACATTAGCCGATGTGTTTACATGGTCCCCAACATAGTCTATCATTCATTACCATGTCAGCCAAAGTGTGGCATTGGCAATCCCATACTTTTCCTGTGTCACCCTCCCATGGCGAGGATGTGGGATAGGATTTTAGGAGGCATACATGTGTGTACGTATCTGTGTAACTTGTAAGGCCTGGCACATGTGCACCACACTGCATTTGCGAAGCCTCGTGTTTCAAAGTGCAATGTAACACTGGTTACACTGTCAGGTTTCTTGAACTGCAAAAGGTTTTTGAACGTTGATAAATGAGATAAAGTTGAGATATGAGTGCATATAGGGCTTATTAAACACGTAGGGCTTATTAAAAATCTCTAAACATTTCTACAATAGTTTTTCAATGGGGATACATCAAACCATGGGATGGTTGGGAGTTAAGCTACAGAAGGACTGAGGGGATTTTAAAAAACAGTTTTGTTTCTACTGGTGATTGCTATCGTCATGATGCTCAGTGGCTCTACCGACAGAGAAATCTTACACATATTTACAAAGTTCATAGATCCCACGGCAAAAGCACCTCTCAAACACTGCAAAGCACTTTCATGTGAACTTTTACAACCATCCTTGCGTCACACAGGAATGTGTTCCACTTGCCTCTTGGCCTAAGAGTAGGCCTAGTTACTCTCTTGAGTTTGGACTCAGGGAGAAAGAAGTGATTTCAGCTTGAGGGGCCTGAACACTTTTCATTCCACATAACAAGCCTTATACCGCAGTAGTTAACTATTTCATAAGGTCAAGTGCCACACCTTATAATGTGGTGGCGACCTCCTGGTTCAAAAGTCATTTTTTCATGACTTCTGTAAATGGACAGGGGTCACAGCAGGAGGCTGCAGTCTTCAGGTGTACAGTTGGGGGCATTTAGGAAGGGTTTGACAGAAGGTTTGGGTGAAGGAGGCGGCAGCTGTAATCTTAGCACGATGTTAGTAAATCATTGATAGTGGAGCGCTAAAAGGTAGGCCACTGTGCAAATGCATGCAGTCTGGACAGAACTGTACCTGAACACTGTCAAAAAGGACTAGCAGCTTTGTTTTTGTGTTTTTGTTGGAAAACGACAGAACCAGGTTTAGTTTTACTCTTTGTAAATGTAGGTATTACTTTTTTATTTTGCATAAATGGGGAAATGTATGTCCCAGGATCAGTCGTATTCATGCAGAATGAGTGCAAAATATCCGGTTAAGCTTGCCTTAAGTTTAAATTAAACATTTAGCTGGTAGTTAAGGTGTGCAAATATTTACTGATAGCTAATATGCACTATACATCCCAAATATTAGTTATCTGAATAGAACTCCACTTCTATGATAATGATATGGTGAACAAGCAGGGAGCGTGAGGTATAGCAGATCTACCTCCACCTCCACCATCTGGGTCAATCAATGTGCATTACCTTGACCACGGTCAAGAGAGCCAGCAAGGGAAGCTGATTAGTACCAGCTTATCAAATGCTAGCAAGTCATGCGCTGTGTCTCAATTCACATGCTTCCATACTTACACTTGCTATTTCATACTCTTCACGCTGCTGTCAGTTATGGGAAAATGGAGTTTCCTGTGAGTACCTGTATGGTGCACCTGTAACAGTCAAAACGTTGTGGAACACTGGACACTTCTTGCCCTCAGTGGTCACCATTGTGGCTATGTAGCGGAATGGGAGGGACCAACGGCGCTGAGAAAATGGCGACAGAGGAAGATGCTGGAGCTGAGGCAGTCGCGGTGTATAGTGTAAGTATAGAAATGTAAGTTTGTACACTTTGTTTGCAATTCCAATAGCAAGCAAGACAAAGAAGAAGCAGTACAATTTTGCAACTGTCATGTCCAGTAAGTGCACAAAGGCCATAGTGAAACTGAGACACTACTCTGCTGAAGTTAGCACACTATGCCAGAAAGTACATGATGTATACAATGCACTACATAGAACATAGTACTACATGAGAAGTGTACTGAACAGTGTACAGAATTATCCAAATTGAGACACCGGCTAGTGTTAGCTAGTGATGCAGCACTAGTCTAGCAGTTTAGCAGTTAGTAGAAGAGTGCGATACAGTATGTTGTCGAAAAGGCAGGAAATTCCTCACAGATGCACTTGTTGTCCCCATGTTCAAAATAAGATGACACGTGAGTACGTGACAAAGTGCTTCACAATGGCCAAAAGAAGAAAACATGGAAGAAAACATGGTAAAGTGTACGCTACCCTTCCAGTGGAGAAAACCTGATGCAGTGCCTTCGTTTAAAGTTCCCTCTGTGTTTCTATTGAAGAGGTGTAATCTTACAATCTTCAGTCTTACAATCCTAACGACAGTTTTAAACCAAATGCATCATGCATTCTGCATGCAGCTGGTGGCCTTATCATTCAAGTCACCCCTGCGCCCCAGACAGCCGGAGTCCGCCACTGGAGAAGTGTGGCAAAGCACTCACAAATTAGAAGTAGTTTGTGTGGTGCAACCCTGTTTGATTTAGTGATGTGTAACTTAATTACAGACTAAGCATGAAGTTAGGATAAAATTGTTGCAACAGGCTCCAGGAGACTTACCGTCACGCCACTTGACCGGATGCATCAAATGTTTGGATGTTCGGTTGGCAAACCCAGAAAACCTTTGGGTTTGTGGCCTCTGAAAAGTCTTTCACCAAAGAAAGTTTTCCACCAAAGAAGAGGCTTCAGCCTCTACGGCCACGACTTTTGAAGTTCAGACTCGTAATAGTGAAATCCTTGCGGTCTGGGGTAAACAGAGTAGAGATTCTCAGGAAGAGATGAGGCTCATTTGTCACTGAAACTACTGTCGCAATGATTTACCCCAATACTGTGACACAAACATCCACCTTAATTGAGATTTAGAGTCCCAAACAAGTGCCAGTATATTAAATCTAAGTATTCCTTTGTTATCTTCACTCACAGACGAAGGGATGGACCTGTGAGCCTTGTACATAAAAAGACACCAGTAACTAACTGACAGAAATATACTCCAAATGCCATCCAGTACTGTGGATATGTACCTCGGACTGAGCACAGTCCCTGCTTTTTTGTTCTGTCACCCCTTCAAAACATTGTCACGAGTGTCTCCCTCCCGTCCTCCTTTTCTTTTCTTCTTTCTTTTCCTTTCTTCTCTCTCCTCTGTCCTCTCCTTTTAGATCTCCACGTTGCTCTTCTCCTCTCTGGCTGAGAAAACCTGCTGTGGCCAATTATGGAGAGACAAAGAGAAGGACATGGATGGGTTTCCCGGCAGCACAGTCAGTCAGTCAGTCAGGCAGGCAGGCAGGCAGGCAGGCAGGCAGTCTCAGTGTTTCTGTGAAAAGCAGTCTCATGTCTCATCTCTTCCCCTGCCTTCCTGCTCTGAACAAAGACCACAGGGAGGTATATAACACAGGAAGACAACGTGTCTAATGTTAATTCAGATCCAGGCTCTCCCCTCTCCTTCTGTCTTTTTCTTCTCACATTCACTCTCCTCCTCTCTCCTTCCTCATCTCCCTTCACCACTTCTCGTCTACAGCCCTCAGTTTGTAAACAGATCCCTGCTCATGTGATTCGCTGTCTGCATCACAGCTCTGCTTTCACCGCCCCCTCCTTCCTTCTACCTCCCTCCCTCCCCAGCCTCTTCAACCGCCCGCCTGCCCTCCCTTTACCTCTCACCCCTCTGGGTTTTTCCTTCCACCCCCGGCCCCCCCTTCTTCCTCCTTTGCAGCTGCAAGCTATTATTGAAGTAGCTGCCGAGCAGATGGCAGACAGGCAGATGTGGAAACAAGCGTGGGGAGACGCTGCTATGATGGTTACAAGGTAGCTTGATTGATTTATTACATGCTATTTGTAGAACTGATTGATATCGGTGCAAATTTATACAAAATCTGTCCTTGTTTATAGAAAGATCATAACCTCAACTGATTCAGACCCTTAGGGAGGGCAAAAGTTTCAAGTTCAACGTGTGGTATTTGTTTGTGGTAATATAATATATTATAAATATGTTTGTTAATAATGCACTGAAGTGCATTCTAAAATATTTAAATAATATGGCAACGCTCTCACCTGAAACCTGAGGTCCCAGCTTCTCTAGGGGCCCTGAGTCAAAATCTAGTTTTAAGCCCTCAAATATTTTAGTTATATTGTGTTGGCGCGTTCGCCTCTTAAAAGGAAGCTTTTCCTTGCCACTGCGCAAGTGGTTCTTGCTCATGGTGGGAATTATTGAGTCTCTATAAATATTATAAGGAGTACGATCTACCTCTGCTCTGTATGGAAAATGTCATGAGATAACTTCTGTTATGATTTAGCGCTAATAAACAATAAATAAAGTATGCAGTAGGTGCCCACGTCACATTCTTGCCCCAGTGTTTTAACCAGGCCTGGTCTCCACAAAGACTATACCTCAACTATTTCAGAATCAAGTCATTTCCAAAGGAAAAAATAAAGTGCTGAACATGCTTTATTTTACAGCCCACATACATTGGACTTACACTGTACACACAAGTTAAACATTTCAAAGCTTTGTCGTGATAGTAATGTACCGTCACCAAAAGGGTGTGTGTGTTTGCCTCCTGTATTGATTATGATTGACTGATATAGCAGAACACCTACAATGAGCTCGATAAGATGTGTAGCATACAACATTTGAGCCCATGACATCGCTATTCTAAACTCATATGTAACTATTTTATAAAAGAAAACAAAGTGTCACATTTTATTATTATCATAATAACAATATGCTGTTTTTTATAAAAAGCAAATCTTTAAGTAAAAATCACATTGAAATATCAGCATTGTAACCCTTATTATACAATGACAACATGATTTCAAAATATTTTTAAGAATTAGACAGGCAAAAAAAGAATTGTTCTTCCTGTGCACCTACATGCTGCATTTATCCCAGTGTAGGCATCCTTTAGGCATTTAATGTGCACTTAATGTGACTTAATGTGTACTAAATAACTATCCATTACTTAAAGCGTTACAATAATTTGTTTTGAGATTTTGTGCCTGAAAGTGTTTAACTGTTTAACTTCACACCTCAAGTTCATTCATTTCATTCCTTATAGGAAGCGCTCTGCAGTCTGTTAAAACAGTTGTATCATGTCTTACATGGCTCTGGACGGATCTTTCTGAAGTCTGAAAAATGAACACAATATTTACACAGCCCCCAGAGCAAAAGCAGAGCAGCAGCTCCAGCCCTCCATCCGTGTCTACACAGCATGCGATCAGGCACAGTAGTGGTTGTTGTGGCAGCGCAGGTGATCAGAATGCATCTGACGTTTGGCATGACATGGCAATCATTTCATCAATGATGAAATGTGCCGCTGAGTTGCATTATGGGAAATGTAGGATCCAGTGTTTTCGAATGACCAACTAAAAGTCAGAATATCTCAGCCATTGCTTTGAGTCTCTAACAAGACTTTTTAAAAGTGCAATATTAAATATAGTGTCCTTTTACTTGGATGAATAACTAATATTCACTATCAGATATCAGTGTTAAGTGTCAAAGACAGATGACAACACAACAGAGAGAGCGTGAAAAAGAGAAAGTTTGACTTGAGTCCCATGACATGAAAGTTAAATAAGATAAAACAAACATGAGCGTTACATGAGGCGGATATTTATGTAGTTAACACAGTTATGATAGATAGATCATAAATAAAAAGAAGGAAGAAGTTATTTTATTGTTATTTTATTAATGCAAAGAAGGAAAGTGACTTGTATCCCTCTTTGTTGCTGCCTCATAGGATGGCACCTCGATCAGTTGCAGGTTCAGAGGCCTGCTCAAGTGCACCTTGGTTGTGCCTGGTTGCCTTGCCACCAGACTGTCTGGTGAAATGTGAGAGAAATCCACAGAAATAACACAAAACCTGTTGTTTCCTGTAGCCCCCGCGACTTGCTTTCAGCTCGATAATGAGCTGCAACACAGCTTTCTTGGAGAACTGAGACACATTTTCTGTTGTCTTACCATGTTTGTTATTCACTGCTACTTTATTTCAAATGCTTCCACCTGACCGAATGAACCGAGCCAAAGGAGTAAACACTCCAGAGTTTAACTAAACCACTACGCAAACACACACTTGGTGCAAATGTGCCCTGAGGTTATGGGCCAGAGAATTTACAGATCCTTAATAAGGATTAATGCAAGCAGTGAGCAGAGCTGCTTTGACGTACAACTATTATCTGCAAAATGATTTCAGTTATTAGCAAGTAAACATTTCCTCTGAGGGAGAATGTGTCTAAGAGTTGAGTGAGTCAGTCCTTTAGTTTGATATAACATCATGAAATGATTAAAATAGAAACACAACAGAAAAGAGGTCACTAACTAAAATGAATGTGTTATTTGTGCTGACTGCAGCAAGTTAAAGGCTACTTGTGTTACAAGCGTCACTGAGACTTGACATGTTTTGAGATGTCATCTCTAATTTTTGTATCTGTGCACATTTTATACTGATTTCACCAAAATTTACTAGTTGCAGTTTTTCCTACTAATTACTGACCTAATTATCTGTTACGTGGCTAATGTTGTCTTCTAATAACATTTAGATGGATAGAAAACTAACGACTGTATGCCTGCAAAACATATTTCTCCTCCTAGTGTAACAAAGAATATTATTATTTCATACATATATTTACATTTTATTATTATCATAATGTAATAATATCTCACATTGCAGCCTTATTTTTTCTGACAAAACAATATGCTGTTTTTTATAAAAAGCAAATCTTTAAGCCTTTTTCTTTGTAAATAGATCCTGTTGTATGGAATGATGGATTGGACTATTCAATTCACTTCACATATAATCATTCATCAGCAATTATAGTGCAATGAATATCTCAACAATAACAATAAGGGTATAAATAAAACTGAACCAATGTAATGAGTCATGTAAACATGTAAATTATTCAGCACACTCTTGTTTTTCTGGACTTTGTAATATTAAAGTTGTGTAAGGTCAAAGTAAGCATACAAATATAGACTTGAACTTTTTGCTTATCTATGGTTATAAATATTGTCACTTTAATAGTGAAATCCTAAGTCAAACATACAATGTTATTTTATTTTGAAAATCTCCTCCAGCTCTGTATCTTAGTGAGTTGGCATTTACACATGACACAAGTGTGATTATATAATAGGATCACTGCATGGAAACACTGAAAATGGAACAAAGGGAATAAAAATCTTTAATGGTTTCAGTTGAGTTTGAACCTGGGAACTCTTGTGCTTGTAAACCCTACATTACTGAATACAACATACAAGTTACTCATCCCAAAGCTTTAATGCTCTAATGGCCTTTTACTGCCATCGTTGTAGGGTGTGTCCCGCCTATTTGGTTTGCAAGGGAAACAAAGAGGCGTTTGGAGCCAATATGGAGGCTATTTAACAAATCCATGAGCCACACGGCGGTGAGCAAGTCAGGGACCATCACAAGGGCTGTTTTCACATCCACCTGTGAGGTCAGAATGTTAAATTACAAGTCAGAGTCTGCAGCAACAAACAAAATCTCAAACTTTCAACACAGCTTATCACTTTGAGATGAGTCTGACAAATTTAATTCACACTTGAGGACTGTGAGATTGTACCTTCACGTTGGTCGTGATTGGATAGATCACGCTGAGCACCTGGTGTATTTCATCCACATGTGTGGGAAAGTTTTGAATTAGAAGACGCACCCTCTGACAAATGGAAAAGAAGTTTTACTTACTCCAGGCATCTAAAATCCACAGAAGAAACAGAAAACATGCATGGTTTAGTGTTACCTGGCTGGAAGCTGTGTCTGACAGACTGGGTAGTCTCTGCTGTGGCACGTAATGAAACCTATCTTGCAGGAGACAGCGGAGGTGGTCTCCATGACGTTCTGCGCTTCCAGCCTGGTTAGCTGCTCTGATCATGCTGGGCGGCAACAGATTCAAAAAGAAGGGCGCGTTGTCCTTCAGTTCCTTCATGGCCGTGGCAGCATCAGCAATGTCAAAGTAAATCACCACTCCATATGGAGATGTATTTCTATCTATTTTCTGAGTTTTGGGAGAAAATTGATGAAAGTTTCAGAGTGAAAAAAATTTGTATTTCCAACAAAAGTTTGTGATAGGACTTACCTGAACACTCATGATGCACCCAAAAGGTGAAAACACGGTAAGAAGATCCTCCACCGTAAAAACTGAGTGTCTCCACGCATATATCTTCTGCATTTTTAAGGACAAACCATTTGTTGAAATCTAAAATCTGAAGTGGTGAAGACTGTGGGTACACATTTGCATTACTCTACCCCCCCTTTAAATCAGCAGTGTCCCAAATATTGCAGCAGTTTTGCAGCATTCTACCTGGTCAATAATAAAGTTCAAAACAAAATATCTGATGTACTGAATGCATGCAGTATACTGTTTATAATCAAACTTGGGATGTGGGGTTTACACAGAACATGAAAAACATGGTTATTCATACCCCTGTAATCATTACTCTGTTTGCCAGCTTGCAGTACTGTCCTGATTACTCACCATCTCAGCCACAATGATCTGTATCAACAAAGAATGTTTCCATGCCACAATGTCTTGGTTTCTATCCGAGTACTCCAGCTAGCATATCTAGGATATTGTGAATGTTATATGTTATGTTTTGTTGTGCATGGGGACATAGCTGCTACGTTAGTGGCAGCTAAAGGAGACCCAAATTTCCTGTGGACAGCAGTGATTGTAGTGATTTATTGAGAGAAAGAGGAGCGAGCCTGTGACTCGGGCTGTTTCTATTTTATACATACGTGTGATATATCATTCAATGAGATATCATTGATAAAATATATCTTATGATCAGGAGCACTGGTACAGGAGTACATATGCAATGTACTTGAAGCAGGAAAGTGTGCATATGTGTGAACAGGCACTGTAGGGACCCAATGTCAATTTCTGTGTCCTTGAAGGCCCAAGTTCATCCAGCTTTGTATTGAGTCACACTGAACGTTAAAAATAAATGCTGGCTCTAAGAGTTGCTCAAGATATGTGCTGTTTAATTATTAATGTATAAAGAATATTGATTGTACTTGTACTGCAGGTCATACATAATCCTAACTCGAGCACTTAACATGGAAGACAAATTAGAGGAGACAAGCCTGCTGGTGTGTGCGAGTACTGCAAGTGATGCATAACTAGTGAAAATGTATAGTTAGAAAACAGAATGTAGAAAATAGGTCTTTTTCCACAAGAGCTGTTTTAACATGTCAGGGTTGGAAAACGCACAGGTGTAAACAATTAAATTAACAATAGGTGAATTTCATTTAGCTCAGGGTCCCGAGCCATCATTACTGTTACTAATATAATATCTGTATAAATATATAATATATATGTATATAATATCTGTGCTTTTCCTGCTGCTGCGCACATTTACTCTGATTTGTCACATCATCACAAATCACTTCCATAATTAGTGGCACATGATTAACCATAAAACCATAAACATACTCCAGTGGAGATAAGACAAGGTGTACTGACTGCCATCTCTGTAATCGCTGCACAAGCGCAAACACTGGCTAATTTCTGACCTATATTCAACTGAATATAATACAAAGACATGATATTTAACATTCAAACTTAGAAACGTTATTGTTTTTGTTTTTTTTATAAAGTTGAGACAGAAGCAACAGAAGACTCAAAAACACCTGTTTGGAACATTCCACAGGTCAACAGGTTGATTGATTAGAAGTCATATTATATCATGACTGGCTATCAAAGGATCATTCACAAGAATGGAATGAGGTTCACCACTTTAGTGAACCAATAGTTAAACAGTTTAGGAAATTTAAAGGAATTTAAGGATTTCACCATCTACAGTGCATAATATCATTAAAGGATTCAGAAAATCCAGAGAAATCTCTGCATGTTAGAGGCAAGACTAACCAACACTGAATGCTTGTGACCTTTGACCCCTCAGGCAGCACTGCATTAAAAACTGACGTAATAGTATCAAAGATATTGCAGCATGGGCTAAGGAACACTTCAGAAAACTGTTGTCAGTAAACGCAGATCATCAAAAAGTTAAGATTTTACAGTGTGAAGAGAAAACCAGACCTCTCTGGGCCTCAAGCTCATGCTGATGCAGAGTTTGACACATGAAAGATGGTTCTGGAAATCAGCTACATTTATGTTTTTTGAAATCAGTGTTGTACCATTGATCCCAATTTTTTGGTTGAACTGGTCCATTCAGCCATGCTGACTCTGAGTATGAATATCCTCTCTATAAATACACATTTATCTATTGATGCAGAGTTTGACACATAACTGACTGTGCTGGTTTACATTAAATGCAAACTGATCTAAAGAGACCACTAAATGTGTAGAACATCTGTGGCAGTTCAGGTCTACTACACAGAGAGACAAAACTGTGAGAGTCAAAACTGTAAAAACAGAGTTGATTAAAAAAACAGCTCAAGATTCTGAAGATTCAGCAACATATTGTCTAATTGTTGTTGTTTATTTCAGACAGACTGAAAGTAGTGCTTTGAATTGATTGACGTCAGTGGAAATATAACTTTAAATTTATTTTCCTTGATAAGGTCAAGTCACTAAGGGTTAAGATCTCCTCTGGAAGAAAATATGATAATGATACGTGTACTTGGTTTGAATTTTAGTCCTTGAAAAGCTTCAAGGATTACCTAAAACTGTGGTCAAGGTGAAAATTATGGAAGCTGCCTTATAAGTTGTTAAGGTATAACAAGGTTTTGGCTGTTTACAGAAAGAAAAGAGAAGAATATGATAAACAATTTAGCATTTTGACCACTTGGAGCTCTCACGGACAAGCACAGAGCTGGCTTATGAGATCACAGCAAGCAAAAAAAAACTGTGTCTGTGGCTGCCTACACTCATATTCAAGCTAATTTCCGCATCTGTGAAAAGTTCAACTTTGGATTGGACAAATCCAGCATTTTATTTTACTGGACCCAGCAGTCCAGAGCCCGCATAGACCCCCATAACTGAAATTAAGGGACAGTCCAACCCTTTGACAATAAGTACCTCAACACTCATGTGTCATGTTCCACCTGACGCAAGTGCCACAAGTTTGGAGGAGCATGAACTGACACTAAAGTGCCTTGCAAATTATTTTTTTAGTGAGAGAGAGTACAAATGAGAAAAAAAAAATGAGAGTACAGGGAGTATATTGGTCTTCTACAACTCTGTCTTCAAAGATTGCAGAATTTAACAGTTTACAATTTCACTGTGACTTGTTCAGGGTGTACACTGGTACACCAGCTAGGATAGGCTTCAGTGGGGATTCACTGGTGACAGGCCAAGGATGGGTGGATGGAATGATTGTTGTTTTTCTTGTTTTAGTGACTTTCAGTTGTTCAGTCTGTCATTTGCCCAACAGAGGGCGCTCCTGGATCGCATGTCTAAGGCAGTAATCTTAAACACTTGAGTTGCAGAAGATGGCGCTGTTATTTGTTTATATAATGCCCTGACTGAAGCATGGACTGGCATGGACTTCTTATCAACCTCTATTATTTCCTGCACCAACTATCACATCAAGTATGAGCACACAAAACAGTCTAAGAATCCTGAAATCTATGTAAAACATATAAAATATGTTTTGCTGTCAAACTTTTATTGAGTAATACCCTGTGAAACTGTGCAGCATTTTTCCTTTCTCATTTTACTCTTAAAGGCTCGTATATAAATTCTTGAACGCTGAAGCACAGGATCGGTGGCAGCATAACAACAATTACAAGTTGTTTTTTTTGCTGATTGCCACATGGAGGTCAACCCCCTAGTGTGGTGCAATGATAATATATGTAAATGGCCTACCATGCCCTAACCAGACAGAACAAGATTTAACCAGCCTACGCCTGACAGAGATTGCTTACCTCCAAACTTCACACATGTGTAACAATAAATTCCAGCACGGCACAGACAGCCCAGCTCTGTTAACAGTGAGGGCCTGAAGGCAGGCGGCTGTTGGTGGACGACATCACTCTCTGAATGAAATAATGTAGATTGTCAAAGTATATTTATATTTAATCATATCGCACTGGTGTGAACATTGTAAAGCATGGCCTACTTTGAGCAAGAGGCAGGAGTGAAGCCCCTCTGAAAATATAACTCATGTTCTTGCCTTATTAAGATCAATTCTCTTGAATGACATGAGTTGAGATGCCTTTAATCAGCATGACTTCACTGCCAGTGATTAGACCTGATACATTTTATGGTGTGAATGCATATTTTCAAGGGTTCACACTCTCACACACATTTGCAGGTTTATGTTTATTTGCACTCTGAATATATGCTTTTAGACATTTAAGACGAAATGAGTAGATGATGAGGAAATATAAAAACAGAATGGAACGCATGGCAGTCTATCATGCGTGTATATTTCTTTGCATATCTGACATCAGTCAAAATCACAAGTGTTGACAACTGTGTGCATATAGCTCATGTAAATGATAAACCACAGCAGTTAAAGCAGAAAACAGTCACAGGACAGTGTGTCATATGAACCTATATGAATATGTCTCAGGTTTAATTTCTGACTATTCTGTTCCTGAAAAGTGGGCTGACCTGTTTGGGTCTGGAAGTGTGTGTGTGTGTGTGTGTGTGTGTGTGTGTGTGTGTGTGTGTGTGAGGGTAGAGGATTCTAGGAATGTGACAGCATGGAGGGCAAACCAAATGGCATTCATGAATCAACACATAGATAATAGGCTTTGAAATCTTGTTTGTTAATAACAAAGGCTCGGATATAGGCCAACTGGGTGTGAGGCTGATCCAAGGACATCGACACACCACCACTGCACAGATACAATAACTTATATTCGAAATGGAATATGGTAAGCATATGGAACTTCTTCAATAAAATAAGTATTTCTCTGAAGGCTTCTGTGAGGTATAATGATACTCTGCACCTTAGTGTGACACCTACATTATGCCAAGGGATCACCACTTGCTGTTATAGTATGCATTATAGGCATGACAGCATATGGTCTAAGCTGATCGATGCACTAGTTGTGTGCAACTCTGAAACAACACAATAAAAAGTAATACCAGCTTTTTGTTGCAACACACTGAGAGGACAAAATGACATTTGCTCTTCAGTCCAAATCCAACAGAACACCGAAATGAGGTGACTTTGCACAAACAGCATTTTAGCATGCAGACCACTTCGAATAACAACAAATAAGTCGTGCATCTTTCTGTGGGTCGCCGAGACATAAAGAAATGAGTGGCAGACAGTGTTGCTGGGTAAAGACTCGAACGCCCTTCGAAAAATCCTCCCTGAATGACTTTACTGGGTTGTGTACTGTCTCCACTACACACCAAATCCAGTATTTTTCCATCAAGTAGCGCGCTGGACCACGTGACCACAGAAGAGCTAGAGCGAGGGAGAGAGAGAGAGAGACGCTGTCATGTTTGCATCCTCAATTGACAGCGGTGCACACTGTATATGGCTCTCAGTTAGGCGAAATATAGACAATGTTACTGCGTTTTGTTGTTGCCCGTGCTGCTGCTGACACTGCGCATTCATAAAGTCAGACGATCACTTTTGTTACTGTGTTGCCCGTTCGGGAAACAAATTCTCCTCCAGGTCGTTTTTCTAACCCCGTGCGTTCATGATCATGTAACCACTCCCACTCGTGGCTGGTGGAAAATTACCAGCAACAGGCAAATTGTACTTGCGGTTTTGCACATCATTCAAACCAGAAAGTGTGTACCTGCACGAGACGACCACCGTGTTTTCTGGTTGTGTTACGTTTAAAAGTAGTAGAACATCCACGGAGGGTTTTAAGTGGACAAAATCATTAGATGGCATTAGTTTAACGCCTCGTATCGCACACGCGTGCGGGCACCACTATGTGGCATTTACATCAATGAAGGTAATGTATAACTTGACCCTCGGGAGTAGCAACAGACAGTGGTCGCTTACTTATTCTCTATTCTGATAAGCGGAGTCATGTACAAGTCCATTCTGCATGGGAGTCTGCCCTCTTTTTCTCTCCGGGCGGAGTAGTCGCGTGGGCGCTTGAGCGAATTGAAATAAACTGACAGCTCGTTCATTCAATAGGACGCCAACTGGGAAGTCTCTGCCAAACCCGCGGCCAATCACAACGCGGTGTGGGCGTCAACTCAGTCCAAACTTTACGCGGCGCCATCGGCTGAAAACTAAACCGAGATGGAATCTCCCAGTCTGAACCGGTTTCAACCGGTTGCGAGTTAGTTGCTTGAGAGAGGAGAGGAGGCGCAGGCACACAACCTCTACACCGCCCCGCTGGAAAATTATTAGAGTAACGAATTAATTAGTGAATCAAGGTTTACTTTGTTTCGTAAAATGTATCGGAGTGACATATTGCTGGGTTTGCCGTGATAGTAGTTTTTGGAATCCACATCAGTGGTTCTTAGCAGCCAGACATCACTCACACTGCTGGAGCTGGAGATAGTCAACGCTGCAGAAATAGGAAATCTTTTCTTTAACAGTGATACTGAAGTACTCACTATATCTTGTAGCTTCTTTGGCAGACGCCACTCTTTTCAGTCAGAGCCTTGGACTTTAGGTAGGTAACTGGGGGTGAAGTGCAAACCTGCCATGCTGTGATTAACGTTTCTTGGCTTTAACCTGTACAGGGTAATAAAATGCATTGTGGTGTGGCTGTATAGTTGTATGATCTTCTAGTTTGCGTAGCCTGTCATAGTGCTGAAAAGACCCGCTAATTCACACCGCAATAACACCAGTGCTATAACCAAATAGCATTCGGCTGTCCGCTAAGCTAGCATTGACCACTTTATAAGGATTAGCTAACGACGGCTGTCACAAAGTGTGCTGTAACTTAACCTAACTAAACGTATACCTAACCCAGGCTGCGTCTGTTAACGTTATGTGCGACACTGCAGATGAATAAGTAACCAAACGCTGTGTGATTAAATCCGTGCCTCTCCCACCACAGCACAGCATCACTTGCGTGCGTGATGTGAGCGGATGTCAAGTTGGTGTTGCTAGGTACTTAGCAGTAGCCAGCGTCAACTTTATCTCTGCTGTAAAGCGTCTGTAAATGTCACCGCCGGGACACACCGTTGGTCAGCCTTTGTGGAGTGTAGCCGCGACACAAAGCGTCAACTTCCCCAAAAACAGCGCTGTTAAACGATAGTGGAAATAGAAACGTATGTATGGGCGCTCTCCCCTCCATGGTCTCTCTGGTGGGAGTGGTTGTAGTCAGCGTCGAAAGGACCACATGTGAACTGTTTGTGCGACACACTGCTAACTACTAGCCTCAATTGTAGCATGAACTAAAGGAGGGGTGTTAGCATTCTGTGTGTGAGGTGCGCTAGTTCCGCGTGCACGCTAATAGGTAATGCACGTTAACTGTCAGCGTGCTTGTAAGCTGCATTCACTATTCAGTCATTTTAAACCACGGCCGCCTGCTACCGTCGGTGTTTGGAGTGAGTGAGCTCCGTCACTTGCAGATGTAAACAACGTGACGTCGCCTAGTATATCCGGCACGTGGCTCGGTTAAACCTTCTTAATATGGTCGTAGAAAGAAGTGCTTGATTAGTAGATCAGAGCGGGCGATGAGGGCGGACTGAGCAGGCTGCAGCCTGCTTATTTACCGTTTGGATTGTTTGTTTAAACAAACCGGGTAGTGTCAATGACTTTGGTTTTATGAATGGTGTGCTCAAATCAATATTAACCGAGTTAGGTCAGCTGAAGTTTTCAAACGTTTTTACAGTAACTGTAGTGTTACCAGCCACTGATGTGATCATTAAGTTAATTTATCTTTCTCTGCTGCATGAGTTCCTACTTTAAAGTCCCAACTCCCAGGGTAAACCAGAGTAGAGTCCAAGATTTTCAGCCAGATTGCACTTTTCTAAATTCAGTCCAACAGAAGAACCGACCAAGCTTTCATTTCCTTTGTATACTTATTTGAACGGTGACAAGCTTGTGACACTGTGAGCTTAACTTCTTGAAATGACAGCTCACTGGTGGGTCTAGGGGATTTTTGTTTAGTGGTCAGCTGTTTGGAATTGTTTCTAAACACACAGTTCACATGACTTTGCCTGTTGAATGTGTTCTGTGCACTCATGACCCCTCCCTCCGCTGTCCTTGTTGCAGAGCTCTATGCCAGCAATTATGACAATGTTAGCAGACCATGCAGCGCAACAGCTGCTGGACTTCAACCAGAAACTGGATATCAACCTGCTGGATAATGTGGTGAACTGTCTATATCATGGGGTGGGACCACAGGTACGTTGTATCCATATACACATGCTTTACAGACTGATGAATCAGTCTAGGAGTGACAAATTCACATGATTGTTACATCACACAAGTACAAATGATTTAGCATCTGCAGGTCTCTTCACGACACCTCAGTTTTAAATCTAAACTATACTTCATATTTGTATTCCAGCAAAGAATGGCACAAGAAGTGTTGACACACTTAAAAGAGCACCCTGATGCCTGGACGAGAGTGGACACCATCCTCGAATTCTCCCAGAACATGAACACCAAAGTAAGCCATCTCCAGTCCTGAAAGCATTGATTGAAATACACTTACTTGTGCTTTGAGGAAGTCCATGCTATCACAGATACAATATGTAAAACAAAAAACAAAGCATTTCTCCAGACCGCAGTGGTTTGCTGACAACATGATTTAAATTATATAAATGAAACTCTTGGATGTTTTTATTGAAAGCAGCTTTATGTACTGTGAGCGCATATTGTGGGTGCACATGGCCCCAGCAGAGGTTGAATACGTAGTCCTGGCGGTATTTGCACTATGCCCTAACTCTTTAGCTATGCAGGACCTCTGTGCTTCTGATAAAATGAATTGTGTTGGATTGGAACATAAAAGATAAACAACTGACTTTGCCTGTCAACTCCTGGTTATATATACAATACTACATAAGCCATTGAAGATTGTTCCCAGTCATGTCTGAATTGGAATTAACTCCTCCTATGTGACACATTTGAAGCGGTTGATCAAACATCAAGAAAACTTAAAATATCTGACATGGGCAACATCTAATCAATGAAGTAGATGAAATTATAAAATTGTTGCACCTGTTTTAACATACCTATTTGGAACTGACATGCTTTACTGCACATAGACAAGATGAAACTAAAACTCAGGGCAAGTCCAGTTAGAGCAGCAACAATTAGTTATTTAATTGATTTGTTGCAAACCACCCATTTTCACCATTTTCTGACCAAATAAACAAATCGATTAAGTAATCTGCAGAGAGTTATAACCGAGTCCAACCCAATTTTCAGTCCATGGAGACGGCTGTAGCTCACAAATGCCAATGTCAGTGAAAATATAGTGGGTTTCCCCAATCCCCCATCAGTTAGACATATGTAAATATGGCTGTCTGCATGGCCGGTAGTCAGTTGTATCTGAAGCTTGTTACTGTAACTCTTTGTTGATAAAGATCTGGTGCATCAGTTCTGCAGCATATAAACGTACAGTAAAGCGTTAAGATAATGAGCTGCAGGCCATCGCACATAGTCTGAATGGCCTCTCACCACGTCAGCAACACCTTTTACCCCCCTGTCATATAAAAACACAGGTGCTGCGCTGACAGCATCGGTCCCATCAGTTACTGCTATCGTGCAGCTGCTAAAAACATTCACACATACATAAACAGTATCCAGTATTATCAGTTAACATTCCTGGTTTTGATTAGTCACAATAATAAATAGATTATTAATAAATCATTAACTTCTCTAGCTTGTCTCATGTGGTAGTTGATTAGCAGATGTCTCCAGATAAGTGTACATTGTGCCCTTCCTGTGCACTGATGCAGCTGATAAAGCAAACAGTGCTGAATAGTGAAGCCAGTGAGTAAGTTATTCACAATTGTATTAACAAAACAATTGACTATAATACTTCAACTAATCAAGCTTAGTCCATAAATGGAAAATGACTTTGTACTGAGCGTGAAGTGCAGTGCAGTGCATCTACAACTTCCTCAAAGTACACAATATGACATTTGCCTTTTTCTTTTTTGCTTGCCTGTAAGATTGCTTTTAACACTGACATTCATTACTAATGTCTTAAGTTGATGTATCAAAAGCACTTTTTCTAGTTTTAAATTTGTAATTTGCCAAAAAAGAATTAGACATCATTAGAGGAAAAGTGGGAACAAAAGGTAAACACCTTGAATTCTGCATTTATCTTGTTTCATTAGTGTAAAAAGTGCATCATTTCACAGCACTTTGAACATTTGGCTGTTTCTTAGTAACTACAGTAATTCTATTTTAAAAATGTAATGAATTCAAGCTGTGACTATTTGATATTAATCACAATGTTCCATTATGTTTATGGCTTGTAATAGGAAGAGAAGGGGTGTGTCATCCTGTGCATCATGACACAGCTAGGCTTTGACGGCAGGCCTCCACAAGGTCTACCCTTTTTAAATTCTTTGACTGAATTCTGTTCATCCGTTTCTATTGCATCTGTTTCATTGGACAGAGGGAGGGTACAGGCTGCAGTCAGTAGGATCCATTGTAGAGAGGCAATCAGTTAATGGCTTAATTTCACCTGTAGGGATCATGGCTCTGTTCCCTTCTCTCCTTTGACAGTGAATCCTCTTCCTCTTCTCCCCTCTTCCCCCTCAGTTCTTCAGCCCAGACCCTTTGAATAATAACGTTCTTTGTCAGCTAAAAAAAAAAAAATAAAGTTGCATCTGGCAGTTTAAGTGCTGATAATTTCTCTCTTCTTACTTCTTGTGGTGGTTTGTGCAAAGTGTGGCAGTTAAAGGTGAAACAAAACAGAAATGTGTGCAGCAGTCGGTGTGCCTGTCATGAGATTTCACCTTTAATCTTCCAGCATCCATTGTCTGTAGCGCATTTTTAATCCTGCTTTAATAACATCCTATATTACACGTCATTCATTATTTCTTGGAATCGTCCTCTTGAAATGATGATCCCTACAGCTGAAAGAGTCAGTTGAAGAAACATTAGATGAAAAACTAATAAATCAAATGTTTTTGTTTTCTTCATGCTTCACTTCTAAGTGATCATAAATGAATACAGGGCATAACCTGTGGTTGGTCTTGCTGTTCCTTATGGCACACCAGTTAAAAGGATCTTATTAGGGCATACTTTACCATATTTTAGTGTTTTGAAAACTAACTCACATAGTTTAGGGTTGGGTATCGATGAAATTGTATTGGTTTGGATTCTGCTTCTTATTAAGTGCTGCTTGGCATGCTGTTTGAGTAATATAAGAAACCAAGTAACCATTTATTTTTAACAGATTTTAGTCTGCCATAAAAAGTCACTTTACTTTTTTTCTTTTTTTAGTAGATTCTAAAGCAAAGGGCTAAATTCATGGGGGGCACACTACTTTTAGTACCAGTGATACCATAAACGACAACTCAGGAGGTCCAATTGATTTTTTTTTTTTTTCCAATTTGAATTTTTAAGCGCATATCGGACTGCACAGTGCTTTACAATGTGAGGGAGGATTTTATTTCTCTGGAAAGTTTCCACATTGGCAATCATTTGAATTTTCACGGCAATGATCGCAATGATCTTTACAAACGAGGTATTCGTATTACAAACTAATCTACAAGGAATGTGCCCGTGCACATATTTGACCGACCACCACGTCACCTTGACAGGAACACGCTGTGATGCAGCAAAAGTTAAGCCAGCTGTAACTTGTATGGAGGACCCAGAGTTTTTTTTTTTTTTAAAGAGCAGTTCAATTCAAAGTAATCCTGGTGGTGCTTCTTCTATTACTTTCTTATGTAGGGCCACAATTAGTGTGACTGACGCCTTGGTGCAATGATCATATTGTTGACAATATGACAAAATATTCAGATATTTTTGTTAAGCTCAAAATGGAATGCTTCTTCAGGTGGTGACCTAAGTTTGTTGTTGCAGCCTTCTTGTAGTTCTCACATAGCACAGTGGTTTGCTGTGTACATCTGTTCTTTAGTAACCAAACCACTTCCACACGACAGAAGGCGCTCCCCTTTTTGTAACCAATTCCTCTACTGTGGAGCCATGCAATGTTACTTTCACTTTCAGCAATGCTTGTTGTCGCTGTGTGTAACGGTTTAATGTCATTGTGCCAACAGGCTGAAATATTTCCATTATTTGCATATGACCTTTATCAATTAAGTATAATATAATTCTGAGTTATATTGATATTTTCGTAAATGAAGAAAAACCTTCTTGATGCCCAACCCTACACAGTATCTGTAGCCTCTGTAAAAGAACATTTAACATAGACCTTGTTAAAGTCACTCTTGGAGCAATCAGAGCCAAAGCTGGTTAATGGATTATTGTATTTTTCTTGTCTTTCGCTGTCTGGTGTGATGCTGGGTGAAACAGCAGGACTTCTGCAGTGTTCCAGCTTAATGCTGCTTATAGAGATATTTTAAAAAAAAACTACAAGTGAATGTTCTGCATACTGCAAAATCTGCATGAGAGACGTGGTTCAGTCCAATCCAATTTAGAAATGCAAGTTATTGGTCCACTTACCATACTTGACATACTGTTTTTGGTTCGTATCAGAATTACACAATGCTTGTTGTTGAGTGTTAGCATAATGCCTTCATCCTAATGCTTCTCCCTCTTTGCATGTTACAGTACTATGCTCTTCAGATTCTGGAAACGGTTATCAAAACAAGATGGAAGATTCTTCCCAGGAACCAGTGTGAAGGTAACACTTCATTTTGTGGCATAATTCAACAAAATGTTTGGATCCTGTCAGCGTTACTGCCTTTTTAAATGTTGTGACGTGCGGTTGCCAAGTTGAGGAGTGTTCCCCCACTAAGCACGCTGGTTTGTTTTCTGCTTGACTGGCTTGCACTGGTCGCTGCAAGCCAGGTTGGATTCTGCACTGTAGCAGCTGTTTTATAGAGGAAACAACCAAAACACCCCGGCACTGATTTTTAAAGCTTTGTGAAGAAAGAAGTAGAGGAACGTTTACTTTTGCTTACATTGCTTTAAAATGTTGAAATGTGATTTAAGTTTCTGATGTGACAATATCTTTAAAATGACTAACGGCCCGTGTTTATGTTATCTTCTTCACCCTTCAGCGGGCGGAGAGAGTTTGGCATGGATTAGAGTTGCCAAAGTCAGAAATGTTCAGACCGTACACATAGAGGCTTTAATTTGATGTCGTTGAATTCTGCATTTTCACTAATATTTTTTAAATGCTTCTATGTATTGCAGTATATCCTTACAGTAACTTTATATGGTTAGGATAAATGTCAAGTCTTACATTTTCAGACTTTAATTGTTGCCTAATTGCAATTTTACTTTAACTTATCCCAACATCTTCCTGTTTTCTTGGTTACCATACAGGAAGATATTTTAATCTTCAGAGTGGGATGAAATTGTCATTAAAAGATTTTGGTTTGAGCAAAAAAGCAATGATTATGAAATCCAATTAATAATTGTATAAGTGCAAATCACTTGATTCTGCCTCCCTCCATTCTTCTATAATTTTGCTCAAAATTCTTTTTTCATTGACCTAAGACTTCCCTACTTCTGACCGTAGATGCCTGAGTTATGTTCAAGTGGCAAACCCAGTGCAGGGCGACCGGCAAGTATGTCTTTTCAGAGTATTGCCTTGTTTTCGGCTCCGCTCACTACACCCCAGCACATCATTTCAGAACTGAGTACAGACAGAGTCTAGGAACAAATGCGAGGGAGCTGAAAACACATTTTAAAGATGCTCTGCTCACAATGACAATCTTGACTGTCTATAAAAACACATGTGGAAATGTAACTTCCACTGAACTCACCAAAGCTTTTGCGCTTTAGAGGTTCAGTGGCAGCTGCAGCCCACATCCATGTGTTTACCAACAGGCTTTGCAAGTGTATGTAAAAGGAGGACCACACTTGTTTTAAAGTACAACTGTACTGGGATAAGATAATCAGATTTAGTTAGTTGTGAGCCAGCAGACTGTTAGGGTTACTGAGTAACGTGCTCCAGGCAACTCTCCATGTCAGGATGTGTTTAGATTTACATATTTTATTGGTTTACATTAATGCTGCTCTTCTGATCTTTGTGTGTCACCAGGTATTAAAAAATATGTTGTTGGTCTCATTATCAAGACTTCATCAGATGCATCAAATGTGGAGGTGAGTCAACTTTGAATTTCAATTGAAGCTGAATTACATGTTTGTGTGGCTGTATGGGTGCATTAGTGTACTTAATATAAAAGTAGTGGCCAAAACGACGTCGGCATCCAAACATGTAAGCCTTGGAGGAACAAAACTATTATTTTCCATAGTACTGTTTTAATTCAAATGAATTGGACAAATCTTTTAGTGTTAAGGTAGCATATATTTACTCACATGAACATCGACAGCCATATTTACACCCTTTTGTTTTTGTCTGTGTTACATCAGAGTAGCATGTAAGCCGTCACTTCTCAGCACTATGGTTACCAGCATTACTCATGGCTGTTCTTGTCCAGACCAAAGATTGTGTTTAACCTACACTGCCAACAGCGTTTTATGCCTTTCTTCCAGATTACACAGCATTTGGCTCTCATTCATTCATTTTTGTTAAACTGTTGGAATCAAGTCCAGTGACAAAACTGATATAAATGAATCACTTCTTTGTGTTTGTCCTGTGAGTGATGCATGTTCTCTAGAAACAGAGGCAGCAAGTGTACAAACACATCTGCCTTATGTGACTCAGCTTGAAATAAAACATACTGAATATTAGGGCTGTAATCAACCAAACAAATTCTTGGTCGACTGAAACCCTAGAATTTCGACTAATAATCGACTAATTTGGTTGTGTCGCCAGTTTATCCATATAACACTTGTTTCACATTTGATTTACTCCCCCGACGTGGAGGGAGAAGTCCAGACCAGACCAGAAGTCCAGGGGGGGAGAATTTTGGTCGACCCAGAAAGTATTGACCAATAAGTCGACCAGTCGACTCGGACTTTACAGCCCTACTGAATACAATGTCACTATTGATAATTAAGTTGATGCTGAGAAAGATGTTTCTGCTGTTTTAAACTCTGCAAATATTAAATCTGAAAAAAAAAAAAACTTTTCCAAGGTTATTGGAATTATTGAACCAAGATGAGCAGAAAGCTTTTGAACAGTAATTGGGTCTGAAGTGATACAAGATTCTATAAATGGTCTACACCCTTCAGTTCAAAAATAACAATTTTCATTCAGCTTGAAAAGCCATAATTTACTACTGTGTGACAGGATACAAGTATTTTGTTATTTAGTCATTCCCATGACTTACCTTACTGAAGCTTATGATTTTAGGATGCATTAGCTTCATGAAGTTTAATTATCCAGACACACAAACACACACATCTGTACTCCATCTTGACTGAATGGAAGATTATGGCCATCCTGATTCTTCCTAAATATGAAACTCAAATCAAAATTGAATGTTTTAATTGTGTTACTGTTTGATTTTATGACCTCTAACCCTTAATTTTCTTATTTTTATCATATTACATTTCAAAATGTTTTGTCATGTTCCAAGTTCAATTTTTAATGATGTGATGAAATGACAGAAGGCTTGTGTTCTGAAACTGAGATGGTATGACGTACATTCATTTATCCCTGGTGTTTTTTTTCTTTACTTTACTTTTCAGAAAGAAAAGGTGTACATAGGAAAGCTGAACATGATCCTTGTTCAGGTAAGCCCTCAGCACTAATAACAAGTCCAAGAATGTTTTTACCAAAACCATTTTCACAAGGACTTTTAGAACCACATCTGAGCAAATACTCTGATGCTGAACACACACAGTAGTTTTTATCTTGTTTTTGTTTTCTTCAAACCTCTTGTTAAACAATGCACATTTGCATTGTTAGAGCTCATTAATACATTATATATGAAACATTTGAACCCTGTGCTTCAGTCTGTGCTCATAAGAGACTGACAGAGTTGTATGTGATGTGTTTATTTTATCTTGTAGCTTTAAGAACAGCAAACAAGATGCCAAAATCACATTCTCAGTTAAAGCACTTGATCTTTGTCAATATGGCTTCAGGCATCAGCTTTCTGCCTTATTTGAGCCTAAGACCGCGGGTTTAGGTTTTCCTACCCACATGATGACCCCCATCTTAGCTCTGATATCTATTCCTGTGCTGTTTGAGAGCAATGATATAGACAAATGCATACTTGTCATTTTTAATTTATCAGTATTATCTATATAAAACCTGACTACTATTGTAAGCCATCATTGTGGGTACTGTAGTCCAAGAAACACCTCACTGTGACATGTTCAGTGGTTTCCTAACCCTACAGTGTTGCAGGTGAGTGAATTGTGGAGAGAAAGAAAGAATACAGGCAGCAAAGTTTGAATGAAGTTATCCACACTGACGGCAACTGAGCCAGAGACTCATATCCTGCTAATAACCCAGGACTGATGAAAGCCACTGACGAGTATGAAGCCACCTTTGATCCAGTACAGATGATGCAGTACAAAAACATTGTTTACAGAACAATATCTGAGACACCACTGGAGACTGAAATGGTCTTTGTTTGTGTGTTAAATGTGTAAGCAAAATGCAACAATATGGCTCACTGACAGCTGCTGCAAATTCCTGAGTCGAGTTGGTTAGTTTCTCACAGGCTAAAACTGTGGTTACTGAGAGTTTAGGCAGATGATTAAATTGTAGTTGAGGTGGGTGACTATAAATAATGAATTGTAGTAAACAGATGAATTGTCTTGGGAGACTGTAGGGAGAAATGTAAACTAAACTAGATCTCTGTTCCTTCAGACTGATCTCATTTGAATGTCTTTGCTCTGTTTGGATTATGGATTTATGGCTTTTCTGTAGCTTCAGTGAGCAGCTATGTCTGCCTTATTTCAGTAATCAACAGGTGAAAAATATATTGCTGTTCACTACATATGCTGTCTGTAATGTTGATGGTGTTGCACACCTGTATGTGATACACACCACTATATCATTTATCTAAAAATAGAGCTGGACATGCTGGCAGTCTTTTGAGCGTCTTCATCATCTGCCTCAGTGCTTCCTTCAGCTTTTGTAGTGATACTTTTTAACCTGAAGATGTCACTCTTAATTGGTCTATCTGACTCCAAAACTGTCCGTGTCAATTAAGTACATGATTCCTTTTTAAGATTTCATATTAATATTCATTCTCTTTGAATGTGTCAGTCAGCCAGTGTTTATAGACTCTGGCCTGGGAAAAAGACGGTCTTGGAAGCTGCAGAGGGGTCAGTCTGATGTTGTTGATTTGGGATGTAAGCTCTTATCATTATTGATGAAGCAACCGAGAGGTTATCAACAATGGCACAAAATACAAGTACAGCACATATTATATAGGAAACGCTGTCAGTAATAATTGTATCCTTACTCCACAAGAGCGCTGAATCCTATAAATGCCACCTGGTAGAAAAGAGCTGTTCACCACCCTGCGCTGTCTGACCAACAAACTAGTGTGGACCACTTCAGGGGACTGTTGTAGTCCCAGGGCTGTTCTGGTGTCCACCTCAATGACTCACAAGTTAGAGTATGGTGACTTATTGGTCTCCACACTCTGAATTTTTCTTCTGAATGTAAAACAATTTCCATCACAGCCTCTGTGGGTGTGTCTCTGTGTGTGTGATGTATATTTGCGTGAGGAAGACAGACATTGGCTCACTGACATGAGTGACTTTGCATTAATGCCAGTGAGAGTGAGTCACTGCCTGCGTCAGCTGAGCTAATGTTGTTTTGGCCTTGAGGGACTGTAGAGCTCTAGATTCCACACTCGTCCTCAGGAGGCTGTGTTTAAAATGTTGGTGCACATATATCCTATCATATTAAGCACTATATGATCATAGTAAGAGTCTTCTACAAAGCAGAAACGGGGCACAGGCTTGGATTGAAATTTAATGTTATTTTTAGTCACAGATCTGTTTTTTTTTTTTTTTTTTTTTTCAGATCACATGACACCCTCAGCAGAATCAGCAGTTATCTTTGAACCATATAACATCACTATGTGTTCCTATGTGTCTGTAGATCCTGAAGCAGGAGTGGCCCAAACACTGGCCGACCTTCATCAGTGACATTGTGGGGGCAAGTCGTACCAGTGAGAGCCTTTGTCAGAACAACATGGTCATTCTCAAGCTGCTCAGTGAGGAGGTCTTTGACTTCTCCAGTGGCCAGATGACCCAGGTCAAGGCCAAGCACCTAAAAGACAGGTCAGCATGCCTCTTCCACGTAAACCTCTCAAAGCACAGTCATGTTGTAGTAAGGGTACAGTTTGATAGCATTGCTGGAAAAACCTTTATTTGGATGTATGTAAATTCATGTGTTTCTAGTTCAAACCATAGACTCTGTGTACTACATGACAATCAAAATAAATATTTTTTATTTATTTTAATTTGATTCAAGCATTGTTAAGTATTTGTTTCATTGATCCCACAACATCGGAGTCCATGTAATCCCAGCTCCTTCCAGAGCATTATAAAATCTGATCTCAGCGTGTTGGCATTTGAAAATATTGCAGCATGAATACAGTGAGGTAATGCTGTGATCTGTATCTAATAGACTTGCAGACAAACTTCCTTCTGTTGGACGTTTGCCTCTTGTTGTCACACTGTTATTACCACAAAACTACATTTCAGTATTATTGCAAGTATTATGCCGTTGATTTTCACTTCCAGTGTTGCAATAATTACTGGCAGTTGGGTACTTTATATAATCTAATAATCTATGAATGAGCTGTCCAGTTGATAATGTTTGGCCGCACAGTGTAGGAAACAGTTTGAGGGGTCAGCTATCGATATCCATCAACATTAAACACTGTTTAATGTGAATGTTTCATTACATCATCATATTTCCAGATTTAGTTTTCTTATTCACATGTTCACAGAGATGCCTGTTTTGCAAAGCAGTTTGTTTTCTATGTACACTTTGTTTGGATCACTCATTTCTGTCCAGTTTGATCTACACCCAATGGCACACGTCTGCAGGGCGGAGTTGTTGGTCTTATCCAGGTCACCTGTGTAGCTGAAGCACTCACACCTGAATACATCTTATACAGCACTCTGTCTGAGAAATGGTTCACACATTGAAGCCTTTGGAGGAGTAACGATTACACTTTAAAACTTTGATTCATCAGTCAAGAAGACATTCATGCTTTAAACCTGCAGTGTTTTCTTTCACTGCATGACTACCTCCACTAACATTAGAAAACATGAATACACTCGTCTACACAAGAGCAACAAAGATGACATTCTGGGAAAATCAGAAGCTCTATTTTAGACAGGAAGTGTCATGAGTAATCTGTCATAAGCAAAGTGATCACAAGAAATGCCTCAAGATCTGTCACTGGACAGAATTATTACCAGACTCTCCGATGCAGGTCGGTCTCTAAAATGTCAGTGTGAAATGTGTTAGACGTGTACAGTATGACTCAAAGTTTCTTCTTTTCTTCCAGCATGTGCAACGAATTCTCGCAGATATTCCAACTTTGCCAGTTTGTCATGGTAAGCAAATCCATTATTGTACGATCTTTATCGTCAGTTACACACCGGAGTTTGTCCTTCAGCTGTGTGTCGTCTCGTTGGTTGTACTTTAGGAAAATTCCCAGAATGCCCCTCTGGTCCACGCCACTCTGGAAACCCTCCTGCGTTTTCTCAACTGGATTCCTCTGGGATACATCTTTGAAACCAAACTGATCAGCACGTTGGTGTATAAGGTGTGTACACAGAGTTGTAGGGCTCTCCAGAATGAACTGTTGCATAAACAAATCCTCCAACATGGAGTTGTCAGCAGTGAAGTAAAGCGTATGCCGAGCAAGCTCAAAATACTAAACATAATTGCTACTGTTACACACAAACCAAAATAGTCTTTAACTAAACATCTGTTTCATCTGATTTCAGTTCTTGAATGTGCCCATGTTTCGCAACGTGACACTGAAGTGCCTCACAGAGATTGCTGGTGTGAGCGTCAGTCAGTATGAGGAGCAGTTTGTCACACTCTTCACCCTGACCATGTGTCAACTCAAACAGGTGGGTTAACCAATAGGCTCAGATAAGACCTGGCTCAGTCTCACATTTCTTGTTGGAATGATACTAATTAGGACTAAATCTGATCTCCATACCTGTGTAGATGCTGCCTCTGAACACCAACATTCGGCTGGCCTACGCCAATGGGAAAGATGATGAGCAGAACTTCATCCAGAACCTCAGTCTGTTCCTCTGTACTTTCCTTAAAGAGCACGGGCAGCTCATTGAGAAGAGGCTCAACCTCAGAGAAACATTAATGGAGGTAAGAGAGAATGCTGTCAGTCACAGGGACATGATGAGGCATGATGGCTTTGTCTAGACAGGAGAAAATATAGCACAGCAAGTCTAAAAGGTGTCTCGTGTTGATCATCCAAGGTCTAATTGGTCCCTTGATCCCCTTTTAGGCCCTCCACTACATGCTGCTGGTCTCAGAGGTGGAAGAAACTGAGATCTTCAAAATTTGTCTTGAGTATTGGAATCACTTAGCTGCTGAGCTCTACAGAGAGAGTCCCTTCTCTACGTCCACGTCCCCCCTGCTCTCTGGCAACCAGCACTTTGACGTGCCACCACGCAGACAGCTCTATCTGCCTGTACTCTCCAAGGTAACACACACACACACACAATTACAGCAAACAAACTGATTTAGGAATTAAAACACCTAGCGTTGACTGGCATTGTCCCTTATTTAACACTTTGTACAAATGTTGTGCAATACGATGAATTCATGCATTCTTGGCTCTAAGCTTAATCAGCATTAAATATTTTGTATTTGCACAGCTGTGGATGATTTCTATGCAAATTTTACTTATAAGAAACATTTCTCACAAGTTAAAGATGGCATGGTGGTTTAAAGGTGCAGAAGTGTTTCAGTTTATGGATCCTACGGTCTTCGCTCGCTGTCATACTAGAATCAGCTGGCACTGCTCAGGCAACAGGTGGCTGCTAAACTGCTGCCAAAAGAGTCACTAAATGCAACATTACTGAAAATCAGCAGCTAGTAAAGCAAAATAACATTGGCTGTTTTTCTCTATGTTGATATTTTACATTCCGTATCCCTGCTTGTGTGTGTGTATGTGTGTGTGTGTGTAGCTATGAGACCAACACCTCTTTGTTTATTACCCTATAACATTTATGCTGTTACAGGTTGCACACTGATATGTGTGAGAGCAGTGAGACTGCTCTGCAAAGAGTGTGTGTGTGTACGTGCTGACAGGTGTTTTATCTGTTGTGACAGGTGCGTCTGCTGATGGTAAGTCGGATGGCAAAGCCAGAGGAGGTGTTGGTGGTGGAGAATGACCAGGGAGAGGTGGTCAGAGAGTTCATGAAGGACACCGATTCTATCAACCTCTACAAGAACATGAGGGAAACCCTCGGTATGATTTTATTAATGAGAGCTTTTTTTCTATTTTTAAATTTGAGTTTGGAGTTTCCTTGTTCTCCCGTCAGTCTGTGATCAGAAAGAGGCTTTGGATGGACCATTTGATTGACACTGGAAAAACATTTCACCGACTCTGTTCACTTTGTGCCCTGCCATCATACAGTGTACCTGACTCACCTGGACTATGCAGACACAGAACGCATAATGACAGAGAAGCTTCACAACCAGGTCAATGGTACCGAGTGGTCCTGGAAGAACCTCAACACACTGTGCTGGGCTATCGGATCCATCAGTGGTGCTATGCACGAGGAGGATGAGAAGAGGTTCCTGGTCACTGTCATCAAGGTATCAAGATGCTTGTTGCTGTAGTGCTTTAAATTTAAACAGCATGTACTGTACATCTGTAAAATGGTAAATTACAGAATGCTAAAATATTCTGATTCGTTTTTTCATTTTGATACTTGAGATGCTGACCCCAGGTTATGTCCCTGTGATAAATCTTCTGTGTATCAGGATCTGCTGGGTCTGTGTGAGCAGAAGAGAGGAAAGGACAACAAGGCCATCATAGCCTCCAACATCATGTACATTGTTGGCCAGTATCCACGCTTTCTCAGAGCCCACTGGAAGTTCCTCAAAACTGTGGTCAACAAACTCTTTGAGTTCATGCATGGTGAGAGACAAGCGCTTTTTTTTTTTTTTTTTTTTTTTTTTTTATTATTGCATACAGTTGTATTTTGGAAAGTGTTCTGCATCAGAGAAGTTAAGTCCGTTTTGATGCAATATTGCCCTCTATGTCCTTTCTCCATCAGAAACCCATGATGGTGTTCAGGACATGGCCTGTGACACCTTCATCAAGATCGCCCAGAAGTGCCGGCGCCACTTCATCCAGGTGCAGGTGGGAGAGGTGATGCCCTTCATTGACGAGATCCTCAACAACATCAACACCATCATCTGTGACCTTCAACCACAGCAAGTCAGTAACTGGATGCCACTGGGTTAGGGTTAGGGTTATCATGTCCTGAGATTTATCCCACTTCACAGAAGGAGAAACAGTTAGAGTTCTGCTTCAAATGATTTTACTTGACAAGTCTTCCTGTGTGTTTCCAGGTGCACACGTTCTATGAGGCAGTAGGTTATATGATTGGAGCCCAGACGGATCAGGCTGTTCAAGAGCACCTGATAGAAAAATACATGCTGCTACCCAATCAAGTGTGGGACAGCATCATCCAGCAGGCCACCAAGGTAAGACGCCAGCATTCCACCACATGCTGAAAAATGTTCACCGTGACAGAGCAGTGTGTTAATCTATAATCCGCTGCTCCCTCAGAACGTGGACATCTTGAAGGACCCAGAGACTGTGAAGCAGCTGGGCAGCATCCTGAAGACCAACGTCAGAGCCTGTAAGGCTGTGGGACACCCGTTTGTCATCCAGCTGGGACGGATTTACCTTGACATGCTCAACGTCTACAAGTGCCTCAGCGAGAACATCTCTGCTGCCATTCAGACAAATGGTAAGGGAGGTGTGTGTTTGTCATCCTACTGCTGTCTCATAACATGCATGTGACATAATTATTCAAACAACAATGAGATAAACCTACATGCATGACACCTTCCACCCATATAAGATGACCCTGTAGGATCATATGTACATATCCTAAAAGACTGATAGATTGAAGTAGCAGCAGACAGGTGAGGGCTTCACCGCCATCCATCGGATCTGCATGATCTGACCACAAAATAATAAGTGAACACTGCCCAGGTTGTGTTTGCTCTTCTGTGTGGTGTATTTGTGGGGGAACTTGTCTGTTCTGTTTACAGATCTGCACACTGCACAGACTGTGGTGCTTCATTGTTGTTTAGGCATGCAGTCCTTTGTGTAAATGCAGTTTGGCCTCTGTGTTGCCAGGTTAAAAAAAAAAAAAAGAATTCTTTCAGTATCACGTGGTACTACTTACACTGAAAGAGTTTGGAAAGATGAAGTTCCATTCACTATCACTTTGTATCATTTTGTGCTCATTATGGGCGGTCGAGCAGTCGCAGTAGATGTGTTTTATCGGGGACTTCACTTTTAGTATTTTGTCATTCAGTTGTGGCATTTTGTCTGTAGGCCAGCGAGGCTGTGTCCTGTTTTGTTTTTTTTCTTGTATGTGCCTGTTTCAGCACAGCACGGCTCACAGCACTCACTGAGTCTGTCGGTGCTTAAATGAGAGCAGAGTTGCCGTATGTGGTCTGTCAGTAATGATCAAGTATCAGAGATGTTTGCGATCACACTGATGTGTGTAAAGGCTGGGTGAGACGGCAATCTCAGATCTTAGTTGTGATGTTTTCTGTTGTGAAACAGGATGTGGATGTCTATTTTGAGATAATCCAGCGAGTTTAATATCTGATGAGAAATCAAGATAATTCATGTTCATGCAAAAATTCACTAAATCTACTCGAGTTCTGCTCACTGGTCTGCAACCCAGCCTGCAGTGGTCTAATGGCTTAATACAACTGGAGATATAGTTTTAAAGGGAGACCTCGTTATCTAATCATCTTAACGTGTTCTACAGAGCATATAGCATTACTCAGCCAGGAAACACACACACACAAACTGCAAATGTTGATGACTGTTCTTCTGTGCCCTGTACAAAACTCTCACTCTCATCCACACAGGAAAACAGTGTTTCATTAGACAGGGTGTGAGGACATTTTCTCCATGTCTCTTCTCCAATATGAGTCTCCTCTTTGTGCTGCAGGTGAGATGGTGACGAAACAGCCCTTGATCCGGAGTATGAGAACGGTGAAACGAGAGACACTGAAACTGATCTCCGGCTGGGTCAGCCGATCAAACGACCCACAGATGGTGAGAAATCGCTCTGAAATCCTCTGAAATGTGAAAAGACCTCACTGCTGAGAGAGAAACACCTCTGAACTCACAAAAAGCACACAACTGTATATAACTCCATGCTTTCAATTCAAAAGTTAGTGATATTTTTACTGATGTGTCCTCAAGAGATACTACACACTGTGGCGGTCAGTGAAGCAGTTGACAGTAGAAAAGAGGTAGAACTAATCCAGTTGGTATTTTTAGATCAAACACATTTGATTGCCTTGTGGTGGAGTTGGCCGTTTTTGCTCTCAGCTGTGTTTTTATCTGCATAACAGTTAATATCCAGTGAGTGTGTGTGCGTCTGCAGGCCAGGACTGGTCATTTTTCACATTTGTAAAAATTAGAGCTGCACCTCTCTGTAGTCAAACTGAGTCTCACTTGAGTTTCTTTTCAGGACCTTTTTTAATGAACACTGTTGTGCATATATATTTTTTTCCTGTCGTCGGTGTGTGGATCCCTGCTGATCCCTCCTGTTGTTTTCCAGGTAGGGGAGAACTTTGTTCCTCCGCTGCTGGACGCCGTCCTCATCGACTACCAACGCAACGTCCCCGCTGCCCGCGAGCCCGAGGTGCTCAGCACCATGGCAACCATTGTGAACAAGTTGGGGGGACACATCACCAGTGAGATCCCCCAGATCTTTGACGCCGTCTTTGAGTGCACCCTAAACATGATCAACAAGGTAAGGCACAACGACCGCCCAGGCACAGCTTATAAATATGAGTCCAAATCACAAAGAGCTGCACACAGTTTGGTTTACTGCGTAATCTGTGGGTATCTGAAAGTTTTTCTAAACATGTGATACAGATGTCATGTTTGTATTTCTGTTTGTGACGTGTAACACTGATTAGCAGTAATCTGTAATAAACACGAGGCTCCAGTGTAAATCTAAATACTTTGCTAGGTGACTAAGCGCTGTAGTCATCAAGAGCAAACATTTGAATTAGCAGGTTTCACTGCCGCATAGATAAGCAATAAATATTGTGTGGCCTCCACTGCAGTCTGTTAATCACAGTCCTCTGTTTGACTGTTTGTGCACTTCGACCTGAATGGGCCATCTTACAGGCAATACATATCCTGTAAATATAGATCCTAGTGTTTCCATGTAGTTCAGTCATCAAACTCTCAAAGTAAAGGTCAGTTTCTTTGTACACTTTATTTTGGAGGGTTTGCCTGCAGCCATTTCCAGTTGAGGCTTTTAAGTCCCACCAAACTGATCAGAGGCTGTGTAGTATTTGTCTGAAACTTGTATGAACTGCCAGTGGAAAAATACTGCAGGAAAAAACAGGTTGCAGGTGAGAAGATGTCAGTTTCTTAATGGTTTGTTGGTGTCGTCTCTGAGACAAATTAGTCTGAGCCTGCAGACTGCCTTTAGGTGAAGAAACAAACAGGCTATGCTCGAAGGGGAAAAAAAAAGATTGAACACTCAACAACACTCAAAATATAAACCTGAACCATTCAGGGCCGGATTAACCCAGAAGGAAACCCTGCAGCAAAACGGCTGTGGACTGTTGGACAGTCGCCTGTTTGTTAATCCAGCCTTGAACCTTCTGTGTGCGTCTAAAATATGCAGAAAATAATGTCATTACAGTCAGGCTTTACTGAATGAAGTGGAAAGCCATATCTGATACTCCACATCAAATAAATGCTTCAGTCTAACTGATTTCAGAACCTCAGCACACCTCAGAGTAGTGCCACCTGAGAGACAAAACCCAGGGCTTATAAAGTGTACAGAGCAGGCAGCGCAGCACTTGCTGCCGCTTGTTAAAGTGTCTTGAGTGTGTGGTAATAACCGAGGCCACTCGGATGACAGTATCAATGTTTGTATCCACTCAGATCTTCTCTCACCTGCCTCTGTGTCAGTGAGGGCTGCAAACATGCAGTCACCCAGACGTGGACAAACTCCTGAATTATACAGCAGCAGTAAAAACATTTAAACAAAAGCTCTGTTGTGTTTTTCTTGTAGAACTTTGAGGAGTATCCCGAACACAGGACTCACTTCTTCTATTTACTCCAAGCTGTGAACTCTCACTGCTTCCCAGCGTTCCTCGCCATACCCCCTGCCCAGTTCAAACTGGTGCTGGACTCCATCATCTGGGCCTTCAAACACACCATGAGGAATGTGGCCGACACTGGTAGGGCTGCTGACACACACACACACCCATTTTACTATATTTATTGATGTTGGTATTGAGCAACAGTGGCTAAAAAGAGAGTACTGACTGATGTGGAACAATGTGGGTGTGTTTTATCATGTCTCTGAGGACAGTGTGTCACAGGTGGGGATAATCTTCAAACAGCAAAAACACTTTTGTTTAAAAGGCAGAAATGTGAGTCTGCAGGTGCACTGTGATACTTCACCTCAGCAATGTTCAGGAGCTCACGCTGATCTTTACTTGTCAGATCATGCCTCCTGCCCCGCAGTAATATACAGGTACAACGTTCCTGTGCAGGGAGGTTTGAACTGAACCGAGCGGAGGAAGATGAAGTTGTTGTTCTTGTTTCTGCTCATCCAGGTCTGCAGATTCTCTACACGTTGCTGCAGAACGTGGCCCAGGAGGAAGCAGCTGCTCAGAGTTTCTACCAGACGTATTTCTGCGATATCCTACAGCACATCTTCTCTGTGGTCACTGACACATCGCACACTGCTGGTGAGTTCACAGCAGCACAGAGAGGCACAAAGAATACACATCATTTTAATTATTTAACCTATTCAAAATAAGCAAGTAACTCAGTCAATGACTAAATGTAATAATATATAAAGATAATAGAACAGTTTGGGACAGTGTTTTTTGTTTCAGAAAAAGTCCATGTGCGCTGTGGGACACCAAGGAGTCGACAGAGATATGAACGTCTTTGAAAGATGGTGCGATTTAAGGATGAGTAATTCAAGTGTCCATAGTGAGATGTGTGTGTCGCTGTGTGTCCTGCAGGCCTGACGATGCACGCGTCCATCCTGGCCTACATGTTCAACCTGGTGGAGGAGGGCAAGATCACTACAGTGTTAAACCCTGCCAGCCCCACCAACAACCAGGTGTTCATCCAGGAGTACGTGGCCAACCTGCTCAAGACTGCCTTCCCTCACCTACAAGAGTGAGTATCAACACACACACACACACAAACTGTCGTAGTAAAATACATGTGTGTTTATCATGGCTGTGTGTCTTTTTGTGTGTTAGTGCTCAGGTGAAGGTGTTTGTGACCGGGCTGTTCAGCTTAAATCAGGACATTCCCGCTTTCAAGGAGCACCTTAGGGACTTCCTCGTCCAGATAAAGGTGAGATTGTCAAAGTGTGCGTGTGTACAGAGGAACAGATCTTTTTTTTTCTACTCTGTGGGACATGTGAGACTGTGAGACATACACTGTGTGTGTATATAAGCTGAAGTGGACGAGGCCCTGCATAGCTCCGGCTCTGCTGTCTCTTCACACAGAGGTTATCAGGGACTACATAGTTAGCTGCTTAGCTGTTGTTTCCAGAAATAACATTTTCCTGCATGTCCAGGTTGTCCTTCTAAGTATATGGGAGGTTTGTGACTGCGCTGCCAGCTTATTGTCAAACTGTGTGTGATTGTGACACACAGCACACGTCCACTGTTTTCTGGACCACTGATTGGTTCAGAGTGCTAATGCACTGTTTGTATGTTCTCTGCTGCTGTTCCAGGAGTTTGCAGGCGAGGACACCTCGGACCTGTTCCTGGAGGAGAGGGAGGCGTCGCTCCGTCAGGCCCAGGAGGAGAAACACAAGATCCAGATGTCAGTCCCGGGCATCCTGAACCCTCACGAGATCCCCGAGGAGATGTGTGACTGAGCGGCAGCTCCACCAAACTGTACAGTACTCCAAAACAAACAAACAAATAAACCCTAACCACAGCAACCACAACAAAACCCAAGAGAGGCACTTGAGCGTGGTGGGAGGCCGCTCACCCTCTGCAGAGCGGGCCGTCCCATTGGATGTTTGTTGACCAAAACAATGCCAACAATATGTAAATGAATACCGTGTCACCCTGTGGCCCTTTTTACATAATCTGCGTTTTCTATGGAGATTTTTTGTGTAATATCTTTCCAGAACTGTTAATCTAAGTTTATGTTTTGTTGGTCTCTGGCTCATCCCAAGACCTGCATGATGAGGTTGTAACGATTAGGACAACTCAACCATCTTGTTTTTGTTCTGTTCCCTCCACCCTTCATGTTCTCTTTATTTCCCCGGCTCCGCCCTCTTCACATATATTTGTTTATATATAAATATATTATATATACAGTCTGAGCAGGGGTTTTGTGAAAAACAAAACAAAACGGCATATCTGTCAAGTCGGCATAGAGGCTTCTAGACCTGTGGTGTGACGGACAGGAAGTGGTCTTTTACAGGCACACGCACCGCTTGTTTGGTGCCCCACGGCATTGTGGGAGAATGTGAATCTAACGGATAATGAATGAATGAAGGTCGAGATGCTGCTCCACGGATCAGCATCTGTTGCTCATGAGTTGTGCTCCACCTAAAAATAGAAGTGTTTGGCTGCTGCCAGCAAGTTCGGTCTATTTTTAGGGAAAGCAAACCGAATATGTGCATATCATCCCAATTGTATAGCATCTTTAATACCATGGGAACATTTTTTTTCCTTTTATTCTGTTGTTTCTTTTTGTTGTGGGTGTGTGCGCGTGTGTGCTGTCGCCTAGTCGACATCAGCGTTTTGTTTTCCTCTAAGAGGATTGTTGCTCATTTGTGAGCCTTCATTAATGGGATGTTTTAAGGAAGTGGCGGAGGTATTTATGGGTTCTTAGTTGGTTGCATCTTTATAACAACTCCTGTTTAACTCAGAAGGCTTTGAAGATTTTGAATTGTACTAATTTAGATTGTTTACCATGCAGTAGTGCTCCAAGACACTACCTTTAGAGCAAAATGAAAAATAAAACTGGGTTTACATTTAATTTTGTATTTTTGCATTTTTCATTTGTACCTGTTTGAGTTCTGTCCAAATAAACAAAAGGCTTTTTGTCCACAGAGCAAATGAATTGCCAATGAGTTTAATTAGGAAAAGAATGTATAAATCCAAATAAGTACCCAATCTCTAATGGCAAATTTCCCTTCTCAAAGGTGTTACATTTGTTGTGAACTTTTTGAACTGATTAAAATTGAGAATTTTATAACCCTGCCTTTGCTCTGATTTCTTCATATTTTACAGGAACTGATGTGTGTTTCTAACATACACTCTGCTTATCGTTCCTTGTCTGTGTGCAGAGTTCACACTGATCTGCTGAGGAGGGAAGTTTTAAACTTGGCGTAAACACACAAGTACAAACATGACTTTGAGTCATCATAACTAATTTGAATGTAAATTGTTGTTCAATATGCAGCCAAAGTGAAAACTGAAACCTCAACAGAGCTACATTGCATCCAACACACACACACACACAGAACATTCGAGTGACGTAGGCAACATCTTGTTCAGTAGTTCAAGTTTTTAAAGCAAAAAGTAATAAGCTTTTTTCATCAGACGCATAATTAAAAGCCAAGTTTGGAGACGATCTCTAATCAGGATAACAGAAGCAACATAATGTTGATGCTGCCGACATGTTACCATGTGAAAAAACTTAGTAGTGTACATTTGTATTGTCTGCTGTTGCTCTCTCTGACAGACATCAGTAAAGTTATCAGAATCATTTCATTTTAATTGTATTGAATGCACAGAATATTAGTTCTTCCTACACTGTCAGTAAAACTGATCGTTTCATGTAAAGATCCATAGGTACCGTGTTGTGCACAGCAGAGGTCTCACAAACATCTCAACACATTTTTGCACAGAGACACAACTTTTTAAAAACTTCCATAACTTTAAATATATAAGCTGCCTTTCCTTCACTCCTCTATTCTTTCTGGTGAAGAATGAATGAAGTATCATAATAAAAATCAAATGTGTCTAGTTGTCCTGCAGGTCGAACATGTCTGCAGCAGTTGATGTGCAGTCGGACCTGCACACCAGAATGAACCGAATGAATGACCTTGTTAGAAGTAGTGCAGAGTTTGTTAGATCATCTTTGGAGAAAAGAACACAAATCATGCTTTAGTGGGCACGCTTGCCTCTTGGAAACACTATAACTGCAAAGTATTCTGAAATGGGACAGCTATTAAAGTTGAACTGGTTCATATTGAGCTGTGATCATGGCAGCCTAGTGAAAAGGCGTCATAACATAACAAGACAAAATGTTTCATGTTATAACTTGATAACTTGGTTATCGTATGCTGTTAAAACAAGTTTCTTGTTGTGTGAAAACCTGTGTGTGTGTGTGTGTGTGAACTGTTTGGAAATGTAACTTCTGATTGGACAAATGTGTTCAAAGTGTAACTTTCTCTGATGTCCAGTCGTCTCTTTAGTATCGACTGTGAAATTGACCTCAATCCCCCTCACACTCTCCCTCTCTCTCACACACACACACTGACATAAATCCTAAAAGGAAAGGTAGAGGAGGATGATGATGATGATGATGATGATGATGATGGATGTCACCTGTCATATACACTGTGGCATCCAGCCATTTCCGCTTGGACATCTTTGGCCAAGCTTGGTGCTGTGTAAGTGGAGCCTGCCACTAATCCCTGTTAACATACTGGTATTGCATTAAAAGGTTATGATGACGCTCCGCCACTGAAAGCTGAAACACTCGTCTGATGCAATCCAACAACCTGTCAGCTCTGATGCAACCAGAGAGGAAGCTGCTCATGCTCTGACACTTGAATTCTGCATCAAATGATCACTTTACTGTACTTTGTTCACTTTGTAGTGGGTCCAGCATGTCAGCTGTGGGTCTTACAGTGATTTATGTCCAAACCTGGACAGCGGCTGCAGATCCTTCAAGTCCCAGCACCTCTTTTTTGCTGATATGAGTGCAAACGTTTGCTTTTTGCCTGATTAGTGCAGTCAGCATCTCTTTGCTCTGGTGTATCACTGGTTCATACCTTTGCTTTGATGCTATCATATCTGATCATCTCTCTGGGACCATAATTCAGTCCGGTTGTAACCGGAACCCCTCCACCCCGCCCCACCCCACCCCCCCCTCCCTGACCCAGATCCAGATATCCTCAGCCACTTTCGGCATCTGCTGTCGAGGAGAAGAGGGAGCAGCTGGGGCAGGTCCCCGCCCACCCCACTACCTACCCATAAAGAAAGAAATGCCCGCTCCACGCTCCCCTTATGCCCCGCTCTGTCTGCGCCGTGGGCAGGCAGGACGGGTTATTAATACCCCTGTGAGTAAGTACAAGAGGAAGAGCCAGGTTAGCACACCCACTGCTCGCTCTGTGTTGACCCTCTACCCAGTGGCACATACCAAACCTCTGCCCAAGACTTTCGCACCGCTTCTACAAAATGAAGCAGTTTCTTTTATTTTGTTGGATGAGAAAAATAAACTCACTAAAGACTAAACAAAAGAGTGGAATCATTTAAGTGTTGTTTTTTTCCATCCATGTCACCTGGCACTAAGTTGGAGCAGAGGTGACAGGCTGTGGTCAAACTGGGACAAAGTTGATTGCTGAGTGCCCAGTTAACTCCCCCAGAGGTGATATACTGCCACCCAGTGGACGGTCACCAGATGGAACTTGTGAAATCAAGCTCTCGCTGACTGGAGTTCAGTGTCATTCATGTTTTATTGGTCCCAGCGTTGTACAGTACAGTTATTCCAATACAGAGAGGAATGACTATAAACTATATCTCTATCAGAACTGGGGGAACATTTATAAATAACTGCAGCATCTGTCTCACCCTGACGGCTGGGCTTCACCACAGACGACAATAAATGTTCATTTAATGTACCGACGTATCGACCGGCAGCTTAACTGAAGCGCGCTGTATTTACTGCATCCAAATAAGTCAGATCTTCGAGTGAGACGACGGTCCAAAAAGAATTAACTGGTGTTTCTCGTGTTACTGTCCAAAAGTAAATCCCAAAGAGACACAGAGAGACCTGGTTCAAGAGCGTTTCATAAGAGCGGAGCTGGATCCAGACTCCTCCTTGTTTTTCAAGGACTGACCACAGCTGCACAAATAAATATCTAGCTGAGTGACGGGAGGATGCGGTTGATGGTGATCCATACATAGTCACCTGAGTTAAGCAAAGAGGGAGGGAACAGGACTGACAAGGGGAGGGGGGTTAAGGGTGAGGAGAGAGTCCACAGCTGGGTTATAAGTGCTAGAGGGGCTGCCAAGTAGGAAGTTATTGAGCTCTGGCAGAAGGATCTCTCCTCTTCCTCTTCCTCAGTCTTCATGCTCGTCTCTTCGGCGGCTCGGAGGCCTTCTCCCCTTCCTGTCCTTTATGTGGTCCGGATTTGAGCGTAGCGGATTTTAGGTCTGCAGAGCCATGGAGAGAAGCAAACAGTGAATTATTAATGGGACACGGATGAGGTGTGTGTGTGTGTGTGTGTGTGTGTGTGTGTGTGTGTGTGTGTTTACACACATATATACAAAGAGTACCTGGGTGTCTTCTCTGAACTCTGTCTGGCTTGAGATGCACTCTTAAACTGTGCTTCCAGTCTTGAGTAGATTCCCCCTGTAGGCTGCAATAGCAATCACACACACACACACACACACACACACACACACACACACACACACACACACACACAGCAAAAACAATTCCACATCAGGCAGCTGCAAAAACTAGGACAGCAGGACTCTGGATCACAGAGCTCTGTCGTCCTGATAATGAATCACATCATCCGTGTGTATGAACAGATACTTGCTTCTTTAGTGTCCTTGGATCTGCTCTGCTCCTGCTCTCCAAACCTCATCTTAGTCAGGTGGCCGATGATCTCCACCATGCGACGCTGGTCTAGAAACAGCAAGACAGAACCTGATGTCAACTCAGCGTGGAAGAATAAAGTTTGATCGTGTACACGATGGACATGCCCGACAATATCGCGTATGAATAACATCCTGTCGAGTCCATATTTACCTTCTTCCCTCTGAGCGTCCTGGTTGTACCGCATGGAGCGAGAGCTGTCCCACTTACTTTTCTGGACGCTCACTCTGCATAACAACAGTCACACAGTCAGTGTTAAATTCAGTCCATAAAAAGGGGAAACACACACGTGTCCTGTGTACTTTCTTCAGGCTTCATCAGTTTTATCCTGACAGTGTGTACTTCTACTTAATACAATTATTTATTACATTTTCTCTTCCTATTATCTTCTTTTTACATTATTTTTAATTGAATAAATCTTGAACTTTAAGCAATAAGCAAACTCCTACAGAAATACTTTTGCATGAGTGTGAGGGTGTGATGTGATCGTGTGTTCGCAGATGAACTCACGTGAAAGGTGTGTTGTCTCTGGACTGTGACTGAAAGAAAGAAAATCTGTTAGAAACGGAACAATTCAGATTTTAAAGTTCGAGTCTTTAAATGCGATGTGAACTGTACTGCGATGTGTACTGATAAAACAATATGTATGCTGTGGTATAATGTAAAACATGAATACACAGTATAAAAACAGACTGCAGTGCTCCTGGTTGAATGTAATGTAATCAAAGTTGTTGTTCTGACATCTTCATTTAGTGTCAACTATACCTCAGTTTAATGCAACAAAAGTAACACTGTGTTCTATCATAAGACCGAAACAGAAAACTTTTTTTCGCGGTGCAGTTTTCACTCCACTGAGTGATCTGCAGTAAACACGAGTGAAGTCTCTGACTCACTTTCTCTGGTTTGTCTTTGCGTTGAAAGTTTGGAGAAGATACTTGTTTTTTCAGAGGTCTGTGGGCCTTCTTGGCCTTCTTAGCAGCTGAAAACACAAAAACAAAACAGAAGAAAAAAACTATGAGAACGAAACACGCTGGCGGCGTCTGACGCCATCTGCTGTCAGATGAGAGCAACTGTTCCATTATTTTCCATCCTTAAAAAGGCCTGCGCGTAACAACAATGAAGCGTTAAAAATAGATGTGATGAAAGTGTGGAGTGGGGGGGTGGAGCGGCGCTGCTGAGCTAAAAATAGAGACTTTTCATTGTGTGTCCTCGTTTTACTTTGAGCATTTTAAACTACAACAATGAGTCAGTGGTGAGGGGACCCAGCACCACAAGGAACCTGAAGTCACTCCACCACTGCACACACACATGACATTTCTAATGAGGTCAGGGCTGAGCAGTGTTGCAGCAAATGTTAACCTGAAGGCATCGTATGTTACGTTTCCTCCTCTCACACCTTCGAATTCTTCACATAACATTACAAACTACAAAGTAGACAAGGTGAGTATATTCTGTGTATGAGTATGAAAAACACACTTGGCGCTGTCATGACTCTCACCCTACACTCTCTGCATCACTGCAGTGACGTGTGTTATTGAACCTCTGTCCACTGCTCCAAAAGTTTCCGTCATCGCACACAATTAACCATAAAACTGCAATTAAACTGTCATTACGAGACAAAACTGTCATAATAATAATGATGAGAGCAGCTCAGAGCCTGTAATTATAGCCCGCAACAGCCTTTTAATCACATGAATATATCCATGCAGACAGACAGTGCACCTTCTCTGTTTCAACAGCTGGTGTCGAAAACACAGAGCATCACACACTGACCGTACTCACAGCTCCTAAAGGTCTCATGTGAACTTTCCTGTCTGTGTTTCATCTCCTCTGAAATAAAGACTTTACAGTAATTATTAGTTTTCTTTCTCATGCATGCACAAAACATTCACTGAGCGCTGAAAATATAAAGAGCTACTCTAAGATCGAGCTGAGCCCACGACTAAAACCTGCGCTGGAGTGCTGAGCGGATGGATAAACTGTTCATCAGAAAAAACAAACACGATGCTGCGTGTTGCTTTTTCTTTAGAGGTGTTCAGTGTTCATGGGAATATTTTTGTCATGCTGAGCTAGGCTAACCATGTTCTGGCTCCAGCTTACTTAAAGCAGCATAGTGTAACTTTCCTACCATACACTAACAGGTTTTAATACATTCTGATGCTACTTTCCCCTCTGATGCCCTCCAGCTGCTAACTGGACTGTGAGTATAAAGCTCTGTGTGTGGGCGGGCAGTGTGACCGGTCTCATCAGCCTGTATGGAGGTGATGAAGAAGAAGACTGAAGAGGACGTTGACAAAAGAAGATAAGAAGAGAAAAGAGTGCCCGAGCAAGAAGGCGGCAATAAATGTGGGACTGGCTTTTTCAGTTTTGTGAAATAAAAGGCTGAAACAGATGCCGAGCTCGGCTTCTTGCTGTTGGATTAGTTATGTGATATTAGCTGGCTCAAATCAACGTTGGTTAGTCTGTCATCATCATCATTTCACACACACCTGACTGCTGCACAGTCATAAAGTATGAGCAACTTGATCCAGCTGTGGTCTGTTGCTAAAAGCTACAAAGTCTCTCCACCTTGTTTCTTTGACAGCTCCTCTTCATCCCCGACCTCATCTTCAGTGACCTCTGACCCCGTGGTGTACTCCTCGTCCTCTGACAGGAGAGACTGCTGCCTCTGAAAGGGTGAAGGTCACATGTTTTAGATGCCACATGCTTGATCACATATTTTTTTTACACCTGACTAATCTAACAAAATGATCAGTGGCAGAATATACACAGATGCCATGACGGAAATGAGAGAAAGGTCCTACCAGCTGCAGACTCCAGTTTTTCAAAAGGGAAAACTGGTCAAAGAGAGGAAGTGATTGAGGTCAGAACCAGGAAAATGAGACACACTGGTAGTATCACACAGAATCACACTGACAGACAGAGACTCACAGTGCTGCCGTCTCCTCTCAGAGGTCCGAGCAGCGTTGGCTCCAAGAGAACGTCACAATCCTGAACCTTTTCTGCACTGGACGGACTCTCTTCAGTACTAAGACACAAAAAAATACTATTTCATTAGACACTTTCACGAGTGACACAAACACAGCGCAAAGAAAAAAGTATCTTCACACAATGGACACGCTGTCATGCTCACCCCTCTGCAGGCGGTGTGTTAGACAAACACACTGCGTCTCTGTGCAGCAGCAGGTCATTGAGGACTCTGGTCTGGGCTGAGGTCGCCTCGTCACAGTTCTCTTCATCAGGTACGGACACAATGTGGTCGCGCATCTTGCAGCCCTGAACACACACACAAGCGTTCATACACAGCAGCCACAAATCCATGCATGAACACCAGACTCAGCACTGAGGTCAGTCAGGGGACAGCTGACACCGCTGCACTGAATGAAATACATCACTGAGAAAGAATACTGCATGCATCCATGGTGTGTCTGTGTCTGTTTCTGTGCTGCAGTTAAACTGTGCGTGTTAATGGGTGTCAGGATGAACTGTGAACTCCACTAATTCATTCACTGTAACCACAGAGGATAAAAGGGGTCAGCAGGCATCCCAGCATGCAGTGGGTGGAGGGCATGAAGAGATTACTTATCTGCACTACATTATGAGCAAAGCAGAGTGCAAACGATGGTTAAATGAAGCATCGACGGGGCAGCCATTAGTTAATCTGCCTGTTTTCTCACCTTTGTAAAGAACATGTGAAAGCACACGTGGTTTATTTATCAAATCATTAAATATGAATGAGTTCATGCTGAAACAACCAGATATATAGATTTAGTTTGAGCTGCTATAAAAATTAGTACTGTGAGTTCATCTGTGATTCTGTGTCACACAATTGTTGCACATGTGAAGTGCGTGTGTGTGTGTGTGTGTCCATACCTTGGGCATACCGGTGGGGTCAAAGCGGAGAACCCTCTGGTTGCAGCAGGGGTAGATTCCTGCACCGTGCCAGCCTTTCTCTGTACTCATGCCAGGATACAACACGCTGTCTGGGTGGTACTTGCAATGGGTCAGCTCTGCACACACAAACACCTACACACACACACACACACACACACACACAGAAAGTTAAGTTAAGTGAGGTTGAATGTACACTGTCAGTATCAGTAAACAGGCCGATAGTATCGTACATGCTTTGATCTTACATGTAAACACAAACACACACCTGCTGGCATCGGTTGCAGGTGAGGTAGTTGATGGTACCCCAGATTCTCCAGTAGACCAGGACCCAGGACTTGAGCTCCTCGTACAGACCTGTGATATATTCATGCACATCCCAGGTCTTCTGTCTGCACAAACACACAGACACAGACACACAGAGTTTAACAAGGTATCCAATCCATAATTGCATCAGCTGAACAACTATGAGTAGATGAATGTACGTAGAGGACACTGCTGCTGTTATACCTGGTGTGTGTGTAGATGATTTCTCCGCGAGCATCAATGTTGATTTTTCCAGGAGCACAAGAAATCTTCCTCTCTGTGTCTTTGGTCAGCATCTTAAGGCACAGGCCACACCTGAATGAACACACAGATATGAACAATAATACAACCACCAACAATTAGAGAACAAATCAAAATTAAAGGTGCGACTGTATGTACGCGTCCATAAACTCACACACACATCAGCTGCGATTAAACTGATAGTTTGGCTTCATATTCTGGGGTTGTATGAGGATAGTCAGTGTTTTAAGTAACAGCAGACGGAGGGTTGAGAAGCAGACATGAGGACCAGCATGGAACCTAAGCAAGGCACTGCTGTGGACAGGGGTGGCAAGAACAATCGATATCAGTTTGTGTACGCTATACTTAGTTATACAATAATTCCTGCTTTAATTATCCAATTTTTGACAACATGAAAGAGTTCTATTGCTGTCTCCAGAGGCAGATGTCATCGACAAAACACTTCATTTTACATCGTAAACACAGGAAGTGCTGCTCCACTGATGCCTCAATGCCTCAGTGTTTTAAACAGGTGAAGACACAGAAGTGACACAACAATACAAAACAAAGAACATATTGAATTGAGGCAGCTCTGGACCTGCAGATGAAGTCTGGTGGCTTTGAAGATAAATACAGATTGATATAAAAGCTTCAGTTTCCTGTTGGAAAAGTGTGAAAATATTCCAAATGTAGCTCACACTTTTAACTGATATTGAGTATTTCATGTAGTTAAAATACATTTTGATGCTTCTCTCATCCACAGCAGCACGTTACTTAGCATCTGTACTCATCCTCCAAACTGGGGACAGGCTGACCTCCGTCTACTGTAAGTACACACTGACTCTCATTTAACCCTGCTTCAAGTAACCTGAACTGTCCCTTTAATGCTGCTACTAAACAGTGAGGTAGGTAACTGTTCACCTGTAGAGAGTGGAGGCGTTTCCTGGTGAATCTCTGTTCTGGTAGTTGGGATCAAAGAGACGTTCGATCTTCTTCTGAAACAATTTGCTTCAAGGGAGAAATCAAATTTTTAAAAGTTTGCTTTTGTATTTTTATATATAACAGAATCATGCAGTAAGTTTTCATTACACTGCCCCTCTCGTTACCTTTTGAACTTGTCTTTTTTGTCCCTGATGTCGTCGGCCTCATTGTGGCTGAAGAGTACAGCGATGCGTGTTGCCAGGTTGCTGTTGATGCAGTTCATGTTGCAGGGTGTAGCCACGATGGCGCTCATGTGTTTGTGGCAGTACTGGATGCACTCCTCCACCTGAATGCGGACAAACATACATCGCACTCATAAGACATTTGGCAGCGATAGTATATTTAGTTTCTATCGTCCTACATTAACACTAATCAAACACTTCTTTAAGACTGACACTGTGTAAGTATGGACTTAACTACAGAAGGTTACTGAAAAATGTCTAAATAACTGATGGAAGGAATAGAACACCAATACTTTTAACAACCATGCAACATCAACTTTACAAAGCTCTATGTATGGGCCTCTTGTGTTTCCTGGACTAAAAGATAAATGTGCAAACTGCTAGTGCTTTTTGGGAAACTCTGACACTTCAGCATTTTGCGATAAGATACTGTTTCCAGGACACACTGACTAATGTTTTTACATGTGAAAAACAAAAGGCCCGACGGACATCACCACACTTAGCGCCACACGTCACAACACTTACTAACGTATCCATCTTCAAGAACTCGGAGGAGATCAGGATTGAGATCACATTGCTGGGCTCTGTAAACCGACAAACACCACATGACCAACCAAGCAAACCCCACCACCGACAAACACAGAACACACAGCCAGTGACCCACCAATCACACGCCACATTTAGTGACCACAGCATTACACAAACAGAATAAGTGACAGCTCAGGCTTAATAATGTGGAATCTGTGATTGTTTTACATGTTTTACAGGATTTACCCAGCCGGGGTTTGTCCTTGTTTCCCTCTCCTGCAGAGTTCCTCCTGACGTAGTTCATGAGCCAGTCAAAGATCTGCACGTCACAGTGGACGGAGATGTCCACCTCCTCCCACCTCTGAGAGTCCACAGACAAGTACTCAGCGAAGTAACGCATCTCTTTGACCAGTAGATCTCTGGGACATGTGAAGTCCTGCTTCAGGTTCTTCGTCTCATCACACACATGGATGACCATGTTAGGACTGCAGGAAACAAAGTTCAAATCCATTATCTGCTACATAGAACTCTTTATAGCTGCCTCTAATGTCCACGGTAATGATGAAGGTAGATCATTTAAAGACAGAGTGTGTGTGTGAAGAATCAGTGTGCAGGTTTGTCAGCTTGGCTCACTGCTCTGGGAATGAGCTCTCCATACTCACTCTCGTGGCTTCTGAGGTTTGTCATTCTCCTCTGCTGAGACTCTTCTCTCTTTCTTCTCCACAGCACCAGCTCTTCCTGAGGGTGTCGATTTGGAGCCTGCTGACACCAGCAGAAAAAATGTAAACAGATTTTAAATAGCCTTTAAACCTAGCAAATACATATTTCATGTCGCTGATATACATTTTAATGAAGCATTTTACTGCTCTGAAACATTCCATTGTTCCAGAAGTTTGTGTTTTCGTTGTGTAACATTTCTGTTCACAAAGTGAACTGTGAACTGATCTGATACAAGCTGTTATTAGATGAAAAGTAAAATGTATTTTAGAACAGGTATAAAACAGCTTAAACAACAGCAAATAGGTGAGACGATAAACTTATAACAAACTTCTCTGAGGTTCAATTTGAGTTACATTACATTAAGATTTTACCTTTTTAGTAAAACACAGAGCTCAAATTAATAGCTGTTTCATAACCAGACAAATATTAAAGCGTGAAGGACTAACAGTAACTAGAATTGTTTATCTTTAGATCACTTTTTTCAATGCTTCCCAACAGTATACCAACATAATTATTTCTAGTATAGATGTACAGATTAACCAATTAAAAGTATGATATTTGTGATCATTTTATAACTCCGATAGCTCCTTCCAGGCAAGAAAAAATATTTACGGTTACTCTTAAAATCAAGTATTTTAATGCCTTATGAAGACTGAATTCAGACTTGAAAGATGCAGATGTGCCCTGTATGAATAAAGGTTATTTACAGGTTGAAACAGAAAACATTTTAACACCCAGCTCTTGTTGGTTAAACTACTTGAATTAAAAATGTTATCTGGCACTAACCGACCTGTAACTTTGCTGCTGCTCTGGCTGCTTCCCGTCTCCAACACCTCTCCGGTGTCCAGCAGCGTGGACAGGCCATCTGAAGGGGACGTGCTCCCTTCTGTCAGGGCATTACACTGGTTGTCCACATGAGGGAAACCCCCTGTGCTCTTCAGCTCCTCAAATCGATGGGCACACTGTAAGACCCCATCAGTGCCACAGTATTATTTCTTATCAACAAATCAGCCCTAATGTCACTAAACCATAAGATGACTAATGGATGGAGCTAGACAGGTGAAGGGGTAGCATGGATGGAGGCATTCATAGTTACCCAGCATTCCAGTTACCTCCTTGGGAGTGAATCCTGGAACGAGCTTGGCAACATTGTCCCAGTTGATGGGCTGGGGGACTCCCCACAGAGAGCCCAGCACCATGTCCAGAACCAGGACGTTGTTGTCATAGGGAAAGTTGTTGTTGTCCGAGCAGAAGCGGCTCATCTCTACAGAGGCAGAAACAAGAGACAGGAAGTCAACGACAAATGGCATCATCATCATATCCCAATAGAGCTGAAATGATTGGCCAATGACACAAAATTAGCTATTGAATAAGTTGTTTATTCAAACTGAGAACTAAATTATCAAAATGCTAAATAATTTAGTATCACATCTCGACTTGATGTGTTAGGAAACTCAATATGTTTGAAATCTGGACTCCCGGTCAGTCAGAACAGACACGTTAATGAAATATGCCTTTTCACCATTTTCTGATATTTAAGCACACCAATAATAACAAATTGTTTAATCAAGAAAATAATCATCACGTCAGCTGATAAAGTAAAAAATAGTTAGTTCCAGCCCTAATTCAAATTCTGAATGACTTTGTTTCAAAGAGACCACCATAGGTGAAATGGGGAACGACAACAGTTAAAGATTATTAAATCATCATATGTGAGGCATTGCTTCAATACTGGATTATAAATACTGCACAGCTCTTGTCAAAGCTAAAAATATAACTAATGGAGATGAATAACTTAGACTCAGTCTGGCCAGTTTCTATAAGGTTGGTCATATTTTTAAACTTTAATAAATGATACATTCACATACATCAAACAAAGCAGTCTCGCATCAATGCGAATTGCATGTAAGTTGGTTTTTAGAGTCTCTGTTCTGTGACTGATGTCTGTGAAATGCGTCACTCACTTAATGACTGTCTACCACTAAATAAATGACCGGTCACAGCATCCTGCAGAGCGTTACTCTCCACACTGTGAGCAGACAAAGCTGAGGAACAGATTTTACATGTGTACGATACAGATTCATGCTAAGTTATACCACAGAGAAACTTGGTAGTGTCTGCAGAGCGGTGCTGCTGGCGCAGGCCGAGTCCCGGCGTCCCCCCGCTGCATCAACATCAGACGCTTTCAGGTCAAATTAAAAGCAGCTGCTCCTCTAATGAACACAGTAATGAACAACAATGAAAAGATACCGTTCACATACTTATCTGGAGTCGGGAATGCTCTTCCCCGTCGTCTGGTGCGGTAAACTAAGCTGGTGCCGGTCTTATGTCATTGTGAGTGCGGGTGATGCTGATGCTGATGCTGCGGGCTTCACTGCAACCATTGCTAATGCTAGCTAACTTTGCGGGACAGGCTCTGGTGCCCTCACGTACGCCTCGTAAAACCCGAATCACAATCACTCCACAGGACGCGTCGTGAACATGGACGGTATGCAGTTAGTCGCACAGTAATGCTAAGTTGCAGATGGGTGCTGCTGTTTTCTTCAAATTAGGCGTGGCTGTCTCAATGCCAATGTGTAACACCACTAACTTCAGCTAAGAGTGAACCTTTAAACTCAATTCCATCCATAAATGTACTATTTCCCATAGTTAGTGAAGGCAGCATTAGCTTCAATAGTTAGCTTACCAAATCGCTAAGTGAGCTACTTAGCACGGATGTTTGTACATGTTTTAGCCCAGCAACAGCGTTAAAATGTTATCGACCCACTGGACTGTCACAATATGAACAAACTCCGCGGTATTAACTAAGTATTTTAGAGGAATAACTGTTTTTTCATTAGTTCCGTATCTGCAACGCCGACTCGTTCAGTTGTCGCACTGCAGCAGGTTAGGCGTCCTGTTGCTTAGAGACGGCGGCCGTAAACCACCGGGTACTATCATAAATCCTCTTTACACTTTTCAACAAAATAAAGTGGGATGAAAAATAACCACACTAATATCACCACAATATGAACTAACCTGAACATCTTACTGTTATTACTAATTAAACATAAGATACAACTGCAGTTCACTTATAAATACATATAAGACATAACACAACAGTTTTTTTTAAATATTTATTTTCAAAATAATTATATTAAATATTTACAAAATTACTGTGACCAACTGTTGAAAATGTGCAAAATTAGCCTCTTCTCATTATGAACGAATGAACCCAATCCCATTGCCAACACAGAGGACCAAACAGCCTGTCATTGTAGGCCAAAGCCAAGTAAAAGGTCAAAAAATGACACGGTCAAACAAAGTACCCTGGCTTCACAGGTGTAGTGATACATACAGACATTACTATACAACGTTTTACCTTGTTTCCACTCATTTTTGATTGATACAGTTGTTCTAAACTCTCTGCCTCATTTCAAAGATGTGGATAAACTAAGTTCACCTCCACCACGCCCCTGCCTGGCTCTAACATCAGTGCATTTCATTACCTTAAACAACATTGAACAAATTCTTGTTATTAAACAATGTCAAGACATAACATCTTATATCAGACATGATCTTACCATGTGTACCATGTATAGAGAATAAGCATACTTTCTTTCTTGTACACAATCTGACTGATGAAATACAAAGAACCTCTTATTTTGAAAACTGTACAAGAGAAAACTTGTGAATGGAAACCAATAACCTTGGTAACTTTATGATTTCAATCATTATAGATGAGCCAATTAACTACTTTGAGCACTTACTGAGCTTCATGGGGTCTACTGCCAGCCGACTGTTAGTCAAGCTAACAAACTGAGCAAATCTGCATACAGAGATATGCATTCATGCACAAGCATCACAAATCATCCTTCTCAGGGATGTTTAATGGTGTGCTGGAGGGTAAACTTGAGTTGGAAGTTACTAGACTGAAGGGAGCTGGTGTTTCTGTGTACACTGACTCTAGCAGCTCTTCTGAAGAAGCTGAGGTGGAGGCTGAAGCGAGGCCCACGGTAAAGCCTTGGGCAGGATTTGACTGTGGGTGTGCAGGAAGGGCTGTCTGCGAAGCCTGCATGTCGTCTTGCTGCACCTGAGCGAGCCTCTCCATCTCTGCGTGCTTACGACCCCTCCTCTTGCCAAGGACCTTTACATAGTTGGCTGGGACAAGTCCTGTGGTCTGACCGTCCATGCTGGCCAGCAGCCAGCCTCGCACCCTGGGCTGTTGCTCTAAACACAGGAGGGAATAAAAGGTCATGATCTTAGCGTGTCAACATGAAGGAAGTTCACAGCTATATCTTTTATTTAAAAAAACAAAAAAAAACAATAAGTTGTTCAAAGCATCACTTCCTCTTCAGTTATTGACAATTTGATGATCAACACTTCCCTTAACAGAGCACATGAACATGAAAAAAAGAACAAAACACAAAAGCCAAATGTATGAAATGCAAAACAAAAAAACACAAAAAACATCCCTTAATTTAAAAATGGCACCCATACAATAATGTTAACATATAAAGTTGTGTCCACTCACAGTTCCCACACCTTTAACATAAAATTCTTTCCAGGTGCAAATTCAAGTACCCAGCATGGCATAGTTTGAGACACAGATCAAGGCTTATTACCCTATTGAAGAAAAAAATATATATCACTTCCAATTCTTGCCCTCAAAGTCAAACTGGATTTTAAGGATCCATGAGAAGCAAGAATACAGATTTTGCCAAATACAGATTTTCACTTCACTACTGTAAAACAGAGTAGCTAGAAATTTAGCAAAACACCTGAGGCTAAAGAGAGTAAAGAGTGGCTGATACGAATAAAATCCTCCAGAATCCTTGTAATTGAATAATTGTAATTCTGTCACCATATGGATGGTCTAGCATGTGCAGCGTGTTAAACCATTTGGAAAATAACGAGCTCTCACCTTTAGGGGCAAGGTTAAGCATGTCTCCAGTCCGCAGAGAAATCTCCTCCTCGGATGATGCTGAAAAGTCGTACTCTGCTCTGGCTACTACATGGTCATCCTCTCCGCTGGCCCAGTTGGTGGCTAAATAAAGAGACACAAAACATCTGTACTTATTAGGAGTAAAAGACTAAAAGGCTACTTACACCAATACAGTGACATTCATCAACTTTTCTCTTATTTGTCGTTGACTTTTGGACGCCTCCTGCACTTAAATAATATGTGTATAAAAAATATGAAAGTTCAACATCTCATCTGACTGCAAGTACAAAATATTGAGTGTAAGTCTCACCACTTTCTTCAGAGCCAGAGGTAGAGCTCAGCAGTTTCCAGATCAGGTAGGGCCCCCCCAAGACTACAGCGAAAAACAAAAAGATTGGCCAGGACTTCACAGCCTGATCCTCCATCCCAGCTCTGGATGAGCTTGTAGCCAGAGCATCGCTGGCACTGTCAGCCCACAAGTCGTCAACCTCAGAGTCTGACCTTCGCCCCAGCAGCCTCTGCAAACGTCGGTAGAGGTAGCGCAAGGTGCGCACCAGAGCAAAGGCTGACAACACTCGGGTAAGGTGTGCTCGCAACCGTGTAAGATGGTTGGCCACGTCCAGCACGGCGCGGAAACTGTTATACACAGCTGAAAAGGTTGCGTCCAGCATCATACTGACCGAGGCAAAGGCCTGGACAATGCTCTCGATAGACTGGAAGGCACCTCGGCTGCTCTCCTCAGCCTGCTGCACAAACCGGCTGGGGGCAATGTCTTCGCTGTGGGGGAGGCGGCCGTACCCTCCCAGGCCGTAGCCGCCACCACCGTAGCTGTATGGGCTGTACCCTCCGTAGAGTGAGCTCCCATAAGGGCTGTAAGAGGAGGTGAAAGAGCTGTAGGACGGACGGTAGGTCTGCTGGACGGGTCGAGGGGGAACTGGGGGAGCCATTCTGGTCAGGACAGGAGGGCCTGAGGAAGCAGCGGGGCCTGCATATGGTGCAATGTTTGCAGACCTGTTTGGCGAGAAGGACAAGACAAGACAGTAATTTTACATGGACTTGTACTGCAAAACAGAAAAGTCTGAAAGAAATTTCAATAAAGGTAGCCAAGTGCCAAGTGCCCAATTCTGTGTCAACACCAGGACAGCCTGGGGGGGGGGGGCTTTTCAAGCTTTATTTTTGATAGAGACAGCTGAAGAGTGACAGAAATGTGGGGAGTGAGATGGGGAATGACATGCGGGAAAGAAGTTGGATTCAAACCCTGGGCTTCCACAGCAAGGACTGAGCCTTCACACATGGGGCGGCTGCTCTACCAACTGAGCTAAACACAGCCCCAGCTTCATTCTTATAATATATTGTTTATGGCCTGCTACAGATGCTGTACGGCTGGAAGATTTGACTTTTTGGTGAAGCTCTGAGGACATAACAGCTGGTGTGAAAGAGAAGAGCAAGAGTGATACGTTTTAACTAAATGTTAACAGACTTTGCATTACTCATAATAAGTCATGTGACAACTGTTAGACCATTTGTCTGGACCTTTTATTGGTCATTTTTGCATTTCTAAATGTTAGTACTGACCCCGGGCATCTTCACATTGTCAAATCTGGCCTCCTTTAAAAAAAAAAAAGTTTAGACACCCCTGCCTTATAGACTTGACTGAATATTACTTCTATGTATTTATTAATGATTCAAAGACCAAGAGAATAGCAGTTTTATAGACATTTCAGCTGAATATCATGTTAAAATCTACTTTAAGTAGACAGGGTCATTCAAAACTTATAGCAAGTTTTCGAACAAACCACTTTGTGTCCTCCGAGGAGACTACATGACACGGCCTAACTCGGCCTAGCTATCTAGCTTGTTGTTTAGCTGCCTGTGCATGCATTACTCTCTTTGAACGGCCATCGTTGGCGAAACACTCACAAAGATATGAATACGATTAGTGAGCTGATAAAAATAAACGGCACCGGGTCAAAGTCTCCTCTGTCTCGCTTGTGTAACAATCCGAACGTAAAGACAGCTAGCGACGACAGCTAACCTGCTGCAGTCAGTCAACGCCTGTCGTGCGATGCTAACATGGCATGCTAACACGGCTAACAGCGTGTTTACCTGTAGTTTACAGGTGCAGTCATCGTCCCTGGGATCCGCCTCTCCCATGGCTTTTGTGGAGGCTGTGAATCCATCGTAAAAATGTATGTCAAATTATGAAAAATAAAGCTGAACCTGTCCCGGGCTGTCGCTGCTCCCCCCTGACAGCTACTTCTGCTGCCTTTCCGTGCACCTCGTAATTTCCTTCTTCTGATGTCGCAACACTTTTTGTTTGCGGATGGACTCAGTAGCCCTAAAGGAAATATCGATGTATTTAATCGTATTTAATACACATAATTTTGTCTACTAACATATGGCGCGTCTTCCGTGACATTATATGAGTAAATATTGTGGAATTTCCATAATTTAAAAATTTCCGATATATCCTAAAGGCACCATCTGACGTGTTGTGGTCAGACCAGTTTAACTGATAGAAAATTGAAGACGAAGATAAATTTAGTTCACGCAACCAAATCTATTTAAAGACCGGAATATTTTGTAGTTACTATGCTTCATTTTCAATTAATTTCCTCTTATTAAATACCTGTCTGTTTTTCGCACTTGATTAGAACTGCCTAGAGTCAAACATTGAAATGCACTGTCCACCTGTGTCCAGCAGAGGGTGGTGTAGCTCGTCAGAAAAGAAGGGCCCCTCTCTGTAATCGTTTACAGTTTACAGTGTCAGTGGGAAAAGGGGAATTTCCCTCCCTTGTAGCTCACTGTGGCTGAACAAAGAAGATACATTTTCATTAATATTTTACTAAATAATTTCCAGTCACAATGACAACAGTCATTTTAAATTTCTGGTGATTTGAGCAAAGGTTTGGTCGTTTACACTTACCCAAAGTGCACTAAAGAGATTCAGATATAAAATGTAAGTTGGATAAAGAGACCACTGTTGACTCACAAACCTGTTTAACTCATAGTCTGCTGTCCTCAGACTCAAACCAACAGACACACACACACACACCCCATGAGAAGTGTTGCACATTTCACGATTTCCTCTTTTAACACTCAACTGTAAGTTGCTAAGAACTGCCAACAGCTCTGTTTTCTTCTTTAAAAATGATTTCCAAGAAAGAAAGAAAATGTTGTTTCAATCCATCTTAAACAGATGCATCATTTCACACAATCAGACCATTGACAGTGGAGGGAAAGTTGGTTGCAAAGCAGAAAGCATATAACAATCTAAAAAAAATGCAGTGACATAGTTTGTTACATATATCATTATTATTACATGTATCTTTTTGTCCTGTTTCAGAATCAGACACAGGTTTACTGCCAAGTTTCAGTCAGTTTTTATGCTGACATGGCAGCCCTGAGATTTGACTTAATGACATGTATGAATTTGGTTCGAGGATGGATTCCCCTCCGGGCTTTCACCAGCTCTCACAGTCGAGCTAAGTGTTATTCAGTTAACCCTGTAGTAAGGCTTATGAGGGGGCGACCTGTGATTACGTTGCTGTGTGTGTGTGTGTATGTGTGTGTGTGAGGAAAGCTGCTCTTGAGAACAAGCTGGGAGTGCAGAGGCGTAGGAGGGAGCCCTGTGATGTCAAATATTGAGTACGTGTGTGCGGGGGAGAGCATGTGCAGAGCTGTCACATTAGATTCACCAGGGGGAGGACGACTGAAGATGTCTGTGTGGTGCCAGAAGGACATGTAGGTGTGTGAGACTAAGGTTGCTGTCTGAGACATGATCCCAGACGAAAGGTGGCAATCCAAAGTGCTGGCCTGTGATGTCGCTCTGTGTGGGAAGATACGTGAGCTGATGATGGTCCTGGTATTTGGGGTTTGCGCTGAGCACCTGTGACCTTTTGCATTGTGATGATATAGGAAGGTCAAAGACAGTAAAGGGTTGTTACATTCAAGCTCATTTCTAAATATTTGGAAACTTATTACAAGGTCAGGCATATGAGGACACCCAAACATGACGCCCATTGTTGGATGTAAATATGTCACACACCTGGTGTCAGGCTTTCCAAAATATTTGAACCTGATGATTGGGGAGAACATTAGTCTTTAGTTGAACTGCTGACAGCTGATAGATTTGTTTTCTTGTTTTTTTTGGCAAGAGTTAGATGAGAAGACCGATACCACTCTTACATTTTTTCGTGTAAATACATTGTGTGAATACAATGAGAGAAGATAAAATAAGGCATGGGAACTGAAGAATTTGAGCAGCTCCTCAAGCTAAATATTCTAAAATCTGTGAGAAACAATCTGCATTCCTGTCATATGAATAAGAAGTCTATCTGCAGTTCAGCTTGATACCATTGCACTAGTATTATACAGTCTAACATCTGCTTGCTTATTATCGTCAACACATTACACTTAGAGTGAAAAATTTATGGGGTGGCCCCAAAATTTACCCTGTATATTCCTGCATTGTACATCCACAGTAGGTGACAACCATAAGAGATAATTTGACACAAACACCATGAATTGTTTTTGTTTCTGTACTTAGCATACTGATCCAACCAGACCTATGACTTCAGCATTCCTCCACTCGCTCTGAAATTCCGGCTTTCCTCACTGGTTATATGTATTTTTGCTGGGCAGCACGCTGGATTGGCCAGAAAGTGATGTGTGTACTTTTCACAAACATTAGTTCCCCCTTTTGCTCTCTGTGTTTGTGTGCATTCTGCTCGTGCCGCAGAACGTGTGTATTGCACAGAGTAAACATGGCCGACAGGAAGATGGAGACTCATACAAAAGTGGAACTGTGGAGAGAAAATATTGGTGGAACATACAGCGCTCAGCTGGAATTTGTCACATGATTTTGTACTGCTTTGTCACAATTACACAACACTATAGTGTTTGTTGTGTTGGACTTAGAGGGAATATTACCAGTCTATCAAGTTCTGTTCTGCAAGTTGTAAAGCAATGAAAAGTTAAAAAGGGGTTCTAAAGTCCGGCTAAAGTTATATGATCTGTTACACCATAACCATATACCGTTTTAGGCTATATTAATGTATATATAACCTAAGTAATACAATGTTGGTGCATCAAAATTGATTTTTAAATTATAGGAAACATGTTAGGTTAGCTAAGGCTATCAATGCAACCTTGCTGTTGCAGATTATGCAAACCTGTTGTTGTTGGTGTTGTTGTTTTTCTGGAAAAGTATACATACCTATGGAATTATAATGTTCTATATCTTTATTTTTTTATTCAAAAACTCGGTTTAGACCACAGTGTGTATGTATGATACTGTGTTTTAACATTGCAGGTGTGTGCGCCACATTAGCATACATAAACAAACACACCTGACTGGCTCACCTTTAGAACAAGATCTAAAAACAATGGAGCCACATGACCTAAACATTGTGAACACACTGGGTATACACACAGGTATACTGGTCAAACATTACGCAGTAAAAGCGTTGTGGGATTTTCCCTGCTCTGTGACATGAGTTAGATCTTGCGTGACGAGCCTTTCTAGCAACACATAAGATACACTACCTATAATTAAAATGTGCTGCAGGAAGTTTGCAAATTGTAGGATCAGGGAAATTGCTCGCAGAGAATGGGAGTAATAACTGTTCTCCATATTTCATGGAGAGCTCTTGGCTCAGAGATCTTATAGGTGGAAAAGATGACTATATGTGGTTATGACATTGTTTGGGCATCATTCCATGACACGATTGAGAAGAAGATGGAGGACTTATTTTGTCCTTAACAGATTTTTAAAAACATATTTTGTATATTTCCTAGTGCAGATAATATTGTGTACGTCTTATTAACACCACCAAAGCCTGGAGGTCAAAACAAACAAAGGTGTCAGGGTGCATAATCCTTTATTTGAACAAGAAATTAGACACCATGAGACAAAAAAATCATGTTTACATTCATACCCCAGATAGTTTGGTTTACTTTCTGTTATGAGTATTGCATGCGTACACATCTTTGAGAGCTGTTGTTTGCATACGTCAATGATAAGCCTGCCCTGTAGTAACACCAGTCTAACTCGATGAGATAATGGCGCGTTCATTCAGGTGAAGTGTGACCGGATGCCAACGTCGTCAACAACCATTTGCAGTGAGAGAGGGTTTGCAAGCTTCAAAGGAAGGGGAGCGAGGGGGAGGAGGGGAGCTGAGGGAAGGGGGAGGAGACAGAGCAGCAGCAGAGGAGGGGCATTACTGGAAATAGGTGGCTAAACAGGTCTAGCTTGCCTTTTCCAGGACATGGTTAGGAAATACTGAAAGAGGCACACTGTACCAAGCATCTAGGACAAACTTTCACTATGCACACACGGAGAGGCAGGCATATCTGCGCACACACGTAACATACAGCACATACATGTGCACCCACACACTCATGCAATGTTTGTACTGTGACAACTGTCACGTGCTGATACTAATGCAGCTCCTTGCAGAGGTGAAATGTCTTAATGTCAAAGTCTTACTTCATCATTGCTCATGTGAGGAGTAGTAACCATAAAGCACTATAGTTTGCCCTTGACCCCTTGGACTGGTGTTCTCAGACAAAGAAAAGTCTATGCACAGTAAATGTCAGACCAGGGTTAGCTTTCTGGACTGGACTCAACCCTTGCAGTAATGTCCAACATGACCTTTGGCCAATGTCAAAAGAGGAATGATGTCATCTCAGCTCAGATGTCAAAATGTTAAAGTTCTGTCAAAAGTTCAGTGTAGTAACCAAAAGTTACAGGAACACATTACGTGCATCACCATCATTTCATCTACGAGTCAAAAGTCTAAAAACATTTTCTGCTATTTTCTAAAATGCACTCATTGACTGTTCTGCAAACCAGTTTGACTACTTTAATAATCAGACATCAATCCAATTTGTAAGGCCTAAAGATGACAAAAACTAAATATTAAAGCTGCAATATGTTCACATGAACGCTACATGATGTGGATTTGTATCACGTAAAAGGGTCAGGGTTATTCATCATGTCAAATCACCTGACTCTGCAGTTCAACTCTAGGGTGTTTTAGCCTCTTTCAGCAGTGTTTTGATTTTACAGCCTGTTAATTCAGTCTTACCGGTCTCATCAGTCCTGTTTCCAACCACAGCAAACCCACGGTGCAATACCTGCCCACTTTTAAACGTCACACAGACAAAGTTAGTGACTCACTGGTGAACAGAGTGGAGCATTTAGCAGCTAATACTCAGCAGACCATAACAGAATTAAAAGGAGAATGAACATGACTTATGTTTACAAGGAGGTCAAAAGCACAGCTTCAAATGAATGATAAGGTTGCTCCATTCTCATAATAAGATCATAATATCAGCACCTCTAGGCTATTGTGCTTTAAGACATTTTTATGACCACCAGTTGGATCTGAATCAAAGTGACAAATGCTGTTGATTAAACTGAAATGAAATGAAACTGCAAATGAGTTGTGACCACTGAACCAAAAAAAGTAAGCGTGCTGTTCACAGTATCCTGTGCACTGAGCTTAAATCAGGGTTCACTGTGGTTCCTTACAACGAGACAGGAAGGAAGCTACATACAGCATTTCACCTCAGTCTCCTAATACAAGAGAAAACAAACATCTCCAATGTAGCACATCCTGGATTCCTTGGTAATGACGCTTCAGGACAGACTGCTTGGCAATCTCAAATGCAGTTGTTTCAAGAAACAAGATTAGAATCAAAATGTTGATTTCCTTCAACATTCATCACTTAATTGTGAAGAAATGTGAGTGACAATGATGTGAACGTGAAACTGCACAACAAGTTATCATGACTGCCATTACAAAAATATGTACTGCATCAGTCTCACTTTTGCAGTATTATGTGTCTATGTGAGTTAAAGCTAAAGAAAATATTCCAACGCTGTGATCTCTGGTCTAATCTGAGAAGACCACGGGCCACGGAGGGAAAACAGAAAACTGGGGCCTGAATGTTTTATGTGTTTTATAGCCAAAGAAGCAGTTAAATGTACAACAATTTCCTCATCAGCCACAGCTGTACTTCACTGCTTATTGCATGCTAACGTGCATAATGCTAATGCTAATGCTGAGCTTAGGTAGTAACCACCTGCTAAACATTATATTAGCGTTGTCATGCCTTTGTTGTTGTGCCTGCCTTGTTGAACTGGCACTAAGCAACACATTGAACATCCACAGCAGCTGATTCCTGACCTTGAGGTAATGAGTTTCACATTTGTCAGAATCGCACGTCATTTTATGTAGAATTACGTACAAACCTGATCTTCATAGTGGTGACCAGTGTTGCCAGGAGATGACATAGTGTCTTTACCATACTAGATTCTATCTGGTGCAAGAGAGTCATATCAAGGAATGAGGTAGATTTTTATCTCTTTTTACTCGCAAAGTGAGTCGACAGATTTTAAACGCCTTAAGTTGTTACATTTAATCAGAGGAACTAAAAGAAGAGAATTGTTAGGCCAATATTAGTCCATTACAGTCCATTACCCCACATCGCCACAATGTTAATAAAATCTTTTTTGACATTTAATTTGGTAAAATTCACAACACATGATTCGTATTTGTTGGTATTGTGCAGTTTTGAACTTTGAAGTTAACTAACAACACAAAAAGTGTCCACTTGCTCAACTGACATTACTCAACAGAGAGCTATGACTATACTCACTGCATTTCCTTTATTCTGCAACTGGTGACTTCTGAGCATTGAACAAAAATTGTGTCTGCTGTATGTTCAAGCCATCATTAATAAGATAGGAAGATTGATACAACTCTTCTTGGCTAGGAGAAGTAACCTCAGCCGTTTTCCCTCTTTTCCAGTCTGTACACTTAGCTACATGACTGCCGGCTGTGGACTTAAAGCATGTTTACTCTACAATTTAAATAAAGTGTTTTTACTCTCAGAAGGCAAGCAAATACGCGAACAGTTAAGCTATTCTTTTTAAGTTTTTATGATGGAGTTGTTGATCATATGTTGTTGTGTTGTTTGTTAAATCTGGTTACTTTCTTCTGTTTTGTAAATGTTGCGGTTACCACAAAAGTTCAGGGGAGTATCTTCTGTGAGAAGATACAGTATTTATATCATAATCATAATTGGCTGACTTGGTAATTTACTACGTGGACAAGTATTAAATGAATTGGATTTTTGTTAAAGGAGTAGTTTAGGCGTTTTGGGAAATTGTTTGTATTCTTGCTGAGAGTTACACAAGACTCAGAGGTGTTCCTCCTACACTTCCATTACAATCATTTACAATCACCTGGCCATGATTTATCATTTACATAACTATTATATGCTTGCACGTAGAATATGTATAATGTGTAAGAGATATAACATAAAGGTGGTAATTAAAGAACAAAAGGTGTGGACAGACTCTTTATTAAGGACTGATCCCATAGACAAATCAAAAAATAGCAAATCTTACAAAGTAGTCATCAAAATATTTAATTTCATTTAAAACCAAAAAGCTTTAGGGAGGCATACAAGTAAAAAATAACATGCTAAAATGAACTAGGCTAAATGGGACAGAGCAGCCCTGCAGGCTGCTGCCAGGTCACATATTTGAAAAGCCAGTGTTTGTTCATTATCAGCCACAAATCCATAAGCAAGCTGCTCTGTGAAACTGCGAGCCTCAGCTGAATGAATGAATCAACAATAAAACACAAAATTAACATCTATATTTCTAAAACATCTGGTAGAAATGCTCTGAGAACTCTGAATAACACATGTGATCACTGGTATGACATAGTCATTACAAAGGAAGGACAACACTCAAAGTGCTTCCTCCAACTTCCTCAATGGAAATTTCGGTACCTTGCCAGTTCTTGAGCGTTTCAGCATGGTTATTGCTTTCACTCTCAACTATGGCTAACATGTATGTACAGAGTGCACTTATCAGCAAATACTCTGCTAAGAAAATCAATAAAACAGTATGTCTAAGAATTGTTTACAAAGAAATAAAAGTATACATGATAAGCCATTTTTAAGCTGTATTTTCAAAATCCAAAAAACATCCATTTACCCCCATATTTTTCAAGCTCACACACCCCAGCATAACATTGATTACTATACAGTATGTTGACAGTGAATCCAACTTCACCTGAGAAATAAAAATAAAGAAAGAAGTACATTCACTTTTCGGAAATCTAACTTTGGCTTGGAAACTGGAAAATCAACATGTCGTTTGATGAGGTTATCATTACAAACTAAGGCATGGCTCATCAACATTCGGGTCTTAGCCTTGCAGTAACCAGGCTTACTCATGTTAGCTCAGTTTTATTGATCACTATATCCATTAATGTCTGTTACACCAGCTGCTAGAAGCCAAATAAATCAGTCAGTTGAAACCGTGAATCAAATTTGATAATTTTCAGGAGAAAGGTGTCTTTCCAGATTAATACTGGAAAGCAGTGTCATGACAATTTACCAAACACCAAGGTCAGGTAGGTATAGAAAGCATTCTTGGTGATGTCTTTGCTAAGAAAATGAACTAGTCCCTAATCAAGTGTACCACCTAGAAACAATTCCTTTTGTCTGGTTATGGATCCCATTGGCTACCAGTAAATTTGTTCTTATGCCCACTGATAATAACCCAAGCAAATGCCCAGTGAGCCTCACGGGGCAAGAATGGGTGAAGCAAATGTTCTGTTGGTTTTGCAAAGCTAAACAAGACCAGTACATTTCTTGGAACGTGTTCATTACTTGTTCCCAGAAAAGGTTACTCCTCTTAGTCACTTTGCTGAGTTGCTTTGAACCAGTCAGCCAAATTTTGGTAGTGGCCATCAGAGGCCATGCCGTTGTTTGAAAAAGGATTCTGCAGATTTTTGAGAGGCTGGTTGTTGCCACTACCATCTGGCCTCATTGGATCCATGTTGGTGCCATTGCTCATAGGACGAGGAAGCAAATTGGTGTAAGTATTTCCTTGGCTTTCCCTTGGGGATTGCATGAGAGAAGCATGAGTCTCTTGTCCCACTGTGCTCTGTGGCTCCTGCTTCAGCTGGAAGACAGTTTGAGACCCTATGCCTCCCAGACCCTTCAGAAAATCATCCCCTTCCATTCCCTCTAGGAAGGGGAAAGAGCCCAGCCCCTGTGATCCACCTCCACCTTCAGGTACTGAGCCATTAAATGTGTTCTGAATTGGATTGAGGGGATTGAAATTGGGCCACACAGTCTGGTGACCCTGGTTCTGGTTGCCTGGATGGTTCTGGGCCCGGTTCTCGGAGGTGAGCTCTTCCCTTTGTAGCTGCAGGTGGAAGAGTGGCTGGGACTCTGACTGGCTCATTCCTGAGGCCTGGGGGGCTGTATCTAAGCACTGCAAGTCCCTAATGGTGAGCTGAGGGAGGATGTTATTATCAAAGTTGTTGTGCTCCACTCTGTGGGAGTAACCAGATGTACGGTTTTGCTGCTGTTGCCTGCTGCTATTAGGACGTGGCAGATTGCTCATGGCACCAGATGGGTTTATGGTGACCGTTTCCATTGAGAGTGCTGGGTTGGGATTCGCCCACGAATGGCCAACTGATACATTAGGAGCTTGTGATGTCATCATTAAGTTCTGAGGGCTTGGTTGGTAGGGCTGGTTATGGAATACATTAGGTTGTTGCTGCATCGTAGATGTGGGCTGTTGCCTCAGGTACATGTTGCCAAGGTCTGGAAAACATATTGTGACTTTTAGTGTGATAGCAGTATAATCCTCATCAAAATGTAAATGCTGTATTATAATCATTGTTATTTGAGGGATATCATGTTAATCAATTACCTTTCCGCATGTGACTCACTGCCTTTGGCCTGTTCACACCCAGACAAGCAAAAGGACCACCTAAAGAAAGCCAAGAAAAATACATACATGTACACCGACATACAAAGGACTTGCTCGTATATGCATGCATTGAATCATATCAGATGGGCTGTACTATATACAGTACCATATATCTTACCTGACAATCCTGAGATCCTCATCAAGTTCTCTCTCTTGCGTTTCTTCTCATTGTAGCCGTAAGGATCTATGGCAAGCACAAAATGTCCACATATATCACCTGAATCTAACTGAGAACTGGGCCCCAGTCCCTGGACATAGAAAAATGGCAATAGTTCACCAATAACACAAAGATGGGATCAGTGCTCACCTTTGTCATCAGGCAGATATCTGAAATCCATCGGTTCACTGACTTCCTGATCGGAAGGTCGGCGCAACTGCATGTGCACGGTGACCGACTCTATTATGGAGGTGTTATAGTAGGGCGGAGTCTTGAAGACGATGGCTACTTGGCGATGAACATCGGCCTGGGAGAAGGAACCTTTGGCCTCCCAGCCATCAGAGGAGAAGAATCGCACCTCAATGTCATCTGGTGGGAAGGGAGATGATGGAATGACAGGAATGGAAAAGTGAATAAACATGCAAAGAGATTAACACTATGGCTATGAAAAGCAAATGGATAAGTGGATTGAATGAGGATGAATAGACAGAAAATAGATGCAGGCCAGATGAAAAATATATACTGTAAAATATGTACAACAATCGATGATAATCAGTTCATTGCAAAGGCCTATCGATCGTATGTACCTTTCTGTACTTTGTCACACAGTAAGAAGATCTCGTCCCCTCCCTTAACACTGCCACTGTTCCTGTTGACCCGACAGATCCTCAGCTCGGCTGTGTTTGGAGCCCCTGATGATGCAAAACAAGTCGTAAGCATGCAACCCAACAGATGCAACAAATCTAGATCTGCATGCAACACACAAGACAACGTTCATTTTACTTGATCTAGTTGATATATTGCTGTAATACAGCTGTAGTCGCTCATTGTTACCTATTCAATATTTGCCTCAGTTTACAGTTGAAGCTTCACTAGGTTGAGTCACATGTCACATGCCTGCTCTAAGAAGAGGAAGTGCTCCATGGTAACGGTGTTGTTTGAGGGTTAGTGTGTTTAAAGAACTTCCTCTTTCTCAATTTGTGTGAGGAACACTGAACTAGTTCACTAAGTGCAACACTACAGCAGTGAAAGAACATGCGCTGGACACATGCACACAAGTCTCGCAACAAACACTTACGTGCAGAGCTTCATGTACATACTGTATGAGCTGTATGTAAACACTGCTACTTATGTAACTTCTCAATTTTTACATGATATAATAATTTTAGCTTTATGTCTCTTATTATTATAACTATTCTTGGAAAGGCAGCAATTAATTACAATTGATTACAAATTTGTATCATTATCAGTTCTTGAAAACCCCTTTTAGTTGAACCCTAAGGTGGACACACCTAACATCAAGCAGCCTGTTGTCCCGTAAGTACAATGAGATGGCTCTTTCTTAATGTTCTCATCACTTGCAATTGCTCAACATGACGTCAGTGTGAGCACAGTTCAAGGCAGATGGAGCTCAGACACTCACTGTTGTCGTAGATGGGGTTGGTGATGACCGGTTTGAGCGGTCGTGTGTAGTGGCCATTCTCGTCCTGCAGGAAAACCTGGATGCACAGGCGAACCACGTTCAAGTCGTACTCCTCTGTCTGCAGCAGCTGCTCGCGTGGCACTGAGGTCATACATGCAAACACAGATGTCAGCATCACACAACAAATACTGACGCTCACTGAAGGTATCAGTACTGACAAGACAAGCAACCAGCAATTAAAGCAAAGGATCGCTTATGTCACCAAGGTCGCACGCAGAGTAGTAGCTTAGGTTTTTGATTTAGTATTCAGATCATTGACTTGAATAAAAGTAGCGACACTGTGAACTACACTATTAAAATATTTGACAATGAGTTGAAGTCCTGCATTGAAAATGAAACTTAATCAGCAATTTTCAATGAAGATGATTGAAAATGATACTTAAGAGAAGTGAAAGCAGAAAACAGCCAAAAGTACTTCAAAATGAAAAGCATGCAAATAGAAATACTATTATTTGCTATGTTGTGAGAAAGGAAGTTTCACTGAATAATCCACAGGTTAAAGGAATTCTCACTGAAACTACTTTGTACAATTAGTCATAAGCATGTGATGGAACCATCAAAACAAAGAGATAGATAGATAGATAGATAGATAGATAGATAGATAGATAGATAGATAGATAGATAGATAGATAGATAGATAGATAGATAGATAGATAGATAGATAGAATGTGATCTATAATGCATCTATAATGCTAGTCTATATTTTCATGTTTGTTAACTCTGTAGGCTGTCCCCAAAACCTCAACTTTGGATCAACATAAACACGTCACAGATAATCTTTTTCAGGCGCCATCAGCCTACACTCTCATCTACACACACACGCAAGCGTCACACATACCACACTCAGAGGCAACACACAAACACACACCTTGCAGGGAGAGCTTTTACTGAGAGACGCCCACACATCGACACACACGCACACACACACACACCAGGCTTTAACATCTGCCTACTTTCTCTTCCTCCATCTCTCAATTTCTATCTTTTGCGCTCATGCCGAGGCCATCCCCGCCTACAATGTGTCGCCACGGTGACGCTTGGCGACGTCACCCTGAGGGTGGAAAAAAAAAAAGTGTGCGTGCCTGTGTGTGTGTGACAGTGTCTGCTCAACACAGAAGCAAGAGATGAGGCTCCCTGCACGAGTGACCACCATCCTGACGTGTGTGAAAGTGTTAGTGCATCAGTGTCTTTTTGTTTTTTGACTCCTTCATGATGTTTCTCATCCATTTTAACACCACGCCAGACAACTCCAGCAGCAAAAATTTGGTTTTACAATTCCAAACATTTTCCACTGTAATAATACTGACATACAGTATACATGAAACAAAAAACTGCAGTGCAGCTACACATGAGATGGAGGGAAACTCCTCATCCTTACTCAGTGTGTCACTGGACATGCTCGGTGCAAACAGCTAGCTAGGTATTTTTCCTGCTCTGTCTCTGCATGCACTGCTGGCACATTACTCTTCTAAAGGCACAGGTCCAAGTGAAGTCATAGGTCATCAGTGCTGTTTGGATTTTGCTTAGTCAGAAGTCATCACATTTGTAACCTGAGTCTGACTGGAGTCCACAGAGGTGCAATTAACAAGCAGAGAAAAAGAGCTAAACAGCTGCCAACATGTCTCTCCAAGCGTTCGAGCCTCTGCTTATGCATTTTTGTGAGAAATGATACAATACCAGACAAAAGTTGTCTGGTGTCAACATGACGCTTCGAGCTCTGTTCAGAAACTCTCATATTAGATATCAGATTCAGCCAAAACATGTCAGCCTGGCTCTTACGTTCATGACAATGTTTTATTTTAGATGGCATATAGCATTCAGACTGTCTGAGCTGCATTATATCAACTGCAGTTTTGTCTGGATACCATCACTGCCTCCCATAAAAGCTGGAAAGAGGGGGGAACAGCTAGCCTCGCTCCAAACCTCTAAGCAAATAAACAAAGAAACGTCTCATTTGTTTAATCTATGCAAAACTTCAACAAGACGCAATTTGTTATCTTTGTTCAAAGTTGTGCCTTGCAGTATTCATGCTAAGCTAAGCTAACGGTCTCCTGCTTGAAGTGAATAAGCATGTTTCTCAAAATGCAAAACTATCTTTTTAAGACAGCCATAAATATTTGAGAAGTATATAAAGGAATATGTAAGTGTATAGCAGTATATAAATGAAAATATTATGACAAAGACATCACAGAGCAGATTTAGAGTGTGCAGTGTTTACAACTTTCACTTCCCTTTATGTTTAAAAAAAGATCAGCAGTTGTACTTAGACAAGAATACTATTCTGCATATATACTTTATGTTTAATTCAAATCTGTTTTTTATCATAAAGATGACAAGACATTTACAACACCTTTATGATGATTTGTTTTCAGTTTGTATTATTTATTTCAACTTAAAGATGAAAAAAAAAAGATTAAAGGATTAACTTAGTTCTTATGAGTCCAGAATTTGACATAATGAATATGCCACTGTTGCCTGGAGTACAGTTAAATCATTTTTATCAAAACAACAAATAGGAGGACTTAACTTAAGGTTTTAAGTCAGTTTCGTCAATATTTCCAACGGTTTTGAACGGTGACAAAAAGAAGAACTGAAACACTGAATATTAAAGGATTGTTAGTTGTGCAGCTCTGCTCTACTTTAATTTTTTTTTCGGTCATCAGGTTTGTCTGTTGTGGGTGGTACAGAGAGACACACACACAGTGGAGAAACTGAAGGAGTAGTAAATATTGATGGAACATAGTATGGTTGTAGTCTGTATGCATGAGTGTGTGTGGAGTATGTTACTGAAGGGGACAGATGGTGGACAGGTGAAGGAAAGTGGGTTGGGGGTAAACGTAGTGGTGGGTTAGGGTGTTTTGTGGAAAAAAAACTGGGCACCGAGGCGGTGAGCATCCTGGCGGCGCAGAGCTGCACCTGCACAGGGACGAGGTCATTGTCTGCAGTGGGCGACGGGGACAGTGCTGGGTGGGGGCGTGTGTGTGGGGGGGGTGTGCGGGGCGAGTGGTTAATGTGAGAAAGAGTGAGAAAGAAGGGGTGGCAGGTGGCAAGCCTCACCACAAACAGCGTCTCCACTGCATGACTCATAATTTCATTGGGTTTTCGTGGCACGTATCAGTTTGTGCATCTTGCTGAGGCTGAGGCAATGACTACAGAATCATATATGACAGTTACATCATATATAAAACACGCCTTCACTGTGCTATTAAACTAATGTGTGTAGCATTTTAACATGTTAAAGTCCAACACATGGAGGTCGGTTTTCCTCTGAAATCTGGTATTGCTTTACAGCACAGATGGAAATTGCATTAAGGCACACAACTTAAAGGATGGTAGGATGATTCGGATGCAAATGTAGCCGACATGTTTTCACAATGGCAAATGGAAGGAACACTTGCAGCATGTTAATCCTCTTCAGTATATCACCACTGTGGAACAAGCGGAGATATCTCCTCTGTGACAGAAAGCAATTGGGTTCATGGTTCATTTATCTACTCTGATGGAAAATAATTAATCTGCCAATGAAAGTTTTAAGCAGTGTTAGGTTTTCTTTTTGTTTTTGCAGCAATAGTTGAATATAAATTTTGGACTTGATGAAATGATGTTGATGAAGCGGGTGCGTGTAATCCTTTGTAAACATGTGAGTGCTTTGAGCCACAGTCCCTGGCGATTTAAAGGGATGGTGAGATAGTGAAAGTGAGGTGTGTCTATGCAAGTTTAAGTACTATCGTTTGATATTAATGATAGAAAGGCAAAACTATAGTCTCTGTAAGGGTTAGGTAAGAATTTCTGCTTGCAAAGTGATGCAGAAACAGTTTCTGAGCATCATCCTTTGACCTTTTTAAAAACTATTCAACTTTAATCGTAGAAAACATTCTCTAACAACATGTGCACAAAGTGTATCAGCAGTGAGGTCACACCAAGACTGAGAATTTTTTTGGTCAAGAAAGCACCCAATATGAATACACATCTACCAGGTGTACCACCACACAGTGAAATGACACAGAAAAGTAATACAGAAACACGCTACTACGTCACACACACATGTATTCAGTTATGTGTCATCAGTAGTACATCAGTAGTGAGGTAAACCCTGCTAATAGCCAGTGACCTCACTGAGTCTGTGATCTCATTAGGACACCGATGCAGCCCAAACAACATCTCACATGCATCAAGTAAGGTGGTGTCAGGGGGTTTTGGGTTGGGGGTGTAGGAGGAGTAGAGGGGAACGCATATCTCCCCCTAACACAGGAAGCAGCTGAGTTTCACAGCAGAAGTGAGCTGAAGAGAGGGGAAGGTTTGAGGCATGTGACAAAGACATCAAGCTGCCCATCGCACAGTCTGCAAACACTCTTAAACTATGTCTATGATGTTACCATGGCTACCTGCGATCTGACAGTCAGCTCCTATATCTATTTCTGACACGAGATATGACAGATATGACGCTTCATATGACTCTTTTATTTCTATTACAAAACTATAATTCTTGCCCTGACTGTTGGTTAATCGAGAAATTAAAGCCTAACTTCACTGTAAGCCAACATCTAGAACCTGCAAACAGGTCTCATAAGAACTGTCCGCATCCAACTTTCATCAGCTTCATCCACCCTCTTAATGACTTTGTTGTAGCTACATAAAAATGAAGCAAACTAAACTTCCACTTCCCATGAATGGTTCTTCATCTAATCTGAGGTCAATGCCCAGGACATCCCCTATACTCCACTCACACTTTCTGTTCATCTATCAGTCCATCTGAACTCATGATAATCAACAAAACCACTAAACTGTTCCATTAAAGAATGACATGCTGGGAAAAGTTGATATGAAAGTATATGTTTTTCATAATCCACAAAATCAAGCCGTACTATGAATGGTAGCAGACACCAGTGCAAATGAGACTACAAGTGTCTGAGGTCTTCCTCTTAGACCTACATTAGTTTCTGACTTTAATACTAGTAAGCAGTTAAGCCATCTGTATGACTGAGACTATATGCAAGTGCTCCGACTTTGCAGGGTTTATGAATGACACTTTTGCAAACATAAATCACAGCATTGGAGTTACAAATAGGTGAAATGAGCAGGGAACAATGAGGATGGAAGTTTAGCTAATGGACCTATTTCAAGAAGTTTCAGTCACCAAAAAATGTGTCCTAGTGTTTGTCTGTAACAACCCTAAGATGAGAGATCAACACCAAACACAAAAAACTTGAAAGCATATATGTTGAAATCAAACCTGATCATAAACCCTGCATTCCCTCCATGGTTTTACAGTGCTGTAAAGCACCATACCCTACGCTTATCATCATCTCTTGGAGCTGGGGAACCCCCTCGGCCCACCCTCCCCCTTTTAATGAATCCTGCATTCCCAGCTCTCACGTGGCATCCTGCACTGTGCTGAATTGAGCAACTGTGACCAAGAATGGGGAAGTAGCTCAACGCCTGTTTGTACACGAGAACCGCTGTCTGTCTGCTCTGGAGGACCGCAGAATAAAAGCACACTGAGGAAATGGCATTACTGTAGACTGCGCGGTGGCAAGAGAGCGGCCTTTTGACTTGATGCTAGGAAAATCTTTTCAAACTGTCTGAGAACTGGGTCAACGGGCATTTGAAAACAATTCTTTTGAATTGCTTTTGAACCTGTTTAACAGTAACAACTGCAGGAAAAGACACAGTAGCAAAATTCAAATATGTGAAGTTCAACTCAATACAATGACCCTCTTTACTTTGTCCACAGCTACTTAGAGTCTGAATGATATATTAGACAACTGATATTATCTGTTGATAGTATCAAAGATATGTTGGTATCAGCATATACAGTAAAGGTAGACATGCAAAAAGATCTTTTTAGTGTTTTACAGGCTCCATTATTAGAAATGTTTGACCCTCAGTCAAATATATATATCAAATATTTAGCTTAATAAATACAAGAATAGTCATACCAGACCAGGTAAGGCTGTAAAACAACCCCTACCCCCCAAACTATGCTAGAAGCTAAGCTATTTTATTTGTTTTGAATTAAAATTTTCATTTGTATGAGTAAGGCTGTGTTGACTCTTCATTTAAAAGTTACACAGTCTTACTTGAAAAGTAAATTTACTTAAAGGATGAAACGTGTTGTTCAATTGTTTTTTGGGTTTTTTTTGCCACAGCAGGAGCGTGACTCTGGGGATGCCGGTGTCGCTCTGTTGGTAGGTTAGTGCACCACTTATGTCAGATGCTATTTAATGGATCGTGTTCAATTCTGAGCATGCTAATGTTGGGCATTTAGCTCAAAGCACCACACTGTAGCCCAATGGAGCTGATAGCATTGTCAAAATATCGCCGCCAACAATGTGTTAGTCCACCTTCCAATACTTTTCAAATATTTATCCATAGAAATAATTACTTGTTGGTTTTAGTTTTTCAATTTTTTGACAATAACTGACTTTTATCTACAATATATCTCCAAAAATGCCCCAAACTTTAGGTCTTTGTATAATATTCATTTATTTATTTATTCTCAAATACCAATATCAGTATCAGTACATACATGGGTGAAGAAACCAATCTGGATCAACACACACAGAAACAGACAGAATATGGAAATTAGGAGCAGACTCACCATTGAAGGGGTTGATCCCTCTGGTAATCCTCTGCATGATGGCATCTTTCACCTCCCTTCTTCTCACACACTGGATGCCCAGATTCTGGAAACTGTGTGAATGAATAACACAACAGGGCTGTGACACGCTGACATTGCCGCAACAAGATGAGCATAATAAACACACAAGGCCACACCTGAGTGAAGAATGATGATCTCAAAAAAGGATGTTGGTGTGTATAAAGTTGAGCGTGAAGCAATCGTGCAATTATTGTAACCCATCTGGTTTTTCTCGTAAAACAGATCTCCACAAACTAACGATTTTCTGATAGTGTTAGAGCCGCATCTGCCGAAGATGAAGTCTAAATTAATCTAAATTTACTATAGATGTCCATGAGGCATTTGCAAATTAAGCCAAAAGATACTGACTCATTCACACTCTCTCTCTCATACACACACACACACAGACACACACACACACACACACACACACACAGCCTGTTTTCTCTCTCAAACACACAGCAAATATGGGTGATGTCACTTGGGGAATTCCCATATTGCCATCCTCATCACAGACATGGTTTGACAAATATGCTTTGTGTATGTGTGTGTAATTTGCTGTATGAGTTCCTTCTTGTATCTGAGAGGTGTCCAATTTACATTTAATGCTTTCCGAAACCGTCAAGTGAAACATGAAATATTATTAATAGAGAGCAAATAGATTATGTTGTGGTGCGTGCGCTACAGGGAGAGTGTTTAGTTATTTAGAAGCTGCTGATTAAAACTGAGACTGGGGCGATAATTACTCTGATGAAGGCAGTGACAGTGAAAGTCAATGAATATTACTACAGATTGCTGTTGGACGGAGGTGCCTGTGGGAGGAGAACTCACGCGATCACTCTGCGGTCTGGACCAAACTCTGCCTCATAGAATCCGTCTTTGCAGTCCTTCCCCACCAGGTCATGTGGATGCGGTCGGTAAGGCTCGTTCTTGGTCACCAGGTAGACACGCACTTTACCTTTACCGCAGTAATTCAGGATCTGTGGAGGCGGAGGTTGTTTTAACAGTCTTTTATTGGTACATGTATTGCCACATTTGCATGCAACAATATGTTTTAAGGGCTTTGTGTGATACCACTACAGCCAGGCATGCTCTATTGGTGCTCTGAAGTACAAATAAACATTGAGGACATTACAGTCCTGCGACCGACCTGCAGACTGGGGTAGGTCCTGTTGTTGTCAGAGCTCTTCTCCCCGGGGATGCTTCCTGCTGAGCGTCCTTCACACTTGTACCTGAAGCGCATTCCCCTCTGCTTGGGCTGCTCGAAGATCTGGATCTCCGGTTCAGCCACTGGAGAGCACAGATGATTGAAAACAGTCAGTCAAGGGATGCAAAGAGGAAGGGATGAAGGGATGGGAAATTACGGAGGTGTTGGTGATGTAGATGAGCTGAACTGGTACACACATGAGACAGAATTCCCCGCTTTTTTAGATTTGGTTGTTTGGATTGCTGCACTAGTGGTTTTGTGTTTGGGAAGTGAGTTCACAAATCTGCTTTCATCAGAGCACAACGTGGTTTCAAACGATTAGATTCAGATGATCAAACAATGAATAATTTCTAAAACATTGCAGCAAAGCAAATTTTTGTCATTTTGGCTTTTTTCCCCTGGATTAACGAAATACAGGAACCAATAGTGAATAGTCAAGATCAATAAGTCAGACTATGGTCCACGATTCTGACATTTAAAAACATGGAGTACAAAAAACATCTGGATTCTGGACAAATAGATCTTTTTCAGGCTGTTTAAAGCCTATTACTAGTTAATGAGCATCATAACATCCTCCATCTTGTGTTTTAGAGTTTATATTTTTGTTTCACTCTTTGTGTTTTGGAGTTATGCATAAAGGTTTTGTGTAAAACTGACATCTGCCACCTGAAGACGGCTGCAAACTATTACCTATTCCTATACTAAACTTTTTCAGAGACATTGTCAACTATCGAGCTTCACATAAAGGTTGACCTGCTGTACACCCACTACAGAAAACATTTTCAAAATTCCTCCTTTTGGTTTTATAGCCTTAATGCCAGTGTAATGAACCCTACCTGTGTTTTTGTGTACAACTGTCTACAGTCTTCCTGTTTTTGTTCCATGTTCACTGCTAAATCTAAAATGGACACTGGACACTGCTTCAATAAATCATTAAGCACTGGTTCAGTAGTTTTAAGACTACATGAAAATTTGTTTTTCAAAGTGGCATTATGCTTTTCATTCAAACGGTAGGTGAAATACCTTTCGAACAATGTAATATGTAAAATCTGTGAGCGTCAGATTTAGACGCTATTAGACATATAGTGGGCTTTTAAGCTGCAGTTACATCTTGCTAAAAAGACAAACCTTCATTCTGCACTCAAAACCAAGTGTGAAATGAGTTTGTCCGGGCTACTTTGACCCTTTTGCATGAAACAAAACCTGCCCCACATGATGCCTGTGTGCGAGAGAGGAACTAAAACTGATCCGGGAAGTGTCTGTACAGTGTTTCCATTGATTTACCAACACCAAAATGCTACTTTTTTTTTTAGACATGACAGCCGAGAGATAAGCGTACCGATCAAAGGTGCCAGTGTTCACACACAGGTGCTTTGCATGCCCGCATGAAACAACAAATGTAACAAGTCCTGTTACATTTCTGACATAATTAAGAAATTAACGCTTGCCAAAAAAAAGAAAAAAAAAGACAAAGTGACTCGGTCTCGTTCTGCCTTCCTCATTTTGCAGCTACTTTAGCAGAGCACATCCCAAACACAGAACTGAGAACATGTCAGACATTGACATTTGTAGCACAGTACATATTGTGATACACTGCAAACTGTAAAAGGTGATTACAAGAGCCTCTGGTTCTCTCTGTCACACACACACACACACAGGTCTGAAAAAAAGCAATGCTTACCAATAAAACAAAATGAGGAAGTGAAAGACACTGCAATACATTTACTGTTTGGCACTTTTTGACTTGTGGAGACAAGCAGCTAGTTTTGACACAAGAGGTATTAAAATGTACTTACTAAGGTGTGGATCATCCCCTAGCATGGAGGGCATAAGAACTGAGGAGGAAAACATGAAATATAAGAAGAAATTAACCAAATATATATATACATATATGTACATATATATACACACACACACACACACACACACATATATATATATATATACAAACAAAATACAAAACTATACTGAATAGGATTTCACTCAAACTGGTTTGTAGTGTTTTGTGAGCTCATGCTGAAGCTGTCCTATAATTACGGACACTGACTCCAGAAACACTGTCAATCACTGCAACGAGGGGAAGTTTCACTGCTGTTCTGACTTAAATAAATCGTGCCAACTTCGCAGCTAAGTGCTTGTGTTGTTCTTGTACATTTTATTTTAACAGAAAAGTTACACCTCAGTAAGTACATGTTTGTGAACACAGCAAGCATGGTTATGACTATTTATGACATTCTATCTTAGCCTAACACCCTACATGCTACCTTTGTTATTATACAGTAAATAAAGGTGTTACTACTCACCATCCATGATGCACACACACACACACTCTCTCTCTCTCAGCCGTATTACAGGTTATTGTTTCTTGGAGAACCCCGAAGTGAATGAGTGACAGAGGACAGGAAAAGTAATATTTGTTAGAAGAGACAAGTGGGGGGAATTCCCCTATGTCACCACCCACTTCATCTGAATTGACCAATAAGAAGCCGCATGACTCATGAACCAGCAGAACTGGAGTCACTCCCCTCAACACAGCCTGCCTGTGACTCTAAAGTGTTTCATGGGGAGTTCACACAGTGTAGCCTGCAAGATAAGAGCTGTGGGGCAAATATGGAGTCCCAGCGCTGAGCAGAGGCACATGACAGCACAAATGAGAAAGAATGAAAGCAAAAGTCCAGTGATCAATAACCAGCTGATAGCAGCAGACATTGTGCTAAACTGGATGCCTGATGTCATCCAACACTGATGCTTCAGAAAATGTTGTGTCCTGACCTTAGCTAAGCTAAGATTATATTAAAGCAGAGCTAACCATCTGATTTCATGAATAATAAACACTCTCTATCTGTTGTTTGTTGTTGGCATGTACTACACTGGCTTCAAGACTCATGAAAAGTCCTACCTTGAGGAAGTGTTTAGTTTGTCCATTATGAGCTAAAGTAGAACTATGGTCGTGCGACACGGCAGACTCCGTGGAAGAGGACCCGCTCTCTCCGTAGATATGGGGACATTTTAAGTCATAAAAACAAAATCATTGTCAGCTGAACACTTCTGAATGTTATATTCCATTTCTAACAAATCCTTCTAAATGTTTCACGCCAGACCTTTAAAGGAACAGTTCAAGATTTTAATCAAAAAATCAAGACCGCTCTCATATCTGTTTCTTAAAATATGTTGCTGGAGCCAGCAGCTGGTTAGATTAGCTTAGCATAAAGAATGCAAATGGGAAACAGGTAGCCTACAAGCACCACTAATTACTAATTATCACTAATTATGTTTAATGATGCTCAACCATGCAAAAACCTAAAAACAAACTTTTACAGCTTTTACTCTTTACTATGAGCATTTACCAGGCGACCTGCAGAGCCACTGCACCCAGCCAACAAACAGTTCAGCCCATAACCCCCCCGTAAACCAGCAATTTGTGGGTTTTGCGCTTTGGTTTTTACACAGGTTAAACAAACGAATGACGTTTGAATTGGTGTGTTTTGGAGATGCAGGCAGGTGGATTCTTGTGACCTTTAGACAGAACTATGTCAGCTATTTCCCCATGTCTCTAGCTTTACTAAGCTAACCAGCTGCGGGCTGCAGCTTTGTGTTTGTTAGATATGAGAGTGGTATCAGTCCTTTGGGCCATCTGCACAAACACAAAGAATTGCCAAAAATTGTATAAAAAAAATAAATAAAACGAAAAAACAACGAAAACAAACAAAGAAGCAGTACGTTATTTCCAGCAAGCTGATAGGACAGGCACACAGCTTTAGAAAAGGGTCTCTGGGTTTTTCCAAAGATCAGCACATATTCATGTTCACTTTGTGACTTGAATGCAGTAGTAATACACAAGAGGTACAAAGAGACCTAGATCATATGAAATTAGGTGAAACCAACAGCTAACTTGTTATGACTGTCCCATGTTACTTCCCTAGATACCTGAATATTAATGATCTCATGAATAATGAAAAAATAGTTACTTTTGAGATTTTTTTACCTTATTTCTTACCTACTAAAACAGTTATTGACAGAACAAACTTGGCACAAGATGCTGCTCTGTGGTCATTTCTGTCTCCGTCCCTGTTGTGAGTAAAAGTATTCAGGTAACGGACTTTAAACTAACTGTAGGTTAGATAAAATGTCCCGTCGCTGCCAGCATGGCTTTCCTAATGTAGCATAACCACCAACAATCAATATAAAAAGACAAACAAACAAAAAAAGACACCAACATAGTTTTTAGGGGTTTAATGGGTGTACAGATTCATTTAAAGGAAGTGATAAACACATACAAAAATACCCTTTCAATACATTTTTAGAAACAAACATCTAAATGACCTGTATTGTTAAATGTTTTCAAACAGCAAAACATGAGTTGTCTGAAACAGAGTGGTGCAGATTTCATTCAAAAGAGACCTACCTGCTATGAATGCTATTAAAAAAAAAAAATCACATGGTACAAATATGCAAATATAAATAAAGTGATAAGAAAACCCCCAATAATGACGAATATGCCTTTTGAAAAAACTGTTCTCTGTACATTTCGTTGGGGGGGGAACTGATGCTGGAAAAAAAAAAAAACAGCCCGTGTCCCAACTGTCTACCTGCTCCGAAGAAGAGGGCGCCTCGTCAGCATCACTTTAAACTATGTTGTATACATACAGTTTATCTTCTGTGCTGAAATCACACGCAGCTTCAGACCAAAAAGATGGAGGGTCGGGGCCTAAGGCAGGAAAAGAAAAAAAGTTGTCTCCTGACCCCCACCCCCACCTCCACCCGTGGCCCCAGGAGATGCCTGTTTTTAAGAACCTCCACAGGAGGCGCAGAGGGTTAACACCCAAAACGAAGGGAATTCTGTCTCTCTCCAACACGTAAACACAACCATTTATGCATGCACGCTCACACACAGTCAACCATATACGCATGCACACACACACAAACCAGCACAACTTGTCAAAAAGCTTCGAAACACTTTTTTTTCCCACTAAGCACCACAAAATCTTTCATGGATGTGGACACGAAAAACAACCGGGACTGGGGCTTCGCCAACAAATGGACCACGGTGAACTGGTGGGGGTGGGGGTGGGGGTCAAGCGGTATCCTGACCTATTTCTTTCTGATGATGTTGTTTAGCCCTCCTGATGGACTACAGGTTTTTGGATCCGACAATCTGTGAATCACGTGTACGTTTGTTGTGACATGTCTGAACTGTCCAGCGTTCACTTGTTTTGTGTAACCCGCACACCTATCTACGGCTTAAACACACAAGGAAAAGTAAGCAGGAAACTTGAACTTTTCTTTAATCCAAGATGAACAATAGGTGTGACACTGAAGCTACACTGAATAAAGGATTAGCGTAGCGTTTTGATATGGTTCCTCTGATGTTCTGTACCATTCCTTTCCGAGAATTAAGCAGTTACTGATACAGATCACTTCCAGAAAACGCACAATGTTTCCTTGCTGCTGTGAGGGTGCTCTTACAGACACCTGAGAAGCACTGATCACTGGGCGTCTAGCATCACCAACACACTGCAAGCCCGATACCAACCTATGGTCTTCTTTGGGTAGTCGTGGTGGTCCAAAGAACTGAGGTTGTGATTTCCGTCACATCCAAACAAACCCTCAATAAAGCCTCCCTGCAACTGTAACCAAACCTATACAGTGTTTAGAAAAAATATCCAGGGCTGGACACTAATTTTTTTTGTGGGGAGGGGGGGGGATCAAGCAATAGAGAAAAAACAAAAAAAAAATAATTACAATTTTTTAAACTTTTTTTTTTTTCCATTTTTAGATAAAACTACAATAGAATGATCAAAAGACTGAACAGTGATCTTTTGTTTTTTTTTTTTTTTTAAGACAAAAAAGGTTATGTACATCAACATTTACTGTACAGGTTTCTGTTTGGGAGAAAAGAAAATGAAAAGAAAAGAAATCAGCATACACCGGACGTGTGTGTAGCAAGCGTCGATAAATGTTCCGGGCTGTTTTAAAATGTGTCGACTGGAAAAAAGGGACAATGAAAAGAAAAAAAACAAAAAACAGCACATTTCCATCTGTACTGTTAACATTTTTAAACACGGGGGGAGAAGACGCATTAAAAAAAAAAAAAAAAAAAAAAAAAAAAAAAAGACTGTCGCTTGAGTTCTCATGTCATATCTCTGTGACTGTTGTGTTAAATGCCCTCTGGCTGTGAGCGTGACGGAGGGAGCTGACAACATCTGGTTTGACCAAATCACCTATCCACTGGCAAATCTATAAACTCGGAAGATTTGAGGTGAGGTGTCCCGTCCTGCTGCTTCACACTTGAGATTGACTGACCTGAACACACTCCCTGTTCCCTGTGTGAAGTCATCTTCTCTGTGTTTGACTTAACTGTAAAGCCCCACCTCTGTGTTATGTATGAATCCAGTCTATAGTTGGTGTGTTCAAGCTATGTGGATTCTGGCCTTCTCCGTTTCTTTCAGCCTCTTGGCCTGCTCCTCCAGAGAGGGGGAGAGGGGTCTCTTGGAGGCGGCTCCGTTCAGTGGGTCGGCTCCTCGGCTCACTAATGTGGGGATGGAGCTGCCGACGGAGGGTGGCGTGTGTTTGGATACCACGTGTTCTAGAAAGAAAGAGGAGACGAGGACAGTGAATATTTTGGCACATGATTCTGACTGAGAAATAAAAGCTCGCCACATGTTTTAGTCGCAGTTTTCTTAACAAAAACACATCAGCACTAAGCTGAACACTCACTGGAGCCGATAACAGGAATGGACATGCCCTTTTCTTCACTGGCAGGAGGAGCGTCAGTGGCGATGGCGCCCTCAAACACTGGGGGCTTGGGAGGTGTGATGCTGAATTAAATTGAAAACAGATATAATGTTATAAAAACATTAAATAAAACCAGCAGTTTGCTGCGATGGTGCTGATGAAAATAGTTACTTGTGGCGGTTGAGGGCCAGTTTAATGGAATTTTTCACGACACGACAGCTGTTGCTGGCTGGGAGAGGCGAGGAGGCGTCTGGCAGCTCCATGCTGGGAAGTCTCTGAGGTAGGAGACGAGGACGTTATGGATTTTAGATCATTGAACTTCACCACACAGACAAAGTAATTCAACTATTCAATTCATTCAACTATTCAACAGAGCCAACGACTGACAAAGGTGTTACCTGTGTTCTTGAGGTATCGATGGTTGGAATGGGCTTAGCCTTTGATCCAGAAAGGGGAGTCTAAACGGTGGAGACGGACAAAAAGTGAAAATGCTGCTTGTGTTTGTCTGACTGAAGTTAACAGACACAGAGTGAATAATACGTACAGTATTGGGTCCTTCTCCGTGTGCGTACGGGTCAGCGGATGGTGGATATGGCTCTTTGAATGTAGCGTCATCACTGGACGCCTGCAGCAAAGAAAGGATCAAGTCACAACTTCCACTTTGAATGAGTTTAGTTCCATTTCATCTCACAGTACAAGATTATACTTCACAGATTAGATTATACTTTGTTCATCCCAGCGGGGAACTTTACTTTACCAAGCACATTCTGTAAACATGTACATGCTGCAACTGCTGGCCTGACCTGAGGATATGAAGGTACTGAGAAAAACAACTGAGCACCTGTGACAGTGGAATTTTTTTTTTTTTTAGAAAATCACCACATATCACATATCAGTGAATATAAGTCACATTGAAAAATGCTTTGAGTTACAAACTTGCATCATTTTTTAAAAAACTTCCATGAAGACAGTTACAGCCTCTATGTTCGAGTTCCCATGACTAAATTCATTAAAGTCAGTTCACCGTGTCACTTTTGATTGGCCTGCAGGATCCTGTGATCCCCACAGGTGCACCAATCACTTGTGAATTTCGCAGAGATGTCGTGCATCTGTGGTGTGGTGTGCTGCTACCTTTGCACCAAAGTGTTTGTGCCAGAAAAACATCAATGAAAAAAAAACTACGTGTGAAACTCTTGAAGGTGTGTAAATGTTGAAAGGGTGAAATTGTTTGTGGAAAAAAAAAGAAAAGCATTTTCTCTGTGACTATTCTCTACAGCTACAAATGTCACTGTCACAGGGGCTCAGCTGTGTCACTCCAGTGATACCGTCATACTAGTTTGTTACCTCTGAGTCTTTGTGCCTCTTGGCCAGGTCCTCTTCTGTAGGCGAGTGTGGTCTCTTGACAGGAGCTCCGTTAACTGAGTCCTCCAGGCCGTTGGGCTCCTCTCTGGGACTGCTGGCGGCGTTGGGCGTCACATCCCCGCTCAGCACTGTGGTGATGGAGCTGCTGGCTGGTGGGGAAGGAGGCTTCACTTTACATGGAGGCTCTGCAGAATGAGAAGACAGATGTCAAGAAATGATATTCACAGACTGGGTAATGACTGACAGTTATGCAAGCACAAAGTATTAATCATATCCCAGACAGTAAAGTGACTTTACTTTGCCACACTTAAATAGTGTTGTTGTAATAGTCACTGGAAAAATGACTCACTTGAGCCAATAACAGGGATAGACATGCCCTGGTCTTGAGCAGCTGGTGTTGCACTGGGTGCTGCGCTGGGTGCCACGGCAGGTGTTGCGCTGGGTGCTGCACTGGGAGCTGGAGGGCTCTCTATGAAAAGTTGCTTGGGTGGGCTGACACTGCAAAACAAAGAAGACAGAAAGCATTCACATTGAGTCAGCGCCGTGCTGTCGTGTCTCATTTAGAAACATGCAAATACAAATGAGCTGCAGTGGACACGCTGAGGTGCGTCCTACCTGTCATCTGTGTCAGACACAGGCTTGGAGGGTTTGCTGGTTGGGGAGCTGAAGGGAGTCCCTGAGTCTGTGTCTCTGGAGCTGTCCAGATGACTGCTGTCCAGAGAGATCCGCTTAGAGCTCCGGTTCAACTCAGCTATGCTCTGCACCAAAGAAGAAGAAAAGGAGGGAACAAAGAGACAAGAGACAGAGAGGAAGAATATTAAGACGATAACTGTGATATGTTTGAAATGATTAAGGCTTTGGACAGGAAGACATCTCACCCTCTTCTTCTTCTGCACCAGTTCAGGAGGAAGGTACTGATGGAGCTGCTTCTTCTTCACGTGTGTTGCTTCAATCTTCATCCCATCCTTCAGCATGTTGATGTTGTTGGCTTGTCGGTACACTGCAGAGAACATGGCACGTAGAGGTTCACTGATTTTTGACAGAACAGGTTTCTTCTTGTCATAGTGACTCTTTTAGTTCTCTGATGCTTCACTCGACTTTGCTGAATGAATATTTTCAAATACTTTAAGCAACAGAAAAACTGCTAAAAAGAAGTGAGGGTTGGACGATATGCTGGTATTTGTGTGTTTTAAAGTTTTACCTCTCGTCTTTAAATTTTGTTAAAATAGCAAGAACCACCAGCACGGAAGCCACACAATGAACGGTGTGGACAGAGGCAACAACAAAACACATTTTAGCTGAAGGTGTATGCCATCTATAAGATATGCACTGCTTTACTGAAACTACTACACTGAAGTGTTAATATCAATCTATGCTCCCTTGAAAGCCAGCAGACTGTACTGCTGAAACTCTTATCTTGCAGAACACGGGAGTTGCAGGTGCACCGCTGATGCTGATTTCGCTGTTTTAACACTGTGGTTTGGATCCAAACTAATGTTAGTTGCTGAGAGTTTGTGAGCAGCAAGAGAGAGATTTCCTTTTTCTTTTGTAGTAAGGTGGGTACAAGATATTTTGATGCTGCCTCATCCACAGCAGTGCACTGTGCCTTGCTTCTTTTCCTTAATGAGGGTGTCTAACAGACCCTCCATTGTAGGTGACACACTGACTGTGGAGGAGTACTTCATACGACCACACTTAAAATAACCTGAACTGTGACTTAAAAACCTCCACTCACATTTGAAGTAAAAAGTTTATTTTAATTTACTAAAAATGCTTTTAAAGTAACTCCATGACATTTTTAATTAATTTTTTAACATTTTTAAGTACTAAATAAAACATACAGATTGTAAAAATGTAAATTGCAATGTGATTAGAAGTGAAAGTGCAATATTAATGTGATTCATTTTGTGGTGACCAACAAAGCAAACAAGCAGAAATAGTTCCAGGTACACGTGAATTTATTTGAAATGTGATTATTAATCTGAACACTGAGTTCAGTCATTTTAATTCTTTCACTCTCAGTGTAGGTTGACAGTATACCAGTAAATGTTTATCAGCTTGTTCCATGACCACCAACCGAGGGGGACTGTGGCGTGACCTACCAGTGTCTGTGAAGGACTGGATGTCGTACGTCAGGTCAATGTTGACACTCTCTGCGTTCTCCACTTTCTTGAAGATGATCCCGATGAACCACATGGACACAAAGTCGTTCCTGTTACACAAACACGCGTTAGCTTCAACATGCTTGCGATGCTAGATCAAGTCACAGAGGTAGAACATGCACACTTGTAACAAGCGGCATTCAGCTAATTAGTTCCATGTGCCTGCCTAACATGACTCACTGACTGGTTCAGACAACTTGTTCCAGTTACTCAAGGAGAAACACTTGCTGAGTGACCATAGAAAAGGTCTCTGAAGGTAATGATTAACTGTTTTCTCATGGAGCTGTTTGTATACATGAACCGGACTCACTCATTGCGGTTCTCTTTGGACCCAGGGAAGGACTGGGGGTTGACATGAGCAAGGGTGATGTACTCATTTCTCTCAAGGTTTCCCACCAGAACACGGATCTTTGACTCCACCAGCCCGATCCTGAGGGGAAAACATCAGAGCAGAGGTGCTTGATAAAGAGTCCTCTTCAGCGGATGGCAGTACAGTTTCTCGGCTCCATGAGTTCTTCTTTTAGTGGTGTATCCATTCAAGGAAGTTCACAGTGCACCAGTTAGCTTGAGTCAAAGTGTACCGATGCAATTTAAACACAATGAGGGGACGATAGTGGTTTTATACGATTTCACCTTACAGGACTGACTGGCAAGCCAGCTCTTCGACACTCACCATTCTAAGTGGTTTTCTTCTGTGGACGCACTGGCAGTCAGAACAATGTAATGCCTGCAGCACAAAACAGAAACTCAGTGTGGGAGGAACTTTCATAAACAAAATGAGTCGACCAAACTACTGACCACAGTTAGGATGACTCAAATCCACCCATGCCCAAAAAGTGAAAACAATAGGTTGGTTGGAAAAAAAAAAAAAAAAAAAATCTTACACCATCCAGTTTTAGTTTCAACTGCACAAGTGTATGTATGACCTGCCAAAACCTGGTTCCACGAAGCCTTACATGATAGCCATTGGTTTTAAACTATACAACTAATACATACAACATGCATTATCAAGAATTGACTCGATTAAATTAGATTATACTTTATTGATCCCACAATGAGGAAATTCACTAATTGATCTTATTGGTTACAAATGAAAGGAAAAGCCTGAATAAATGAGGAGAGTTGCAGATGTTTCCACACTAGCGCACGGCATGGGACAATTATCATCCAATCATGCTCTGTGGCATGTGAATAAATGCTGAGTAAGAGTCTGTATTTTGCATCAAGATGACGAGAGGAAAAAAAAAAATCTAAGTGCGTTTAAGACGGTTCATTCACGTAAAGTCACAAAAACCGCTTGGCGGCTCGTGTTGCTGTAGGAACAGTGACTAACGTGACATTTACATTTAGATCTGTGGGAAAGATGTCAGTAAATAAGGTCTGGAAATTTTAATGTGATGCTCGTGCATTATTGTGATATATGAGGAAAAACAGAAGAGCAACTCTTCCTCGAGCAGGTCAACGCAGGACACGATCAGACTGAAAACGTCTGTGGACAATCATGTAGAGTGGATATTATAGGACTGACTTGTAGAATGAAAGCCAGGTGTACTGAAGCTGTTCTGGTGGCATGGCACCTCACTAACATACCAATTTGTTACCTGTGTGTATAGAGAAACATACTGCTCTACAGGCTCTACTGTACTTGGTTGGTCATAAATCAATTATGTAACAAAGGAATGACGTACTTGTACTTCTGGAAAAAGTTGGGTGGCTCAAAGAGTTTGGACCATTCTGCTTTTCCCTGAAGGATCTCGTCTGTGACGCTGAGGCCTATTCACACCGTGGGACAAAGACATATTGGGCTTAGATCAACATTCGAGGTGACATAAAATGTTAACTAACATGGAGTCTTATTCGTTACGTACAGTTAACCCTCTAAGAATTGTTAGTCAGAGGAACACAAATTTACTGCTACAATTTCACAAAGTTCAGTTTAAGAACTTGAGGTTCAGGTGAACAGATGCTACATTTTGTCGTTTTAGTCATACCGTATTTGAACTCCTCGCTCATGATGGTGCGTGTTGACGTGGAGACGTTGTACGTGGAGTTCTGCTGGGGATAGGCAGGCGTGATGATGGGCATCAGGTGGTATCTGTCAGACGGGTTAACCTAAAAAAGAAAAACGAAAACACAAAACAGGGACTAAGATTGATTTTACAGCACAAATGAGCGGCTTCACCTGTCGACACAATCCACCCACCGAACTGAGAGTAGGGTGCCTTCACACCCACACACTGAAAGGCATCATAAACCTTATGGCACACATCCCACAGGGTACATCCCAATTCACTTTACTGCTGCATGTTTCCCTCATTTGCATGTTTCCCTCAAAGTGACGTGAGACAGGACAAAGCACACATTGTGAAATGAGACGTGCTTCCCTCTCAAACATCATGTAAAGTCATTTGTCAGTCACTCACGAAGGTTGCACAGCTGGATCACATCTGCGGCTGACAGAGCTTTAGCACTGATAACAAATGTCACAATAAATGTGACGCACTACCTAAACAGTGTCACCACGTTTGTGCCATTCATTTTTGATGTTCTCCACCGTGACAAAACTGATTTAAAATATTACATGTGCACATTGAGCCTTAAACTACATGACACACATCAACACACAAAACAAACTTTGTAGTTAGACTAGTATACAGATGCATCAAACCAGTTAAACTTGTAAACAGGTTGCACATTCTTAAGTGGTTTTAAACCAGATGCCATTCAATGATGTCCAACTTTTCTGTATTAGAAAAGGGAGAGTGTGTGAGAAAGAATTCCCCTTTTACCACCAAACAGTGGTGACCATCCTGTATTTTGAAGAGCTGTTGGACATATGGCTTTAAAGCCATTTCTGCCAGCAGCAAAGCCTTTTCCGTGCAATTATTTGTTCCTGCATATTTTGTCTGGAAATGTTTCAAACAGTACATCATGAGGAGAATGTATTGGAGTAAAAAGAAATAATTCAAGCTGCCTAAACATTTGGAAATTTATAAAACACTATCTAAATGCATGGTGATTGTTGGCCGTACTGTGACTGAACGGAAACGACACCAATAGATAATTAAAACGTGTTTATTGCTGAAGGGACACTACAAACATGACACAGCAGTTACAACAGCTAGTATGTTTTTCATTAAGACTAAAAAGCAATTAGTTTGGGATAGTTTAAGATATAATTATTGTAAAAAAAACAACAAAACAAAACAAGAAAAGCAAAACTTAAGTTAAAACAAATATCAAAACAGGCCAATGAAAAGAACTCAAAAACGTGTCCTGAACATATTTACTGTACACAGTACTGTTATCTGTCTGTTGTACTGATGTGATTTAAACACAAATGTCAGATCAGTTGTGTTATTCACTTGCTAATGAATTATTATTGAAGGGGTGTGTATGTCTGATAAAAGACGTCCATGTGGGAAGTCTTCCTTGCTCCGAGCTGCTCTGGGAGGCCTCCTCCGAGCAGAGTTAAGGGCTTTGGAACTCATATAGGGAACCCGATCAATACCCGGGTCACATGAGGACAGAGGAATGAGGAGACAATGAAATAAGAGAATACTCCATCTGATGAGCTAACTTTAAAAGCAAACTTTTCACGGCTCAGCAGTTTACCTCTGTTCAGATAATGTTTCCTGTGCCTGCACACAAATACACATAGCAACATTAAAGACATGTGGAGGTAAAGCACCATTGTCATACTCACTCTAGGATCCCACACAGGTAAATTCAGATTACTGTCCTCTGGCTGTTTCAATAGCACAGGATTTGGCCACTCCCTGCACGATGGAAATGTCAAATAGTCAAATACATCTGACTTTGCACACGGCTGTGAAATACTGCCATCAAGTGGAATGGCGCAAATATGAAGTCAGAGCAGCAAGAGCTCAATTCTCACCATTTGGAAAACACCAAGAAAAACTTGTGGACAAGCGTGGCAGCCACAGCGTTAGGGTAGAGCTGGCAGGTCCTGGCCACCAGCATGGCCCATGACACTCCACCCAGAAACCCCAGCATGTTGGAGTAGATCCCACGACCTGCAGGAGAAGGACGCATAATGATCAGGCAGTGACTGGTGTTATGCAAAAGATGATGAAAAGATGTTTGTGTGTGTGTGTGTGTATATAATATATATATATATATATATATATATATATATATATATATATATATATATATAAAAATACAAAATGTGAGCGTGGATACAAGAAATGCAGACATACAAAAAGTAAATGAAAAAGTGCATCAAACATTTACAAGAACAGCTGTGTCCACTTACGTTTTGCCCACAGTTTGATGGCTCTCAGTGTCAGCCTGAAGTTCTCTTTGTTTGGCACCAGGTACAAAATTTCATCAGTCACTCGACAGCCTGTAAGGGAAGACACAAGAAACCTAAAACACTGAGAAACGTATTATGCTCTCACAGAAAATTCCCCACAAGGGAAGGTTCAAGTTTCAGATGAAACCAAACATCTGTTTGGATTAACACAGCACAACTGGCTGCTTGCAAATGTAATGTACACTATTTTACTATAAGCTATTGTATGTATGTAACCTAATAGAAGTCATGTAGCATACCGTTAAGGCTGCGGATACATCGAATGTCCAAGTTTCTCAGGATGGAGTCTCCCCTCAGGTCCAGGTTGTCTGGAATGGACTGTAAGGCCAGTCTGGCAAAAAGCAGGTCAATCTACCCAGACAGAGACAGAAAAAGTAAAGTCACGATGAAACAGTACACTATATATCAGTACAAACTACAAGTGCCATCCTGTCCAGGGTAGATGGACTTCTCAGAGCCAAACATGGGACAACAGAATGCTTTTCTTTGGTGATGAATAAGTAGACATGAGCCACTATGGCATAGCAAGACCAGCCAATAAATTATTGATCAATTGAAATGTTTTATTTTGAAATCCCATTCCAAGTCAAAACACTTCAAATTCCAACTACAACACATCAGGGGTTTCAATTTTAGCCTAATACTGGGAAAGTGGTTTTGTTTTGATACTAATCTCTTTCACATTATATTATCTCCCTTCCTTCTCGGCAGTAAAAGTTTTCCTGGTCGTGAGCGAAAAACTAAAGAGCCGGCTCATGTGTTTCCTACCTGAGAAAACCTGTTTTCTGTACACAGTTTCTGTTTAAGTCTGATCAAAACTGGAAATCCAAACAAAAATTTTTGGCATAGCTTCTAACATCAATGCTTAACACTACAAACACAACATCTATAAATACTTGGTCAGTTATTAATTATATTCTTAATGGTGTGTGTATGCAAAGTCACTTACCTCTATTCCATCAAATTTGAATTTTATCACGGGTACAAAAGCGTCCTCGACAGCCTTAAGGAAGACAGAAAAAGACAAGGTCACCAAAAATCTGAGACAAGGTGAAGTCACATGCTTGACTGATGTCATCACTGACTGAAGTTAACACCAAACTAACATCAAATAAGGTGGAAATCAGGGTCAAGAGCTTTCAGACTGCAATAGTGCAACAACATGTAGAATAATCATTTCAACATTGTCTTTATGGACGTCTATGAAAACCAGGGATTCAACATTTAACTAATTTAACACATTTAACACCCAAGAAACACAGGATTATTCTGACAGTGCACTCAGAAAACATGACTACACATCATGTCAAGAACAAGAATTTTATTATTATTATTTTACAGCAAGTAAATGCTTCAACAGCAGCCAATGTGGTTGCTTTATTAAAACAGAATGTACTGTCACAACATTCATACACTAAACGTGGTGTACACACTTTTTTGCTGTGTATTGGTGTTAATGAATACACACACAGACACACACACAGGAAATTAATGTCATTACCAGCAGACATGACAACACCACAGGCAATGCTCCTGGGTATTGCTCATCAGCTGAGAGTTACTACATTATTACTTACTGGTAAAGTGTGTTCTTATTCCTCTACCTAGTCAGCCAAAGTGAATTTACAGAACATACACATGTAATCCAGAAATATGTACCAAGGTTAGGAATAGTTCTGCATTCCCAGTACAGCTCTCCTGGAGCGAGAGAGGGAGTGTTTTCCCCCAGGAGCAGTGATGCAAGCAGTGTGTTTCTCTTGCATCTTTTCACTGTAAACCTTTGGATTGCTCAGGGGTGAAACAGCAGCTTGATTCATTGGGGAATGGCCAACATGGTGGTTAGCCTCTAAATGCTCTGAGGAGTGTGGGACTTTTGTCATAGAAGTGTATAAATATATATCTAAAAGTTAGCTATCCTGTGTTTTAATGACAGAACGCCACAGAGACTTACCCTCAGATCTTTGATCTCTTCATGCTGTTTCAACTTCTCAAAGAAAGACTGGAAAAAGTCACTTCTTTCTACATGGCGTGGAGCCACACATAAGGCATCGATATCAGCTCCTGGAAGAAACAGTAATTGTAATCTGCGTTGCCCAGTAGGTTAAATGTTTGATGACTTCTGTCACAATCTAATAAGTACATAGAACAAAGTTACTGCATTCCATGCTAAAGAGAGTTCATGTGATTTAAAAAAAAAAATTGAGCAGCTGAAGTGAAGTACAGTAACTTTTGACAGTCCAGCTGTAAATCCTGGCCCTGCTTTGGACAGGCCCAGCCTAAAAAATGTTGTGGAAGTCAACATTTTTAGTTAAACCACACATCAGAGCTGGGTTTGAGACAGGTGACCTTAAGTGAACCCTGTATAAAGGGCAGGGAAAAAAAATCTGCTGTCCTGAAATCAAATCAACTCCACACTGACGCTTGTGCATCTTTAAAAGAGTCTCAACTCCCTTCAGCTCCAGAATAATACACAACTTTAAATACAGTATTAAACCCAATTTAACAGTTAAGATCACGCCACAACAAACTTCAACTGGTTTAGCGGTAAATAATTCATCATGGGCAGTTGACAAATGTCAAATAACATTTTATCTAAACAGCTGATGATCACAAATCAGTTTGCCTTAGGTGGCTTTACAGCAGGTTGTTATAAACACAGAACTGAACATTGGTCAGGGGTTATATAGTTGATAGCCATCAATGGACAGAACAATCAATCACCACCAGCATCATTATCAGTTTTGAGTATCCTTAAACATTCAGATTAAATGGCAAACACTGCATGCTTTATTTTCTTTGAATACAAATACAGCTGTGTTTTAACCTGTTGTATGTTTTCCAAAAATATCTTTCACCTTTTCACCTCACCTGTTGTGTTTACATAAAGGAGGCGCTCAGACCACATTCACACCAATACCTCCAGTATAGTAAGCTAATGTTTACCCGGCTTTCAGGTGCCAAAACTAGTCTTTTCAAAAACACTCAATAGCAGAGGAACATGACAATGTGAGCTTCATGCTTTAGTGTGGTTAGGGTAAAGTGAGCTTTTCAAAAACAATGCGTGCTCAGGCCGAGGTGAGTGCTGTATAGTAGTAATGTCATCTCTGTCTCGCTTTGCTCTTTTTGTTGTCAACTGAAGTGTAAAGTTGTCAGACAACTTCCCGGCATACACTGCATGAATGACTACTATACTGAAGTATCAACAAGTCATACCTTTTGTGTGCACTCCAAGTCTGTATGACCCAAATGTAAATATCTTGCCCCCAACGCAGCTTATAGCTGATGGTGGAAGGTTCTGTGGAGAAGAGGAGGATGTACGGTGAAGTCAGCGTGGTGTTTGTGCAATTTATGGCCCAACAATAGAAAACTTTAGTGTGTCTGATTTGTCAGCTGACATTAATGACTCAATAATGTATTAGAAATCACAGCTTTTACTCAGAATCAATTTCACCACAGAGCTTACCTTTAATTCACTGATCTCTGCGATCCATTCTTTAACAAAGTTATTCAACTTCCCAAGAACTGCAAGTCTGAAAGGAGATACAAGTCTCAGCAGTTGCTTCATTCACAATCCACCCATTACACCGAGCGTAAGGTGAGGATGAAAATGACAGAAATACACCATGTACAGCCACAATTCAGTCAGCAGCAGATACGTGTGCAGTTAAGCATCAAGACGCGCATTTAGTTACAACAAACGACACAAACAAACTGAATGTGAAAAATTAAATTTTTGTTGGGCCCATCAGAGAAATGCATTATATCAAAAAGGGTGTTCATCTTTTTGTCTGTATGCCCTATAACTGGAGATGTGACTGCCACAATGTGATTCATATGAAATTATACTTGCGGTTCCTCACCTATGGTTCAATTCCTCTTCATCTTCAAACACTCCAAAAGGTTTCATAGCATCACAGAGCTTCTTGGTGTACTGGTGGTCTATTTCTCGCGGGGGTGCGAGGCTAATGGCAGAGGTGATGCCATAGTGTTTCTGTGGCTGCTGCTGCCCACCAGGCATGGTGCTGCGAGGGAAACGCGGGAGCAAGGCGCAATAATGACATTAATGACAGCTACTACACAACAACACTTCACGTTGCTACGTTATTTCTGTTCGTGTCATGGCTACTCATACAGCCTAAATAATAAACAAGATGTGATTTGATGATTCGTTAGCAAGTTACGGCCAAAGACGTGGAAGTGTGTACGGCGTTACTAATGTCCGTCCCTCTGTTCTCTGTTACCGCGAACCCATGTGTAAACACAGGTTAGCATATTCTGACAGCGATGTGCTTAATTTACATGACTTATAAAATAAACCTCAAAATAACCACTTAGTTGCTTGTTATTCAAAAACTGCAGAGTTACTTCACTCAAATTGCATAAACGTGGTTTAAACGTTAGGATTCAACCTGAGCTGGCGGCGAACGAGCGTTAGCCGCGCGGCTACAAACAGGCTGGTAGCGCTAACAAATTTAGCTAATTTAGCAAGTTAGCAAATGTTAGCTGGATGCTACGGAAGAATTAGTTTAACTAATGACTCGCTTCCCTGTCACGTCCGTTGGAGAGTTCGTATCTTGAAGACGAAAACAACGAATGAAATCGGTTCATTTCGCTGAGACAAATTAACGCCATAGTTACACAACAACAAAACAAGCGAGCCAGCCAACAAGCGGCGGCTGCGGGCCTTGTTTGGTTGTTGTGACAGTTAGCTCATGTTAGCTCTTAGCCTATTCTTTAGGACTCCCTTCAACGCGGACTAAATGTTCACAAACGGAAAATGTGCCACATGCACGACTTACCTTGACATTTCTTTCATGACACTCTAAAAATCTTGCACTGTTTTTCTGCTGTAAACCCGTAAAAAACTAAGAAAGTCAGCAAGTGGAAATGATAACAGCCTCGACCTGATTACAACAATGGTCACTTTTCAGAGAGCAGTTCAAACCTTCCCACTGAACCGGAATCACTTCTTATAAGATAACGTATCAGGTCGTAATCCTGAAAGAAAAATCATATCGAATACATTTACAAAACGCACAAGGATTTTTTTTAATGCTAGCAGCTAAACGCGCGTTTAAATTGCTGTTAGGCCGTTTTTTAATATTCAAAACTACAAATGTAACGGCGTTTGTCGAGACAACGTCTGCGTGCAGCACGCTGGGCAACCATCGTCAGGAGGCAGGCACCGCTAAATCACGTGACCACCAAGGCCCGACGCCGCTGAGCCGACACGAAGCAGCACAGCTAACTGCAACACGTTACAACACTTGTTACACTTCATGGGTTTGTTTGAAGTCGTAAAATACGACTTGTATGGACACATTTATAACATAGTGTTTTGTATATGAGGCAGCATGAAGGCTAAAGTGTAATACTTTGTTGGGAGAGCACGTCAACCACATTTATGTAAACCAATATTAGCTGTTATGTTAGCCTGACATGACCCGAATGTAGCCCACTGCACAGAACAACTTCCGTTTTTCAAAAGAAAATTCCTCTAGTATTAATACATATAATATTATGCTATTATATCACACACAGATCACCATTGCACCAAACTAAATAACCTTAAATAACGTATACAGAATGGAATTAACGTAAGGTGGGTTATACTTCTAAGTGTTTCATAAAATACACAGCATCAATTGTCTTTGTATTTGGGGATTGTTGACACAAAAAAGAAATTTAACTTACCATAATTTTTTTTTAGATGTGAATACATAGATCATATCGTTCTAATCACAGTGTGATGACAAACACTGGTGCATACACTAACTATATAAAACTAAATATGATATTTCAACTCAAACGTTGGCCTTACATACCTATGACAAGAAAATATAAATTAAGATGTTATGTTATAGAGTCTAGCAGCTGTTGGAATGAAGGACTATAGCAACCTACATACATGCATCTTGCATTTCTATGGTGCAAAACACATCATTGGTAAGACAATCATCCTGTAAAACCCTTGGATGCCCCTTGCCATAACTAGTTTAAAACATAGCTATAGCTTTGTGAATAATTTGTGCTGCAGTGTGGCCAGTGGTTTGTGATCTTCAGGCTCCTACCTTAGAAAATAAGTCTTATACAATTTTTTTAGGGTGCATTTCAAGCGTCTTATTTGTGTTAATGTATGCTTGTCTGCTCAGAAGGTGCCTTGTGGGTTCTGTAACATCTGTAGTTTTTGAATGTTTAGTCATCAGTGTTTTATACAACTCAGTAGACCTAGCATGCTGATTGATTTCAAATGTATCTGTTATTATTGAGGACTTGTTGGTGTTTTAAAATGTAGGAAAAACAATGTTGAGTGTCAAATACACTCTGCCAAACTCGATAAAATAATGCATGTGCTGATGACACCATTTTATTGCTATCACAGATTGATTTAGAGTGTCCTTGCTGAGTGTTTAGGGCTGATAATGTTATTCAGCATAACTCACTGTGACTGTATGCACCTCCTGTTATTTCATCTTAGGTTATATTGACCTGATGTCCACACTGTCGAGCCAAAATGGCATATTCTGATAAAAACATTTGTTTTTTGATCTCTGGAAATTAACTTGTGGTGTGCATGCATTATTCAGTGGATGTATATCTTGTCAGTCTTCCTTCAAAGATTTGCATCCACTTGCTTTCTCAGCATAGATGACTGTGATGTGTATGGCATTCTTAATTCAAAATAACCCAAAATATGAGCAGGTTGAGCCAAACAGGTCGTTTGACTGTCTGAAATAAACTTAAAATGCAGATTTTGGACCTGCTGAGATTTATATCCACTTGTTTTGTCAACCAGGAAGAATATCACATGAATGAAATTCTCAGTCTTGAGTGAAATGGCCTCAAATGTAGCCTTCAGAGACAATGGTATTCAGATGTGGAGTTTTGCCTTGAGGAACCTTCACTATACACAACCAGTAAGAGCAAAACACACATACAGCCCTTACTTTGTGTAAATTCTGTTTTCATTCCTGCAACTTGGCCTTGGTAACAGACACATACACATCCAAATATTCAATGACAGTGATGATGATACTCTGTCCAGTCAGAAATATAAATAACATTCCATCTGCAGATTAAAGCTCCAAATATTTGTGGGATATCAACAATGTAATAATTAAATGATTGATTCTCAACAATGCTGTTGTTGTGTTTTGCACTTCAGGGCCGCCAAATTTTTTCTACTGAAAATAAAACTTTGAATGTGTCAAAAGTAAGGTTGTGTCGGCTGTAATGTTTTCTCCAAGTGGCTACCTCCGTGGCTGTGAAAATAAGCTAAGCTGGCAGAAGGACTAGCCACCACACTGATTTTCAGAAACTTGTGGGTGACAGCAGAGATACTATACGGTTGTCCTGATGCCAGAATAAACTTTGATACAACACTAGCATTGAAAAAAAAAAGACACTTGATGTCTCTTTTGATGACAAAAAAAAACATCTTACAGGATTTTTTCTTTTAAATGAACAATCTGCAGGGTGAGTTTAAAAAAAAAAAAAAAAATTATTTCTCACGTCAGCATTTTAATTCTGCTTCTTCCGTATTGTAGTTTTACTCTCTAACTGCACACATTACTGTTCAGCCTATTTCTGTTTCACTCTCTCTCTATCAAACAGGAACTGTATTTATATGAAGCTGCCAAAGAAACAAAACAAAAAACCAAACAGTGATTGTGTTTTCACGGCAGCGGTGAGTCGCATTCAGAGAAGCCTTTTGCAGCCCGTCGGAACCAAAGTGGTGCCAAATAACAGCACTAACCAGGTGTGTTAACTGTTCACTGCTTGGATACTATTGCATGTAAAACTGAAGTGAAAGTAAAAGTATAAAAGTAACAGTACTTTTGACAACTCTAATCTGCTGTAATACCGTGTACTGTCTACACCTCAGAATTAACTTTGTCACCACCTGAACAGTAAAAAGTAATGAGACACTTCTGGGCAACTGATAAACTTTCGTACAGCATGGAGCGTTTGATTTAGCCAGAAGGTCCAACTCTTTCAGGTTAAACAGCTTCATCTAGTGGACAGTTGAAATGATTACACCTGGTCTAAAGTATCCTCAAATAAATGTATTTGACCATCAGCCTTGATTGTTCTTCAGCGTGAACGGTGACTGATGCTTACAGTCGATAATCAAACCACTGCACAGTTTGGACCTTTGCACACATGATGTATAATCTGCAATCTTCCAGTTCATTATTCTGTGCAGCAAAGCCTTTGTAAGGTAAAAAATGTAACAGTATGTACAGTATGTTAGAACAGAAGACAAATCAGCTCTTTCCCAGACTCCATAGACATAGATAGTGCGGGAGAGGATGAACAACTCCTCTCACCTCCTGCCTGAGACTGTGGAGCCTTTAAACAGCTCCTTCAGCAACAGACCTGCATCCTTTTGTTGAACACATTATGTTTTCTACTTTACATGACTAACTTAATGTGTATGCTGTCATCAGTGTGACTTCATGAGTGTTGCATGGGATTCCTATAGGTGTAGAGAATCAGCACAGGACTCCACTCTGTTACGTATAAATGATAACCTTTCACCTTGTCTAGAACAACAGAACTCCTCCCCCACTTCTGCATTTTGGACTTTCAGTCTCAGTGACACTGTTTAAACCAGTCAGACCGTCAGAGTTGTCGAAGAGGCTTAGTTCTGCAGCAAAAATGAGCAATGCACCTGGTCCTGTGAATGTGGAAAAATGGATTGCAGAGAACCAGAATGCTTTTCTGCCACCAGTGTGCAACAAGCTCATGTGAGTAATCTGACTTTCATGTCAGACACATTGTTAAATGTGTTTGTCATAAATAGTCAGTTTTGCAAATGATCAGCTAATAGAAATCCAGTGACTATTTGAGGACATGCAGTGAGCACACCGTGTGGTTAATTCCTCTTTCTGTCAGGCACTTTTCCCAGTTGAATATTATGTTTGTTGGAGGTCCTAATACAAGGAAGGACTATCATATCGAGGAAGGGGAGGAGGTAAGACGCAATCTTGATTCCACATTAGATCATTTAATGCAAATGTATTCCTGCTGTTATTTTAGCCTTCAGTTCTTTGATTTCATTCACATTCCTACGTTCAGTTACCCACGAATGACGCATTAAATCTGGACTCTTCCCCCACTAATGGGGACAAACTCCACCACAATGTTGCAACGCTTGGTGAAATTATTTTGGCTGGCTGCCACTGTTGACATCCTTTTCTGTAAAGTAAAGGCAAAGTATAAAGAGTGGTCAGGTGACAGCCACATGTAACCTATTAATTTAATAATGTAATCAATCCCCCCTTGAGGATATTTCTTTTGTCTTCCACTGTCTGTTTTAAATAGCTGTTCTATCAGCTGAAGGGGGACATGTGTCTGAAGGTGGTTGAAAATGGCAAACACAAGGATGTGCACATCAAGGAGGGAGAGGTGAGCTCTAATGTGCTTTAATATACTGTATAAAATGTTTTGCATAGTTGTATGTTGTACCTTGTAATTAAATTCTAATGTATCATTACTACCTTTCTTCCTTGTCTGTAGATGTTCCTGCTGCCAGCTCGGATACCCCACTCCCCCCAGAGACAGGCCAACACTGTGGGACTGGTGGTGGAGAGGAGACGGCTGCTGACTGAGACCGACTGCCTGAGGTGACCTCTCTTCTCTTCTCTTCTCTTCTCTTCTCTTCTCTTCTCTTCTCTTCTCTTCTCAACAAAACAAAAACAAAGCCATTCTGAGATCAGGTGACAGACACCAGAGCTGTGTGGTTATTTACAAAACAGCAAAGACATGCTCCAAAAGAAAATTCTGTAAAAATGTTGAATAAATGAATATAATATATGACCTGAGAGTTACCTGGACATGAGATTGAAGTTTGTACATTTTCTAAATGCCTATACAAACAACAAACAACACAAATGGAAGGCAATTGCTTTTACTGTTTTATGTTTATTATGTACTGGACTTTTCCATCTGATGACACCTCACATTATCTGTACAGTACAGTAAGTTAGTTACTTACTGTTGGTAAGTTCCAACTGTAGTTCGTCCATTCATTGTCCCTCCTTACATTCACACACATTATTATTGTCTAAATAAACCTCAGGTTAAAAAACAAATGTATGCAGAATTAACATTTGTGTGTTTTGGTGCTTTCAGGTACTATGTAGACAACACCACAGCTATCCTGTTTGAGAAATGGTTTTACTGCCAGGATCTTGGAACTGAACTGGTGCCAATAATCAAAGAGTAAGACATCTTCACTGTGATCTACATATTCATAAACGGTCTCCTATCATCACATTATTCATTTTAATTAATCTTGTTGTTGTTGGTTGACCTCATCTGCAGGTTCATGGCATCAAAGCAGTTCAAAACAGGAAAACCGGATCCGAGTGAGTTTCTTGTGATTAATCTAAAATCTAATACCTAACTTAACTTTCCACCTGAGGTCATGATTTTCTTTTGATGAACAGATGAAGTCTTCAGAGAACCTCCGTTTCACATGAACACCATGAACGTGATGTCGCCCTTTTCCTTCAAAGACTGGCTGGACAAACAGAGGCCCTCACTGGCCAATGGTGGGCCCATCGACATGTTCGGAGCTCAGTTCGAGACAGAGGTATAAAATCTTGTTCCAGACAAAGCTCTCTCACTTGTATGGATTCTTCTGGTATTATTTAATGGTTTTGAGCTTTAGTTCAATATCCTTTGTGCAAAAGTATTGATACAGCTTCAGCAGCAGCAAACAGGGATCATATTGGCACTGGTAGTGAAAAGTTTTAAACATTCATCATGTTTAAAGACTTGAGTGTAGTTGACATTGTCAGTGTCAACTTTAAAACAACAATCTAAAATGTACCTGGAAACATTTTTAAGAAATAAAATATTACAATAAATAGACACACAATTAGCTGAATAAAGTACACACAGTGATATCAATATTCTGTGTTGTTGCTCCTATTCTTTAATGTTAACCTCTGTCATTTTAACGCCATAATGAAATTTGTAAAGCAAAGTCAAAAATCAGAACCAGGAGAAGCAATTTTGGCATTTTCCTGCCTGTGGACATTCTCCATGGCTAAACCTGGACTGCATTATAAATGAAAAGAGTGTGTTTGATTGTGAATGCACAAAGCATGGAGTAGCAGCAGCAGATGTGATGTGCTGTAGATGATGATGGTAATATGGTAATAATGCTCCTTCTTATGACCATCACAGGCAATGTTGTTTGGACCTGGGAAGGCAGAGGCGTCAGTACGACAGAGTGATGTGTGGATTTGGCAGATGGTATGTTCTCCATCCTGTCTCTCTGTACTGCTTAAATGTCCCTTGTATCTATGTCGGACCTGCTAACCCAACTATCTGTATGTCTTCTCCTAATCATCCACTTTGTCTTTCAGGAGGGTGCTTCAAGAGTAACTATAAATCAGCAAGAGTGTACTCTCTCTGCCGGAGACAGTTTACTCATTCCTGAACAGACCCAGTGAGTCAGGATGTCATATGGCAGCAATGACAAGAGATACTGTTTGTCAAGATTTCTGTCTCCAAAATCCCCACAAAATAAACTAACACAGCTTCTCCTCCTGTAGCTACCAGTGGCAGAGAGATGAAGGGACTGTCGCCCTGTTTGTGGTCCAAAACCCTGAACGGAAAAGACCCTGAGCATCACACACGCACACACACACACAAACACACACACACACACACACACACACACACACACACACACACACACACACACACACACACATACACACACACACACACATTAAATATACAGTTTCCGTGCAGGTGGGGAGGAGGACTCATTATAAATTGTGTAATATCACATACAGTAAGTAAAATAAATCATGCACTCATTTAAATCTGAATCTGTTATGTGTGAGTCAGTAAAACAGTGGAAATATATGTGTCACACACACTCTTAACACACATTCAGTGTTAACTTTCACCTTCCAGTTACATAAAGAAAGACAAAAAATCCCATTATTGTTATCTACCTCCTACAAAATGCACTCACTAAAACTAAGAATTGGTCATAGTCAAGTTTCAACAAGATGCTGTGCTGCAATATCAAATGATATTCCTGGCAACCAGATTCTTATTTTAACAACAACATCTTTGTGTGTATTCCAAAAAACTCAGCGCGTGCTGTGACACATACCTCCACTGATCAGACACTGTCGTTTTATAATGAGTGCAGCTACTGTTGAGACATTGGGGTAGAAAAAATTCCATTATTGTCATCTGCTTTTAGAAACTTAAACTGCTTTTGGTGCATCGAACTGAGATGTAAATAAACTTTTAATCCTGGGAGTCAAACTGGATTTGTACTGCTATTGTTTTTGTGTGTGTTTTACACATGTTTTACACACACTCAATAGATTACAACAGATTATGGCAATAGTTGGTGTTTGCTATGAGGGGGATTTCCAGTGGATGCTTTGCTTTTGATTATTTTTTTTGTTGAGGTTTGCTATGTTGCCATGAATAACATCCTCTTTACAAGGAATGAGAGATCTGCTTATGGATATTTCAGAAAGGTTGCTAACGTACACTACAAATGTTCGCTGAAATGCTAAAGAATGTAGGAATAATGTGTGATTTTTGAATTTGCATGACTAACTCAGTTGCATGCGCACAGATTCCCGTGTTGATTTTCCTGCTGCTTCAATCACAGATGTGAGTTTGTTTTTAGAGTTAACACTATTTATAACATAAGTTTAGCTGATAGTTATAGTGATAGTTTAGTTATAGTTTGTCAATAACACTTATATCTCTTAAAAACAGAGCTGGAGGTGATCAGTGAAACATCTCTATCAAAATGACAGTTTGGTTTCAGTGTCCAGGTTGGGTTCGGGTGCTAGCTCTGTAGCCATCCATGGTCAGTGTTTTTGCCCTTCTAGTGGGTCTTTTTTATTAACTGTTTATATTTTGGAAGATCAGCACTTAGGTTGACATGGTTAAAATCCTCCCAGAATAATAACCCAGAAGAGTCTGGACTATGACGCTCAGCCTCCACAATACGATCAGCTGTTGTTAAGCAGTGCTGGCGTTAGCTGAAGGTGGAATGTAAATAGCCACCAGTATTATGGAGGAAAATTCCCGGGGGCAGTACAATGGCGGACAGTTAATGAACACAGTCTGTAGTATGTGTGTGTAGAAACTGGACAAAACGTTCACATTGCTGCACCACCACTGATTAATCTAGAATCAACCCCCAGCGTACTAGAGATTGAAGAGTGGTGTCAACACTTTGTTGTATGTTAGTCTGAGAGAAAAAGACAGTCACAGATTGAAAAGCTGTCAGATTTAATGACACAGACAGAGAGGGGCACCAACTTTTTAAAATCAAAATGTCAAAAATTCAAAAATAACAAATAATTATGCTAAAAAAAGTGTCCTTAAATGCTCTGTCATTGCTTTTGGAAGCACACGATTCCAGACTGATATCAGTTCAGTTGTAGAGTCTTATCCTGAGAGTGTTTCTGATCACATGCTGCTCAGCTATAAACGCCGCCACACTCCAGGGAATTGCATACTCCAGGGTCACCAGTCCTTCCAGGTTGTACCTATAACCTGAGTAGTCCCAGGGGCAGGCCCCCAGCAGCCTCAGCCCTGCCCCCCAGCTGAACTCCCACAGGTAGATGAACACGGTGTAGGCCAGAAGACGCGCTGGCAGTAGATGATGCTGAGCCAATAGTCGGCTTCTCAGGCTCTCCATGAGGTATATCGCAGTGGCGTACATAGGCAGCGCCCACAGGCTGCTGTAACCTGGCAGCCTTCTGTCCTGAGTGCTGCACCAGTCCCACACGGCAGTGAAGGCCACCTCACAGAGGCAGCCATGCAGTGCGTACACATAGAGGCGCACTACAGCAGAGAGAGGACGGCCTGAGACGCTCTTGTCTGGTTCTGCTGGGGCTTCATCTTCAACACCAGACCCTGTCACACAGGAAACTGCTAAATATCCAAAATGTAGTAAAAGTATGATTGTCCTTTAAATACCTTTAACAAAATACTTTCTTATTTAACGTTAAACTCAGCCAACAGGCCAATATAAGTTAAGAGCAGAGGTTACAATCTTTCTTGACCAGTGGGACACATAGCCTCTGTGAAACCACAAACTGTCATTTACAGTTAGACAAACTATGTTAATTAGTCACCCTTAGGGGAGTTGCTAGGTTGACTCTGTTATCTTCGGCAGAGCCAGGCTAGCTGTTAGCCACTGTGGTTGTTGCCTATTGTTTGTCCCTGATTAAAAAAAACTGTCAGTTATTCTAGGAGTGATAGCACCTTGTAATCTCAGACTTGAAATTTAGAGGTGGGTCCTGGTGTGTTTACATTAGGATTATGATTACCGATTTCTTTATAAAGAAAGCACAGTGTTCCATTCAGCATATGCTTTGCAATCATCTTCAATAATAATAATAAAAACAACAAATGTAGTAAAATCATTATAGACAATATTTTTTCCTTTTGGAAGAAGCTTCCATGGTCTTACTGTACTTCTGCACATTAAATTACCTTCGGCTCACACAGTTCTGTTTCTTCCCTCGTCCACAGGATGCACAGCAGAGTGTACAGGGTCTAATGTGGATTAAGAGGCTAATAACCCAGTTTAGCAGATTAAGGGCTTGGAAAATCTTCAACAGGTTTCCACTCTGCGCTTGAAAAAGGTGCCATTTAACAATTCCAAATCAACCTGGTGACATCACTGCCAATGAATGATTTCTCCTCAAACTCAAACAGCAACAGTGTCACTGAATTCAACTCCATCACTTTACTGATGTCAACTGAGTTGAGGATGCAGTGTCAATAAATGCTATATTATACCTGCAAGAGTGGCCTGCTACAGTTATTAAACATAATAAATAACAAACAGTAATCATTCTCACCTTGGTCCGTACTAGCTTGCGTCCTTCTTGCATTTAGTGTTCTCGCCTCCATCCCAGGGCAGCATATGGGTCTCTGCACCTTTGTAATCCCTCTGCTTCTCTGTGTGTCTGTCTCTGAGTGTGTGTGTGTGGATCTTTGTGGCTAAACATTAAGCGGCTCTGTGTTATCGGAGAGAGAGACAGTGATGTCCCTGTCACAGGCTGAGGTCGTGAACCAAGGGACAGACCCCGGAAACAAACCTGGACCATCTGAGGAAGGAATTGTGTGTGTATGCATGTAGCACCAATAAAATTGATTTGACAGTGGCTGCATGAATAGTTTCTTTTAAGCACACAGTAAGCAAGCAAATGTGTGTTTTAAAAGGGGAACTTGGAGGTTATTGGTGAACCATGGTAGGTGGGTATGTCACAGGAGCTGCTCTCAAATCTGTTTTGGTAATACTTTATGAATTTGCAAACAACAGCTATAGGGTAAGAGTTATTGTAGGTCTCATATTGTAGGTATCATTATTATATTATTACATTAGACCTAATGTGTCAGGTTTTCATGAAAATAAATTGATATATATAATATTTGATAAATTGATATATATATACATAAATAAAATATAATGTGATCGGTTATTATAGTTATATAATAATATGTCATATATTATTGCATTATTAGCCTGTCTGTAAATATTGTTTTTAATATTTGTTATTTAAGCAGTTGAAAGTTTTGGTTGCAGTAAAGAGATTTATGATATGTAATAAAGGCTGCCAATAATCAATCACCTTCAATTATAAAAATGATTAACTAGAATTCACTCATTAACACAAAGAGCAAGACGAGCAGCCAGCACACAGATAAACACATGCTGTAGGGATATAAATATGAATATGGATCCAGAGCTCCAGCAGTAGTTTCACACTTGCACAGCATACAACGTACCAATAGAGCAGATGTCAGTCCTCACATGGTGCCATTGCCGAGTCCTGTGTGTTTGTTTTGTGTGTACTCTAATAAAACAGTTAGATGAATGCTGGAGTTCTAGATCAGAGTCCAGTGATACTAGCAAACACACCTATAGGGCTGGGAAGAGGGGACTGCACCGCTGTATGGGAGTCAATGACCATAAAGTTATCGAGCTGACAAAGGTTGTACTGTTCACACAGTGACAAGCTGGGCTGACTGTGTGTGTGTGTGTGCTTTGCATTGTTGTGTAATGAACTGTCATCAATGAGAGTTTGATGAGGGAAAATTAGCATCTTCTCTCTCCAGAAAGCTCCAGAGGGCCTTCACATTTCCCTTTTCAAGTCACTTATTTTCAGTGTTGGGTCGTTCTTGTATGACAAACTGAATGGATTCAAAGTAGGTGACTTCAGGTGAGGTGAACTGACGCAGGATGCAGTGTAAGTTGAAGTTGAGATGAGGAATGAGATAATGGAGAAAATGTAATAAAATCAGTCTAGTGTCAGCAATCTGACACTAGACTGATTTTAGAGGAACTTCTGTTTCTGTATTAATAATGTATAAAACATGCCCTAATTATATTAGGTGACTTCAAATAGCAGAAGTGACGCTCAGCTTCCTTTCCTTGGAACATATCTAACTCTCATGTTGTGGCAAGCCCTCAGACTTGCCCAGCATTTATACAGAAGAAGATCTCGTCACACTAGATCAGTTTACTGCTTGGAGGGGATTTGTGCGTGTTGTCTTCATTTTCGGAATATAACAATAAAGACAACTTAGAAATCTGAACAGGAGCGTGTCCGGGTCTTTCAGAGGATCTTGGTGCTGACTTCTGGTGAGTATTATTCCATTACCTGTAAGTGTCCGATAACTTTCATATTTTTTACTATTACATTATACTGTTACATTACAATATGAAGGTAGTTGAACTATTAAATGTATTGCAATACATGAAATGATTTTCTTTATGATGATGGCTTAGCGAACTGGCAGCTAACTGTAGCTCATATTTACTGTACAGACATCAGAGTACTATCAATCCTTCTTATCTGACTCTTGGTAAGAAAGTGATATTTACATTTGAATATATTCATTTCACAAAAGCAACATACAAATGATGTACAATCCAGTCAACAATAAATTGCATGTATTTCCCCAAAGGTCAAACTTTTGCCTTAACTATTTAATCCATGAAACATTAAGTTCTAAAACTCCCTTTTCCTCTTTTCTCTCCTCTTTGGAAGTTTCTGGAATCTGACAAAAATAAAGCGCTGTGGAAAAACCAGAGGGATCAAACATGAATACCACAAATGAAGCCTTCCACTGCATATCCATCCAAAACAGTGGGACTTTGTTCTTGCGTATTATGATGATCATTGAGATAATCGTGGGTCTGCCACTCAATATAATAGCTTTAGTGATTTTCTGTGTCGGCATGAAACTTTGGAAACCCCACACTCTCTTCCTCTTTAACCTGGTTATAGCTGACCTTCTGGTCCTCATCAGCGTACCGTTCCGCTTTGACACCGAATTCCGAGGGGAATACTGGAGGTTTGGAGAGGTCTGGTGCAACATCAACCTCTTCATGCTGGCTGCCAATCGTTCTGCCAGCATTGCATTCATGACAGTGGTGGCACTGGATCGTTACTTTAAAGTGGTCCACCCGCATCACCGCATCAGCCACATTACTTTAACTCAGTCAGGTTGGCTTGCAGGTCTGATCTGGATTGGTGTGGTTGCCTTTCGGATTCCGCTGATGACCATCAAACTCCTCCAGAGGGGTAGCCACGAAGGTCAAAACTTCTCCTGGTGTCGCAGCTTCAACGCCTACAATGTAACCCCTTTGGCAATAAAAGTACACTATGTGGCCTTCACTGCAGAGTTCTTCCTGCCCTGGTTCTTGTTGCTGTTCTGCTCAGCCCAGATTACCTACTTCCTGCACAAACGCCGAATGGACAAGCAGAAGAAGGTACAGAAGGCCATCCTAGTCGTAGGGGTGATCAGTTTGGTGTTCACCTTGTGCTTCATGCCAAGTATCGTTACAGGTTTGGCTGGGATGTACATCAGAGTCTTCCACCCAAAAGACTGCAAGTTGTACAATCATACCACCCACCTGTTTATGAATTGCATCGGCTTCACCTACCTCAGCAGTACTTTGGACCCTGTCATCTACTGTTTCTCTAGCACCATATTTCGTGACGCCTTCAAGAGTTGTATCAGCCGCCTAGGATTCAAGAAGAACTTCAGAGCTGCCAACAGCTCAGACAATTCCCCCTGAGAGGCAGAAATAATGAAATATATATGTTTTAATGAACAGAATATCTCCAGAACAAGGACTTAAGTTCAATTCTCAGATTGCTGATGTGTCTTGAGGAAGATGCTGAACTACTGACTGAATAAGGCAAACCAGATGAAACACTGCAAACTGATGAAATCATAGTATGTGTTTTGGACTGGGCTGATTAATGCTGCAGGGGAGTACTCTAAGAGGTAGAGTTCTGTCTGCAAGTATTGTCAGTCAGTGCATTTCTAATGTCCATAACATCATTATGTTAAATACAGTGACCAGTGAAATCCATACAAATGTTGAATGCTCAAACTATATAACATGAATGCAAACATAAAAACAACAACATGTGGAAGTGTGTGTGCTATTTCTTTTTATTTTGGATCTCTACTGTTTTCAGAGGTGTTTATAATAATGAAGAGATAAGAAAAGATTATATTAAAGGAAGAGACAAATACATAGCTGCTGAAATATAATCAATAAGCAATTCAGTCCTTCTTGGCTTAAACACAGTCAGAACTATGAAATATCATTATATTATTTGCTTTTTACAGTTAGATTATAGACTGTAACAATTATATTCAAGGAAAAGTAAGGACAGTTTTCTGTGCAGAACATTTACATGTAACCCTGTAAAACTGTGTGCAGGACTGTCTTCTATTACCATATACTTTTCAACTGGATTATGGATGCCTAATATGACTTATCTGGCAAGCATGCATCAAAGGAAAGGTGAAGACTGCATAATGCATGCTGAATGCATGGCTGTATGGTGTATGCAGAACAATAAAACCAAACACCAAATTAATGTGAACTAGTTCAGTTTTTTTTTTCTAATTTATTGTTTTCATGAGGGAAATTCTTCTTGTCTGTTGCAACTGGAGCATATCAATAAAACACCATGAACACACCAACAATACACAATAAAACACCATGCAGTACATCAGCACATAAGCAGTGCAGAAGTGCCAAAATGAGGACATGAAACAGCACTAACACACTATATTGTTCATATTTTAAATAAATATACATATATTTTTAGATTCAGAATCATACTTATTGCCAAGTAAATTTTCACATACAAGGAATTCGCCTTGGTGTGTCTGGTGCATAACAAAGATTAAGTAAAAAATAGAAGGAAGATAATTAAAAGTCAAGCATTAAATACGTTTTTAAGATGAAAAGATCGGTTTGTGTGGAAATACACAATATTTTCCAGGTTATGTGCAAAGATTCACACTATGTGGAATATCTGACATGTGCAAGATATCTATCAAAACATAGTAGGCCAATGGATGTTAAATAAAAGACGTGTGTTAATGTAACCCATAGGGTTAGTAGACCCTGTTGATGTAACTTGTAGGGCCCCTGGTGGGTGTAGGGCTCAGAGACAGAGTCAGAGGGGGCCCTGCTGATGAGGAAAGAGGTTTTGGTCCTGATGGACACACTACAGTCCCAAAGATGGCGCTGTTGATATACTTTAGCGAGTCGGTGCTCGTTGTTGTTTTGTTTTATTTATTTTATGTTAGTAACACGTTAAATGCCATATTTCCCCAAACGTGACGAAGATGTAACTTTTGCAAATAGAAAACATTGTCAGTGTTCTTTTACGACGTAGTTCTGAGTCATTCATTTAAGCTTTTCTGGCTTGATTATTAGGGAAGTAAGTAGTAATGAATAAGTGAATAAAAGTGAATACATCTTGGTAACGGTATATATTCGTCAATACAATTTGTGCTGTAGAACTGTGATGGTTTTTAGCGGATATCTACTGTGTCTTTACTACAAACGTGTTTTACTTTGAAAATATTTAGGACCGTGTGTTTCCTCTTGTCTCACGGTGACTATGAGCGTGACATCATAGATCCGACCTTGTCTTTTAACGAAGCTCTCTGGCTGCAGGAAGGCGCTGCAAGGCATGAAAAGCCAATACTGATATATTAACGTAATAATTTAGTGTCCTCCATGGCTCTGTTGGTATATGTATTAGCGGTTTTCTGTTCGACGACCCGGCTGACACGTTCACATTACGTTTACATTACACGTCGTGGAACAAATCATCTGTGATGTAATTATCTTCCAATCTACAGTTGTCTGTTTTCACCCTAACGTCAAACATGAACGTTTGTGTGGAGTAAAGGGTACAGTAGTAAAAAAGGGATAAAAAATGTCTCTGCGTCAGCTCTTGGCCTCCTGTTTATAAACCCAACTGCAAGGCAAAAGCAGTGAGCTCCAGTGGCGCAATCGGTTAGCGCGCGGTACTTATATGACAGTACACTGTAGAGCAATGCCGAGGTTGTGAGTTCGAGCCTCACCTGGAGCAGTCTTTTGAAACGGAATCGTGTCATGGCCGAATTGGCTTTATGTTGTATTATTAATAAAAGAAACGAACGGAGTACTTTGGTGTCACATTATGACCAAACATTCGTATACGTACAATTATACTGCTTTTGATATGAGGTACATGGGCATACGTCAATAAATCAATAGGATTATTATAGTGATACCACAGAAACCATACAAGATCCCTTTAATTATCCCTTAAAATATATTAATTATAAAATCATCACGTTTAAAATCCAGGTTTTTATCAATACAGTCACATTATCCATAACTTGACATTACATAAATAGTTAAATATCAAACTCACATAATGTCCAACATTATTCTTTGGATAGAATAATACTCAAGTCAAAATCTTTGTACTGTAAATTGGATATAAACAAAGTTCAGTCATTCCACACGTGCTTTTTAATATTTAATATTGATTTTAATATTACCAACAAGCTGTTTAAACATTTAATACAACACTCTGCCACTAGAGGTCGCTGTTGTCCACTGTTTTGAAGAAACTGTCTTTTTTTTTTTTTTTTAACTTTTTTCTGCAGATGAGACTTCTTGAATCTGACTGGCTGTCTCCTGTTTGAATGAAAACAGTCGGTCCTCTGCTCATCCCACTTCTACCCTATTCTCTCTCTATTTTTAAATGTATTTAAATATATTAATGAAGCTGTGCATTTTGGAGTGTGGTTGCTCCTGCACACATGAAGCCATTTTTAATCTAGCGGTAATGCCCATTAAAACAAAGAGTACAGTGAAGGAGGAGACATGATTGGTTACATGTATGAATGGAAAGATGGATGGATAAAGGGAAATATGACATGGTGTAAACCATAACTCGACACACACATGCACACACTGGTTTGAACTGTCTTGACACCGACGTGGAGTGAGTAAGATGCACATCACTAGCTGTCACAAGCTCAGGAACAGGGCTAATGTAGAAAACATGGTGTGCTTAGAGACCTCAACTTGCTCCATTATGATCACTTGAGGCCAGATGCAATGTGCATGAGATCACCATATTGCAAAAAAAAAAAAAAGTCAGGATCTGTGTGTGTGTGTGTAAGTGCGTGTGTATCAGAGTGATGGTTTGAGGTTCAAAGAGTACTTCATTACCCACTCGGGTAAAGAGTATTTACTCAAGTGTGGGATAAGGAAAGCTCACACATAAGATCTGTCTCTCTAATCTAACAAACACACTCTGTCAGTTTTCTGCACATTTTCATCACTGTCCCTATCATCACCACACCACACTTGTATGTCCAAACATTTGCAGAAGAGTCTTCTCATTCTCACTGTGTTGTCCCCCACCCCCGTCCCACAGATGACTTCTCTCTCTTCGCTTGGCTCCCAGTGTAAACCAGACTTCTCCTCGCAAGATGTAATTTGTTCGTACGCATGGTAGAATAAATGTGAAAGTGCAGAGTAAAATGACGAGCAAAGTGTGAAATTCAGTCAGTTATCATTATAAGATAACAACCACTAACATGCAGTTGGATGTATTTAGACAAAAGGAATTGTAGTTGTAATTGTAAAAAAGACTGTGCTAAAGCTAAATTCACAGCAATTTGAAATTAAACGTGTCACTCATCTTCGTGTATACAAAAATGTTAGCACAGCTAACAATGTTAGCAGAAACTTTTGACTATACACGGGGTCTACTGTCTGTCAACATCCAAAGTGGGCCCTACTGTTGAGTTTGAGTAGAGTCTAAGGCAAGGGTCTTCATCCAGGGGTACTGCAGGGGGTCTGCCAACTTTTGTCGTAATAATTGACAATTTTCACCATAATGCTGATGAATGTGAGGGTGCAGATAATTGAGAAACTACAAACAGCGGACGCATTTGCACTCCTATTGGATGAGTCAGCGGACATGTCCAAAGACGCACAGCTCTTGGTATTTAATAACCAATAATAATTATGCAACTTTTTTTTATCAATCATAAACACATATAGGCTAATGACCCAGTTTATAAATAAGTTATGGTGATAGATTTAAGTACAGGTTTAAGGTGAAATAGAAGTTGAATAAAGTAAATATAAAAGTTATTATAGGCCAGGCTTAAAATGTGAGTGGAGTCTCCTGTAGTAAGTAAAGGTAGCGTGGTGTCGGTTCTCAACACAACAAAGCATAAGCTAAAATATACCAGTGTATTAGCATATGCTCAAGTGTTTGTCTCACAACATAGTCTATACTGATGAATGTGTGGAGTTTGAAATTGTATTTAAATGTGGCACATTTTGCTGAACTATTAGCATAGAGCATTGACGCATAATTGAGTATGTTAAAGCTTTAGCATTACAGCTAGCCTGTTAGCACGGAGTCTTGACACACACGTTCACTGCATGGTAAGTCTTTGAGCAGCACAGGGACTGTTTTCCATTCGCTCACTCAACAAGCCATCCAACCAAGAAGCTGCTTCCTTCACATGACGGGAAATTTTCCAAGTCATGTTTTGTCTAAAATCCAAACTTTGTCTTTGTGACATTTCCTCATGTGACAGTACTGTACACTGCACACTTGTTTTGTTTCAATTATGTCAGAACAACCTGTGCAGAATTGTTATTGCTTTATTTGTTTCATTTGTGTCAACCAATGCATTCCACGAGGGACACTTTTTGATTGTCTGTGAAGGATGTAGGTCATCGTGTCTTTGTTATGATTTTAAAGATACATCATGCAAGCGCCCACTTCCCTCTGACAGAGACCAGAAATCAGGGCGTGTGTGCAGTATGAGTATGAGTGATGATGAGAACTGTGATGGGACAAAGTGTTCGATGGAAAAGGAAGTGTGGAAGAGTGTGTGAGGATGAGGGAGATCTACAAAAACTGCATGTCTGTGTGACGAAGGAGAGACCTGAGAATAAACAGAACCCAAAGGCATCGTAACTGCAAGTCTGTAGGTGTTGTGGCAAGACCTGTTCTCCTATCTCTGCCCTGATCTGGCCTGCAGCATTAATCACCACACACACACACACACACACACACACACACACACACACACACACACACACACACTGCTGCAACAGACCATAAATCAGTGCAGTCTTTTTGCAGTTATTAAATCATCACAGTTATGATGATTACACTTTCCATGAATTCAAACCAGCAGTGATTATTTTTTAGTTTTTATTTACCTGTTAAGACGATAAACTTTAGGTCAATTGCTTCCCACAAGAGTGTGGGAGGATATGCGCTGAAATTCTCACACAGTTTAGCAAAAACACAGACACAGCTATGACTGTTGAGAGTCTTTGAGCTTAAATGCAGCGTTTCAGGGTTTTGAAGGGAGCCCTGCAACACTATATTGAGATCTTTAGATCCAAGCCCGCCCCCGGCCCGTTACTAATCACGCAGCTATGTGTCACAAGCTGTAATTCACATCTGTGTTTGGTTAGTGTTCAGTCACTATCTAGCTGTCTGACAGCTCCCAGGCCCAGCTGTTATGTATTGTGGCCCGTAGGCTGTGCGCTCATTTACGTGTGAAGGTATAATTATTATCATTATTGTTTTTTCTTTTCCCCTTCCACTGCACTCTCAAGCCTGGAGCCACTTCGCTGATGAAGCGTCCGTCAAGTTGCCAAAAGGAAGTGATGTCATTTTGCCTGGTAAACTTTGAGGTCAAAGGTGTCTCTTGTCAGGAGGGGAGATGTGTGTATGTGTGTGTGTGTGTGTGTGTGTGTTGGATATAAACTGTGGTTGAATGAGTTTTGAGACAGACATGATGATGTTTGTTCCTAGGAAGTCCATTATGAAACTGTTCTTCTTGGGAAGGGTGGAGATTTTGCGGTCGAAGAATTCCCAGTGTACTGCTTTCACTTTTTTAACCTTCACTTTTTCAAGGCAACCTGTGAAATTCTCTCACACTTCATCATCTTTGGCAGCAACTGGTCACGATAGTGTTCTGTGTGTGGGAGGGTAATTGTTGTGTTATGTGCTGTTCACACATGCAGAACCAAAAGCTGCTTCTCATTGCGAAAGGGACATGGTGCTGCAGCCAGCGACCCGTTCAGAGACACTTATCAGCACTTAGAGGAGAAAGTTCAAGAAAATGTCACCTTTATGTAAATGTTCTCTGATACAACACCAACGATAGCCAGGCTCATAGCCAGGGCGGTCACACAGTTTGAGACTTCTGCTTGTGTGCATAGTCTAGTGGTTTTCATTTCATCCCCAGCATTCATCCCACAAAATGTCAACCCTTAATAATGACAGAAGGAGGCAACAAATGAACAAAATCAGCAAATCAAAAACAAAAGCATTTTTCCTTAACAAATCATATTCATTCAACTTAGCATCACTCCATCAGCTGGGTACCACACTTCACTTTGAACTAGTGTTGCTCTCTCAAGCCACCATACTTTCTGCCTCCCCCTGCATGAATGAAAAAACCTGCATCTGCATCAGGCCTTAGTTCAAGTTTTCTTTCGACTGTAGAATGGACTGATACTGCTTGTGGCTGATCTGGAAAAAAGCACCCACTACAACTGCTGCTTTCACCTTTTAGCCTCAGGGGGGCCCCAGAATGAGGTAAAGAAGACGCTGCACTAAAATATTTCAGTTTTTCAGACTTTTTTTAAAAGATATTTCTCTGGCCCTCTGGCCCTTCTACCAACTGAGCTAATCAACACCCCTCAGTCTGGGATGAGAGAGAGAGGGACTACCAGGGACTACCTCATGCAGTGGGTGGGACAGTCCCACTTTATTTATATATAACAATTATTATAATTATATGACTATACTTTCATCCTTACATATATTCCTGTTTATGTGTTATGTTCAATACATCACCCAGTTTATTTTCGTCGGTCCTATTGTGTAGTCTCCATCGTCATATCGTATTCACAGTCTGCAGTTTCATTCAAAGCCATTTGATTCAAATCAGTTCCACCTCAACCGACAGTAAACTAGTAAACAACAGTGAAATCTGAATTACACCCAAATTCATCAGTAATAATAATCCAATAATAACATGCATTAAGTGATAGTACAACACAGACAGCATTTTGAGTACTTGAGTACTTTATTCTGATAATATTCGTATCTTTTGAATATGCTACAATACTATACATGTTCAAAGGGTGAATAGAGGCCAGTAGTCTTTTCCACTTGGGTCTGCTTTGTCAAGCATAAATAACAAATGAAAGGTTACTGTAATTTGTGCTCTGTCTTCTCTCACAGGAGTAATGAAAAGTGAGTACAGCAGCAGGTGGCAACTGGAAACTTGTACAGTTTTCCAGGTTTTACATACTGAACACTGTGCTGAGCCCGAAGGGCCAGATGCACTTAAGCAGTGGAGTGTCTACAAGTGTGTGCAAGTGTGTGTGTGTGTGTGTTGAGGACAAGGGTGTGTAAGGCCAGTTGGCTGTCTTCCCTTGCTGCACCTCCTTAACCTAATTAAACATCCCTTCAACGGCCTGGGTCCTTTGCCAACTCCAATCACACACACACAAATACACACACATCTACAGTCTTCCTGGAAATTACCTGGGTTTAAAGGATTTGCAGCACTTCACTCTTCATTTGCGGACTCTTGGGTCAGATATGCGACATATTGTATGAATCAGTGTTTGTGTGAGTGCATATAGGTTCATATGTATGAATGTACTCATTCCCTTGTTTAACATCCAGGAAAACTGTACTTTACAACAAACCAGCGCAGTGTCTCACAACTTCCAGGAAACTTGGACGTGAAACTCCTTAACGTCTGTAACTTCCTATATCTTCCCAGCAAGGTTTAAAGCTTTCATTTGTCAAAGGAAAAAAAAAACAGCATGTGGAGTGTGATCATCCCAGCCAGAGATTTTGTTTGTATCCCAGCCTCCGCCCCTCTCCCCTGGCCCGGGATTCTGGCCTGGCGGGGCTCGGTGAACGACCACATCCTCTACAACGTGCCTGCCCATCCAGATAGATGTCACAAATAATGGGGGGGAGTGCTGGGAGTGTGTTTGATTTATGTGTGCGCAGAGTCCTCTGGAAAAGGAAGAGTGTGTGACCTGATGGAGGGCCAGGATCCCTTAAAGGGTCCTTCCTGAGAGTCTGAGCCAAGCAGCATTCTTGGCTGAACTGACCTGAACTCATCACAGAAGGAGAGCGGAGAGTTTTTTATGTTGTTAATACCAATGAGTATTTGTCTTGCTTTCACAGTTGCCTCTCTGACTGCTGCTTCGTCTTTTCCCATGAACGCTTTGCATGTGCAGATAAATGGACACAGAAGGTTTAACATCTCTAAGTTTGAAAATTCTTTAAGCCATCTGCTTCTACCACAACAGGCACTGACACGCACACACACGCACGCACACACACTCCCCTCTGGTCACTGTGATTTGTGTATTTGCACTTTGTTGCCACAACAAACACTATAATCCTCATTTTGGCACAAGTCAGGTGCATTTCATAATTTCTCTAAATGCTTAATGTGGACTTGACTTAATGATTTATAATGCTTCCATTGTGTCCGTTTCGCTTGCTGTGTAACGGCCGCAGAATGAGTTAGGTTTGGGTGGATTAATAAACAGAATGGTGACCTTTGATAGAGGAAGCAGACTGTCTGATCCTGTGCCATTGTGTGTGATTGTGTACTCTACCTGCTCAGCCAGCTTAACGTCACCACGGCCGGAAAAGGAGGGCAGGATGCCTGATTAGTGTTGAGTTTGTATATTTAGTTTGTGTGAGAGAATGTGTGCGAGTGCATTTGCTTGAGTATTTGTCTAGGCAGAGCCGCTCTGCGTATTTTAGCATGTGTTTTTATGAATGAATTCATAACTTGCTTTTTCTCTGATGTTTATACGCGTTTTTTTTTTTTTTTTGTGCGTGCGTGTATTAAACATGACAGCATAAACTTCTCTAGTATGTAGTTCTTCATTTGCAGGTGTGCTTTGTTTGAGCCAGGATTATCCAGGAAGGGGGTCAATTAGTACTTCTCACAGAGTCACTGCAGAATCCTTTGAAATGACTGACATTAGAATAGATATTAGGCATAGTATATTAGATATATGACTATTTGATTGTATCATGGAAACCAGTCTATTAACATCTAATAGCTCTATTACTTTGAATACAGAATACATAGTTGTTGAAGTATTAAAGCTGAAGAGATCTAAATGTATCCTGCTGATTATTCTCCATTTAGCTGCTCAGCTAACATTAGCTAACATTGTAGTTTCACTGACATTGAACCCTGAATTGCTCCTTGCAAGTTGCTTTGGATAAAAGCATCAGCTAAATGATTAAATGTGAATTAATAACCTCCGGTGCTCTAAGCTCACAGTCTGGACAGCACAGCTTACTCAGTGAACTAACATTAGCTAACAACAGCTACGATTCGCAATTTGCTTTACTGTCCTTCCGTAACCTCTGTAAGTCACAGAGAGTTGAGAAGATAACATCTCCTTAAAATATGATCATCATCAAAATAAATGAAATAGTTGGTGGTCTGTACTGTAAAGTACATTTCTCACAGGGGTTCCAATCTGCAGCCCACACTCAGTCAAAGTTACATATTGTTGCAATTCTTGATTTTCATTTTCATTGTTCAGCTGTCTAGCCAACAATTCTCTCTGTGTCTGGTCCACTCTCATTCTTCTTACCACTTTTGGCCACAGCAGGCAGCTGTTTCAGTGAAGAAGCTAAAAAAAATCTATTGTACACTACCTGCTCAGCACCAGACAGATACAGTTAGGAACTAGATGGTGAACATAGTGGAGCATTGCATCTGTACCATATCCACTTAAAATGTGATGACATGCCAATGTCGTGTTCACAAGCAGCCACAAACATTACAGCTCTAGCCAGTGTCAACTGTCGGTCAGTGCTTAAATGCTATCTTTGGTGGAGGCAGTCAACTAATGCTGGATTGTTGGCTAGTATCATCAGTCAGCAGGTCTGCTTGAACATCAGTCGTTGTCATAGGTTGCTTTGCGCAGTACTGGCTAATGAACATGCTACTTGCTTGCTTGCATGCATCGACAAGCTGGAGTCGATGTTGCATAATTTGGTCGCTTGCGGTGGGACATTTCTGTAATAAACCATCTTGGGTCGAGTGTGCACTAGTTTTGAATGAATGCTTACTGGTTAACAGTCCCAAATTTGATTTTATAGCTTGGCTAACTGCTGAGAGCTCATTAAATCTTAAATTGTAAAGCCAACTAGCGGCATCTATCCTGCCCTTGATTTTATGGTGGACAACTGGGAACAACAACGTTATAGTGACAGAATATTTTATGTTTTTTTAAGGGGCTAATTCTTGCAGTGGTGCCCTTTGGCTCAAACCCTGTAACTGAATGCAAGCTGAAAACATAAATACAGGCAAGTGGCCCATAGTCCTCCTCCCTCTCTGTCTTATGTGTTCTGCACATGGCTGCATCAGCGTCTCCTTGTAGGCAGACAGGGCACAACCAAGTGCATGTGTGTGTGTATGTGCATGTGTGTGTGTGTAGGTGCGTGTATTAGTCCTGGGGTGTTCTGTGGATCTGTCGGCGCCCAGCCTATCGCTCCCCGTGGGCACATGAAGGGCGGTATGGTGGCTGGGGGCTGGGAGCTGCTGACATGACCGCCCAGTTCAAAGAGATGGAGCAGGAGATGCAGGCAGAGAGCGAACAGAGAGGTCTTTATATTCACATTGGCTGAGCCTGGGAAAACTCTGCAGCCCCCGTCTTTGCCTGTGGTTACAGGCAGGGAGGCAAGTGGACTTACAGGTGCTGCATAGTGCTGCTCAGACTCGGTGATATGCCCAAAACTGTAATCTGTTGAAAAAGCTGAACAATATTTCACGTATTTCAATGAGAGGTGAGGGTTGACGGGTTGGCACAGAGTGTACTGTTGTATGTGAAAAAAAAATCATGAGCCGGTCTGTCTGAAATGTAGAAAAAGTGATCAATTCATCCACCAGAGTCCAAACTGGTGCCGTTCCTCCAACCTCTGAGCTCCGTTTCTGCCAATATTTTCAGTGCTTTATTCCCTTATTTTGCACTTTATTAATCAGAGAATTTTGTTTTTAAGTATAGTCACAACTTCCAGGGTGGTTTCTACATGTACTTGGAAAATGAATCATATCCATTAAGGCTGCTTAAAGAAAAACTGAGTTTTATTAATGGTAACAGCAGCTGACAACGGCAAAGTAGAAGTGACTGAAAAAGTGAATGAAAATATTTCTGTTGGACAAACGCTGAACAACTGGTGAGTATGAGTCTAATTTTGTACAAATGGAATATTATGCGAGATATTAAAGGTAATTTTACCGCTTTATTAGCTTTTATTGATGTGAGGCCTGGCCATTATTTGTTGACAAGACACTATTTTTGTACATTATGGCATGAGTTTCAGGCCATAAAAAAAGATGACACCCCAGTTCAGAGAAACCTGACTTACATTCAGATAAAAAAAGAACAAAAACCAAAAGTCAAAAATGTTTGCAGTACATAAGACATACAGAACAACAATAGACAAAAAACAGTCTCTATCTCAGTCAGGGTGCTGGAGAAAAGGTCAGACGTCTCTTCATCATCATCACCATGAGGCAGTGCTCTCATTGGTTCTCCTCTTGGCTCTCACCTCCGACACTCCACGCTGTTATACTGTGCAGTCCATGCTCTCACGCCTGGCCGTAGATGCTGTTATACTTGTTACTCTGCCATCCAGCCCTGCCCAAAGGTGCAGTGCAACCATCCACCGCCCCCCCACTCCACACACACACACACGCGTCCAGCATTTTTTCCTCTATATTTTTAACTCTTTTTAACATATTCTTTTTCACGACACCTTCCTCAGGGCCGACTATGATAACACTTGTTGCCGGAGCACGCTTACGTGTACATTGGCAGGGCCGAGCAGGTGCCACTCAGCAGACCCTTGCTGTTTTATTAATAGTGTTTTATGTTTCTCTGCAGATGGCTATGAATGTGGCTATTCAGCAGAGGATGCGAGGAAGGGATGGAGTGTAAAGTGAAGGAAGCCGTGTGAGTGTGTGTTTTGTGAGGACTGTGAGGCTGGTATGCTGCGCCAGTGTCTGATTTGAGCGATCAAGGGGGTGTTAGTTGTTTTTGTGTGGGTAAAGGGAGGGGAGAGGCTGACATCACTCCTTCCAGTGCTGAGGGGGTTGTTGTTGTTGCCATTCTCAGCTCAGAGGAGCTCAAGCCACAGCTAAACATTTGTATGGAACTTCACATCACAGGGGCTCTGTCATTTCCTACTGTAGACTCACACACACACACACACACACACACACACACACACAAACAAGGACGCAAACACACACACATGCTAGGATACAGTCACGCAGACTAGCATACACATTCTCACACATACGTAAGCATGAAAAAAGACCAACGCACTTCACACAATCACACACACACACCAGCGAGATAATTTCCACTTTAATTACAGAGAGAGCATCGGCCTGACACTGCTGCATTATCACTCCTGGTGAAACCGCCAATTATGGCTCAACATCAGCTGTAAATCTGCCCATCTTAATAAGGTAAAGCTGGGTTGGGGAAGGGGGTGCGTATGTGTGTGTGTGTGCACAAAGGTACAGCACAAGTAGGCACTTGCTTGCACATGTTGCCCAGACTCTGGGCTTAAACACATTAGGCTGCATGCAAAGAACATGCTTTCAGGGGAAATTTATGAAGCCTGACAGCACAGTGCGGGTGAAGCAGTTATTTTCACTGAATGGAGTTTAAAGGTGCAATCTGGAATTTATTTGAACCATCCACACTCATATGTGCACTAAAAAGTTTGACTTTGGGAAATAGCTGATGGGAAATAAGCTTTCTGTAAAACTTTGTTAAGCCATAGTAACTCGATACAAATGTCAGACATATGAACAAACCTTTGATGCACTCTATCACTCTGTTTTTTTTGGCCTTGTATGAAAAGAAGTGCATTTAAAAGTGACACAGAAGTTTGATTCTAAAAAAAACACTGTAACCAAAGCAGCGTGACAATGATTCAATGGGGAAACCAGCAGACTTTAAACTAGAAAGAGACATTTAGAGACTATTTTATTTGAATTAATGCAGAGGAGCAATGTTCTAAAGGTGAAATCCTCTAGGTTTTCACCATATCAGTCGTTATTGATAACAGCAGAGCCTTTATTTGCCGTAAAGGCTTGAAATTACATACATTACAGTAACAAAGTATGCATGTACTGGACGTGGTGTGAAAGCCAGAGCACACTTCATTTCACATTTCACAACATGGAAGACATCCCTGGATTTCATGGAATTTCCTGATCATTTTCAAGGAAGTTTCCTGGAAAGGACTATGTCATTTGATTTTCATTACAGGGACAGTGTATAACTTTTACAATTCACTTTAAGATAGACCAATAGTTCGTGAACGGGAGTCTTTTAGTCAATGCACTGCAGATCATTTAGTTGTGTTGCGTTTCAATGTTTCCGCTAAATTTGCTTTCAATTAGAGTTATTTGATGTCATAAAAAAGGCAGTGCATGTTATGATTGACAGCTGAGGCCTGCTGAGACAACATATGTATGGACGAGTATTGTATCGATTTTGTGGCTCCAAATGACATCGCCAGTGCAAGATGGCTTCACTAGAGTGTGAGCAAGTGGACCTGTGTCGTCCATCGTCATTATGTTGATGGTCTAAACATTCGATTCACATACAGTATATGGCAAACAAATAATCAGAATAGTCAGTATCATAAACAAATTACATATTTTCTTTCCAGGCAGGCAACATTTGATCATGAGTTCAGGCATTAGGCAACACTTTAATACCAAAGCCACTCACGGAGTGAGGAAAATAAGTGGTTAAAGTCACATGAAGTGATAAGTTATGCTGATGATGTGTGTTCAGACCTTCTTCTTCCCTATTTGACTGAAGGTGTTGGTCGGATCAAATGAAATGAAAACATTTCCGCTTCCTTTCCATTTCAGCTTGGAATGAAAACATGGACTTCACCCCCCACCTTCCTCCTGTCTGTCTGTCTGTCTGTCTGTCTGTCTGTGTATGCGTGTGTGTATATATTCGGTGCCCAGGGTGGAGATTAGGCCTGGTATTAATGGGATGTCCCTTGCTGCATGTCCCCCCTCTCCTCCCTCACATTCCACTGTCCCAAACATACACACATACACGGCCTCATGTGACCCCTCTCCACCCTGCCCTACTTGAACATACACATGCACACACAAACACACACATTCCCCTTTGGCAATGCTTCACTCCCTCCTAGCTCCCTCACCCTCCCAGGCCTTTAGACATCAGAGCAGGCCTTCCCAATCCCCCTTTAGTAAGCATCCAGACCTGTTAAACCAACAGACGGCCAGGTCTATTGTCCCACAGCTTGATCTGGAGTGTGTGTGTTGGTTTGCCCTGGACGGTAGGTTAGGATAACGTTTGGACAGCATTGGATCCCCTCTAATCCTCAAAAAGCAGAAGTAAAGCCAAGTCCAGGACCTCCGGCGCTTTCAGCGATACACCCTCCTTCACCTGCAAACGTGCACGCAAATGCGCCCACACATACGCTGTTATGAATACCACAGTGGACCCCGTAAGATCAGCAACAATGTCTTTACTTTAAAGGCGTGGTCACACCGGAGAGTGGCTCCTAGAAATTTATCTGTGCATTTTCACAAAATATTTGGTGCTGCTCGCACGAAATGTTGGTGAAGTACTGCAGCACGCGAGTCAACCACTCACACGCTAACCACGAGCAAGCTTGTCAGTTAGTAATTAGGCAATATGACAAGAAAGGGTGTGTTTCACCGTCATTATTGGCACAGCAGTGATGCGGTCAGGACCGAGGCGCTTTCTGGTGCTACCAAGATCTTTTTTTCACAGATCTTTTCAAGACGTAACAATGCAGGGTCAGGACAGGTGATAAGTCAGGTGTGCTGTCATGCTGATTTCAGCATATCCGAAACGTCGAGTCGACCGATCAGATTGCTCGGTCAGAGCTACTTGCTGTGTAATAAAATTGTTCTAACAATAAATTCTTTCATTTGACTCTCTCTGGCTTTCTGGAGTCAAAGTTGACACAAGTTGAAATTCTTGCTAAGAAATTAGTGTGGATTTACTTTGGCCCACAGGCAAATCCACCGATTACTGCGATTCAATGGGAGCGAATTGATTTTGCCACAAAAAATGCTAATGTGACCAGGCTTTAATAGATGTTCTTCAAATGGGATAGTAAAAACTCACATAGACACACACGCAGCCTCGTCTTACCCCTGAACTTTAGCCCTAACCTAAACCTAATTCTATTTTTAACCCTGAAGCCAGGTCCAATTATAAGACTCATTACTCAGTATATTATGAGAAAGTCCTACCCCAGCATTTGAAAAGATGTGGCTAACCATCCTCGGAGGGAAGAAGAAATGCTTTCTAACACCAAAAAGAAAACATCGAAGAGAAAACCAAGAGATTCACATTATTCATACTGGGCAAACAACATGGAGTCATTTCCACTATATGTCACTCCTGTAATCATCATACCTTTCATTTCCCACACTTTCAATATTGAATGCCTCTCAGGCTTCCTGCTGTCATACATAATACATGATGTGCATTCAAACGGCTGTACATTCAAAACAAGCTTTTATATCCCCCCTGCCTCTTCTTAACCTCCGGCTCCAGAACACTCCTCTGTGACTGTTTCAGAGGAAAGAGTTAAGCCGTGGGGTGTAAGTGTAATGCACACTGCCCCTGCGAATTGACTTTAAACGGGGGAAAGAAAGTCAGAACACGGCAGACGGTTTTGATTTATGGGAGCAGAACCACATTTGATATTCATTTCCGCAGCTGTGGCCAGCTAAAAAAACAGCCCGCAAATAGACCCACACTGACAATGGCGCAGTGTAGCCTTCCAGTGTGTGTGCGCGTGTGCGACTGTGTGTCTCAGAGGCTGCGTGCGTCAGTCCTATTTTAGAATTGTTTTGGGGCTGTTTCAGTCAAATTCACCGCAGATGTTTCTGATTCACCAAACACATATAATAAGTAATTATTGAAAACACCTTTCGGTTGCCCAGGGTTTGTGTGGCGCTTCATTTTGTGTAATCGAAGCTGTGGTTTTTCAGAGAGGCGCAGGATCCAAGAGTTTAAAGCCAGCAAAACAGCCCCGCAGTCAGAGTTTCCTGAGAGAAGAAGAGAGAAAAGGGAGCTTAAAGAAATAGTCCCCATCCCGCCTCAGAGAAAAGACAAAAAGAGAGAGAGAGAGAGAGAGAGAGAGGGAGGAGAGGGGGGAAGCTCTGGAGATGGAGAGATGAGGAGGGTAGGATCAGCAGCAATCGTAGCCAGCCAGGTGGGAACAGAGGAGAAAGAGGTTGCTCATTGTTTGGATGAAACTCCAGCTAATGCTATAACTATGCATGAAAACTGCCAGTTATAACACAAGCAAGATTTCCTATGCCTTATAGCATCAAGAGAATAAATCTACAACTGTTAGCAAACACATCATGTTACCAAAACAGAATATGAAATGTAATATGAATATGAAAAGTAGGAAAACTGAAACATTCATGAAGTGTCAGAAGCAGACTGAAATGTGAATCACATTTGAAATTCAAAACATCTACAGCCTATGCAAGCCCGTCTCATCAAAGATGCCCACTGTACTCTGTGTGACTGACTCCTCTGGGTCACGGCAGCAATTAGAATGGTGCGGTTCTGTGATCAGTGGATTTTCGCTCATGAGGATGAATTCATGCGAGTCATTTGCATGTTGAACTTTGGCAACTTTGATTTTGGGGCTTTGCAAGACGGTCTCTGTCCGAGAGAGAAATGATCCTGAAATTTTTGGGATGGTTTGCAGTCATGAGACAGAAGTGGATCGCACGAATAAATCTTTTGGACAAACTGTGATTTTATTGTCCCGTATAGCAGCCAAGCTTACTAACCGACAAGCTTGCTCACACCAGACTGATACTAAGCAGGCCTGTTGTTTTGGAAAGCGTCTCCTCTCAGTTCAATAACTCTGTATTTAATGAAATGATGAGCGGGGCAGGTCAGAGGGCGTACACAAGATGTTAAAATGAAAACAGAAAACCTGACAAGCTAACATAAAATATCTTCTTCTTCTCGGTAAAATAATACAATCCCGAAAACACAATGCCCGGGGCGGGTAACAGCACACAGAAAAAATATATCAAAGCACAGAGAGATATTGTGACTGACCTATTTCGTGAGGGCGCACGGATAATTTCACTGTGCCACTTTCTGTCGTGGTCAGGCCTTTAAGGGTGTTTCTCAGTTCCCAGGAAATGTATTTTAGCATCAGCTCGTCATCTCTTTATATTAGATGTACTGCCGCTGCACATTTCCACAGTAGTGCTGCATTCACTTCAGCGCCGTGTTTGCACAAGCTTACATGTCTACAAATTGGTGTCTGCGATTCAGCGTGAGTGTCTGAGTGCTTGTTCTGTATGTGGGTGTTTGTGTTCTGCGTGTGTGCATGTCGTTTAAAGAGAGAGATCGAAGGGAGGAGAAAAAAAAGAGAGAGAGAGAGAGAGAGAAAGAGAGAGAGAGAGAGAGAGAGAGAGAGAGAGAGAGAGAGAGAGATTGGAGACAGGATGGGGGATGACGGGCTGGATCTGATTATGGGTTGGAATGGCTGGGAGGGTTTGCGGTGCAGAGCTTTCTCAATAGTACATTCCTGTGTGCAAGCTGGGGCAGGATCCACAGCTACAGGCCGGCCTCTGCCAGAGGGATTGAGCAAAAAAAAAAAAAAAAAAGGACAGCGTCAGAACAAGCAGCAGGTCAGGACTCACATTTAGTAGGCCCTTGCTAGATAGCAAGATAGAAGATGAGTTATTCACACATCCTGCGCTGGCCTCCAAGATGGTGGAAGGCGGTTTAACGGGCCTGCTGCTGTGTTTGTGCGAGCGCAGTGGATCTTTTTCGGAGGTCTAAGGCTGGAACGGGGGTTTATTGTTTCTAGACGCATCGGTGAATGTTGAATTCACATGCCCTCTGAAACTGTCAACACTGAGTGGAGTGACCTTTAAAGAAGGAAGCTGACTTTTTTTAGAGGCCCAGAGGTTTGTGTGGGCCAAGGATTTGTATATATGTGTGTGTGTGTGTGTGTGCGCGTGTGCCAACAGGAAATGTCTGACAACTGTACAAATCAGCACTTTTAAAAGTCAACAGCTGTATGCCAGCGTGACCCCTCAGTACTGGAAAATTCAAAAGACTCACCTGCTAGGTCGAATAAAATGTTAAATGTCGCCGATTGGGTGCTTGGCATCCTTCCCCTCCCTTTTAGACACACACAGCTACACACACACACACACACCGGTTAACAGATCAGACCTTTACCTGTCTATCATTCCCACTGGGAATAAGCCAAATGTCTATCTTTCCATTTAGTCTTGGGCTAACTGTCTGACTGGCTGTTTATACTTGTCAGTTAACGACAGACTGTTTCTCTTCCTGTCTCTCAAGATTCTGCACTCTCTCTCTCTCCTTCTTTCACACACACACACACACACACACACACACACACACACACACACACACACACAAACACTCCCTCTGCGTCAAGTTCAGGCCGAGGTTTTGACACGAGTCAGTGAACAACACAGAGGTTCCCATGCTGAAAGCTGATAAGGAGGCCTTCCTCCCACTGCCAACTCCTCTCTCCTCGCATGTGGTGCTAGGCAGTGTGAGTGTGTTTTTTATTTCTCTTCGTTGAGTGTGTGTGTGTGTACGCGGGCAGCTGGGAATGGTAAGTGGGAGGATGAGGAGGGTGATGCAGACCTTCGCCCAGGCCTTTGTTCTGTCTCCTACTCCTGCCGCCATCGCTGCTGATGGTAAACACCTCCACCAAGTCACAAAAGAAATCCCACCCTCCTCCTCCTCGCCCTTTGGTTTGATTTACTACACGAAGGAAATAACATTAACTTATCCGTGCCCCCCCTGCCCGCTCTTTGTTCACAGGTTTGTTTACTATTCTCTGTATGGAAAATCCTTCAGGAATGTGAAGGAAGTGGGCGTTTCCTCCAGTAGCCTGAGTTTTAATGAGCTTGGGTGGAGGGGAACAAGAGACGGGAGGATGGGGGTGGCTGTTTCAATATCCCACAATGCTTCAGGTAGTCGTGCAAGCGGGGTGTGTGTGTGTGTGTGGAACTGGCTTCAGGTTACCTGAGGCAGCGGGTCATCATTCCTCTGGCGGCATTAATTAAAGGGGTTAGTCCAATAAGTTAAGCTTCAGTCCACATCGGCAGACACATGCACAAGATGGATCTGACTCTGAAGTTGCATTAAGGGGCGCCATGGTAGCTCACCAGGTGAAGCACGTAGCATGTATCAGGTACCAAGGAGTCTGTATACAGCAGCCAGGACTCGAGTCCAGCCAGGGGCCTTTGCTGCAAGTCATCCACTCCGTCCTCCCTGCCTTTCATGTCCTTCTCTACTGTGCTTTGTCCAATAAGAAACAAAAATGTTCCAGTGTAAAGAAGAATGCATTCATTTATTCCATTCAGCTAGCCCTGGATGATAATAATGATTAGATAACTTTGATACCTTGGTCCAAATATACCCTAATTTCTATTCTAGTTCTTGCACTATTGACACATTATGAAATAAGGATACCTTAAATATGCTTAATAAATACTTTTTACAGCTAAATAAACAGTATACCAACTTAAGATTAAGTTGCAAAGGTTGAAGACAGTTCACCTAGTCCATGTTCCCAATGTCAAGATATCAAATATACTTTCCAGCCGTGCAGTTTCCCTGTTTGGATTTTATTTTACTGCTCTTGTCAACCTTGTTTCCAGCAGCAGAAGGCAGTGAAAAACTCAAATAAACCAACTGCACGCTACCTTCCCAGCAGCAAACAGCAGACATACAGAGTTAGTGAGGAGCTGTGCGTGAGCATAGTCTGATATTGGTGGAGATGGAAACTGAGCTAAAAGGAGAACAAGAATGTTGCACTGACATCCATCAGATGGTCAGAACTGACTTGAAATGAATGCTAACGATGATCTGAACGTCGAAATAGGCAAGTGTTTGGTGACACATTAGCCATAATAACTTAATTAGGTGATAATATGTCAATGTTGTGCTCACAACTTGTTTCTGCTGTCCTCAAGTGGCCAAAAAATTTAAGTTAGCATAGACTGAATTTCAAACTCTGTTAATGAACAAGTAGTAATGGGCAACATGACCTGTCAATTGTAGGAGGTAATTCACTAATTCAGCCTGAAATTTGACTTCAAAGCATATAAATCTAAATGAAGTGTTGAACTAAAATTTTACAGCCCCTTTGATAAATTTAAACTTATGAATCTTATAAATTTATGTGTAATTCATGGTATTTTCAGGTGGAAACTAAAGCCATTAAGCTTCCACCTGAAAATACCTGTTAGCCTGTGACTGCCAGTTGCTCACCTTTGGTATTATGTGACTGTTGTTGTGTTCACCTTTGACCCCCTGCTACCAGTAAAACACACCTCTGTGATTACACGCACACACACCTGTGGTCACCTGCGGCCTTCCTCGCTGACCTTTGACCTCCTTAGCTTCAGTAGCGGCATTAAAACCTGCGTCTCAAGCTGTTTATGTTCAAGTGATTATATGAAAACAATCCAGAGGAGGAAAACATGACGGCAGCAGTAATAATATGAATAATACTATTAGTTCCTGGCACCTACGCAGGAAAGAAATGGAGTGCAAGAAGTGTTTGCAAATACAACAGGTCACAACCTTTCCATTGTAAGCAATACTTTGCTGGATGATTCTCTCACGCCCACTCTCGCCCCCCTCACCCCTCCACACACACACACACACACACACACAGCATGGCCCTGTGAAAAGGGGCTGAATCATCTGTGCTAATGAGGGCCTTAGATTTCCATGCCGCTCTGATTCTGACTGTGTCTGCGTCTGCCTTGACCACTAAAGAGCTCCAGCTGCCCACAGAAATGCCTACAAGGGGATGCCTGCCTCCTGACTCCATGTGCTCTCGCGTGTGTGTGTTTATGTGTGTGTTTGACCAGCATGAAAAGCACATTGTGTACCTCTTTTGTGTGTGTGTGCGTGTGTTTGTGTGTGTGTCTCCCTCCCAGCTAGCAGTAGCAGATGCAGTGGCCTCCTGCATGGCAACATCTGAAATAAACCTGGTTGGAAAGTATTTACTTGGAATGACCACCAGAAAGTTTGGATAATCCCAGAGTAGGTATACAAAAGTTGCACACCACTTACCTGACGTGACCTGCATTATCCCTGTGGCATGAAAAGAAACCCCCGAGAACGACTGGCAAACATTACAGGTCTGGTTTGAATCACCTGTTGCTGCAGCCCATCCATTTTAATCTTTGAGGTTTCTGCATTCATGTCACTGCAGTTTATGCTCATTTCAGCTGTTTGCACACGTGGACCGTATCTGCGCAGTGTGTGTGTGAGTCGTTGAGGGAGGGGGTCTAAATCTGTGTGCACATGTCTGTCTATCTTTGCAGGTGATGATCTGATCTCAGGTGTTTGCGTGTGATTGTGTTTGAGGAATCCGGCCCCCCATCTTCCAATCTGTCCATCTCTCAGCGCTCTTGTAGCAGCAGATGAGTCCCACCCTTCTACAGCAGGTGATCACAGGACTCCGTTTTCTGTTTTTATGGAAACAGGCCTGTCACACTGGTATGTGGCCTGTCTGTTAACACCCAGCACATGAGCACCGCTGCTAAACAGTGTTTATCTGTTTATAGAGCTAGCTGCTGTTTCTTTTGGGGCTTCTTGTGATATTTAGCAATGTAACTTAATATTTAACTTCACGGCTAGTAATTATGTCAATGAGGGTGTAATTCCTTGAAGAAAAGGACCTAAAATCCCATAAAACTTGGCTTTCTGTAACATTTGTCTTATTTGAATCTTCCAACTCTTTCTAAACTATCTCCAAACAAAACAAAACGTTCAGAGCCTTCACATTAAATGCTAGACCATCAAGTCATTAAGATGAAGATCGAGCATCTCTTGCTCCTCAGACAGGCTGTGACTGACACTCTCCTCTCAGCTCTTTTAAACTGGGGTGTTTTTGATTTACATCCACCAAATTCCAGCTCCGTTACACACACCACTCAGACTGCTCAGATTAAACGAGGCTAGCATGTAAACATAAATCCAGTGTGTCTGAGCGCTAGGCAGCTGTACATAACCACAGCAACATTTCTACAGCCGTTTGGCTTTTTTTTTTCTTGCTTCAACTCAAAGTCTCTAGGGAGGAGGATTCAAGTAAAGGCTTGATTTGGATGGGAGATGTCATCTTTAATAAATATCAAGCGCTGCTCAGACAGACGATTCGCCGCTCGAATGTATACAGCGAGAGGCTCCCTCTGTGTTTGTGGTCGATCCTGCAGATAACATGTAATGGTGGGGTTAGGTGTGTTTTAGATCAATAGGATTACTGTAATTGGCTGGCTCGATTGCAGGGACAGAATGGTCTGGATGTCACGGCTGAACAGACCATGACCTAACAGATGATGGAGTTAAACACATAGCACAGACCGCGTGTACGGTTGCAAATTGAATTCAGGAGACGAGGAAAACAAAACAGCCTATAATCTATTTTGAAACGCAAACAAGAGTATGAGCATGTGTGTTTGTCGTAATGCTTCAAGCAGGATGGTGCTTTGAAAAGAGTGAAGCAGGATCGGTGATAGCTCTTTGTTGTGCATCAACTACTACTGCCGTGACATCCCCCAACACACACACGCACACACACATACTCGCAGGTCCAGAGCCAACATTTTACCACAGTGTTTACCATTATCAGATGGGTCTGTAATCTGACCTCTCTGAGAGAGGAGGACGAGGAGGCAGAGAAGATACACAAGATGGATGGTGGGGTCATGGTCAGGAGACAGAGGGACAGGGATTGTAAGTACATGTGGTTCAGGTGGGTGGTGGCAGTAATTGCTACCTATAGAGCCCCCCCCCCGGGGGTGAGCTCATGATATGAGCTGTAAATGGGTGTTGCTGGTGTTACTGGAGGGCTTGGGGGTGTTTAATTAAACCAGTACATAAACATCTTGACTCCAAGGTTCTGGGTATAAAATGAGCAGCTAATTGAAAAGCTCTGCCTTTCCTGCTCCTTTTCCTTTGTACGATCCAAAACGTCTTATTTGTTTCTACACGTATGAACGTGTACTGTCACGTATACTTTTTCTTTAATACCAGCGAGGTCAACAGTTATAGATCAACTTTAGGGATCTCGGGGATTAGGTGAGACTTGTACTTGTGTGCGTCCACACACACACACCTGTAATCTGTCGGTCTCATCACCACCTAGCAAACTCTGCAAACTCGTACTACATGAAAGACTACATTATTATCAATGATTAACCAATTTCTACCCATCTGGACTCCACATACGTGGTCTCCTTCTGACTGTAAAATGTAAATAACTCATGCTGTAAGGGCAAAAGCATGAAGAGAGGTTGGTAATAACAAGAAAGTAGCCAAAAGGTCAGTGTATATCTACTGTACTTGACTGCTCATTGTCTTTGCTTTCCCAACTGTAAATTCTTAGCTCTGGGCGCAAAGGCCCCATTTCAGTTACCCCTGACCCAACATCTCCTCCCACCGGGTCCCACAATGCAACTCTGGTGCCAGGGGAAGTGTAGTTTGGGTTCATGTTTGTTTCATTGTGTTTCCAGCATGCCACATCCACAATGGCATGAAAGACGTCTTGCTGGGGGAGACGGGTGAGGGAGGAAACTCAAGCAGCTGGAGCACACTGGGCCGAGCGGTTTTCCATTGCTAAGAGAAAAATGTTTAACTTTGGTCTCGCTGTATCATAACAATAACAACAAGAAGGCAGCTTTTGTCACAATGCTTTCCCTCGATTCCGAGTCTGTCACCGCCTTCTCACGTTCACAGAGAGACGTTGTTGTTGCCTGTTTTCATCGAGCCATTCTGAGTGTGTCCTTGCTTCATGCCTACGTCACAATGATTTAGGTTCTTCCTGCTATTTGGAGAAATAATGATGTGATAGTATCAATGAGAAGCAGACAGAGGGCTGGAATACAAGACCACAGACTGAGCTGACATTTCCTCGGATTACGTTGTTGTCACATAGTCATAAATATACAGTGTACAACATGGCTGACAAACAAAATGGCAGCAGAACTTTCTTGTCCTTGTGTCTGTAGACTTTCCATTAAAAAAAAAGAAAACTACCAGAAAGATTGATAGAAATTTTAAATAAATCATGGTGTGTTGCAGGATACAGCAGTGTGGAACACAACTCCTTATTTGACATGAAGAATCATAAACTCTGACCTAAAATGAACTTCTTATATTGCAGTAGATAATTACAGTAAATTTCCTCATTGGCACCAGACAACACAGTCATTAGAAACCATTTAAAAAAATGACATTAAATGCTGTATACAGAACGTTCCTGTCACTGACATGCAAATCTGCTCTCTTCATGCTGGCAGGTTATACAGCAAACATGACCCAATTCACCTCAAGTCTCACTTCTATAATGTCAAGGGTGAATGACTATTGTTGTTGAGGTTTGATTGATTTAGGCAAATCACAGCAGAGGGTGTTATTATGGGTAAGTGAGTCATCCTCATTGCGCCAACCGCAGGCCTGTTCATGTCCCAGAACATCAGTTGGTAACCAGTAAAGTCAGTTATGAGGCGTGAATGTGATGTGACAGTTACACACACACACGCCGTATGTGTGTGTAAACCAGAGGTGAGTGTGTACAGCATTGCTCAAGCTTTGTCAAGTGAAGCTTTTAAACGTGTTAAAAGGTGTTATGAGGATGTGTTAGCTTGATAGTTGGCAATAAGAAATAAATAAATCGCTAACAGGGCAGGAAACAAGATATAAATCATCTGGATAAATGTCAATAAAGCTACAATTTAGTACCATGAAATAAGCCACAACACCACTTCAATTATTAGTTATTTTTATTCTAATGCAAAATACTTGATACTGAACCCTGCCTTTAAACAACAGAATTAAAAATAAGTACTGAACACTCACTGAGGCGAAATGTGATTTATGTTCCTCATGGTTGAACGATTACACTCCTTTACACATGAATAAAGACAATAACAACAACCACACCTGTCACTAGGTTACTTAATGTTTAATTTTCTATTTTCATACAGTAACTGTCACTTCAAGGACAATAATCAGTCTAAAGATGCCTAAAATCTTCATATTGTTCTTGCCTACTCTTTCTATCTTCTTACTACTTAAAAAATCGGTAAATGATATTGGGGAATAATTATTTCATTTGTATTCTACCTTACATTGGTGTGAGGGCGTGAGGATGTGTATGTGTGAATATTTGTGCCTGTGTATTGTAAGTACATAAGTAGTTTCAAATTGTATTGTTAATGTGTGTTCTACAGGAGAGATGTTAATAAAAGACAAAAGTTTTATACCTGCTCATCTGTGACTCACTCTATATAGGATACAAAAACATTGCAGTGCAAACTTCAACAATCCACGGGAGTCCACTGAAGTCTCTCATTGAAGTTGAATTTCAAGTTAAATTATATTTTTTATAAAACACATTTAGAATAATGAAAGTTTTCTTTGCTATGCTTGTGCCTTGCATCTCTAATTAGGGCGCCATACTGTTTGAAAGCAGAGTTTGGGGTTTCACTCTATTTAGATTTGTGGATATACATCCAACACCTACTGCTATGTAATTGACCTTATGTATCACAGGCTTGTTCAGCTCAACCTTCCACCTGTGGCTTCCAGAGAGGGCATAGTTAAACACAACACATCTTACAGAAAGTGGCTGCAAAACTCAGATGTTTAACTTCAGAATCCACTAATCACTGATATTTTAAGGTCAGGGGTAACTCATCTGACTCCCTGAGTCTGTGTCTGACACTCTGCAGTTATAAAGCGAGAACTGATTGATGGGCAAGCAGGAGCAAGCTCCACAGCAAGCATCAAGTGAGCCCTAAGGCAACGCACTGACACACATAGACAGACATACGCACATATTGTATCCATCCACGCAGATTTATAGCTCTGGTTCCAGAGGCATGAGTTACTCGCTGTCTCCCCTAAGACGCAGCCACTCACCCAGAAAATAATGACTCTTGGAGTGGCAGTCAATCATTGCTGCCCAGAGAACATTCAGTTCCCCTGGAAAACTGCAAATTTATGAGAGGACTGATATTATCTGGGTCTCCCTTAGGATGTACCCACACAATCAGGCCCCGAGGAACACTTATATCTGTCAGAGCACTTTGGTTGCCGTATTACCGGTATAAACAAAGTATTAGGAGTTGGGTTGAGGTTACAGAAATACGACTGATCACACAATCATCTACGAAACCACTACTATTAAACATGTAATTAGAAACCAGGTTTAATTGTTTCTTCTATCTTATTATCAGTTGATAAAATATTTCCAACCTATTTCCTCTTCATCTTGTGTTGCCTTCTTACCTTTATGTTGGTTTCATTAAATATGTTGGGGTTAAATATATATTGCTTAAAGACATCCTAATTAGGATTGGGTGTCTAGGGCATTGCACTGACTGCCATTGACTGACTGCCATTAACAGGTTGGAACATGGGCCAACCTGTACTACTACTAACTGAACTGCTAGTTCAGTAACCACAGATTCTGTGTGTAATTGTGGTTTTGCAGTGCAGCCATCAGGTGTGAGTGTTTGATCCACCCCATTCAACTGCTGCCCTCAGGCTAACTGCTGTAAATAAGAGTGGACTCTTAATAAATAGCTTTGTCCAATCTTACCCTTTGGTAATTATTCTAATCTCCAGCTCTCTGAAACATGGTAGTTCCTTAGTCCTCGCTTAGGATGTCGATGACAACATTAACCACTTAACATAACAAAGCAATCTTTAAATCACACAATCTATAAGTATAATTATCTTAAGATCCCGGCTCACCTTGTCTGTCATGATGACTCACTACCAGCGGTGACGCATTAGCCAAAATAAACCTGCTCTGATTGTTTGCAGATCAACCAGTCTAATTAAACACGAACAAATCCAGTCATGTGTAAAAATCCATGCATGGAGCAGGTTGAGTCTTGCTTGGCCTCACCTACAGCAGAGTTCAGTAGCTGCATACTCTGGCTGGGGTGTTTTTCAGCAACTGGGATTTCCTTTCTACTTTAATGGAGCACGCAGTCTTTGGGAAATAGACCTGTTGGAAAGAAGACATCATAGTCTCACATGTCCCAATAAATCATGTGGTCCGGTCGTCTATGCTGTTGACTCATATGAGCCTCCAAGCTAGATTTTTAGCATACTCTGTGGTTAATATGTTGATATGGTTAGTCTGGAAGTTTTGCTAAACATGAAATATGACATACCTAATTAAGCTATCAATGTTGTTTCAAACTCAAACTGATGTTAGGCCAAAGTGGTCCCAACAGAGTCCTAAATCCAGTATAGCTATCTCTGGGATTCATGCCAGACCTCTGATGAATGGCATGTCAGGCACTGATCCAATTTTTGGTGCCAGCACTGCCCCAAAGCTAGCCTATGCGGCTGGGTTGAACTGATTCTCAGCAAATGCAGCCAAAATCTGAACCCATAAAACTTCCTCAAATAGGCATTAAAGATTAAGTACACCCTTGGATTCAGCTGGGACCCTCTCCTCCAGTGTATAAAATGCAACAGAGATGTGAGGGTTGGGGCACAATTATATACACAGACTGGCCGGATCACTCAGCACACTCATGGATAGGACCATGCATGTCTCGTGCTGGTAGTCAAAACTAAACAGCCACGAGCAACTATTCTTGGGATCTCTTTGTCCTCACTAGAAGCACATTCATGCCATTTCAAACAGTTACTGTGTCTGTAGATGTGTGTTAGCAGCCCTCTGCAAAACTGTCCAGTATTTAGCCATAGCCCTGCTGCTTCTCAACCCAAGTTTCTAGTAAAATCTTTAATATGACACAGTTATTGGCATACCCATGTGTATTATTTGCAACCACAGAAGAGAAATGAATATTTTGTTCGTGTCTTACATTGTCTTTCAACCATCACCAATGCTGTTATTGTTAAAAGCTATGTTACTGTTACGAGCCAGGCTAAATTAGCTTAGGACCATCTAAACCATTGTCCAGAGCCATTATTGTGTCAAGGTTAATAGTACAAGAAAACATTCAAAACTAATTGTAAATGGGAAAATGCCAATTATTAAAGCTGTGGGCTATAACTCCCAAATTACCTCTCCTGCTGAACATCTGATCTTGCTCAGTATGAAATATGAAAATGAGAGTGGATCATGATCTTGTGAAATCACTGGCCATGCCCCCATCAATCTGCTTTTATACTGAGCATAAAGCTTTTTCCTCTAATGACATATCATGGTACACACAGACATTTCAGACAGAATCCTTCTTGTATTTATTCACTGGCTGGAGACACATCTTGGCTGGCTATCTGAGTGTACATAGCTACAACCTTTATGTAATCGTTTTGCGTGAAGCATTTCCAAAAATCTGTCTCTGAATAATACCATTTGCGTGTGTTCACTTACTTATTCTAAACCATTAGCATGATGAATGTTAGTCTGAATGATATTTACTCAAATTTAATGGAATCGTTGACAAGATGATACATCGGTGTGTTACTGTAACATACTAGAACAAAATGTTGCATTAGATAGCCAGTTTTCATGCTTCTCAAAATCTAGTAGACTGTGGGAATCTATCCTACTCCCTGTGTCTATGTGTGTTAGGAGGTTGCAGTGTGGAGACTAGTGCCCATGCATATGGAGACCCACTTTGCCAATGGTGACAGAATCCGTCAGCGTTAGCCAAACCCAGAAGGAGATAGAATCAGTCAACGCAGGCCGAGCCTGGAGAGAGACAGCCGACTTACTTACTCTCTGCTCAGACCCTGAAGTCTCCTTTTAGAAAGAGGGGGAAACACTTTTCAGCAGCTTTCACGCTGCATTTCCATAAACTGAGCTTTTTTCTTGAATCATCATCACCATTATGGTGAAATAACAAGTAGTACAAGTAGAGAGGTTCACCAAGGTGTTGTGTTTATAAGGCCTTGGTTCCTGTTTCACACCTTTGCATGTTAAAATGTCTATTTGTATGAGCTTAGTATGTGTATTTTTGTGAAATGAGAGTGTTAATATGTGAATATTTGCATTTTTTTCTTGTCTTAGTGTGTGTTTCTGTGTTAGTGTGTCAACGTGTGTTACCAGCAGACCAGCGGTATGGCTGAAGGCCCGATCATGAGAAGCAGCAGGATGACATCAGAGGACAAACTGTACTCATAACATAATAATGTTCGTTTCCACGTAAACGGACGGCCACTTTTGCCCTGTCTCCATGGCGTCGGCCCTTCATCTCCAATCAGCGCCCTTTTATCATCATCGCCTTCAAAGAACATCGTCCTCCACGCAAACTGTCCATTTCACACCGACCTCCCTATTCTCTCCATTTTTTTTTTTTACATCTTTCTTTGTCCTTCTTCTTCTGTTTCTCAACATCTGCCTTTTTCCCCTCCTCTCTTTCCATCCCTCCCTGTCTGTTTCTCTCTTTCTCTTCCTCTTTCTCCCTTCGTGTTGTTAGTGATGGCTGTTTTTCTTGGAAGGTGAACAGGCTCGATGGTGGTTTGGTCCCAGTGACACTGCACATTTTCCCCTCTTTCTCTCTCTTCCTCTCTTCCCTTCCTTTTCTCTGACGATCTATTCTTGGCTGTGCGTCCTCAGCAGTTTATAGGCGTTGCTCTCCCAAGGCGTTACGCTAATTGTTATTCCATTTCCCCATCACTACATCACTCCATCTGAATGTGTGACTGGTCGAGTCTGTGTGCGTGAGTTTGCCTTTTTCTGCTTGTGATCATTCAATCAGTTTTGTATATTTGTGCAAAAAAGTGTGTTTGTATGTACTTCCTCCTGTTTAAGTGTGTATGAGTGTACATTTATGTTGTCATTTTGTATATTTATATGTGGGGTGTCACTTATCGCTCCAGCATCTCTGGATTTAGGAAAGCCTGGCATGGTTGCCAGTGTTCCACAGCGAGTGGGGCAAGTGTTATGTAATTAGACCTAGTTCTATGGACACTGCAGATGTCTGTGTGTGTTTCAGTGTGTGTACGTGTGTGTGGGTGGGTGTTATGGTTAGCTATCCATCTCCAGGGCATCTGCTCTCCATTATGTTTTAATGGATGACAGATAAGAACATGACAAACGGATGCAGAATGCCTGAGAGACGCCTCGGTCGCCCCACTGGGGGAGCTAGAGACTCACGGAAGACAGGATAAGTCTTCTATTTTTCCATCTCTCCTTCACTCTCTTCCCACCAGGGGCCCAAAAAACTAAGCCAAATAAATTTTTGACGATAATTTTTATGATTTGTGTTGGCTCTGCTTCGATGCCAGATGGGTGGGATTTGCCACATAGAACAATACAATGAGTGCCAGAACTATTAGACAATCATTTGAAAGTATTTGAAAGTCAGTTTGTTGAACTTCTCTGTGGCTGGCAACTTGACTTGACACTATTTAAGCTGTTTTAATGGTGTAAGCCTCACCAAACCTGCTGGTACTCCAAGCAGGTTAAAGCAAATGTTCAAAATTAGTTGACCCAGGTCTGTTACCCTTTCTGTCCTTTCTCATTTATATCATAATTCCTTCCTTCTTCCTTTGACTGTTTTTCTCTCCCCCAGTTTTTCAGTCACATCTTACAGCCAACTAATAAAATCTGACACTTTTTGTAAAGGAGAGACTGCTTGGATAACACGTCCATGGCAGGCTGACAATCCCATGATAAAAGAGAAGTTCACACTAAAAATCACACTGCATCAATATTGCACTGACACAATGCTGGATTCACTTTACTCACTTCAGTTATGGATGATTCTCATTCCGTGTTAGTTTAATCTTTTTATGCTGCCATTGGTTTATTTTTCCAAACTAAAATCTTGTTATTTTGACCCAGTGTGAGAGTTTTAACTCAAAACTTTTATCTTTTATCTTATCACAAATGTATTGTTAGTTGCAAAAAATTATATGCAATGACACTAAAAAGGGAAAAAAGATATACACATATTATTAATGATCAAGAAATAGTGATTTTATTTCCAGAAATACCAAATAGTAAATATGAAGCTACAGTTAGCAAATAGCTAATGCCAAGTGTTTATACTAAGCTAGTACCTGACAGTAACTACTTGCTGACATACAAATATGACAAAATGTGAAGGTTAAGCTGGACATCATTGGCATTGCATGGGAGAAAAAACAAACTCAAATTAACTGAAATGATAATGTGCCCAAAAGGAAGCATGTTAATGAAAAATATGATAGGTCCCAGGATTGACCCTTGAGGAACTCCAAAGGTCAAATACACAGACACTATGCTATCGATGAAAAAAATGACCAATGCGAAGTAGATGATTCAAGAGCTACACCAAATATCCCAACACACTTTCTCAAACTATCACATAAAATATTTTGATCTGTGGTGGGCCTACGTACATTAGAACTAAGAAGCTTTCAACACAAGACGTCACTTGTGACTCTAAGGAGACCTACCTCTTTGCTCTGCCTCTGATGGAAAAGATAAATACCCCATCATTCGCCTTCTTAGGTTGCTTCTTTCCCTTATTTTCTTCTCCTGGATCACCTCTCATTTTTCCAGATGGTCTTTTCACACTCACATTCATTTTGCTTAGACAGCAGGAAGTCAAGCCTGTATGGGACACTGGGACATTAATGTGTCCCCCTTGGATGCAGATCCACCCATTGGAAATTAATTGGAACTCTGGTTTCTCTGGGATCTTCCCAGCTAGCATTGCCAAACTGACCACGAAGCCAGCAAAATGAGTTATGGTGTAGCTGACCTTGATTTAACTGCTTTTTGCTCTGCTACTCAGCTCACTGTTTTCCCTTTTCTTATTTTCTTGCCATAGCGGAATTTAATTTCCAAATGTGAGACAGCTTAATCTTGATCTGGCTTCACTGATGCTTGGTTTAGCGTACAGTATTTTTATCAGTTGTATGTGGTGTTATATTGCAACCATAAAGACGTGTCAGAAATTAAATTCTCTCACACGCTCTCTCTGTAATCCCCTCCCTCCTGCTTTACCTCCACTCCACCCCCAACCAACCACAGTCTGTTTCTCATTGCCGCTCTCTGTTTGAGCGCCAGCATGCGTCAGAGCATCCCTGTGGCCTCTTCAAATAAAGACAGTAATGCATATGACTTAAACCGAGTGCTATTCCAGTAACCATCTTCCTCTGACACAAATCAGGTGCACTAGTTGGACTCCTGTCCTGTGTTACGACCCCTCTTTGAGACTGTCAGAGTGGGGTCCGGGAAACAACACAGTTTATGACTGCTGAGTGTTTGAAATGCAACACTGCTCACCGGGAGCCCATGGGTCTTCAATTAAAGCCTAGCGCAGAGATGGAGATGATGCAGCTGAAAACCAGCCGTTCCAGTTCTCAAGCATTACAAAACATTGAAAGAATGGCTCAACAAACAAGATTCGATTTCTTGCAAAGAGTTTAATGAGAAAATTCATACCAATCATATCAGTAACATTAATATAAAGCTGAAGCTGACAGCTAGTTAATTTAACTTAAGATTAGAAACATGGCGAGACAGCTAGCCTGACTATGTCCAAAGGAAACAAACTACACCATCCAGCACATCAAACTAACTCACTAATTAATACTTTGTGTATTGTTTGTTTAACTCATACACAAACCCCGGTGGTTTTATGTGCCGGATATAGTTTGCTGCATAATTCCTGATGAACCCACTGACTGGTGTTTCCAGTCTTTATCCTAAGCATACAACAAAGAAAGAAAGTGAAACTAAACAGAGATGAAGGAGGGGAAACTTTCACAAACACGAACAAAGCTCACACAGAAGGAAATTGCTCCAGATTCTGTTGTACTATTCCATAACAGACCGACCTTCTCCTAACAGGGACGCTTCAAGACCTGCCAAATATGTGGTCTGACAATTTGGCTTGAACCAGTCCTGTTTGTTGGCTGGTGCTATGACTGAAAAGTTTTACATCAGTGGCAGTAGGGTGTTGTGTTGGAGGGAGCCTTGTTAACTGTATGTGCATGCATGGATATGTACCTTTACCACTTGTAGCTACATGTTTCTGTGTTTGAAACACACAATGACCTTTTATTGCTGTGTCATTTACACTGTTAGGTCAGCATCTGTATGTGTACCTTTATGTGTGCTTTGTGCATGTACACAGAAGAAGTCCTGTGCAAGTGTTTGTGCAAATCTGTGTCAGTGCGCACAGAATCACACTTGTGTGAAAGTGTTTGTGTGTTTCTACACTTAGTGATCATGTATTCTTGTGTAAGTGTTTCAATACTGATTGCAACACATGTAACAGGTCTGGACTTCAGTCAGTGAGTCTGTGTGTGTGTGTGTGTGTGTGCTCGTGAGTCAGAGTTTGGAGGTGGGGTGAAGGTGCTGAGAGACACTAAATCCTCAAGTATAGACACGGACCTGCTGGAGCATCGCCAAGGACAAAGGTAATACTCTTTCCTGTCAGCACACAGACACACACATAGTACTACTGTGAGAATCCTCTGACAACTGCATCGATTAACTAATTGATATATTACCAGCTCAAAATTATGAGAAAAGTTGAAAGCACTAATGACAATACCCTAAATCAAAGGTTGAATTAAAAGGGCAAAGAATAACTCGTGTATACTGAATGACAGGGTGCTTTTTCACCACAATTATTCTGTTTCACCATCAAGTAACAAAATCAGCATTTTTTAAAACAAACTGGCTCCCAAATAAACACTAGAGATGACTGTTCACAAAAAGCCGGACACCGTCACATAAAGATGTATGTCACACCTCTGTATGTTTGAACTCAGATTAACGTCTCTGAATTTGTTTCATTGTTTCCTACAAGTAACAGTTACTGAAAATTATTTTTAAATTTTAAAACTGCAGTGGTTGAGATCCTCCCTGGGACACTGTCACTCGACGGCCACTGGTGCTCAGCCACTCTGTCTTATAGGTCTTCATTAATAAACTCTATTAGACAAAAACAGTTTGCTTGTGGAGTACCCCATGGCTCTGTCCGTAGTTTTCTTTCTAGGTCATATTATTATTTGTTATTATTATTATCATGCTTATTATTATCAACTTTTGACACTAACATACACAAATACACAACCAGACAGAAAATATCCTCATATGACAATAGCAATCCTCATCATTTATAACACAGTGACCCAAATGACAGGCGCTGGCTGCCTCTGAGTCTGCTCACCATTCAATCAGCCTGTCTCTGATTATTGAGTGGTGGGCGTTCTCCATCTTTTGTCTATGGTGGTTGGAAATACAGATCCTTGATGAGGCAAAGCATGAGGTAAACTTTCTGGAGTGTTTATAAAGGGGCTATAGGGGACTTAGGGAGGATTAAGCAGGATTTCCAAAGGATTGGTTTGGTTAATAAATGCAGGCTTGTTGGGTCCTGCTCCTGAGTGACAGAAAGCGAATACTGGTTGGCAGGGAGAGCAACACACGCATGCATGTATGCACAAACAAAATCCGTGCACATACCTCTGGCATGCAGTTGCTGAGGTGAAACCCTCAGCTACGTTTCAGGAGCACTCTTCATCTGATAGCCCTGCTCATAAAATCCAAGAACAGATCAGTGGAAACTGTACTGGCGTGCTCACACACAAACACGCACACAGGCGTACACATCTGTAAAGTATCATGGCCCCCCATCCACTAGGGAACTATCGCCGGGCTCTTGAAAAACAGACAGCAATCACCATCTGAGAGAATGAAAAGCAGCAGAGCGTGTAAAGAGAGAGGGGAACTATAGGAACAGGAAAATACCGCAGCATTAGTTTGTACTATCTTAAACAATTGGTTGGAACCCAAAATGGATCTGGGATTTAGCAGTGTTTGTTCCACTAGTAAAGGAACTCCAAAATGTGTCAATGAGCATGTTTTAGTTCATTCATTGAAGGCGGCAGGCAGGAGTTTTTTCCCCACGCACTTCAGGGAAAAACAATGTAATTTATCCCTCCACTTCCTTGGAGTGTTCTGGATATTCTCACTGAACACAACTGCGACCTAATGTATAGTAAATATGATCATATGTAAACAAATCTGCAATATGGGTGTTTGTTATCCTATATAGTACTGTGAAGTGGGAAAATGTTGGGTGCATCACATCTGTGATATCACCCCGAGGTTTCTGAAGAGCAGAGTGTGGTGACTCTGGCCTGTTTCTTTTTTTAAAATCTGAAAACGTCAAAGATGTGGATCGTCAGTGGACCTGAGGTGGGCTGAATGACGCCTGGACACTCAGCTTTAGCCTGTCAATGAAAGCAGCCATCTGTTAGTTATGTATATCTTTAAGTCTTAATATGATATATAATATGTTTTTTGTACCAGGCTGTAAACATTATTTCTGCTGTGAAAATGGAGATTTTGAAATAGGGAGATCGACTTATTCTGTAGCCAGCCTCAAGTGGCCATTTGAGGAACTGCAATTTTTGGTACTTCCACATAAGCTTTACTTCACAGCCACAGAGGTTGCTGCTTGGGGTGCACCTGTTTCTTGAAAGTCCCATAGATGTGAATGGAATTCTCATGTTAACTGGCTGACAGGGTACTTCCATGGTTTGAATCTGTACAAAACATGAACGACTCTTTTTTTGTTGTTTGATGATCTTTTCTTAAAAAAGTATAAAAAAGTATATGTACATGGAAACGTAAGGTGAGAGGTCAACTACAAATCTGCATTTAAGCCATAAAACATCTCATTTCTTAGCTCTGAATTTCTTAACTGAATACAGTTAAAATTTTGCCCACAGCTTGTTTCAATAAAGGTCTTATTTGCGCCTCTGACAGTTTATCTTCAGGAGGTATTTTCAACCACGACTGCCATCTCGCGTGTCTGCCAGGACAGATACGCTCCTGTTCCAAACAATACAGTACACGTAACAGCTCATGTTTCACTCACGCTAAATGCACATAAACATGCCCTCAGGCATTTTTATGCTTCAAGTCTATTTTCTTCAGTTTTATTTGCGTATGTGATTGTTTGTTGGGCTCTGAGCGTTGCCAAATGCAGATGACGTACATTCAATACTGTGCCTGAACACATCCAGTGAAGACAGAGACGGGGCTTTCTCTACGAAAGATCTGCGTGCTCCCACTTTCCGACTCCAAACTCTGAATATATGTACAATAATCAAATGTATAAATATTTAAACATCAGAGTTTGAAAAGAGGAGATGGTGGTTCTCCAACAATTGAACTTAAAAAAAAGTGATACACACCAAGTGAATGTGGAAAAGTTTGTGTGCTGTGTTTATATGTGTGAGTGGATGCTTGCATGCATGCATGTGGTTAGATTTTGTGGTCCACTGAATACACATAACTCAAAAAACACACTCGCACTTGGCACAAAAGACCCCAGGACAGCTGTGATTGGCTGCAATGGGGCACACTGATCCACATTAAATCCTTACGGAGGGAGAGAGAGAGAGAGAGAGAGAGAGAGAGAGAGAGAGAGAGAGAGAGAGAGAGAGGGGAACAAATGAGATGGATGTTGGATGCTGAAAAAGTACATGAAACGTAGATGGAGAGAGACAGACATAGAGAAAGATTGAGCCAGACTGAGAGCATTCCTGATTTTATTGTATATGATGTAAGTTACTCACCTCCTTAGCCTATTGACCTTTTGTCCGATACTTAAATTCCTTAAGTATACACACACATACACACGCACACTTCCTCCCCACATTTTGCAGACATCTCTCAGCTGGTCTGGACTCCAACCAGCACTACTGACTCTTAAAGTAAACACACTGCTGAGATATTTCAATCTTATCACCATCCGCTCTCGTCCATTCAACCCCCTCTGCCCAAAACACATACATTACACACCTACACACACCATCCAAACATGGACCTTCCTCCCTCCCCTGTTGATAATTCTTTTTTACAGTGTTCCTTGGAGTGTTTTACAGTAAGGGATTGGCCTTTGCATGATTTAGGAGGCCTTGGGTTATGGCATCGCAATAGCAACCATGCCACATATTTTTCCTCTCTAGAATCAAGTGTTACACATTAGACATAAGACATGCTGGTCTACCGTTTGTTAACAACAACAACAAAAAACAAACAAACAAAAAACTATTAAAAGTCAGTGAAGTGAAATGACATAATGCAGTTATCTCCACAACACAAAATCCTTCAGTTCAGTCTGTGAGCACTAGACCAGACACATTATCTCAAGATGCTTCTTTCAAATGAAGAGTGAGATCATACCCCCAACTTTTAAAAAATGCAGCAAGACAAGCAAATATTGTTGAATGGCCAAAACAGTCACTTGACCTCCTTTTAACTGAACATATTTCATTTGCTGAAGACTGCAAAATGAACAGACCCCAAATGTTTGCTGATGTTTGAGAGGTGCATACCTAACAGTCACTGATTCCATCAAACATTAAAGTAAAAGTTAACACCAGCTGGTGGAAATAGTGGAACATTTAGCTGCTAAAGATCCAGATAGTCCCCCCAAAAGGAGTGGAGACCAAAACAAAGCTAAAAGGAGAGCAGATGTTGAACATATTTGCTAGGGCCACAAATATGACTGTAATGAATAATAATTTAGCTCTGCTGGATTGGATGCACCTGTTTGCCACATCAACTTCATAAGGTGACAAAAAAGCCAAAACAAAGCAGTATGCAGCTTTAAACATGATGACTTTAGTTATACTCCACTTCTGGAAGGCAGCTCATATTTTCTGGAACAAAATCCACTCAACATTCTGAATAATTTCTTAAAGCTCTTCATTAATGACTAACATTTGTAACTGCAGACATGAGCTTATTTAAAAATGACACACTCATTTCAGAATTTTTACTCACCAACATTTGTCACGAAATATAAAAACTCTCTGACAAGCACAGATAAATAATCACACTCTACCTTTGTTCAACCATTAAATCAGTTGTTTAGACAGTCTCAGCTTTTTGTCTATCAACGCATTGCTTCTCGCGTCCTGCCAAGTTTCCACCAAGAGAGCTGCGTCACCTGCTGACCAGCTGTGTCATAAGCGATACTGAGGAAATGTTCAGTGGCTTTTAGATAGCTGAAAAGACGTCATCTCTCATTGAATCATCTAAGAGAAATGAAAGTTTGGGCCAAAAGCACTTTTTGTTCTTCTTTCCCCTGAAGATTTGCAAAAAAAAACTCAGGATCTATGAATGTGAGATCATTCAATCAAAAAAGTGTCACAGGAGCTAAGTAACATGGATCATACACACTGTGCCACACTGGGGTATCACAGGAATAGCTTGATATTTTGTATATATTTATATATAGTAGTTTACAGATCAAACAAAGGAGACATAACGTGTTAGTTTTAGAGTTTTACATGTGCTGAAGACAGATTTCTTTCTTTTTGTTAACCTTTGGGCCTATTTCCAGCCTTTATGCTAAGCTAATTAGTTCCTGGCTCCAGCTCTGTATTTTTTATACAGATATGCATGTGGTATCAATCTTCACATCTAATTCTCCCCAATAAAATGAATTGTTTCCCAAAATGTTCAACTGTTTCTTTAAGGAGTTTCTGTGATGCCCATATCCTGATTAGCAGCCGTAACATCCAGCTATCTGAAAGCATTCGATTTGGTGTCTGCGGGAGAAGCCCAAACCCTTCCCCCGTTCCAACATGGGGCTCTATCTCACCCACATAATTAGGGTCAGATCTTATCATCGCCTCCCCCTGACCTCCCCTCCTCCCTCCCTCGCAATCACTCCGCCTCTCTTTCATCTCCTCTAAAAGAATGCTTGTTTATCTTTGGCCCTCTGCAGATAGGACAAGAACAAAGATGCTTTTTGTGGTTATGTTTATGCGTGTGATGGAGAGAAAGCACACACGCATGGATGAAGTTAAAAAAAAAAAAAGAAAAATAGAACATAGGAAAGCAAAATGCGTGTGATATTTGGCGGATGACAAGGTCTGTCTGTTTTCAATAAATTTCTGTTGAGCTCACAACACCAAAATATCACTTATGGGATGGATTATCAGCAGTGAAAAAAGAACTAGTGCACACACACACACACACACACACACACACACACACACACACATGTTTACATAGACTTATTTTGACAGGCGTAAATTTCAGGAATCATTCCATCATCCCCTCCTGTGAAAAAAGGAAAATATTTAGGTATAAAGAGATGCTATTAAAGGCCCGGGGGGTGACTTAGTGAGTGATATGGAGGCAGATGGAGGGAAAGTGAGAGAGAGGCACTGTCAGTAATGTGTGTGCCTTTTACTGCTGCTGTCTGATGCGTATTTAGCTGCACTGTTTACTCAACAAACTACAGGAAAACAGCGCTAAGTACAGTTTTTCATGTCAGGGCTTAATTGACAGTTTGTATGTGTTTGTGTTTGTGTGTGTGAGGACCCTCACAACGCTGTCACTGTAGACGCTAACTGCTAACACCTACTAGAGCGAGCTCCCAGTGTGCGCACTTTAAAAAAAACAGTCTCCATATGAGATCGCGAGCACGCTCGCATAATCCTTAAAATCCATCTTTTACACTGCAAACACAGAATATATTGTATGGAGGAGGGGGTATTGTGTGTGCAGGGAAGGAGCCAACCAAACCAAGAGTGGTAAAGACCAATCATATGTGATCTCCATCCCTCCACCCTTCCTGTGTGTGCATGTGTGTGAGATGTGGATATCAGGTAGGCTCTCTGCGGCTCCCATGTGGAGGGGATGTTTGGATGGAGGGAGTGCTGATGGAGGAGAGACTGAAGGAGGGAATGGGCGTGTGGGGGGGCAGAAGAAAAATAAGAAACAGCTGGCTGTACTGAGTCGTTGGCTTCTTGTCAAACAGGGAGGGAGGAGAGATGGCGTCACTGAGCACACTTGCATGGACTCGGTAGAGTCCATGCAAGTGTGCACTATATTCTTGACATGCAAGAATATAGTCTTATATTTATCATATATACATGTATTTACTTGATCTTCAGTCCTATAGTTCTTTAAATACTTTATAATATAATAATATAATATCTTCTGCTCCATTCTTAACAGTTTTGTAGCTTATGATCATTGGCTCCACAGCTACCCAGGGTCCCTTGCGGGGATCATTACAATTTAAACTCATCTGACGTTATGTCTCCCAATTGAGCAGCTGTAACTTTTTCTTCTGGACAGACTTGTGTTCGAGGATTCAGGCCTCCGCCCAGCCATTAAACACCCTCCCTGGGTTGGCCCGCTGGGAGTCCTACATCCCCGGACCTCAGGATGAGGCCCACCGTTACGCTAGAGGCTCAGTCACGAGCTTTATGCTGCTCATCCTTTAAAACCAAAGCGCAACTTATGACTCACAAGAAGTGTCGGACTAGTGTGTGCGTGCACTGTTGAATTAAAGTGGCAGTATTGATTAGAGGAAAAGCATATCTATTTCATCAAATGAATGTGAGACAGAAGTACTTCCCCCGTTGTTGTTATAGCAATGTTACTTCTGCCCAGATCTTAGCAATTACTTTGTGAGTACAATGTTATCATTACTGACAGAAATTATGGCCAAAACTATTGAAACGAAACCCAAATCAGATAATGGACAGTTGCCAGTAGGCCTGTGTTTCTAGTCAGGCCAAAATTGGTCCTAATCAAAGCCATACATCAGCCTGACTCATAGCCGTTTACTGTGGGTGTGAACATCGTGTGACTTTACAACACCAAATCTGATATTCCCCTTTTGAGGTTTAATTTGATTAATTTCAGAACATTAAACGCTCCAAAACACTAATTTCATATGGAAAAAAACATCATTTATCACACAGCTGTGTAGCTGTGAATTCAAGATCCTTGTTTTCACACTCCATGAATCATCTTGTGACTCCTTTGGGGATCGTGAACCCCAGATTGAAAACGTTAGTGGATTGAGGAAGTAACTGAAGGATAGAGAAAATAAATGGTTTGTGTTGCAAGGTTCTTGGATTCAGAGCGGGGACAAAGAATTGTGGAATGACCCCTCGCCCCTCACAAATCATAGAGGAGTGTGAGTTTGGTCCATTAGCGGTCAGTTTGTAGTCATAACTCAGGGTTCAGCCTGTACCCCCCCCCCCCCCCCCCCCCCGACTCCTACCGCCTTATTTTTACTCCTCAAGACCCCTACACCATACCCCTCCAACCCTCCATAATCTGCCCCACACTCAAGCCTATAATTTGGGTGAAAGATTCAGCGGCTGTTATTTTTATTGAATTCCCAATAATGTCGCTGAGATTACAGTTAAGTGCAGATGACTGGAGCTCGCGGCTCTGTTGCGGGAGCCATTGTGGGGCCAGTGGGATGCTGAGACTGGTGCCAGTATGGGAAGCATGGAGGTCATTGGCTGGTTTTTACACAGCGCAGGGGAAAACGCAGGGCAACAATCATCACATTTATAGATGGCTCGCCGCTCTCTCTGGGGCCCGGGCAGACGCTGCCAGGTTTAAAGCCAGCCAGCGGCTACTGGCCACTAATAAAGGGATTTCATCCACAGGGAGTTGTACAGGCCATAGTATAAAGAGTGTGTGTGCGAGAGAGAGAGGATATGTGTGACAATGTATAGAAGTGTGTTCCATGCATATTCAAGCATGTTAAAGTGTGCGTATAATTGATTTTGTATGCTAATGAGACCACTTCTGTGTGTGTGTGTCCGTGCATTGTGTTAAAGCTCTTCACTGCAGCATGACGACACTCATGACTCAGACCTTTGCCATCCAGCGCTTCATGTCTTCTTTTATGAATTTTCACTGAATCACATCGACTAATTTGTTCCGCAACAGTTGTGTTTTTGTTGCAGTCGCTAAGCAACAGGTCTATGATTAGAGATCATGAATGGAGGCCTATTTGGCCCCTTTCAAGGTCGACCGGGTGACGTCAAACACAAGGCTGTTATTCATCCTTCCTCTCAATCAGTCGTGTATCACACTTAGGATCTAATGTGTGTGTGCATGTGTGTGATTATGATTGATTTCAAGACTCTGAGTTCTGTAATGTTGGAGCCGCGTTCGAGGACACAGATCTCATTCAAATGGACAAAAATAGTGTATTCATTCAGAGTTTCATGACTAGCTGCTGCTGCATAGCATAGCAGACACACAAAACAACAAAAGCAACACGTTTTCTGTAATGCAATCAGCTCTGCAACAACTACTTCTGTAAAATTTAAAACTGACCATTTGTTACACCCCTCACCTGAAGTGACTGCCCAGTGACCAACTACACATGGCAGGTCTGTTAAGCTCTGGATTTCTGTTTTAATAATAGAGGTATATTGAGAGCAGTTTGTTTTTTGCCTTTCACAAGTGCAAAAGTGTAAATGTATTAAACAGTGAGTTTCTTAGCCGCAGACACTAGCATGTCTGGCTAATGCATGTTATGCCCTAGAGTACTAAACATTTAACCTACTTCCAAGGCGAAGGGCTAAATTATTGGCAAGCGACATTTTATTTTTTGTGGTTAATGGTTCGTTATGTCAAAATTATCACAGCGTTCACGTTCACAGCTGAGATCCTGGACTGTATCAGAGTTTATGTAAATGTTAGCAGCTCTGTCCTGCTCTTTGTCACACAGAAATATAAGTATCTTAGCCAGGAAGCTTCTAGACCGATCTGGTGGGAAAGTTCCATAACAACTAGTTAGGATCTTGACTTTTTGCCTGAGACATGTAACATTAGCCTCAGTCTTTTAGCATGACATCATGTATGCATCAAGTGCATATTGAAGGCACTGAAGACACAAAATTTTTGTTTTAAAACACATCAGCTGGAATTTAACACTGGCTTTCTCCCTGCTTACAGTTTAAAGTTTTTTTTTTAAACTGATTAATCGTAAGTATGTGAGTAAGCAGGTAAGCATTTCAGGCGTCTCTTTAGTCAAAGAAAAGTAAAATAGAGCCTGAGGAACTTCATGTCCAGGTTCTTCTCATCGGTTGGAGTGCTTCTCCCTTTGACATTTATAAACCAAAACAACGTAAGTACAACACTGGAAATAAAAATTGCCAACAGACCAGTCAATGTGCAACGGTGCCCCAAATCTACTACACTGGTCTGGTCAGTGTAACTTCTCTATTTGAGTGTGTCACAGTGTAGTGAAGTCTGGTCTACTGTGTGTTTTACCCCTCTGGTCTGTGAGTCTGAACCTGTGGGTTTCCACTAAACATTCTCACGTTCCTCATCACATACGCATACATACCAGACATACAAACATACAGTGACACAGGCAGCGGTTGCCCAGTTCTCCCCAGGGAGCAGGTTTGGTTACAGCTTTGCATCGATTACAGGGGTGACATTGCAGATTTGACTCCTCTAGTGAGGGTAGTTCAGGATGGCCTGCAAACCACGTCTCAGTCCCAGACACAACATTGATCCTGAGCTAGATGTAAGTTTAGTCTTTTCTCACACTAAATGACGTTATTGCCTGTTTAGTTCTACGTTTCTGTAAGATCAGGCTGCATTTCCCAGGACCGCCGGACCACCCTACACACCACAGCTGTCTTTAGTGTATCCTCCTGGATGATCCTCTGACTAATCCTCCTGTAATGATACCATAATCACTGGAGAGGCACCAACATGGTTGTATCCCTCTTATCCCCCATAACCCCATAACCCCTCCAAGCCAGGACCCTAAACTGTGAACAAGGCAGCCTGAACTTGCTCCATGCCTTACATAACTTGGCCAAGAACCATTATCAACACAAAACTTTCCGTGTACTCTTTCTTCTGTGGAAGTCACCACATGTTCCAGAACGATTCGTGTATGAGTTTTTTCTCCTGCATCTTTAAATTTGTCACATTAACTCACATGCATGTGTTTCCATTCAGTGGGTGGAGGCGTCCAATCAAAAAGCTGGAAAGAGAGAGAAACTTTCTATCAAGGATAGAAACAAAGATGCTGGTTTGGTAAAACTGCAGATCTTAAACAGATCTTTACATGTTATTATTGTTTAAGAAGGTTGAATCCACTCTGGATTTGATGTGATCATCATGTTTTGCTCTCTTGCTGAGAGTTAGATGAAGCTACAGCTAGCAGATGGTTATCTTAGCATAACTTAAGACAGGAAAGAGGAAGAAGTAGCTGGTAAAATGTCCACCAGCACACCATATTTTGGTTTGTACAATTTGTGTTTGACTGCTGCAGGGAGCAGTGATTTCCTTGAGTCTTGTCACCTTGAGGCTGCGATGAAGCAGGAGACAGCTTCTGCCCAAGAAATAATCCAGCCAAAACCCCACAACAAATGGAATGTATTTCTAACCAGTGGAAGTTCCATATTTAATGGACAGAGGTGAGAGGGTTATCAGCATACTCATGTAACTCTAATGTCAAGCTATCCCTTAAATGGGGACCCTTGATCCCCCTCCCCACACGCACATGCCAAAAAAAGACATTTTAATCAATCGTTTCCGTTTAGTTACACTTACACAACACAGTGAAAGCTTCTATGAAAGCCTCGAGAAATGTTGTGAATTTCTCTCTGTCAGGATCCTCCTTAAATCATAGTCTAGGATTACTGTACATTCCTCTTCAGTCTGTGACTGAGAAGAGGGGCAGCTGTCTCACTTTTTTCTTTTTTCAGACATTTGAAAAATTGTTTTCCAGTGTGTAACTGTTGCTCTTCTCTTTCTGTGCCCCTCCGCTGGCTGGGAGTTGTACAGCAGTGTGACCCCTGACCCCTAAACGGTATGGAGTCTTGTTGACATAGTGAGTGGATCGGAGTTGGGCTGCAGCCCATGGCAGCTTCTCAGCAATTGCCAATAAAACAGCACTGTGATTTACTCTGGCCACTGCTGCCAAAAATAAGCAGAATAGAGTTAAACTTGTCCTTGGCAGAGAAAGACGTCTGATTCCTGATTGTGTCTCGGCCAAGAACATCTCTCCCCTGCCTCTAGTGTACACAAACACAGACACACACACACACCATCACTGTCGCCCCTGATTTGCTGTGTGTGTGTGTGTGTGTGTGTGTGTGTGTGTGTGCTTTAAAAGTATTCACTCAGACCCAACATGTGTTGTGGCTCATCAAGCCTGAACATGGAAACTGTGAGTGGCTGCAGATGTTGAGAAGGGGAAGAAAATGATTTTTTTTTTTTTTTTTAGTTTTAACATGCTTCCTCGCACTCCACTAAGACGCCTCAGCAGACCTTTGTCTTATCCCACAATCACTGGGGCTTAGAGGGGGATCTCATAGTCCGCATAGTTCTCACTGTCCATCACCTCCCATCTCCATACGGTGTTCCCCTAAAGGATTAGGACTCTGAGCTCTATCTGAACTTACTTCTGCCTATAGAGAAATGTACTGCATCAAATACAAAGGATGAACATTGTGAAAGCCAATTTAGAGCCAGATTCGTGATCCAAAGGTCATAAATTCAAATCTGAAATATTTGCTAGAACCTCAGATTTTTTGTGTTTTTGGAGGTGAAGCAATAGTAAGCCGAGTCCCAATCCCATGAATAGAGAGGAACCACAAGGACAGAGAATTGAGGAGAGAGGAAGAGAGAATTCCTCAAATATGAGTAGGCGACCAGAACGGACAGTACCATCCATTGATAATGCAATTAACAGGCACTCATGCTTTCAGCCATCATGACTAATCCTAAAATGTCACAGCGGCCACTCAGGAATTCACCCGCAATATCCCCGCGGTAATCTTGTCGGCATCCGGATGGGTCTTTCGGACGGACCGCCACGCCGCACAGAGGCTTATTCAACAGACGAGACGTGTGGGAGAAAAAGCTTGACCTTGGAAACTATACATTAAGCCGCTGGTGTTAGCGATCTCTCAGCATTGTCCTCACACTAGCGGAGATTCTCACACTCCCCCCACACACACCTGTCTGTATGTGTCTGGGATTTTGTGTGCCGATGGTGCTTTTCTGGGTCGTGAGGTTGCTCTATGTGGAAAAGTGTGTACACCTTTTTTATCAACGGAACAGTTCTTGTGTCTGCGGTGTGTGAAATGTGTCCTGTCTCTCGAAAATCTTTCTGAATAAATCATCAGACTAGTTCATTTGGTTTTTATTTCACTCCGCTGCAGCCCCAAATTTATTTTGGACGTACCAACCACAAAGGTTTTTGGGCCAAATATCTGCAAAAATATTCTGTGATACAAGCAGTCATGGGAAGGCCTTTTCTAAGTCTCCAGTTTCTTGTCATTTCCTGTCAGTGTTTGCCACGAGAAGCTTGTTTAAGATATTATATTTTTCTCAGGTGCAGATGCACTATGAAATAACTAAATGGATAACCTTGTAAAATCGAAACTGTCTTGCGAAAGCAGACGATGGGTCATTATCCTGCTCTCAAAACCATTAGAAATACCATGAGTCACATATTGCCAAATTCCTGGACATGCTTTTTTAAGATTCAAGAGTCCAATTCAACTCTTGCATTCAACTGTTTTATTTTCTCAGTTTCAAGTGCTGATGGAGTTCAACATTATTGGTTAACGTGCTATTTCAACCTGGAACAATTTACAAAATATAATTGGCTGACATTGGATTGCAATAAAAAATGATCATCAATAAAATGATGTGCAAAAAGAGGAAAGGAACGTTTGCCTTATTTAGACCCGGATGAACTGGCAATGGCAGAGCAATTCCTCCGGAGAAGATAGTGGGATATGTGGGAGTAAGTATCACAGCACAAGTGACTCAAGCTACACGGCAGACGGGCCGAAAACTAAAACTAAAACCATGTCCACAATAATGCGAACACATCTGAAAACATCTGTTTTCTACAGTCTGGCCTGGTAAGCGGATGTATTTAAAAACACACATCTTGTGCTGGACTGAAGAAAATTAAAAATGTGTCACAAAAATAAAAAATTCAACATCTGTCACATACTTGTGCTTGCCAACTATGATACAAAGAAGCCAAAAAGCTTTTCTGGCTTATTAGTGTTTAATTATAGACTATTACACACACAGCAGCTGCACAATCATCGTGAAACTGTTTAGACTGCACACTGTTTTTTTTTTGGGGTTCTTTCCGGGTCGTTCCTCCCACAGTCCAAAGGCATACACTCAGCAGGTTAATTGGTGACTCTAAATTGTCTGTGGGTATGAGTGTGAGTGTGAACCAATCAAAGGCTGTAGTAGCAAGAGTGTGCTTTATTTCTAAAAAATTCAAATCTTATATAATACTGAACGTGGTCTGTATTTTTGTAAAGGTTACAGTCAGTCAGTCAAGTCAGACTTTCATTTGACAGGCTATGACTGACAGTAGTTTGTATTTTTTTGTTATATCAGACACCACTGGATCTAGCTGGCCCTTATCACCAGCCATTCCATCAGTTCTACATGCAGATTGAGGACAGTTGGTACAAGTTATGTCAAGCTAGTGGCATGGTTGATTGATCAGTCCACTACTTTGGACCAAATCTACAAAACTCTTAAATGTATTGTATGCACATTAGATATATTCCATGATCCTTACTTTAATCTGGCATATCCAGCAGGTCAGTGTTGTCACTTGTGAAATATATGATGACATTCATAGTCCACAGATAATGGATCCCCTTTTTCTGTAGCACCACTGTGAGGTTTATGTTTGTGATTTTGAAGTTCCGTGGATCTCAGTGCTCACAGCATTGGAGTTATCTTTGTTAAGAGGTAGCATTGATGACCCTTGATCAACTATATCATGGAATTGTTCATGATTTTTGCACAGTATCTGGAAGAATAAGGCCTGATTGTGCCCTTTGCTGTAATACAGTGTCCTGTTAAACAGTACAGGTGTTCTACAGCTGAGACAAACAGGTGTGATGGCTCTTTACTTGGAAAAGGAGGAAGGCTTTGATTCTGGCTAGATTACGGATTAATGTGGTTGGTGATGAGGAAAATGTCAATGATGCTGCGGACAGCCGTGATTTGTCTTACAGTTCTTGTTTTCAGCACCTTACATCAGCAACTGGCTTACATATTTATGTACTGTCAGTGTAACTTCTCACTGCCAAACCAACTCCCTTCTTGGACAAATAAAGTTGAAACTTGAACGTGAAGCACCCCTGTCATTAGTCTTTCACTCTCTCTTCCTCCTCCCAATCACTCCTTCCATCTTCTTACTCGTCCCGTAACCCCCACCCTCCTTTCCAATGAGGACCCAGAGTCCCTTATGCAACCCAATCAGGACCCTATTTAGGGAAATCAAGTTAAATAAACTGTGATGTGAACCGAATCCAAATAGGGACTCTTATATAAGAATGAGGTTGCTTCATAGATGAATGGTTTTTGGAATGGACATGGATTCCCAAGGCCTGTATTTATTTTCATTACCATCGCAATAGCTTCGCCTGTGAGCTCTGTGCCGAATGAGGACAGCGAGCAAATGAGAAAGAAATTCATTCTAACTCCTTTAATCTCTCAAAAATCCCGTGGTTTGAACATGCATCTAAGTGATTGATTCTTTTAAATAAACAGCTCTCAGTGAATCAAGAGTTTCCTGTGCTGATTATCTTAAGGATATTGAAAGCTTGTAGGTGCAAGTGCAGGTTCACGTGTGTTGGTTCATCCATGTGTTACTAGATCACATTCCTCATCTTTTTGCCAGTCCGTCCCTGCACGTCAGGATCACACCCGAGAACCGCAAACTTAAACTGCCCTCCATCTCTCCTTATGTTGACTCTGGATGCGATAGATAATTGCACCGGCGTGTCTTGACAGGAGACAGTGCTGATCTAATCCCTGAGAAATAAAACTTTTAGCTATGAGGAGTGCTGCATGATTTGGATCTTAGAGGTGTGGGATTTTTTCACGGGACTCTGATGCAAGATTCTGTCAACACGTACAACACAAAAGTTTACACAGGAAGACTTAAATGTGCCAATGGCGCAGCACGGAGGGAAACGGTGTTTGTTTTGACGATGAGATGAAACTTTAATGATCCTGCGGGGAAATTGGGTGGCTGCAGTGATAACACACTGTAGTGTGATTCATCAAAGAGAGCAAGGACTGTAGTAAATATGGAGTATTTAACATGAAATATGAGTCACTGGTTGATAGGGAAGTGTCAAAATGTCAGTTGCAAACCCAACTGTGTTTGGTTACATAGTAGGAGGAGACACAAGAAGGTCTAGGGCTCTTCACAAAGAGAAAATCAAAAAAAAAAACTTTGTATGTGAATACATACATGTATTACCAAATAACACACTGTGATGAAACTGGTCTTCATTCCTTCCATGAATTCAACAAAAGAATAAAAATATGGCCCAGAGCTCTGGATTATTTTACACTACCCCTAAAAATGTTGATTTAGTTTCTTGGACAGAAAACAGATTGACACACAGATGATACAATATTCACATCTCAAACTACAACAACTGCAACCTTACATACACAAATGAATGATTTAATAACCAAACAGCACTGTCTGCAGAGCCTTTTATAAGGCTTCATAGATCCAATTAAACAGATGATTACAGCAGCCTCTATCTATTTTTCACCTTTAATCTGACTCTTTGCTTAAAAACAACAATGGTGGCTGAGATTAACATAAATGCTACTAGTATTAGTCTCATAACTGAGTATTTCATCATTGAAAGAAGAGCAAAGAGCGGTACTGAAGGTTTTTCTTGGTAGAAAAAATGTTTTCACTCTTTCTCTGACTGACTTGATGATTTGCCCGTGATAGATAGATGATAGTTATATACATATGGTTCAACAGTTTCCAGTGTTGACTTCTGTCGTTGGTTCTGTGTAACAAACCACCTGGTTGTATTAGGCCTTTTTTCACTGCTGGACTTTTAACAACATGGAGCCTCCCATATCCTGTATTTTTTTAGAAAGCATAAGACTCTGCTTTGAGGCTCTGTGAGGTTCTGTCCACAGAAATGAAAATATGACACTGCTTCGCATATACACTGTTGCAAAAGGTGACACCAGGACAAACATAATGTCTTTTAAACATCAATATCATTATGTTAATGTGAGGGCCCCACTCACAGTAGGGGGTCGATAAAATGGAGCAGAGAAAACCTGAAACCTGGCGCCAGACCACCTTCCACCCCGCTGACCAGCTCTCCAGGGCTGGCTGCATCCCATAGGACTGATCAGCTTGCCTGTAAGATGCAGCAGTAGCTGCCAGACCTACTCTCTCTCTCTGCTCCATATCATCAGACCGGTCGAGATGTTACATGAAAATACCAACAATACCCGAGCGTTAGGGAGTTTTATTTTAACCAAGCATGTTCCCGCACAGAATCAGAATATCACCTGCGTATTGAAAGAACACCTCTCACTGCTAAACACATGCTGTGTGTTATGTATTGCAGTGTTTGCAGTGTTGTAAATGAGCTGTTGCATTCCTTTCCCCCAAGAGCACCTGGAACTTGGATTTAGTAGCACCTCCAGAGCGATGCTGACATTTACCTTGAGAAATGCATCCGCAAAGTTTGTGGAGTACAGTGGACAGTCCTGTAGTGCTAAGAGCCTGTAATGTGGCCTGATCGTCCAGTAAAGGTCATATGTGTGAGTGCAAAGTAATTGAATGTGACTGAGCTCTATGTATAAACAGCTTATCAATTCAGTACTTTTCTCATTTTGATTTTGGCAGCTGAGTTTAAAGATTGTACATTTCTCTTTATGCATGTTTGTCAGATTTATAAACTGGTATCACTTCCTGCCGTTAAGCTCTTGGCTTGCTCTGCTCATTGACACTGGCTGTGTTGGAAGAGGAGGTCGCCGTTTCCCAAACTCAGACTAAACTCTCTTCGCCTCGCTTTTCTGTCTGACTCACTGAGCAGTGACAGAGAACAGAAAAGGACATGACAGTAAGGTTGATGATAATGATGATGATGAGGATGAGAAAAAGCGCTGGGGGCATTCTGGTGATCCATCTCTTGTGTATGAGCTGGAGGATGACAAGGCTTCATACACATCTCAACTGACACCCCATTTCCAGCCTCTGGTCCAGTCATTCAGTAATCCCACTCTCTATAAATGAGGCCTCACTCCCAAAACAAACATGGCTGAATGACCGTTGTCCACCTCAGCTTCCAATATGAGACACAGGTGGTGCTCTTTCATACCAGCTGGCTGTTACAACTGTTATCTTTGTATATAAATATCAAGATATATTGATGCACTGTTTTGATCTATAATGCAGGAATAGCTTTGCAAGAGCATTAAAAGTTAAGGCTGTGTTTATCTGTTATGTAAGCATGACAACGCCACAGAAGGCCCTTGACCTAGATAGGACAAAAACATCCATCATCCTTTCCTCTCACTCCTTCCATCCCTCGCTCTGTGCCCAGGCTGCTTCCTGCGGCTGAGCTCAGCACCAATATCTGCTGCTCGTCCCTCTGCCCCGACCTTTGCCCCAATGTAGCGGATAAGGAAGTGTCAGTGGGAACCGGCAGGGTCAGGCTGGGTCTCAGTCCTGGGATCCTGGTTCCTGGCTGCTCTGCAGGCCCGCCGTCCCTCCCTGTATCAAGAACCTCCACATGTGTTTCCTGTTGTTTTTCAGGCTAGCGGCGCTGTGCCGGCCCACTGTAGCAGAGCTGGGGCCTTTTTCCTGAAGCTTTGTTTGGCCTGGCCTCTGGGAATGGCTTAAATTTAGGTGTGTGTGACAGAATACCCTCCGACCCCCGCAGTCACCATGTGTGCCACAGTCAATACAGTTGAGCCTCATAAAGAGTGGCCTCCCTTTTTTTTTTACACCGCTCGCCTCCCCTTTCTGTCCATATTTTTAACCTGAGAGCTGCAGTTCAGATCTTTCCACAACTGTAAGGAAGTGGGGGAGAGGTAAAGGGGTATGTGGTGTGGTTAGTCTGACATTTACTGTATCAGCTCAATATTCTACTTACTAAATACCAGACATGTTTGAACCATTTTGTTTTGATCTTTATGAAGGAATCTGTTTTGTAGCACATTCTCTACAGATAAGATCATATTATATATAGCAGAAGATCTCACTTCAACCCACAAGTTACATACAGAGAGCTAAGTAAACTCTTTCTGATGGTGAAGCTTAAGACTTTGTGTTATTTAATTGCATTTATCTCTGGGCTAAAGTAAAACCATGAGAGTCTTTTGCGGCAGTTCAATCTTTGACGTAAAACCTGTGAGAGGCAGGCTCACAAAACCAGACTTAATAATACAAATGCAACTTTTCTCCTTGGCCTACAAGTAGTCTGTAACTCACTAAGGTTTTATATGGTTTATATAAAAAAAAAACCTATGGGTATAGGTTTTATGTTCACGTCACAACCTGTTGCATGCAGGTGAACTCTGCTATGATCACACCTGAATGCTGTGTCTAATACAGACTTTGGGACAAATGAGTACATTCATTCAGACAGAATTTGGCGCTACAGTGAATTGCTGCAGGGTAGTGCGGCAGCGTGTGGGGGGACTGTTGAGGTGTGTCCATTTGTGAACATAACAGAGCACAACAGGTAGAGTATCAGACTTTAGTCCATGAATCCATCTGGATAGTCTCAGTTTCAGAGACATTTCAGGCTGACTGTGGAGGGTTTGCCTGATCTCAGCGTCTGATTTGCGGCTGGAGTGTGACATCAAGCTGCGTTTTTTCCTAAAGTTGGATCCGGCTGAACTTCTCCGATGCAGGTCGCTTCAAGTGCAACGCACTTCTCCCACTCAAGTGAATGGGAAAACCTGTGCTGAGAGCTGGATCCTGACTGACTGTACCCGTAAACTATCTGCTTTTCTAAATCAATCGTTATGAAAATTCAAATCACAAAATAAAGTTCAGCCCAGAGGTGGTCCTGTTTCTCTCTCACACATTTCAATAGCAGGGATCATTTTACAAGTCTACACTGGTGCTGCAGAATCACTTCAAGGCCGACTTACTGACGTTCAGGGTTTGATTTGATACATTACTAAAAAACCCACATCAAAAAGAACTTGAATGATTACCGCAATTCACATGATTGTGAAAAGCAGCTAGCAGTATGGTGGACACACGCACACACACACACACGGCCACAGTGCATGTCAGCTTGTGGAAACATAGTTTTTGTGAAATGCTCCTGTTTCTCCTCGAGCTAAAATTCATTCATAAATACTGAGCTCATCCTTTTAACAGATGTGACGCAAAGCTGTCCAAAATGTCAACTTTTTCCGGAGTGTTTTTCCAGTGTAGTATAGATATATTTCATCTCATCCTCCAACATTTTTGAATGAAACGATCAATAGGTGATGCACATGGCTGAGTAAAGGCCCGAGAATGTGACTGCAGATTGCAACATGTGCCACTTCAAGAGACAGTTAGTGTGACAACACCGCAGCTCTGGAATATTAACCAATGGAAATTACACTTCTATTTTTACCTAATTATCTCCAGTGGAGTGCGAGGCCGGGCAGTACCGCCTCTGATTTTTCCGTAAAGGGGTGGAGGGGGTGGGGGTGCATGTCGAGACTTTATTAGAAGCAGCAGCCTCTGCTGTTTCAGAGCAGCACTCATCTGCTCTCTCTCAGGCTCTCGCTCCTCTGCTGGGACCCGCTCTGAGGCAGAGATATTTCGTTCGTGGCCTTTTTAATTGAAAAGACACCAAAACCAGAACCCCCTCCAACCCCGACAGAACACGACTCGCTCACATTTCTAGGATCTCTGGGGGCCCCTCGGTGTTGCCCCCCGAATGTTTTCCATCAAGAAACCGGCACGCTAATTTACAGTGTGGTGAGAAAAAACTGGCGGCTCAGCAATTCGCTCTCCTACCCCTCCTCCTCCTCCTCCCGCCAACCGCCATCGCCACCCCTCCTTCTCCTGCTTCGCTCTTTCTCCTCCTCTTTACTGACACAGCAGTACTGTGCCAGTGTGTGACATCACAGGCTCATCTCCAGAGCACGCCAAAACATTCCCAGCAGTGAATAGAGGAGGGACAGGGAGAATGGCTTCCATATGGGGGTACACCCCCCACCACCACTACCACCTCTCTCTCTCTCTTTTACCTCTCCCTCCTTCTCCACAGAGCCAGAGAGGGCATGATGGGAGGGAAAGAAGAAGAAGAAACAAGAGAATTGGCAGTTTATCTTTGCGAGTGAAATTTGAAATGCAGCTTTCATCTTTAGTTGGCGCAGGGTGTTCGCCCACAGCCAAGCCTGTGCTCCTAAATCTATCATTTTATCATCTCTGTGTAGACAGGAAAGACTGCTCATCAGGTCTCTTTCTCTCTCACTCCGTGATTGAGGAAATGGTAACTGGATCTCAGTCCTGGGCTGCTCTCCTTCCAGCCGCCACAGGTTTGGCTTGGCTGCGGGCCAGCCAGCTGCCTGACACTCCATAGCATGGGAACATCCTGCCTTTCTTGGCCTGACTGCAGCACCAGCTCTCTCTGAAGCACCGTACACACCAACCAGAACACACACACACACACACAGACACACACATTTATTTATCTGTGTCCACATGACTGGAAGAAATACATAAACAGTAAAGATGCATTTTTCAAGAGCCAGTGTTTCCATATGGGGCTGATATGAAATCACACACCCACACATGTACACACACACACACACACACACACACACACACACACACACACACACACACACACACACACACTCAAGAGGCAGGCTGTCACATATAAGAAGTGGTGCAGCAGAGTGTGTGTGGCTGACTGTACTCCATTGTAGTGGAGAGAATAGAGGCCTGTACAAAGAGATTAATTAATGCCTGCCCTTTGTTCTCTTTTAGTCCAGGGGGTTTATGGCCCTAAAGTTCCCCTTAAATCTCTCACAAACACACACCCACACACACACATGCTCACACACACACACACACACTCTCTCTGCTCCTTTATATCACAAACACAAGTCCGGTACTCCCTCTCTTTCTTCAGGCTTTGATTTATAGGCCCTCAGTCAGGGTGAAAGGCAGCCCACAGATGGAAAAGTGTGTGTTTTGTGTGGGGGAGTGTGTTTGCATGTGTGTGTATCCGTGTGTACATTTGTGCATATTAACGCACACGCATTCGTGTGTGTACATGTCTGTGTTTGTGTGCGGTGTGTTCGAGGAGATCGAGAACGAGAAGCCCTCTTCAAAGCGGCTCCAAGATGCCATGGAAGGGGAGCCTTTGTTTGGCTGTCTTGTTATTTTTCCCATTAATCATTGTTAATGTCCGTCTAATCCTTCCTGCGCTGCCCTGATTGCTGGCCAGGGGGTCATCATCAGCAGACAGAAAAAAATAACACGAGGAGAAGAGGGAGGAGATGAAGAAGGAGAAAAGACGAGGGTGCACATGCTGCTCCTCAACTCCGACCCCGGAGCTATTGTTCTGCTAATTGATCACTGCAGATTGAGTTTAAATATTTCAAGCGTTAGATACCGCCGTCCTGATCAAAGAAAAACACCCTCAATTAATCTGCTGATGTGCCTGGCGGATTAACACATTCTTGGCTCGCTGTCGGCAAACAATGTAAAGAAAGAAAAAGAGAAATGGTGGAGCAGGGAGGAGAGGGAGGAGCTGGTGGTAGCAGCGGAGGTGGTGGGGGGAAGCAGCAGGTGACCCAAGGGAGTTGGAGGAAAAGGCCGCTCCAGCAATCAAGTGGGCTTAGCTGTATTTTCTTCCTTCAATGAACTCCTTGTCCCAGAGAGAGCGGGAGAGAGAGAGAGAGAGAGAGAGAGAGAGAGAGAGAGAGAGAGAGAGAGAGAGAGAGAGAGCGTGAAGGGGGTGGAAATATAGAGTTTTTTAAACATCAATATTGTTCCATTGGATTTCTACATGGAAACTGTGTAAGTCCCATACATGATGATTTTTTCCCAGCATGTGTAGCAGAGCTCGAGCCAGGTTGTGTGTGCCAAAGCTGAGTTCCCAGGCAGGAACATGAAGGCCTTCTAATTTAGTGTTTAATCAGGTAGAAAAATAAAGAGGGAAAAAAGGATGGAGTATGGAGTGTGTGTGTGTGTGTGTGTGTGTGTGTGTGTGTGTGTGCACCTGCTTGGCCGCTGTGGTGTGTGTGTGTACGTGTTACCTTTTTCTGTGTTCATATTCAGTTTTAATTAGTTCAGTGAAATAGTTTTTGTACAGAAAAGTTTCTTTGTACACTTAGCTAAAGTTACAATAAATAAATGAAAACCAAATCCTCCCTTCATGAAGGTTAGAGGTAAAGTTTGTGTTGAAACTCTTTTAGAGAGGTTTGATCTAACGTCATGATTATTTTGGAGGCTGCAGGGTGTGTGCTGCTGAATTGTAATGCCTACCTTGTATAACCTGAAAGAACACAGTCAGATTTACACTTCTTTTTTTAGATGGTATACGCCATTAGAGCTCTTTAACGTGATGCGTGCAAGCATCCATAACTATACACATCCAATCCAACAACATAGCGTGACATCTGTCATACCCGTGTGAGTGAAGGTTCACACATTGTAGGGGACTCACACATATCGTCACTATCCGATGAAAACCACGTATGCCATGACTTGTTTCTATATGTGGAATGTACATGTTCTCTTCAGTCTACGGCATTCAGAAGCTGAAAAGCTGTACAGTGTTGGGTATAGTTGCTTTGGAAAGTAGTTAATTAGGTTACAACGTTACCATCAATTAAAAGAACAGGATAGAGGACAGGCTCTGTGATCTCAGATGTCAGATGGTCATCAACCTGCTGATTTCAATCTAAAACAGTAACAGTTCACTGATGACTGCGTTGATTTTTGGACCTCAGGTTTTTCATTTGACAGTGACAATATACTTAAGAAATGGCTCCTGAAATAACCAATTCACTCTGTATGTTACCCTGTGATTTGACAAGGAGTAACGAACATAGACAGTGCTCATGATGAGACTGAATGGCTAACGGAATTAAGTAAGCTGGTTAGCTATGTTTTTAAAAGTTGGAATTGATGTGATATTATGAAATGTTGCCAAATAATTGACCAAATAATTTCAAAACACACACTAGCGTAGTGATTTCTAAAATTTAAAAGAATCAGGTCAACTGCAGTTGTGATGAAGGTTAAAGAAACAAAGAAAAGGAGGCAGAGATTGTGAATGAATGGAGGGAGTGAACAGAGCAGAGTCCAAGCTCTGTGTTTACCCTTTCTCCTTCTTTGTGGCGTACATATTTACTCTTCAGCATGTACTGTAAAGGAGGAGAAGGAGGAGGAGGAGGCATAAGAGGAGGTTAATGGGTTTAATTTCACAAGACTGACAGACTCACCCCAGCGTCTGCACGGGTTTGTTTTGGAACTCATTCTCAGAAATGTTTGGCAGAAACTGTCTGCAGCTCCGACTCATTAGATCAGGAACAGAATAAGAGCCACTTTAAATCACAGAGTACGATAAATATTAAGGATTTTCATGTTGTTACATCGATGATGACATATTGGCAAATATCTCTTCACAGTAGGATACACAGAGTGCTGGCGCGGTGCATGAGAAACAGAATCTCAAGCAGAGTCAGAAATTGGTATGGACAATTGCACAATTTATTCATGCATTCATATTTCCCAACAATTAAAGCTGGAGAAAGAATAAAGAAGTAAAACAGTTATTTCAGTCAGAGCAGATATCCAGACTGACAAAAACAGCATATCTGACGTGAGCTTTGTATCTCTGATATTATGAAACCTCATTATGGTTTGAATTAATCAACAGTCACAGCTTTGGCTTTGTTTCCCATTGTGGTTGTGCTAAAAATATATCCAGTCACGTTGCTGCAAGGTGTTTGAATAAAATGTTCATGCTTTCCAATTGCATACGGTTTATATGTATGTATGTATCTCTCCTCATGTATTTACTGAAATCGTCCCAAGACTACCCAAAGATTTGAATATGAATAGTTTGACAACATGCAAGAAATCAGCCTTAAACAATTCGTTCACAAGCAAAACCTCAGTGAGCTTTACAGTGAAGATTAAAAAGGCAACGCACTCTGTTCAGACACTCCAGGCACAACTGTTTAACCTGATTTATAATTGTCTGGCAACATAAGGCAACATAAAACTCCTCTGTCCTTCATGCAAACTGCAACTGTGTGACTGCAGTTTACTCCAGGTCTGGTCAGTTATCCATTTTCATTGAAAGAGTTGTATTTATTTTTATAAAGTCTTTCACATTCACTTTTCTAAACACAGAGTATCTGGGTCAGGAAATGAAGAACAGGAACATTTCCCATAAGGTAAAGCTGTGAGGGGAAAGAGAAAAGAGAGACAGGGAGGAGAGCCAGCATGGGTGAAGGAGAGAAATGAGAGAGACACTTGGCCGTACCAACCTGCATGATGATTCAGTCCAAACCACTGCTATCATCACACAGATATCTCTGCCATACTGTATCTGCTTGCATCTCCTCCACACCCACCCACACACATACACACACACACGTTCTCCTGCAGTGGAAATTCCCTCATCATGACTCCCGTTATGATAATAATTGTTATGTCCAACATTACCATAGCAATGTTAACAAACATCATCGCCAGACAGCAGAACTGCCAAACTTTAAGACAGATAAAACATCCAAAGGTTTGGCAGTCATGCTATCAAACAGTGAGTGCACTGCGCTCCACCTTTGACGCCTACTCTCGCTGTAGTGAAGCTTAAATTAATCCTCAAACAAGGGATTTGACTGTTTCACTTCGGTGGCTCTAGTGCTGCTGATGAGGTGTTGAAGGTGCTCTGGGTGAAGCAGGTCGCTCCTATAGAAGTTGTTCCAACATTAAAACAGCCACATCTGGTCTGCCGTTAGCTCTCCCCAAGCGAGGATCTGATTCGATTTAAACAATGTCTATGTGTGTGTGTGTGTGGATTTGCACAGCGTGTAAGAACCTGGGGAGCAATCTAACGGCCTGATCGATGAATATCCCAGTAATCTGTTATACCGCACTTCTTCCTGTGTCTGAAAATGAAACCAAATGGCTGATCGGCACGCTGCATGTGTGCATGTTTCCATGTGCCGGTGCTCCAAGGCTACAGGTCAAGGTATTTAGCACAGATCATTGACATTTTCTGTGAGATTAAGAGCGTAATCACAGTCACGAGGGAACCTGTTACAGTTCGTCTAGACTGGAAGGCCACAGGTTGCTCATTGTTACAGCTCTCCAGCAGAGTTTATAACTGAGGTGGCCCATTTACTTTTTTTTTTACAGCAGATCCATTGCTCGTATTCCAAATCAAGTGAAGAGGTACGTGTTCAGCGATTTTTGGAAAGTTCTGTCTTAGGCAAGACATCACGTAGCATGCTTTGGGACACAGTTTCTGTGTTTACACCAAGGATGTATTACTGGATATCAAGATGGTGCCTCATTTAAGTGAACAGCTTCCCCGCTATCAAATCCTCCACCCTACCTATTTAGATGACCAAAACAAACTGTGCTTCCTGATGTGCTGCTTATAGTTTCAGTTTGGTAAGGCAAATACAAGTACGTGGTTAAGGATGGGGGAACATTATGTTATTGTTAAGAACATTGATTGTTGAGTTGAGGCAGGATGTGGACGGCCTATCACAAAGCGAGATGCTTAGTGTGCTCCAAACATCCACTGTGGAGCCCTCACGCTACTTCCACCTGTGCTTCTGGGAGACAACGGTCATTATTCACAAAGCCACAAGAGGTCACATCACCCCCCCAAAAAATTACAGGTCATTTTAATTTTTGACCACATAAGTGGCACGAAAGTAACAAGCTGATGGTGAAAAATGCACCTTTAACCCTGTTCTCAGGCTTGCACACATGGATTTATGAGCTTTGTTTCTATGTATACTCTCTTTACAACCATATGCCTTGAATGCTAGATATGTGTTCACCGCAATAAACGAAAGAAACCTGAAGAAAACCATTTATTTAAATTGACAGGCAGAACTTTGGCTGGATGATGTTAACCACGGTCAGCCTGTTTCTTCATTCGGTGGGTTTGAGAGCTTGGCTGCAGTCGAACATCTCCCAACAGCAGCCAAGATTAGAATAGCTGTACGTCCTGCCTGTTACTGCAACAACATTTGCACTACAAATGGCAGCGAGCAGGCTCAATTTGCTCACCGAAACATAACATAGTGATATGGCTGATACGTCAAGGTTGAGCAATAGTGCTGACACATGCAAGGGTGAGGATAAACAGGCATAGAGCTCTGTACACATTCATACATGAAAGCGCACACATGCACTCAAGAAAACACAAGGCCGCTGCATTCCACCAGCATGAAAGTGCTTTCATGTTTACAGCAGAACAAACAGAGTAGGGCTTCACCTCCTGTGTTTATCTGTAATATGCTTGTTTCCATGACCGCCTTCCCTTCTAGCAGTAAGAAACAAAACACATGCTCTGTCTGATTAGAGATCAGTAATGGTCATTTACATTCAGACTCTGTTGGTTATGAACAAAAGTCATGTCAGAAATGGGATCAGATGATCAGTTAAGTCAAACACCAGTAACTATGAATAATATATCAGCCCTGTCAAATGATAATTCTGATGTATTACAAGCAGTCTTACTTTAAGGCTTCACAATGGCTGCCTGTAATGTCAAAGGTGTCTGTAGCGGCAAAAGAACCCAAAGAGGATTATCATGCATCTCGCAGTTCCCCTCAGCTCTACTACAGCCATTGTTTTGGCTTTACACACCACAGCATTGCTGTTTTATTTCAGTTGCAATGTTCTAATGGACCTACCTCCAGATGCAGAGGACAGCTGTTTTCACTGAAAGATCTCTGATAAACCCCCTGTTCATAACCGAACAGTCAGGCGGACGAAGTTAGCGACTGGCTGGTCAGCATAGCGGAACGTTTAGAAAGAGCCAGATGTTTTTCTCAGGAGTTGGTGGAAAGCAAAACAAATCTCAAAGGGGAGTGAATATTGGACTTAAAGGTGTCAGCTGGCCAGGAACACAACTCAACACAACGAGTTTTGCATTAATGCAGCTTTATTAGTTTTGGCCAATATTACCATCTGTGATAATAACATCGTATTGACCAAATTAACTGAACACTGGTCAATCGATAGTCAGACAGGTTAGCCAAACTTAATTAGCAAAGTGGACAAAATGGAAAACTGATTTCTGTTATAAACAACCATCACCACATTACAGATAGAACTGATGCCCAAAAGTATAAAAAAATAAGTAGTGATTAATCAGACTTTTCCTTTAATAGCCACAGCCAAGAAATTCATCTTGTGTGTATGACACAGAGGGGCTCCTTTCAATCTTTTTACCAGCCAGGGGGATGAAGAAATGAGTAATGCTCTCTTCCCCCCTCATCAGATGCATTGTTTGCCCTTGAGCAAGGCAGGAAGCCCTGCTCTGTGGCCAACAGTCTTCTGGCAGCTCCCAGGCCTGAAACTGATTGATTGTGAAGCAGATTGCTCCTGGAAAAGAGAAAGTGTTCTCAATTGCCTCCCCTGGATGACTGTAAGCTGTAAGTATGTGTATATTCATGGCTTTGTAAGACAGTCTTGCATTCCTTGAAACCTCAGTGTCTTGTTGTATTGTCATAAACCAAATCTAGGTAATGTAATAAGTCCAAGCTGGCAGCGGGGTCTGGGAAAGTACAGTCCTCTGCTCTGTATCGGTTTGTAGTCAGTGGATGTGGTTGGTGGATGGGGATAGCGGGCAGAGTATGTACTTCTTTCTTGTTCGTGTGTGTATGTGTGTGCGCGTAGAGTACTTGTGTGTCGGGTAAAGGGTCTAGCCAGCTCTCGCCTCGCTCCATTTGCGATCAAACCCCAGCTGAAATAAAGAACACATGGGAGCTGTTTTGAAGCTCCCTCTCTGCCGGTTAAAAATCGAAATTTCCCCCACGACTTCTTGCTGTCTCTTTTCAACCCTCCGCCCATCCCTCATCTTACTCTTTGTGCTCGGAACTGTTCGCCCGGAACAGGCAACACCAATCGACCTCAAAATTTCCATTCGGAAAAGAAAAGAACAACCAAAATAAACAGATGATGAGGAAAAAAGAGAAGAAAGACGTGAAACAACGCTTGCGTGCACCACGGTGATGGGAGGGCAAATGCTGTGTGCCAACTGTGTTATGGTTGGCAAACCTTGAAGTGCCTGATCTACCGTAGAGGGAGGGGAGGAAAAAAAACAAAGAAGTGGAGCAACAGGCTGCCATACTGTGCGGTTGCCAGCCTCTGTATGTTTGAACCATGGGAGAAATTTCATGTGGTTGTAATTTTCATATTAAAGTAATGGGGGTCTATCAGTGTCTGAGATGTACAGATGGGAGGCCTAAGCACCACCAGCTGCATATGTGTGTGTGTGTGTGTGTGTGTGTGTGTGTGAGTGTGTGTGTGCATTTACAGTGTCATTGAAGTTAGCATGTGTGTTGGGAGATACTGTAATTCATCTGGTAATAGCACCTAATAATGGCACTTCAGAAATGCCACAATAAATGGTATGTTGGATAGGGTGTGAAGAGGAAAATAAAGTCCTTGAGTAGTATTCTCCATTTCACTATTACAGAAAAACACACTGAACGTTTCATTGCATATTAGGCTTAGACTGATGTACAGTACATGTACGAGGCAGACTGCTTTCATTAAAAATCAAATACGGTCCACTTAGTTTCAAATTTAATGTAAAGTTAACCAACATGCATTTGTAGTTTACACAAAGCCCTTAAACTGAAATCATTCTGATGTAACTCACTGTAACTTGGAGCCTACAGTATAGAAGAGGAACTGGACAAAGTTATTGTCCAATAACAAGTCAATCTTAAAGTGTCTATCATCAATATTTTTATATTAACAATGTGTAAAACCACAGTGTGAAAACAGGTGAGGTCACTTGTAATGATAAACCAACATAGAGTGACCATCCTCTCTGTTTCACTGAGCTTTACGGTGTAGTTTATATTGTTTCAGTTCACTGTTTTGCTGTCCTGTCTACAACTTTACTGGTTTTGCGTGTCGAGTTGTTTTCAGACACTACCAAACGTGCCTATGCCTCCTTCTTGCGCAACATGATGGCTTAGACTCCGTTGTCTGGAAAAAGAGGAGTTGATTCCCTGAACAGTTTTAATAACATCATAATCTTCTGGCCTAAGGAGCATATTAAGTAATTCCAAGTAAAAAGGCTTAAGTCCAAGTTCAGTTGCAGACAAAATTCCTTTTGGATTTTTGTCAAATTGAGTTTAAGTCACAAGATTTGTGATTAATGTCCTTTGAGGTCACACCTATGGTGTAAAAAAAATGTATAGTGGGTGATTGTAATGCTGCTGCTTTCTTTTGAGGGAAGCACTGAATCCAACTGAATGGAATATTATAGTTATAATAAAGAGTGATGTCATAAATCATAAATGTAGAATATTTTAAGATGTCCTACTTAATCCAGGCAGTATATGCATGTAGAATATATTTATTGCAACATCCAGGCTCTGGCCTTGACTTCCTGCAGTCATACACCAAGCACAGTACAATACAATACTGTCATATTCACTGCAGTGGGAAAGGAACAGCAATCAGCAATAATGGTTATATTATATATACCAACTTATTGCAAATGATGCACTGGAGATATATTATTTTGTTTGTAGAGTCACAGTAAAGGCTTCATTTTGTTTTGTTTTGTTTTTTGTTCTTAGCTATCACGTCAGTGTCTGTCTGGGGTTTATCCCTTCATTACTCAGCTGTGTTTTCCCAGAATGCCTTTCATATTCAGATCATTGTTTGGCTGGATGTTTTCTGTTGCGACACAGGTGTTAAGGACAAGCCCTCTCCCTGTGTGACCCCTCCAAGCCTGTTGATACAGCGAGTGTCATGTTCAAGCTTCACAGTTATCTCTCACAGTGTGGCCTTATTTGTGAGTGTTTGTTTCTTTACGATGGGTGGTCTGATGCTGGTTAAGACTCTGTATGTGGCTCTGCTAGATGCAAGATGAGCCTCTCCAGCTTCCTCATGGTAAATCATCACAGAGTCGTCCTCTGGGACAAAAGGCTGCTGACCTGTGGCCTTTGATCTGTTGTCCTAAGAACCTAATGGATTTGACTTGCCTCTTTAGTAAATGGCATCACTGCTGAGCATTGTAGTGTGAGCTAGTCTGAGCTGTTTTTTTTTTTTGAAAGAGTCATGATAAATCGTTGTAATTGTTCACTGATTACTTTCAGGAAAACCATTAAAGGACACTTCTGGCTTGACTTTTGCTCATTTTTTGTCTGTTGTGACTTCATTTGCATGCACGTCCCGCAACTGAAGACAAGTACAATCAATCTTCTCTCTCTTAGTCTCATTCCAACTAGTTCTCATCACTCATATTCTGTGTATCAGCCACATTTTGCACAAGTTACATCTTAATATTTGATGTTGATGCAAACAAGAGTTAAAACAACAGATCAGGTCTTCTCTTGATTTGTAGTGTGACTGAAATGTTTTGGCATTTACTTCCTGACTCTACTTCATGAATATCGGCACGTTAAACCTCTGTGCTCGCACATTCAAATGCTGGATGAGGATCTGTGGACAATTTTATGTAACTAAAAACAAAAAAAGAGCTTTGTTGATTAAACAAGTTTAATTCTACACCCCAGGCACGCTGCCTTAGCTTTAAACAAAGAAAGCTGTGTGTGTATGTATGTATGTGTGTGTGTGGGTGTGTGTGTGTGTGTGTGTACAGTGCTTGACTGCTGGAACACTGGTATTTGCTTTTGACTTGAGCCAATAAAAATTAGGTTCGATACAACCATCGGCTCCTTACATGTACCAGCAACACAGAGGTTCACCGATACATGTATCTGAGGGAAAGGAGCACAGACGGAGTGGGCAAGGGAACAAAACAAAGAACAGCGTTTATGTTTCCGTGCTATACATCAGATTCCCTCTCATTACTCCAAACCCAGATATTTGCAGGGTTTTCACACATCCTTCATAACGTACTGTGGTTTTGGTTGCCTGTACCCAGATGAGGTTTCTCCCTGTTGGCCATCCATGAGAAGAGGGTCCCAGGCCTGAGTCAGACAGCAGGATTAGTGGTAATAGAGCTTTGCCAGGGAGATGGACTGATGAGATGGAAAGCTTGTAACTTCAAAAAAAAATTCCTTGAACTTGGAAAAGAAAAAAAAAGAAAAAACAGACGTCACTTCAGATTAATGACGATGCATTTTTAATTTGCTCTTCTGGGGTTTGACTAGCCTTCAAGGGACATGGGGTCACAGAGCTCAGCGTACCTTTGAGGGCCATGTCAAACTTCATTTCTTGTAAAAACATGAAAATCCCTGTGGTTGTAGTTACGAGGTTTACAAAACAGACAGAGAAAGAGGAAGATGGAGAGATGGATGGTGGGGTGGAATGAGGGAGGCGAGGTTTGTGCTTGCCTGCCGGATGAGAGCCAAGGGAAGACTTGGCAGAAATGATGAGATATTTGTGGTTGGAGGAAGGACGAAAGGTCTGGATGCTTTTTAAACAGAGACAGAGAGAGATGGGCTCTATTGACCTACATCTACATCTTCATACTCCAAACTGTGGTCTGAAAAGTAAAGCAGAGTTTTGTCTGTGACTTACAAGTCACTCCTTGGTGTCCTTTATGTCGGTGCTTTATGCAATCGACACTAATCCTGTTTGGTCTTGCTTGTCTTAAGCAAATCTTTTTGTTTGTTTGATTCTGAGATGGAGTTTGACTTTTCACTCGACTGGAGGCCTCTCCCTCTCTGTCTGTGGTGGGTTTGTGGGAGTGTTTGAGGACAGGGATCTGAGTGTCACTCGATCACTTGATTCACTGCACATGTCATTATCTGAGAGGGATGTTTGTGTATGTGGGTCTTGCGGCGTTTGACGGTTGTGTCATCAGAATTCATAACTTACAAGATTCAAGCAAAGCAGAGCTCGACTGTGGTTATAAAACATTTTCCGAGTTGAAATTAATTAATGTCCACAAGATTAGACACAGTTAAGTAAACAAATAGAGGAGACATTACATCAGCGAGTGAGGTCACAGCAGACTGAACAAATGACAAAACGTTTCAAAGGGAAACTAATCTAGGAAGGTGTCTGTGCCACTTTCTCTGCCGTGATCTCATGAGCACATGAGCGCTTCAAATCTCAGACATGGATGTTTTGTAGACAGGGAAGATTTAATAAAAGAGAATATCAAGTTGCATTGTCTGTAGGCATGGGACCAGGATTCATCTGGAGTGTTCTGATTCCTCTTTTTAGTCCATGTTATTAACCAGTTATACTTGAGTTGGCTTTGGTTGCATTCAGGTAAACAGTCTGTGTGGAGAGCAGAGGTGGCTGAGTGCAGCCAAAATGCAATATAGGAGCCCAGTGGCTGTTGTCTGATAAGGATTTGACTTTTTCTTAACTTTGCTTTTACACGTTTCTGCATTCACATGCAGTTTATAGAGATGTAGAGATGATCAAATGTGTCTTTCTCATCAAGTTACTAATTGGACTGCAGATGTGACGTGTGTCTTTGTGGTTACACAGTTACAGTTTGTAAAAAGATGAACATTCTGTCGTGTGACTGCAAACCTTCACACCCACCTTGCTACCTAAAGGGAGCATCACTTCCTGTACACTGAATGTTGGCACTACACATACATTGTGAGGTCCTGAATATTCCAATGTGGATGTAATTCCTCAGGATACAAGTATGTGACCAGTGTCACTGGGGTCACAGATGCTTGTTGTCTCATACCCAGTATATTGGCACATCACAAGCCTAAGCCCTAAAGCAAATAATTAGGGTTGACTTTAATTATATGGAATCTCCAGGACGTCTGGGGTCTTTAGAGCCTTTAGACTTTATATAGGTTGAATCACTGATGCTTTCTAGCCAAAGGAAGAAAAATGCACATTCCCATCCAAAAAAAAAAAAAAAAACTGTGGATTCTATCTCTAGGAACTTACATGCACATAGTATTTGACACTGAGTTGACTCTCCCCTCCCTGTCCTTTGTCCGCAAACGTCTCCTCTGTGAAACCTAACCGCAGGGACAATCATCATTCCTCAGCTATTAGCACCAAATCTTTGGCCCAGGCCTGAATGTGAGGAGCTGTTGTGTTGTCAGCTGGAGGGCTCTGGTTTCTCCCCAGATGAGTGGAGAAAGGGGTCAGTGACGCCTGTCAACGACCCCCAACGGCCCCTGGTTTCCTGTCCAGGGACCACTCAATGGCCTCCATTACGTGTCATTGAAGAACCAAAATGGCCTCTGCTTTAGATTTCCACCCAGGGGTCTTTATCGTGATAGTTGCTTGGCTGAAACTCAAGAGTATTCATAATGAATGGAAGCAAAAGCAAGCAGTTGAAGATATAGCTAAGATATGCATTCTCTGATATAGGTAATTTACTATGAAAGGCAATAAGGTTTTTTGTCCAATCTCGGAGATTGAAAAGCTTTTCCAGGGTCAAATTTTTCTGTGCAGATGTCAGTGATATGAAACTGTAACTTAAGAAGGAACTGGAAGGCTTAGCCAGCAGGCTAAGGACACAGAGGGAGTTTGGAAAGTAATTGCTGAGTTTGTTGCATCATTAAAGACTGCATTGAAATACAAAACAAGCCTGTGAAGGTCCAAAGAAGGAGATATAAAGACAAACAACATGTTTAAGACAAAGCAACCACACTGGTTTCTTCTCCTGTGAACTCCTGCACTGTTGCACTTTGTTCTGTCCACAGGCTCGGCTGTTTTTATATTGTGCATGGCACTGCTAGGTGCTGTAAATGTCAGAGCAATTTTCATCCAAACCGAAACAAATTCCTCCTGCTTGACTCTGTGGAATTGAAAGGAACTTGAACTTGAAGTTGTTGTATCATTGCTGGAAAGCCTTAAGCCCGCATAGAAATGGGGAGAGTTGGACCTTTGGTGTGACTTTCTTTGTCTGTGAAAATGGTCCAAGAAGGCTGTTCTATGAAGCAGCAGTAAAAACTTTCCATGAGTAAAGTCTTGCAGTTTCTTCACTCACCTTTCTCATTTTGTGGAGCTGTTTTCTTGAGCCTCCTGGTCTTGAGTCAGTGGGTCAATATTTGCTTTTAACTTTTGACCTGTGTGTTTACCCACCTTTTTACTCAATTACTGCCATATATGCAGTCTACCTCAGAGAGGCCTTTAAACTTTTGCTTGAAAAGAAAAAAAAGTGTTTTTAAAAACACTGTCAGATGTAATGATTTATAGGATAACTAGATAGCTAGACTTAATATGGAAAATACAATGGGATTAATACACATCTGGAGTTACACCTAAATACCGCTATTGGTGGCTCATCATTTATGATGACTTTCTGTATATTGCTATTGGTTCCAGCAGTTTAGCCCCTGTACTTGTCATAACTACTAAACAAACTGCAAAAAGTTAGGATAGGGACAAACATACTTGGAGAAACAGTAGTTCACTTGCATAGTCTTGCAAGTTTTGTAGGTTGGGTCATCACCTTTTTCATAGTTAGCCAACAAGCTACATTCATAAAATAAAACAGTGAAAAAATGTGTAGCTGTACAGTACTAAACTAACTTTGCATTGACATACAGTATTTCTTTGATAATGATAAACCACAGATTTTGTGTCAACTGAAAATGACACAGGCAGTGCTGATGTCACTCACTACTGGATGGTTAATGGTTAATGACCCCACCTAAAAAGCAGGAATCAAGGAATGACAGTGAATGAAAGAAGGAAAACAATATAGGTATATCACCATATAGATATTTTCCTTACTCCTTAGTAAATGTATGGCAGATTTTTACATTGTTTTGTACACGATTATCATATACCCAGGCTTATTTTTATTTCTGTAATCTGGTTAAATAATAAGTGGAACTATACCTGTTACATTTCTCACACACTATGAATGTTGTTATTACACTTTCATTTGGGGTAAATGATTCTGCAGTGGGAATCGAGAATAATTCCATGTCCAAGTCCATGTCATCTCAATTAGCTTTAATGGTGTGGCCAAGATCTGATCCACTATTGCATTCTTTATATGAATGAATGCCAGTTTTCCATGTTGGTGGTGGTCTGACACACTGTGGCACTCATATCAAACTTGTATGTGGAATGCGAGTTTTGGTTACCATCAAGCATTTAGGAAATATGTGTGTATCCACAGCCAAATGGTTACAATTATCAAAATGATATGATACAGACATATCGGCCGTGCTTACTAACAAAACTACACAACCACAGCATTAACAACTAGCACCAAACACCAACCTGAACTACTGATACTGCTGTTACAATTACTGCCACTACCACATACAGTATATCACATGCCCATGTGTGTACACTCTGCTGTTAATAATCCAGACTGCTGTGACCTGCTTTAAATACATCTCCAGACTAATAAGCTCATTACTGCTCTGCTGTAGAAGCAGTGGGTCAGGAATTCTGCACACGCATCCAGCCACATGAAAATTGTACACTGTGATGCTGTATGTATACATGTAGTGTTTCTATGCTTTTGCACAAACAGAATTCTCCTTTTCCCCACATGCCTCACATGTAGACATGAATGGAGGCAGATACACACATACACACTCATATCTCCTACAAACCATCCGTCTGTACATCCATTCATCCCGACTCTACAGTCGCCCGTAGCGTAGCCAAAACTATTTGTGTAAAATTAGAAGTGAAACCACATCCTCTCTGATTGAATCTATGGACCTGCTGGGTCTCTGGGTGGCTGTGCAAACAAACTGAGCTGGACCATTACAGCCTGGCTCCTCTGTGCCGTCACAGCGCACACAGACATAAATGCAGGAACACTTACAACACACACACACACACACACACACACGCACACACCTAAACTCATTTTAAAGTTGGGTTTCAGGATAATGAAAACGTACACCCTTATCTCCAAACCTTATTTATATAACACACACACACACACACACACACATACCACACTTTCACAGCAACCAACACACCATCTTGGATGTAATCATGAATCCTGTTTGCAAGCAAAACTCAGAAATGCAACAGAAAAAGGCCTCAGTGAAAGAGCATATAATGGAGCTCTCAGCCATATATTGGAAAATGACGTCATCCATCCATTATCTGTAACCGCTTATCCTCATCAGGGTCATGCTGGGACTGGAGCCTATCCCAACTGATTTTGGGGAGAATTGGGGTACAACCTGGACTATTCATCAGCCTATCACAGGGCATATAGACATTCACATTCACACCTACAGCCAATTTAAAGTCACCAATTAACCTATTATGTGCATGTCTTTGGACTGTAGGAAGAAGCTGTAGTACCCAGAGAGAACCCACACAGACACGAGGAGATTATTGAAACTCAGAGTGAGGTTCAACTTTCTTGCTGTGAGGCGACAGTGCTAACCAGTGCTCCACCGTGCTGCCCGAAAATGACGTCATATGATGGATAATTGAAAAAAAAATTCAGGCCAACATTGACAAGCTAGTCACATGTAAAACACTGTTTCATGCTGAAATTAGTAGGATCAAAAATTATTATATAGAGTATTTTTAATTGAAAAATGCAAAAAAAAAAAAAAAAGGGGGGAAAAACTACAATAGCCACCAAACATGCAATGCATGTACCATGAAAAAGTAATATGTAGGCCCCAGATTTTAACTGACAGCTGCACTGTCACTACAGAGTAGGTCAGCTATCATATATTGTGCTTAAGTATGATTCACAGTATAACAACACAATTTGCTGATTAATAATTCAGCATTGGCTGCTCAACACTCGGATCTCATTGAAATGAATGAGAGGGTTGAGGTGATTTCCTTAATACTGTTTACATGTGGCCACAGTAGCCTTTTGCACCTCATAACAACGAGTGATTTGATTGGTTCAGCTGGGAGGAACAGAATGGAATGGAACCTGATGATGTCACATGGAATGTGCCTTTGATCTAGATCCTAGAATTTTATATTTTACTATTTAAAGTGTAGAGTCTTACAGAGGACATCGGTGCAGATTAGACCTTCATCGCAACAAAACGTGACATTTGATGAGAATAAGTGCAAGGAAAATATCTTCACATTTGTTTAACACCTTCAGAGAAAGATCATTACCTACTTCAGTATGGAGGAGAACTACACAGCCAGTGAGTAAAATTTTCTGTTTGGTGGTCCAATGTTTCATTTTTACAGTAGTTACCAAAATTTTTCATTATGTGTAAGGGTCTATAGTTGTAATAGTTGAAATCAATTTAATGTAACCTTTGATTAAAGGGATCGGCTCAAAGAGTTTAATAGAGCTGTTCTCAGTGTGACAACACCTAAAAGTGTTTCTTGGTTATGAGAATGTTATATTTTTGACTTTAGACTTTGTTATGCTCCGTTGTCTTCATGTCGTAACCTTAACCTTTCTCTGCTCTGCTTCTACTGCACAGACGAGCTTCAAATATACCAAGGGACCATTCTCGGAGACTTTCATAAGGTAGAGTCCTTCCTTGGCGAGGGCGGCTTCGGGTTTGTTACGAAATGCCGCAACCTAAAAACAAACATGCAAGAGGCGATCAAAGTAAATAAAAACAGTCCTGAGGTTGTCCGGCAAGCCAAGCTTGAGATTTGTATCTTAAAGCGGCTGCGATGCCTGAACCCCGACACCTGCAATATTGTCAGGTGGAACGGGTTCTTCTTTGACAAAGACAGGATCTGTCTCAAATTTGATCTGCTGGACCAAAGCCTGTATTCATACTTGAAAGACAGGAACTTCAATGGCCTCACCACAACCGAACTGAGGCCAGTTATCGCGCAGCTGGCCACAGCCCTGTCCCACCTGAGGTCAATAGGCCTAGTTCATGCAGACTTGAAACCGGACAATGTTATGATCGTTGACCGTCATCAGACACCGCTTCAGGTCCGACTAATTGACTTTGGCCTGACACATCCAATAGGTGCAGCTAAACCTGGTACCTGTGTACAAACCCTTTGGTACAGGGCACCGGAGGTGATGCTTCACCTTCCGTTTAACAATGCCATAGACATGTGGTCTCTGGGCATCACAGCTGCAGAGCTGTCCACAGGGTGCCCCCTGTACCCTGGCAACACAGACTATGATATGTTGCGTTTCATTTTTGAAACACAAGGACAGCCATCAGACAATGTACTGGACCGTGGATTGGGGACTGATTACTATTTTGATAGAGACCAGACAAATGGGCAACAGCATTGGACATTTAAATCCCCTGAGGCCTTTGCTGAACAAACAGGATTCTATGCTGAGGAGACAAGGCCATTCAGGCTGGATGACCTGGATGCCCTCATCCATTTCATGGCGGAGGAAAGAGAGAGGTCTCATCAGCGACTGCTGGTAGATCTCATGAAGAGGATGCTGCACCTTGATCCAGATATACGTATAAAACCCCTGGAGGTGCTGCATCATCCATTCTTCGACATCAAGTCAAGCTACTCAGCAGACCCTTCTGTCAATACAGTGGATGATGGACAAGTTGACGTGGAGGGCAGCACTGAGAACACAGAGGAGACCAAAAACATTGACAACATGTTGGAGGACCAGCTAGTGGACAACGGTGGATATGGACAGGCAGTGTGGTGTTTCTTTAGCAGAATAAAGAACACTGTCCAAAACTACTTCAGCTGGAACAGGAAGCCAGTTGTCAACATCCCCCCTCAACCTCCCAAACTCTCTCTCCGTCTAAACCAAATTGGTCATGGCAGATGACCATCCACCATGAGCTTGGTTCTGCCCGAGGTTTCTGCCTCCTAGAAGGAAGTTTTTCCTCGCCACTGTTGCCAAGTGCTTGCTCATGGTGGTAATTTGGTTTAGACCTGCTCCATGTAAATAGTTTAACTTAGGTTTTCTCCGGGTTGCTCCGGTTCGCCTATGATTCTACGGTTTACTTACAACTGTTTTACCTAGGATCTAAAAAATGTAATTTAGAATGTATGTAATCTGTCATGTAAATATTTTTTTAAAAAGGTTTTCTCCGGGTTCCTCCGGTTCGCCTATGATTCTACGGTTTACTTACAACTGTTTTACCTAGGATCTAAAAAATGTAATTTAGAATGTCTATAATCTGTCATGTAAATATTTTTTTTAAAAAGGTTTTCTCCGGGTTGCTCCGGTTCGCCTATGATTCTACGGTTTACTTACAACTGTTTTACCTAGGATCTAAAAAAATGTAGTTTAGAATGTCTGAAATCTGTCATGTAAATGTTTTCTTTAAAAAGGTTTTCTCCGGGTTGCTCCGGTTCACCTACGATTCTACGGTTTACTTACAACTGTTTTACCTAGAATCTAAAAAAATGTAGTTTAGAATGTCATAGAATGACAGGGTTTCTCCGGGTTGCTCTGGTTCCTCCTATGATCAAAATAAATGTTACATAGATGCAGTGTATCTGTGTTCTCACTCTACATGTAAAGTGTCTTGACATTATGATTGTATTATGATTTATACAGTATATCATATTTAAGACATTTCCTCCAGTTTGCCTACTATCTAAATAAATGTTATTTAGAGTTAAATATATCTGTGTCTACAGATCAGGCTTTCTTACAGGCTAACAGCTGAGCTGTGACACTTTTGTATCACTGCACTTGATGTTCATACCTGTATGTCAGAAAATATTCTATTACAGTGCTTATTCATCCCATATGGGATCAAACATTTTATTTGGTATATCTTTATTTTTATTTAACTTAAACAATGATCTCAGACATCTTGATTGGTTGAAGTTCTCCACTTATTTTAATTTATTTTTAAGTTTTTAAGTTTTGAACCATACAGTATGTGCTAACTGTACACATACAAAGTGACAGTTTAGTTAATATAAAAACAATAACACAAACTACTCAAAATATCAAAATACTCAAAAAATCCCATCAGATTCATTTTGATTCTGTTTAAATTCAGTTTGCAAATAAATTCAGGCTTATTTTTTTTTGTCCATCCACAATGACACCACAAATATAACATATGGATATCAGAACGTGTGATCCTCTTCAGTCTTTTTTAGATAATTACTTCTAAATATAGTGTATGCAAAAAACAAAAAAAAGATCTGTCTCGCAGACTTGAATTATTTAACACACACACACACACACACACACACACACACACACACACACACTTTACAGTGTTTGTTTTATTGTGCATACCTGCTTAAGGTAAGATAGAATCTGTAATGGATTTGTTGGCAAATGATCAACACAATGGGGTTGCCAGAAAGTTTAGTCAATGATCAGGAAGCCTTTAAAAATGTGTGCGAGGACAGATTTAGTTACTAGGAAACAGAAATACACCAATTGTTGGGCACAGATCTGCTCCAGACTTTGATCTCCAGGTTTATTAAAACAAGACAGAGACACAACTTGATTTAGCAGCCAAGAGGCCTTGAAACACAGTCTTATCATTTGTGTGTTATTCTTCACATTGTTCCAGGTCCATGGCCAGTCTGTCTGTTTCACTGGTCTGATAGCTCAGATTTCAGCATTGACTCATTTGGCCAGCTTATATAAGTGACTGATGAGTGCCGCCCTCCTGCTTTCTGCTCCCGTTCATCCCATCTTTCTTTCTTTCTTTCTTTCTTTCTTTCTTTCTTTCTTTCTTTCTTTCTTTTTCTAAATTAGACCTCCAGCTGGTTGGTTTTCCTCCTCTTTCAGTATCAAACCTACACATATATAGGTTATTTTAGTCTGGATTGCAACTCCCTCCATTCACCCTTGTTTCAGTGTGAGGGAGCCATAATTTAATTTGTCCCATCTGGGCTACTGTAGAAACATGGTGGTTCAACATGGTGAACTCCATAAAAGAGGGCCTGTGGTGTCTGCAGATATCAAGGCTGATTCTAAGGTCATAAAAAACATAACCATTCTTAAATTCAGATGATTATACACTTATGGAAACATACTTGTGAACATTATATTCCATTTCTGCCATATTCTGTAAACAGAGCCTCCCCAGGCAAACAATAAATTGCGACATCCACAGTCTGAACAGCTGTAAGTCAAAATATTACAAGCCAGGAGGCGATGAAGTCACAAAACAATGATTAGGCAAATGACTGACATGAAGCATTTACATGAGCTAAATAGTTCCAGATGCTTTAACCTTGGATGCCCAAAAGATTTGCTTTGCCAAGCTGCTGTCATTTGCAAGGAGTAAATATAATTATGACTGCCTTTATTTTGTGTGATCAACCAAGGGTGGTTTTGTATAGAAACAGTCTGTCGGAAATGTGATTGAAAGCTTTTTCAGTTCTGCAATTCAAAGCAGTCATCACATGACAGCGGCTTGGCCTCTCACAATGTATGAATTTGAGAGAAAAGCCTGGGAAGCCTGAATAAAGCACATGCTGTTCTAACAACCCACATTCAAACACACTCTTCTTAACATTTCTGTCTGTGAGATTTCTGTTACACCATCATGCTACCTGCTAACCCTACCTGGAACATCTCTGTTATTATTAATATTAGAGCTCATTGCTGCTTTTACAGTTATTTCCTTCGAGGTATCAGATGTCTGCCTATGGAAACATTAAGATTTAGCAGCAGTGATAGAGCTTAAAGCTTGAAATAACCCTGGCTTGGGAACCAGAAACTTCCTTCCATCAGAAAATTCCTTTGGCATGCTTAATAACCAAAAAAAAAGAAGAAAAAAAATGTATTATTGTGCCTATTGACTATTTTTCAAGGCCTGGCATCTCCACAGGCAGACATGCAGACGTTATGGAGAAGATCACTATCAATATCTTCTCACACATAAATCCAAGACATAATGAACACAGTGAATCTAGTGTGGCGCCAGTGTGGCGCAGGCTACATTTACACTCTAAGATAGTGCTACACTAAAATAAAAGACATGATACCAATGTTACACCTGCAGCATTTACTGCATGTAAGAGAAACACGTATATGCTATTGAAACCTTGTATGAGTGCTTTGCATGACTGTAACACAACACTATATTCAGCTAATACAATATGAGGATATAGTTACTCATGGAATCTCACAGTCTGTCCCAGGCTGCCTCTATGACCTTTGACCTGGAAGCTCCCCTGTAATGGCTTTGGATTCAGCTGTGGGAAAGTGGTGTCGGCGATAAAAGCGAGGAAGATGAGTCAGATGAGTCAGAGCCGGGTGTCGCGGTAGCAGCATATCTTGTTTGGACAGCAGTTTCCTCAGTTGTAGAACAAGTGACAGGCAGGTTAACTGCTGCTACCCTCAGCGTTCAGCAGATGGAGAGCAGAGGATGTTTGTCTCTTCACATCATTCTCACTGGTTCCTTTCTCGTTCACTCACCAACTCGAAAGGATAATTTTGGGTTATTACAACTTGGGGCTTATTTTTGTAGTTTTGGTCATCAGTTCTATTGGTAATAATAACATTGTACTGACCAAGGTTTGCTCTGAGATCTGGAAATGTGAGGACAACACTTAAAATAAGTTGTATGGTGGAAGAATGATTATACTGGTTTGGAACTGGTTTTGTTAGCCAAACATATGTGAAAGAGAAAACAAAAGAGAACAGCAGAATTATTTCCCAGACTGTCGTTGTAAACATCCATCACAGTTTACAGACCAACTTCTTGGCTGACATTTCAGATGTGCTTACTTTCTATTTCACCTCCAAATAAAGTGATTCAGAAAGTCTGTTTCTCATATTTCTTGGTCAGACTTTTCTTTAGAAAACTTTGTTGGGTTCCCAGATCTCAGTAATTGCTTTGGTGAATGCAACATTATCATAACCAGCACAGATGATGGCCACAAGCTGTATAAACCAGAATTAATGTCATTTTTTCCCCTTCTGGTCTTATTTTGGGTTCTTAAGGTTTCACTATGAGTACAAAAAAGAAGAATATGGACCAAAGTTGTTAAAAAATAAATAAAGCACAGTTAATTGATTTTATGGCCAGTTTGGTCGTGAAACAAGCTGCATTCACAACCCTGACATCATCACCCTATAAAGCTAATGCAGCAAATGTGTCAAAAAAAAAAAAAAAAAAAAAAAAAAAACTAAAAACACTTGCCTCATTACACAACAGCCGCAAAGCAAAATCAGCATTTTGGAGCCATATTTCTGCTTACCTGTCCGATATTCACTCTGCTTTTAGCTCCATAAACTTCTGAGGGAAATAGGTGCTTTAGCTGCTTTAAAGTTAACTAATTTTTGCTAACAACTGAACAACTGGACAACTGAAGACTCGAGTCATGTTTTCTCCAAAGTTTTTTACATTACTTTAAGATATAAAAACGAAGTCATTTATTCGCATCACATCATTTGATTACGTTCCCGTCTCTCTGCAGATCTGTGTGGCCACCTCAGCTCTCCGGTTTCCGGAGCCACACGTCAAGGAAAGAAGACCCATTAGGCACTTCACCTGCTGTTCCCAGCATTCCCTGCTTAGCTGCTGTAATCCAGGGGGCTGTGGACAATGTAAACACACACAGTGGATTACACTCAGTGTGCGTCTGTGTATGTGTGTGAGGTAGGGTAGGAGGGGGGAGGGTGGTTGAATAAAAGAGATGAAACAGAAAATTACTATTGTTGGTGCAGTGTAATGCATTTGCAAGAAGACTGTGTGTGTGTGTGTGTGTGTGTGTGTGTGTGTGTGTGTGCCAATGAAAGGCCCTCTCAACAGGTAGGCCTATTCATCACAGATGACAGTCTGTGTGCACGGGGCTTACTGTAGATCTCCAGCTCACTCCTAACTGTACACGCCGGGTGCCACCCAAACTTTCTATGTGCTCCTTTTTACTTCTGATGGGATTTTTCTTTCTTTTTTTTTGTGGTTTCACAGACCATCTCTATTCAGCGGAGATCGAATGCCGAAAATAGTGGAAAATTTAAATGCTCCTACACACATACACATGGCCCACCCAAGGACAAATGATAGCAGATTAATGAAACATGCAAATATCCAGTGGGTTCATCCAGCTCTGTCTCCCCCCTACTGTGTCTCATTCACATTCATAAGGTCCATTAATATGAGTGTCAAAGGGTCTGTACTGTATGCACCATTTGAATGCTAATCCATGAGAAAAGAAGTATTGTTTTGCTGTTGCCGTAGATGGAGGTTGATAGTGGTGGTGGGGGGGTGTAACTGTGGAAGAAACCTTGAAGCAGTTTGAACACGTTAATGAACTTGAGGGGTTTAGCACCGGACCTGGACAATAAAGTCTCTCTGAGCATGAAATGGGAGGATGGGTTTCCTGCTGGTCTTTCCTTACACACACACACACATGCATGCACACTCCATCCTCCCTGGACTCCCTTATGATGTCCTGACCTGGAGGAGGTAAAAAAAAAATGGGGGATGGGGTTTGGATGCAGTGTCCAGTTCTTCTTCTCGACCCGGACCGACTCAACAACAACAGCTGAAATGGCTTGCAGATGTGGCTCGGCTCGGCTAATAAATTCTTTGTGAACTCAGCAGACGGGGGGTTTGAAAAAGTGTGTGTGTGGAGGGGGTTACGGAGATGGCTGGACCTTAGGGGGCTGTTTGCATTTGTGAGTTTGTGTGCACACGTGTGTTTGTGTGCACATATCTGTGTAGTGCTTGCATCCATGATCTCGTCTGTGAACCGTTCAGGTTTTACGTGCGCACATGCATCTGTGCGTGTGTGTGCGTGTGTGTTTGTCCACATGAGGACTCAGTGAAACATCAGGCCCAGCGTATAAATGTCTTTAGCTGCTGCTCCCGTTGATTTACAGAAATCTATCAAGTAGACCTGTTGAAACAAAGTGGGGACAACACAAAACCCTCTGTGTGCTGGCTACTGATACAACCCGGGATATATTTTAGTGCAGTTAATATGTAATATGCTTTAGTAGTTAAATCCAGTAGAGCCTGTTCGAGTTACATTTGAAGGGATAAATAAAAGCTTATTTATGTTACAAGTATAACATTGAATGAAGAGTGATACAACACACTGCTGGTCAGTATAATACATCCCGGGGCTTTGTCTGGTATGACCAGTAGCTTATACCAACTAATGTTAGCTAGCATTAGACACATACTTCTGTGTGTTAATGTCGGACAGCTTATGCAGTGACTCTCTACAGTATGTTGGTGTGTTAGCACAAACAGTAAACACTGTGTTATTTCCTGCTAGTGGTCATTTTCCACTCATTCCCAAAAACCTGATGATGTGTTTAAAGCCAAACTTCAGACAGACATGGAAAATGGAAGAAAATTGAAAACTGTAATTGCCACTTGTGACCACAGTAGCTGCTGTTCAGCCTAAGTTACACATTTTTTCTTCACACCAGTGGTTCTCAAACTGTGTAGAGCCACTGCAAGACGGCGCGGATGACGAGGGGAAGAATATGGAGTAAAACTAAGTTGTGATTTATGGGGGTTTGTATGCTTGTAAGTGTTTGTAAGTGTTGATGCTATCACACTGACCTGTGTTTCACTAAATTTCAACTCATATATACAGAGAAACACTTATTTCATGCTTTGCAACAGTTAGCTTTAAAACTAAAAACAAAGTGAATTTATTAAATTACCACCAAAAGACTGTGATGAGGAAACACAGCACCAAAATCTTGAACTTTGTGTTGCAGTTCATTTTTCCAAGAATATCCGTTGATCCTGCATGACTTATATATGTTTTTTTCCAAACTATGAGTTCCGGACTTTAATGAACGCTATTTGATTATACGTTGGATAATCTAATGATATGTACACTTCTGCTAGCTATCTGGGTCACATGTCTTTTTAATTTTTACTGTTCAAAAGCCACTTTCCCACTGAGGATTTAGACTGTCAGCACTCAGATTACACTGCTGGTTCACTTTTAACATTAACTACACGCACACACACACACACACACACACACACACTAGAAATCATACACCTTAACCTGAATGTTACACTGAGGGTGTACAAACCCACTGTTCAAACAGGCTTAATGCACACACAGGCACACACACCCCTCTGCACTCTGCAGTCTTTGAAAAGAGGGAATGCAGTTTTTCTGTGAATAAAACCAAAATGCCGAAACCCTGTGCATGTGCCAGAATGTTGGTGTGCCTGGTTTTACTCAGTAAACTCCCCTCACACTCACACACTCTGTCTCTCTGTCTCTCTCTCTCTCTCTCTCTCTCTCACTCTCTCTCTCTCTCTCTCTCTCTCTCTCTCTCTCTCGCTCTCTCACTCTCTCTCTCTCTCTCTCTCTCTCTCTCTCTCTCTGCTCTCTCACATACACACTCCTCAGAGGAGATGTAATCAGCAGCTCTGCTTTTCGTGCCTTACCTCTCCCTCCTACCATAACACACACATACATACTACAGTATGCTCATGGAGCTCCTGTCTGTTTCCTTCCCTTCTTCCACTCTCTCTCCCTTTTGAGTCAACTTATGTAAAGTGTGTGTGTGGGTGTGTGTGTGTGTGTGGTGTGCATGTGTATTCAGGGGAGAGAAAGGCCTTGGTGACATTAAACACGGTTGACGTGGAGTGGGCAGAATAAACAAGGTCCTGAGTAGAAAGGCTGCCCTTCAAACACTCCATACTCAGTGCATAGGCCCAGGATCAACTGTGTTTATCAAACTCCTGGGACTACAGAGGGAGAGAGACAAAGAATGAGAGGGAGAGAGAAAGAGAGGGTGAAGGGGTTTAGTATTGAGGAATGAGATGAATTGAAAGATGAAGTGAAATGTTGAGAGTCTGAGGGTCCTGACAAAGCATGCCGATTGTTTAGAATTTCTGTCTGACCATTGGCTATAGTTTCTTACTTCGGGATAATAAAGTTAAAGTTGTGTGATTCAGCTTGTGAATGGGAAGTAGCCGGCGAGACACAGCTGTCTGACTTTTGCACTGTGAATCAGTTCATTTGTTTTATTGTGGTTTATCCTTGTTGGTCACGCCAGACACATTCTCAGAAGTGGAAAAATAGTTCAAATAAGAAAGTAAAAAGAACACTTGATTACAAAATTGCTTTAAAAATCTTATGCAAGTAAAAGTTCAAGTATTATCAGTAACATGTACTTAATGTAACAAAAGTAAAAGTATTGTACCTGTTGTGTGAAATGAAACCTTTCATAATGTTATATATACATTAGGGCAGCATTTCAGTTTAGGTTGGTTTGAATGGATGTTTCAAGTGTTTTTCTCTAAAAACCGTAATCTTTACAGACATTACAGAAATATTGTCCTGAAAATAATTTAATGATAATTTAATTAATCTTAAGCAGTATAGTGAAACAATGTAAATCCTGGAACAAGAATGAATCAGGACACAACATTTTATTCTATACGTACACATACATATTCTAAAATCACCAATTTTAATGCAAACAAGATATCTTCTAATAAATATAGTGCAATAGAAAATAAAATATTATATAACATGTACTCTAAATCTGTACTTAAGTACTGTTCTTGAGTACTTGTTACTTTCCACTCCATCTAAGTTTAAATAATCAGCATTATTTTGAAAAGGTTTTTTTGTCTTTTTGCAGTGTTTTGGATAATAATATAGAATCCACAGAATGTGCATGACGTCTATTGTCCTCGCAGCGCAGTTTTAATGCAACTTTTAAAAGAAGAGGTAACCTCGGATAGTACTTCTTTAAGGTCAGCTTAGTGTGTCAAGGCTGACGTGAGAGTGAGAAAAACAGGCACATCTGATAGAGGTCTACTCTGATTTAAATCTGAGCAGTGCATTTCAGCACTTTAAGATTTGTGTATACGACAAATAGAGGCAGATCACTGCGCTCTGCTGTCAAGGAATGCTTTTGGGATTTGGGATGACTCTGGATCTGTGGGCTACAGAGTTCTCATCGGATAGTAAGGCCAGTTGATTGAACTAAGATACCATTCTCTTTAGTCTCTGTCCCTCCACCCGTCTCAAGTACAGATAACAGACATCTGGATGAAGCCAATTTAGCTTAAATTCAGCCCTCTCTGCCCTCCCTCTCTGGCTACTCTGTAGATGCCTTTAAGCAAGCTTCAGTTTTTTGGTACAGATTTGAGCCAAGCATCAACATCCATGGCTGTGAAACAAATCCAAAACTGCAGTTCCTTAAATGTCCACTTGAGGGTGGCTATAGAATGAATCAATCTCCATAAGGGCCCATATTAAAATGTCTTCACAGCAGAAATAAACGGTCCGGTACAAAAACAGTTTTCCCATTGAGAGAACATTAATTTATTCTGTTATTTATGCATAGAATGGTTTAATGTGACGGACACATATCTGGGGTGTTCTTTTGCAACAATTGCAACAAAGATGTAAAAAATGGTTAAAGGAGCAGTTAGACATGTTGGCATGTGAGAGATGTCTCATATCTGCATGCTATATGTAGAAGTAGGAGTAGTACTTTAGTATCTATCTTAGTTTACAGCTAGCCTGGCTCTGACCAAAGGGGGAATAAATCGGCATATATGTCAAGTGTGGAGTCCACAAAGTCACAGCCAAGAAATAGTCCAAGTGCAAATTCACAGTACAATGCAATGTGAACTTTAAAAGTGTTGGTATGTTCATTTATGTTGCCTTTGGACAGAGCTAGGCTGAGCTCACTTGTTTTAGTCTTTGTGCTAAGCTAACCATGTGCTGGCTGTATCGTTATATAGCGTACAGATATGAAAGTGGTACTGACCTTCTCTTAGAATCTTGGCGTAAGAGGAAATAAGTATTTTTCACAGAAATATTTTATTATATCTTGATATCTTACCATCTTTGGACTATTTCTTGCATAGTGCTGACACTGTAAATATCAGACCCAGAAATTTCAGCGAGCCTTTCTGCACCACACAAAGCTGACTGTACTGTATAGTCAAAAGAAAGGTGCTTCTGTTTCCACTGTGTTTAATCCCAGATAGAACAAACACAGGATTGAATTAGAATTAGAAATTTGCTGGAATTCTGCAGGACACAAACAAACTTGAAACTCTGACTTGCGGTAGTTCGTAACTGCTCTGACATTAGAAAAGAGGACGAGTGCAGTTATAAAACAGGTGGAGGATGATCGTTACAAGGAGGTATTTACTGTACATTTTACATCCTGTCTCTATGCAGCATTTCGTCTTGTAAGCCTGTGTGTCAGGCTGGCTTTGAGGATATTCGTTTTTTGCCTGCACATACAAATCTTATCTGGATTCCCCTGGGCCCTCTAGCACGTGTAATCAGTGTGTGGGTGGATGTGGGTGTTCATCCATACGCATATGTATGAGATAAACTTTGTGTGTTTGTCTTTACTTTCAACTCTGATCTCATCTCCCAATCACAAAACGTCCTCCAGTGGGACAGGAAATTGTGCTGGAATTCAGAGAGCATTACAAGAGACACAGATGAAAGGCAGAGCCTAGAAAAGAATCAGACAAATCTGTACATTTATGAGACTGGAATCCATTTCACAACATATATCACTCCTTCACTGAGTACTGTAATACCGATGTGCTACAGCAGCAATATGAGCTCATAAAACATAAGTCAGCCTTGGGTTTGGGAGAGCTCGGCTCCCTTTACAGAAAAGGCCTGAGAGGTTGAAGTGACCTGTTTCTTTGTGCACATGAACACGAAGCATGCAGAGTTAAAAGGTCAGCTCATCCATGGACAAGAGACATGTTTTCTCACTTTTAGGTGTATCTTGCCAGGCAGATAGTTTTGGTTTCATTTGTTCAGTTTGTTGAGGTATCAGTTTCTGCCTCCACCTGAATAAATTTGGCAGTGAACAGAATGAAATTGAAAAATCTGATTTAAAAGTTTCAACAGAAATGTCTCAGTTGCTTTGGGCAATACAGAAGAATTTTCACTGGGCCAACCTGCTATGAATCCCTGTGAAAACAAAATTTACCAAAAGCCTGGGTGAATAAAACCAAAACTATATTTTATGGCTTGAAGTTCTTTTACTTATGCTAATGCCACACCGCAGTGCCAGCAATGTTGGTCAGTCTGCTAAATTTTGTGCAGATGTTCGTGTTCCCCTCAGGATCAATTGTAGAAACTTTGGTGATTCAGTTTCTCATCTATGTTTGTTGAATTTTTCATTTATCACTGTGGTTTCTGACCAAACACCTGCAAAACAATAATCACATCTCCATCAGCCACAGGTGTACTTTGTGTTCAGTGCTAATTAGCAAATGCTACAGATAACATGCTAAACTAGAGAGTGGAGAGGTGGAGTTTTTCTACTATATACCACCAGAATCAGCCTATAGATTAGATTACTGGACTACAAACCTTTTGTATTTACAGTTTTGCCTGGTAGCGCTGTGAGCAAATGATTCTGAGTGATAAATTGGTGTCTGGAAGGTGAAATGTAAAGGACAGCAAACCACAATAAGCACTTCACATTTAAAAGTGAGACAAAATAATATTAGCTGAACACTGCCTCTCACCTAATGCAAGCTGGGATACACTCCAGACCCTGAACAGGATACATGGGTGCAGAAAATAGAAGGGAAATAAAATAAAACCACATCAGTGAAACACAAATAAGCAAGCAAAGCTGTGACCAATTTGGTGCAAAACTGATATGCTTTGGATAAAGCCGGATCTCTGGCATGCAGAAATGAGCTGGGATAAAAACAACCCTGGAAATCTGACCCAGACTGGCAAATCACAGTTATTTTCTTTTACATCAGTTCAATCAGGAGAGACTTCATTAAGGGTGAACAAATATTTCATTGACATGTGCACAATAAACTTGAGAAATGTGAATAGTCTTTGGCAATTAGACCCTGTTGTGACACCAGCAAATTTAAAGGCCAGGTGAAGAAGGCCATGTGTAGTAGAACTTTTATAACCAGTAGGCAGAGTCCTTGATATGTGTATAGTTATAGTTTGATCATTCACATGGCCACAGGATTAGGTTACTGCTGACTTTATTAGTCAGTGTATTACATAGTGGATTATTATGAGGTCACCGTGTATTAGAACATGTCCAATTATGATGTCATAGTTGAACAGAACAGATGCAGTGATGATGTCACAGTGGATGAGTATGTTGACATGTCTACTTTTCTCCTGTGGGTGTTGTGTTTTCAAAAGTGTTCATATAAAGGTCAAATCTTTGAAACTGTACTTCTGATGTAAAGATTACCTGAAACTATGAGACAGTTAACAGTTATAAATAAACAAATGATTTTAATAAAATATATTGCATGCAGGTGTCATCTTTAGGACATGCATGTCTTTACTTCACTAAGTGTGATAATGATTGGCTCATCCAAAGAACTATCATTAATCAGCTGCTTCAGTCTGCTTCAGTGCTACTTTCAAACACACATTCCAGTGTTCTGACAGGACAGCAGGTAAGTTATACTAGATCCTACTCAGAGGATAAAATTAGCAAGGATGTCGGGTATTTCCACGTGCTTTGTACACTGAATGCTGTCTGTACTGTATTAGCTTACAACCACTGTCTATGTGTACTGTGCAGTTACACGTAAACAACATCTGTGTAAATCAGGTTTCAAAGTTACGGTAAGTTTAATCTTGCTCAGACATGCCGAAAATTCACACACACACACACACACACACACACACACACACAGTCTTCTGGAAAACAAAGACAACAATAGAGGCAAGTGTCAGGTTGCCTTGTAGGTGTGAGACTTTGGCAGGATTCCAAACAGACACACACAAACAAAGCCACAATTTACCAGCCGTTAAGACCCAGAGATGATAAACTGTTACTAACTTTGCATCTGATCACGTCTTGCGATATTTTCTAGTCACCCACTCATCCTCTGTGTCTTGTAGCCCTCCCTCGTTCTCACCCCACTCTCTTCCTAATACAGCCTCAGTAATCAAAGAGTTAATCGTAATCCCCGGACTTTGCAGACACACAAGCCTTCTTTGTTTCAATACGGAAAAAAACAGTCAAGCACAGATATGGAGAAAAATCATTTTCGTGGTCAATTAAGCTTTAAAAATATTTTAAATGTGCTTTACTGAAACAAGCTCTCTGCACTTCAAATGAAAATCATCAGAGGGTTTACCCCCAGTGTAATCTTTAAGGGTTTAAGTGTTTTAGCGGGGGTCGCACATTAATAACTTGTGCATGTGTGCGTGTGTGTGAACATGCATTGCTGATCCAGAGTCCAAACCTTAACCAGCGACACGTTATGAAGAAAGTTAGTCAGGCCTGCAGGCTGTGAGAACATTTGGCCCAGCTCCAAACCAAACATTAGAAACGCAACGCTAATTTAGTGTAGGTTAGAGCCCAAGCAATGTATAAAATGTGTTGCTTTCATCCTCCCAGTCTGTGTATGTGTGTGTGTGTCTGTGTGTGTGTGTGTGTGTGTGTGGAATGACTCTTTTCAGATGGCAGAATGATAAGATTGTTCTTTGCCATCCAATTACATCAGTATGAGCTGTATGTACATGTGCAGACAGGTTCAGTCTTTAGCTGTGTCACACGTCATTCAGGGTTACAAACAGCAAACTACCTGCTTTCACTGTTAAGCTGCTGTGTGATTTAATCTAACCTTCCATACAGGTATTAAGCTGCTTGTCTTTATGGACAGTTGTCACATTGAATGAGAAAAGTGGACATGTTTGGGATCAAACCTGTGACTTGATAGTGGTCTGATAGTGGCACAACTTATTGTAGGTTGAATTTTGTCATCCACGTGAAATAAATTGGGCTGGGGGCTTGGTGAGCTACAGTATGTGTTTGTTGAATTGAACTGTAGTGTCTACTTGCAGGGCTAGCTAATGAACTACTGTAGCTGATGGGTTAACCATTAACAGCCTGTTAGCAAACTTGTCAGGGTTATGACTACCAGATCTGTGCGGGCTGCTGGATCTATTCTGCACATGCATGTACTTATTCCTGCACAATTTGTACCACGCACGTGTGAACATTTTACTTACGGTAGCAAGTGAGCTAACTGCAAACAAAGCAGCTCACAGTGAGAGTCTATTTAAGATTATTTTATTCTCCCATTGTACATTATGTATTATAATGACACATTTGCTCTGTTTTGGACAGATTGGATAAATGAGACACGTTCAGCAGACTCTCCATGCTCAGTAATGGTAGCTTTGAGCCCCCCTGAGTCTGACATGACCCCCATAACCAGCCTACAGCATCTCAGTCTCAGGGGAAGGGGTTAGTGGGGGCTGTGGCCTCGGCTGAGTGCCTGTTCTCGGCTGTACTCCCATGTCCACACTCCATTGGATGGATGTAGGCATACCCGCAAAAAGCCCTGCAAACATGGATGTGTATTCTCCACATGCACTGACTTTTATAGCTGCACATAACTGATTTGGTATGACATACATATGGGACACTGACTAGCTTAGCTCAAATAGGGCAATAGGTTAACATGAATTTGTACAATTGACTGCTATCTCACAGTTGTCTGCTAACTGTTGCTCTGTTGTGGAACAGGTTTTTAATTAAGGTTAAATTAAAGTGGATGATGTGACAAGCTACAATAGCATCCATATCAGGGCAGCCTCACAGTGCAAGCTTATTTACTAGTCACCCAACCAAACAAATATAAAACACGCTACGCTGGTTGATTATGCTCTGTTTATGTATGTTGTTATATTCTAGTTGTTAGCTGCTATTTTAATCAGTTTCATTAAACTAACCCATTTTTCAGGCAAGTAACAAAGTATATATCTAAAAAAAATAGGCAGCAATTTCTCCTTAAAAAAAAAAAAGTCCACGCTGTTTTCTGTGAAAGCTGAGAGAAGATGACAAAAATCAGCGTCCACTCTTCTCTCCCTCCCTCTCTCTGCCTTAACTTGTCCAGGGTTTTATCCTGCCGTGTGTACCAGGAAACTGCTCCATTCTCCAGAACAGACCACAAGTTTGTTTGTATCTGTGCCGCTTTACCGACACAGCTAACCACACACACATAAATATGAGCACACACAGACACACATCGAGTAGATAAACTCGCTAACAAACAGGCATGCACAGGCATGCACAGTTGCCCATATGCACACACACACATAACAGGTATGTGCTGATATGCTGACAGATGTGTGTGTGTGTGTGTGTGTGTGTGTGTGTGTGTGTGTGTGTGTGTGTATTTTTAGCATCTTGCTCATATTGTTCTGCTGTGTACTAAAGCTTTGGGAGGTCTGATGACGAATCGTAAAGTCCTGCGACATGTTTCCTGTTTACACTGCTCTACACAATAACTACCCAGCTGACGCATTGTGCGTCTGCTTACAGTGTGTGTACAGTATTGTGTGCCTGTGTGTCTTGGCCTGTGAGTGCGAGGGCACGTCTGCCTGGCAGTGATTTGTTACCTTGTTATATTAAAGCCCTCAGCCTTGCTCCATAATCCATAATGATAATTCAGAGAGAAAATATTATTTCTCAGATAACTGCACAATGGTGAGCAGCGTGGCAGCAGCGTTGTTTCTACTGGAACCAAACTGCCTTGCATGTGGAATGATAATAGAGGCTGGTGAAATAGTTTTATTATTCTATGGATCGCTGGGAAAACAAACTATTGTGATATTACTGTCAGAATGTGTTATAGTTAGGGTTATTTTGAGTTCGATTAAGGTTATCCTGCCACAGAAATGTCCTCAATAATGAAACAAGAAAACGCACAGAAATATAATACAGTGTGAAAAGGCTGTCCTAGACAAAATAACGACTCTTTGAAGATATTCAAAGGTAGTCACTCATCAGATTTTGTCAATGAATGCTGGGAAAGGAATAATACACATGTTTTTGTGTCATGGACTGTACAAATACCAGTTCATGCCTGTGCATGTCTCTGACATGGCTCACAAGAAGCACACACACAGCACAGCACACATACAGTAACAGCTGGATAAAAAAAAAGTTGAACAATATGCTGAATATGGATATGAAAAGTTTAACTTAAAGCTGCTCTAATTAATATTTCTATATTATGAATCATCATTGGATTGATTGACTATTTTAAGTGTAAAAATGGTTTATTGTTTTATTATATATACAGCTTTATTGTTCTGATTCACTCTCACTGCTCTCATTAACCTTGTTTCTGTCAGCAGCAGGCATCTGCTCTAAGAAAAGCTCTAATAAACACACTGTACATTACCTGTCCAGCACCAAACAGCCGACAGATCAAATTAGCTAGTCAGTCAGCTAGATGGTCAACATTGCGGAGCATTAAGCAACTAACCAAATATTTTTCTCAGGAGCTGGAGAGTGAGTGCTGGAAAGTTACAGCTTGTCCTGAAGAAGCTGAGATGGGCATGTAGTGGAGTTGCCTGTATTTAAATTAGATGTATATTTGGATATACATATGGCGGCTACCCAGGCAAATTATGGAATACTAAAGTTTTATGTTTTTCTCATATGAAGCTACATTCATCATCTGTGGATGGATTTTTTTGTACAAATTTTGCACATGAGCATGTCATTATATGAATGTGTGTGCATCCTTACTGGAGGAACCGGACAAGGAACTTCATATCTGACAATTTACATGCACATGCTCATGTCTATATGTGTTTGCGTATTCATCATCTCCCTCCAGGACCCTAGCTAGACTGTTTCACTGAGCGGCCATCATCATCAGTAATGAGGCCAGCAGATGCTCTGTCAGCAGCAGCAGACGACACTTAAATTTGTGTTGCACTTTGTCCTCTTTTTCAAAACAATGTCTGCACATACAGAACAAAATACATGACCCTGTCTCATGCAGAACATGGGAGTGAGGAAGTGTGAGAGTGTGTTTCTGTGTTTTCGTTGGAGGGGAGCTAATACTAAGATAACTAATCAGATGAGCGATAGGATTCTCACGAGACACTTTCCATCTCATGCCTTCTCTCCCACCACTTACAGTGTCCAACCACTTTCGGATGTATTTACCCATCTGGGATTAGTTTTCCAACACACACAAGAACATACACATTACTCATAGTGAAACACAGTGTTTCCTGGGAAAAGATGGGCCTAATTGGAGTTTTAGGTTATTTTACAGTGTCAAACACAAAGTGGGGACAGGTTGTGAACACCCGAGACATTTCCTTTCCTTTCCTTTCCTTTCCTTTCCTTTCCTTTCCTTTCCTTTTCTAATGTCACTCTCAGCCCTAAGCAGGCCTGACTCCACTTTGATTCTATAAAACAAGGACTTCTTTTCAGGCGACCCATCAACGGTCCATCTGGAACAACTTTAAACGTCATTCCAACAATCTGCCAAAATATCTTTAGAACGTCAAAGCAAAGAAAAAAAAACCCAAAATGAAAAACGAGCGGGTTCACGCAACCTGTATGAGATGTAATAGGGTGTAGCAATCAGTCTGAGGGTTTTTTGGAATGTTCTTGTGTTGATAGAAGTTGAAAACGCGTGTGCATGCACATTTTGATGTATTTATCCAGAGCAAAACCAAATAATAGAGTGAATACATCTTAAAGGGCAAGGTTACCTTTCTCTGAAAAACACAACTTTAAAAGGTGAAAAAGACTCCAAAGACGTTCAGACTATCCTTGAAACGGATTTCATTTTTGAAAAAGCGGACTCAAAAAGAACACATGAGTCAGGAATGACTCATGAATGAATGAGATGTGGAGAATGGAGGAATGTTGAAATCAAGATGTTTCGGCCTGACATGACAGGCAGGTCAGGTTAACAGGAACAATCCCACTCTTCCTCTGTTTATTGTTTTATCAGAGCCGGGCAATTAATCACCCATTTGTTCTCACATGCACAAACACACACACACACACACCACTGTCTTTTTTTCAAAAGCCTGGTCTGCTCTCAGCTTTTTGAAATCCGAACATTCAGTCTCTGGCATGTGATACCGAGTTGCTCATTTTCACCTTTTTTTTTTTTTTTTTTTTTTGCGAGGTTTGAAAATAACACATTCATCTGAGTGACGTTTCTCTTTGAGAGATGCACCAAACCGACCTGAGGGCTGTGTCAGAGGTACAAGTGTTTAACCTAGCTCAAGTGTACACTTATGAGGCACGCTCGGTCCAAGCCAAACAGTTGTGAAGGTTTTGATTTCAGACCTGCTACAGCTTTTAATGGCTAAGTCAACATGAAGTCAACAGCAGAGTATTACAGCTGCTGAACGCTCAGGCTGCTTTCAAAGGCGGAGGAAGGAAGGTGGACCCTTTACACACTGAAAGTCTTGTGTGTGTGTGTAAGAGTGTGTGTGTTGAAGGATGTGTTGCTATGAGAATCAAAGCATAGTGATATAGCATTGTTTGGCTTGGATTTACAGTCAGATATGAGCGCTTTCGCTATGTAAAAACAACGCATGCCTTAGCACTGGTAATATACTATACTTAACTGATGGTGTCTCCAGCAGACAGGGGAGGTTTTTAAGTTTCATTTCAAAGGTTTTTGTCTGCTAGATAAGACGTTTGATATTCATAAGCTGCGGTTGCGAGTTCAGGATTTAAAGAGAGAAACCTGTTGGAAGTTTCACAGGTTGCTCATGGCCTCAAATGTTGCAAGACACGACTTGAAGCTTCAGTATGCAACTTTTTACCTGGAGGCAGAAAGCCTATTGTCAGGTGTGCTTTCCTCCCCCACAGTTGGTCAAGTTCCCACCCCTTCACTTGTCACTCATTTTGATGAGCTGTTTACCTGTGAAACAGAAGATAGCCTGAGGCTTGATGAGCCAGGTTTGAAGAAGTGAGTAAAAACACAAGTTACACCTGTGTGTGTGTGTGTGTGTTTGATGCACATTTAGTATTGGTGATGCATGAAGCATACTTGAAGAGCAAGTTGTTGCAATCAATTTTGTTTTCAGTTCTTTGTTGTAGCAGCCACTCTCAGCGCTCTCATCAACCTTCATCAACGTTTTCTGATGAACCCACATTAAGCTACCTGTCCAGCACCAAATGGCAGACAAAGTTAGCGTGTAAACATCCAAAAGAAGACCTAATGTTGGACTCACACTGACTCACAAGAAAGATGTTCAGGCATGCATTAGTATGTGGGGAGAGGAGGCCATCCAATGACAGCTGCACTTGATGGTTGGAAAAGTGGTTCAGTGTGTTTTGGACCACCGACCAACACTGGATTTTTCGTCAGCAGATCAAGATGTATCACATGTTCACATAAATGTAAAAGAATATCAAAATCAGAGCTTCTTTTAGCAACCACTTATTCCTCATCTAACCCAACAGCACATAGCAATTATTGAGGTCATTATATAAAGCCTTAAGGGGATAGTTTAGTTATTTGAAGTGTGGTTCTATGAGGTACTTATCCATAGTTGTGCCGCCAGTTGAAGAAGTTGACAGGGATTCAGGCAGAGAAGCAGAGTGATGCACCGATGTGGAGAGGGTCAACAATAAAACGTATTTTAGACACATTATAAAGGTCAACCTAAAAGAATCAATATCACTTCAAATGTATGCTATATTAATATTATATATTTTCACCACTTTACCTTGCCATTAGGCTGGAGAACTTCCACAGGCATAAGCCGAACTGTGCTGTGCACTCATACAACCCCCACTTGAACACGCCTGAACTTTCCCTTTAAGTCAAGGTCTTCAAGTTCAGGTTTTGGTAAGCCCCATGTTAGGGTTTGTTCAGTTCCTGCTGTGGAAATGGGGCTATTATTGTCAATTACATATGCTGCATGACACTAATATGTTCTGTAGTCATGTTATACACAACCACCAGAGATGAAAATCTATACCAACTGTATACTTTGTTTTCTTTTGGCCCTCATGGAGTGCTTTGCCTTAGAGTTCGATATCATCATCTACATCGCAGATACCCATGAGATGTCAGTCAGCATTGACGCTGACTTTTCTCCATTCGCAGCAAACAAATGAACTCCACTGCCTTCTCTAATTGCCCGGGGTGCTGAAATAAAAACTAATACTCTACAGTTCACATTGAGCTCATACTCTGTTTATAGCTCTCTGCTGTATGGCACATTTTCTTCTGTCATCATAGCTTTTCCACACACCCTCGCTAATAACTTATAGAAGCTGTTACTGATATATGCCAGCCAACACAGCGCTGAAAATACATTTTTTACTGTCAGATCTGTGCTGGATAATGCCAATTCATACAGTTTAATAAGTGGTGTTTATGGCACAGCATAGCCCATAGAGAGGTCTACTGACTCTAATATATTTCTAACAAAGAGGCTTTTATTGATTGTTGGTCGAGTGGACTTTTGTGCACCATGTACTTGCATAAATACACACACAAAGGACATGGTCGTATAAAAATGTACACGTGCACACACAAGAAGAAGTCTAAGAAGAGGAAGTAGCAGTCGAGGTAGCTATGCAATTAGCTTTGCTCCACAACCACATGATGTGATGAAATATGTAACATTAATATAATTCTGGCCTGTTTAATTTAGAGATTCACACGGGGTATGTTTTTTTTGGTTTTAGGTGTGTGTCTGCACACAGTACATCCATGCATTCATACTTGTGCTTGTATGATTCCCTCTGTGTGTGTGTGTGTATTGAAAGCAGAGATGTGATAGGGGTTCCCAACAGTCCAGGGCACAGCTGGTTGCGTTTAGGCGCTTTGTCATGTGCTGTACTGTGGTCCATGCAGGCAGGACGACAGACAGACAAAGAGACAGACAGACAGACAGGTAAATATACTTTAAACATATCCATTAACGTGTCATGCAATTTAGTGTTTGAAGCTGCTTGTGAAAACTGCACTCACATTGGTGCCCCTTGGTGGTAAGTAGTAACAACAAATTATATCAAACTGTGTCACAAAAGCAAAAGCTCCTTCTCAGTAGCTGGAAATAGTTTCAGACCATCATCTGACAGTGTAGCTTTTAATGGATAGAAATGGGGTGCTTGTTCACTTCCCTAAAAACATTTTGATGGTGTGGTATCTCAGTTTGATGGACTGATAGCTTCTTTGCTGCTGCATGATTTCAATTGGGTTTTCAAAACAGGTTCACACAACTCCAACTCCACCTCTAACCATTGGCGAAGAACAGTGATCAACATTGATCAAGTTTTTGGTCATCTGATGAATATAAATCAAACATTCACGGTACATTTTGCTCTGTTTTGGTCTCTACCCACTCCTGAGGGACGTATCTGGCCTTTCACCTATACATCAGCTAGCTGCTAAAATTGTCTTGGTGGTAGTCATTATGTGCCATAGCTGTTTCTGAGATAATTATCAACTTGGTGGCATCTTTGGGCTACATGTAAGCTAGCTGTGGCCCATATTTAGCTGTTAGATTTGGCTAGGTCTGGACTTTGGACTGTAAATTCGATTTAGAAGCCCTTGGGTCAGCCCATGCCCCAGTGTCTGCAGCCAAAATAAAGCCAGTGATCTTGTCTTGACTCTGGTGCATCATTCCATCACAAATCTGGCATGTCTCTGAGAACCAGCTGTACAAGATTTAGTCCTCTGTAGCCATTTTGGTGACCCGGGCCTCTGAGTTGTGTTGAACTGAGGGCTCACAGTTACATATGAAGCTTCACAGACATATTTTCTGTCTTAGGTCATTACCTCACTTGCGCCTTCGACAGTGTGAGCTTTTAAGACTTCACATTGCATGCAGACCCATAGGAAGACGAGCTGACACACAGAGGCTCGGCCGGTCGCAGAGAGATGTGAAATCAGACAGACAGGGAATCCTAAAGACAGCATATGGACGGAGAGGCGGACCAAGGTCAGGTTCATGAGGAATAGAAACGTATTCTCTATTTCCCTCACAAACAAACCGGTACAGAATGTTCTTGGACGGATGCCAGCGGGTGAATGAAGAGACCATCTTTCTCTCTCTCTATCTCTCTCTCTCTCTTTCCATCTCTGACTCTCTGTATACCTCTCTCACCCTTCACTCCACTCCTCCCCTCGGAGCAAGAGATGAATGGTTGACAGAGGAATGGAGGAAATATCCAGCAGCCAGATTCCTCAGCTCTTGTAGTGCCATTCACACTGGTGTGAGTGTGTCACTAAGTCACATGTGTGTGTGTTTGTCTGTGTGCTGTATGTTAAAGGGTATATGTGTGTGTGTGTTCTATCTTTGAGAACATCTGCATGTTCATTTTCAGATAACCTTTGTCTTACAGCAGTGTGTTTTTACTGCATTGACAAGGTAGAGGCACACAGACACACCTCCTAACACACATACCTGCATCTACAGACTGTAATGTATGTTTTAATTTACTCACACACAACCTACAATTGAGTCTGCCAACTCTTATATAACCCACTGAAGCAGTACCAGAGGAGACACAGGAGACTGGACCATAAAGTAGAGCACAGCTGGAGGGAAACACACACACACACACAACACACACACACACACACACACACACACACACACACACACACACACACACAGAAGGCCCAGATAAGATTTGTAGTCACAATTTTCCTCATTCATCACAACCACCAGCTGTAACGCTGCTCAACTGTGGACAGATCTTCTTTGCAGGGAACATTAGGTGTGTCAGTGTGTGTGTGTGTGTGTGTGTGGGAGAGAGAGAGAGAGAGAGAGAGAGAGAGAGAGAGAGAGAGAGAGAGAGAGAGAGAGAGAGAGAGATACTAGTGTAAGGAAAGAAAAACAAGTGTGTGAACTGATGGGTGTGTTTGCATGTGTGTGTGTGTGTGTCCTTCTGTGTTCAATCTTTTGCTGTTTATTTGTGCAGGTCTTTCACTAATCAGTTACATCAGTCAGTAATGTTTTGTCTCCTGATTGGCTGCAGTAATGAGGTCCTGCAGGTCAACCGAACAGATCTTTATCCCACTGTGTGCATGTGTGTGTGTGTGTGTGTGTATCTTGCTATTAAATGTTGAATTGATTCATGCTCACAGTTCACATGCTGGAACTCTGGTGTAGCCAAATATATGGTGTGTTTTTGCATGTTCAAATGTCCATGTGCACACACACACACACACACAATGATTGATGACCTAGTTAATGTGGTTGTGTGAAATAGAGGAGACCCAGGCAGGTCATCGCCTTCTGACATACATCCGTCAACACCTCTCACTGGAGGAATATTCTGGCCGCTTAGTTAAACATACACTTTACTGTTAATACATGCATGTGTGTGCGTGTGTATGTGTGTGTGTGTGTGTGTTTGCCTGAGGTATGCACTGAAACCTGTCTTGCTCAGGGAGATGAATGAGTTTTGGAAAGTGCCACATGGCCATATTGGAGTCTTGTGAGGATACGTTCCAGGTCAGGAGAACCAAAATTCATGTTTTTAACGTCCCAACAGGTTTCTGATCGTTTCCTCTGTCTCTGCCTCAGTGGAAAACAATTCATGAACTCTGCCCCATTAAATGTAGCTTCACTTTGAACACACTTTGTACTGAGGAGCTTTACAGAGAAACGTGATCCATCTGCAATTCAAAGGCTTTCTTTAACATTTGATATCATATTCAGTCAAATGGTGACTAAAGAAAGTCACTGTACCTCGCTGAAATGTCTATCAGTACTTGTGCTGCAAGCACATGACATGCAGGTGCAGCACAACTATGTAGTATCATATAGGTAGAAGACAATTAGCAGTGGAGAAACATTTTTCAAGAAGGAACATAATTCCATTCATCCACTTCCATAAAAGCTTATCCTCATCAAGGTCACAACGGGCTGGAGCCGATTCCAGCCGACATTTGTGAGCCTCAGGACACCTAACCTGTTACGGGGGGATGGAGTACCCAGAGAAAACCCACACAGACACAGGGAGAACATGCTCCACACACTCCACACAGAAAGAGGTTAAATGTGATGAATGTTACTAAACACTTCAACCCTCAATTAATTAATCATCATCATCATATTACAAAATAGCCTCTACTAAAACATAACAAAAAATCCCATCCTCTTAGAGAGCATTTAATACCTGTTCTTATATCATTAATCACATATCTCTTTAAGTAGGCTACTACAACTTGAGGCCTTCTTTTAATGAGCACCTCCTGCTTTAAATCCAGTTCTACACTGTACTTATCTTTTATGACACAATTATGTGTGTGTGTTTAGGTTTGTACCATTAAACCACCATTCATCATTCATACATGAGGGAGGAGCAATGTGCACAGAGCTTCTAAACTTTTAGTTTGCAGCCTGTTAAGGAGTAAAAATAAAGATTTCGCCTCATTTGTTCAGATAGTCCTTATTATTAATATTAATAATAAGTTTAATAGTTTAATTAATAATGAGTAGTTCAGGCTCTATCGGTGCATGATTCTACCCAGCGTGAGCTCATCATAGCTTCTGCATGTGAAAGTCTCCACAAAGCAAAACGTGCAGCTGTCAGATTAATCTAGTGGAGGAAAGGATCTTGTGAAATCTGGTGGGGAAAAAAGTATCAAGTCTCACAAAATGGAATTACTCAAGGCAGTGTGGTAAGCCAACTCCACCTGTTTCCAATGCTCCAAAATATCTGCCTCCGAGTTTTTAACAGCTTGAAAATAAAGTGAAATAAGGCCTCCGATTTGCTCAGATAAGCAGTGTTGAGGATTTGTTAAACAGAAACTGAACAGATTCCAGTGTCTACTTTTGCCTTTAAGCATGACAAAGTTATGACTGACTTTACAGCATCAACAGCCAGCGACACGGGAGTGAATTACAAGCTGACAAAAACAGGAAATAAAGAAATCTGCGGCTGACATATCACTTGAACAATGACTGAAAACGTATTTGCACATCTGCGTGCTTGGACAGTGAGTGGGCTGTGAGCACCACTTTAGTTGAACACAAGGGATCGATCAAATGTGGCCAACATGATCTTTCCATCTTTCACCATCCACACACACACACACACACACACACACACACACACACACACACACACACACACACACACACAGACAAACCTTATTCTCTGACTCCCCAAGCACTTGTTGTTCTACTAATTTAGCTGACTGAGCACATAAAGTCTGGGAAAACTTCCCGAGCCAAGGACTAGAGGACTTTGAGAGTCATTATCACCTCAACATCTGCTGGTTTCACTCAAGTCGAGATCCCCTCAGAGCTAATACCTGTTAGATAACTTCATGCACAAAGACAGAAAGGAGGCAGGGGATGTGCCGACACTAGGGGGCAGTCTAATCTAACAAAACATGAGGAGAGCACAGCCCTGAGTCACTCACTCTGAAGCACTGCGCTCAGTTGCATGAAGGTTGATCACACACATGTTGCTTGAATCTCCAAACTTTTTTTTTTAGCCCTCTTAGAAAACAACAACAGTCCAGAACTGGCACAAACATCCCTCTTTCTGTTTATACAGATGATCACCATATTGTAATCACCCAATTTTTCAAACCTTAAACACATGGTCATTTGGTCTATAATGGCTCTGTTTAGCGCTCATTAAGCCATTAGAAAGCACAGGGCAGCTGAAGGGCTGCAGAGGACCGTTCACCCAGACAGACAAAAGGCAGAGAATAGACTGCTTTATTCTGCCGTTGGCCTCCACCATTTTCTGCTCAACATTCTCCTCTCTTCTTCTCTTCACAGTTACATAAACAGCATCTGAGATAGCCAGCCACATCCTCCACATTAGATTCCATTGAATCTGCACATAATGGCTGTGGTGTAGCCGTGCTGCTGCGGGGTAGAGGGCTCTCTCTCTCTCTCTCTCTCTCTCTCTCTCTCTCTCTCTTTCTTTCTTTCTCTTTCTCTAGGTTGGTGGGACCCAGCGGCGGTGCTGCTAAAGCGTCTGTTTAGCAGGGAAGCCAGCACTCCTTGATGTGGCTTCAGAGGAATGAGAGCGGTGGCCACAGAAGGAGCTGCATGGAGCTGCTTCAGCGAGCTGTAATATGAGTCCGAAAACAACACCAGGCACCTCCAGCCATGCTCACTCACTGTGTGTGTTTACTTTCTGAGTGTGTGTGTGTGTGTGTGTGTATGCGCGTGCACTTGTGAATTGGTGTGATTGCAAATTGCATATCTGTGTGTGTTTCTGTGCTCACACTAACCTGGACATGTCTGTGTGTGCCCTTTAGCTCAAGCTCAACTGTGAATCCCAAACTTTGTATCCACATGTGTGCGGTTTGTGAGTGTGTGCATGTTCGTGCATTTGTGTGCGGTGTGTGGTTAAGATAAGATGAATGCCATTGATCCCTGACAGGAAATGTGTCTGCAAACAAGCACATGTGCACAGTATGTGTCTGAGTGTCCGTGTGTGTGTGTGTGTGTGTGTGTGTGTGTGTGTTCAGCTCACTGCACAGTATAATTGTACAGTGGAGGTGTCAACTAAAGGTGTGTGCTGAATGAATGTGAGTACTGATTATAGGGACATTCCGTTCGTTCAGTACATTCAGTCCCATGATAGAATTACATTTTAGAATTTCATTGCACAATATTGCAAAATGTTGCATAAACGTTCTGGCACTTTGATCTGCAGCATTTAAAAGGCATTTAGCTGATAATTTCCAAGAGCTCGCCCACAAGTTAAACAAGCCAGGAGCCGCTTTTTAAATCTTTAACAATACACTGTATACAAACTTATCATGAAATCAAAATATGCAAATAACAAGTAACATGCATATCACTGCTAGAATATTGAGTGCCTGTGCAAAGTATTAAAGTAGACCTGTAAAGCAGCAGAAAACAGAAATACCCAGTACCTAAGTACCTAAAAATAATACTTGAGTAAATGTACCTAGTTACTTTCCACCTCTGTTGGCAAGAGCAAAGATGACATAATGTTGTTCCTAGTGCGCTGGTGCAAACATCAAAATGTTTTAGGGATACTCTCACAGCTTCTCATTAGGCACATTCCTTTTAAAAACATTATACAAAACATATTATCAGGACATTTTAAAAAGATATTCTCATAATCCAGTAGGAATGTTGGAGGAGCGGTGCTGGAACCAGTAATTGCTAGCTGGGACAGCAGTTAAACTTTTATAGTGGCCATATAATGTAGTAATAGTAATGCAAGAGGAATTCTAATGCGGCACAGTGGGACAGTGATTCCACTGCTGCCATGTTGATGTGACAGCAGGAACAGTGTGGATATATTTAGTTTGAACAATAACATCAATAGAGATTAAGATTGTAGCCATCAGTTATACAGTTTTTATTCCAGAGAAATCTTATAAGAAACCATATAACAGAATATTTGCTTTGTTTATCGTTTCTGTAAGGACACAGAAGTAAGAGTACTTCAGCATTGCAATCAAGATTAGTTTGTCTAATGAATAATGAATCAAAGCTGATGTGAAGTCAGAAAGATCAAAAATTTTAAACTGATCAAAAGTCTTAAAATCTCCCCAATTCAGATTTAAAAAGTTCCAAAGAACATCTTTGTACCTTCAGTTTTTTTTAAAAACCTGAATTTCAATCAGGCTACATACCTAATTTACAGATTTATTCGCTTTGAACTGGGAAAATGCTCTCAGAATTCACTTTCTTGGTTACCGAGTGCTGGTGTCTGCAGTGTACAGCATGGCATACTTGATCAGAACTAGTCTGTTTGAAGTCTTGTAATTGGACACCAAAAGTGTTAATACCTGATCCTGATAACAGCCACACTCGGCAGGCAGGGTGAAAAAACAGCTGCAGAGAGTGATGAGACCCAATGTCTTCAAAAATGGAGGTTATGGCTCACAGGATGATAATGACAGTGATTCACTCAGTCGTCAGCTAGAAGAGACTCCTTTTTCACCTCCACATAGCTGACCAATGTTGTGTTAATGTTGGGTTGCCAGCTCCGGAAAGTTATAGAAATGGGCAGACACAGCACCTGCAATCTGACGTTGGAGGGGAAGTGGTTTCTGAAGCTATTCAACCGTCCAACAAGCACTTCTGACTGGTCACTTTAACTTTTCCAAGTCCAATTAAGATCAAGATAGAGTTGCTAACATTAGCCTAAACTCTGATAGCATCCAGAACCAACGCCTGCGCCATGGGGAAGTACATATGGAGAATGAGAAATTGTAAATTATAACCCCACACACAGATAGTTAACTATTATGTATGCTGTAGACTGGACTGTGATGCTTACAGTATGCTTATACTATGCTACTTAGCTACACATGCTAACATTTGCAGCTTTTATGAGAGCGTTTCTTCTTGTGTTTTTTGGATTTGGAAAAGTTTAAAAGAGAAACTACCCCAACAAAGTTATTACTTTATTACAACAGCCCCTGCGGCGCTTCAGTCTGTGCAGAATACCAGATACAGATACCATCAAATTAGAATGAGTGATTCCAGTGCAGTACTGTAAGTGTAACTGGGTCCAGTTTTCTTGCACATGCAGCCCTCCTGCGTTGTTTTGAAACTGTACACCTTGTTGTTCAGTAGTAAAGTGAGCTTCTAAGGCACTCTGAGAATCATTAATTTAAGTGGCCATTGTAAAAAGTGTCGACTAAAGAAAGTGAGGCCCAAACTCTTAATAAGGCACCCTGTGATTAGGGACCAGGGATGCGACTGGGGAGCGTTTAATTCCATTGTACTATCTTCACGTCGGAAAGTCCCACCACTCACTTGCTGCTGTATCTCTTTCTGGGAAACATTTTACGTAAAGGAATCTCCCTCAGTCTGCCTCCTCTCTTTATCCAGATCTCCTCGACCGTGTGTTTGTCTATCAAGGTGGGGCCTGTGGTAGCACAAGGTGTGTGTGTGTGTGTGATCAAATGCACCTGGTCAAGACATACCTCAAAGCACACAATACAGAGGCAGGTAGTAGGAGCTGACAGGAAACTACGCAAAACCTCTTAAGTGTGTGTGTGTGTGTGTGTTTGCATGCACACGTTCCCATGCGTGCAGAGGAAGCTTTCAACAACTGGTGTGATGGAATCCAACTCCAGTGGCGGTGACCCCCAAGATTTACTCCCCCTCCTCCTACTCCTCCTTTTTCCTCCCTTCTCTTCTCTTTCACCCTCTTCATCATATCACCCTTACACCGCCTGCCCTGGAGAGACAGCTGCGGAAGACATTATGTGCTGTGTGTGTGTGTGAGTGAGAGAGAAAGACAGATAGAAAGAAAGAAATGGGAAAAAAGAGTGAAAGGAAAGAGTGTGAGAGACAGCAGAGGAGAACATTCGACACAGTGGCAGCAGAAGGCACACTGAACTTTTACCGACATTTACATACGTACATTCTGTATTCTCCTCTCAATACCATTTGCATCTGGTTTGAAAACAACCCCTGTGTAGCCCCTTCAACATATGCCTTGCAGATCTTTACGTCTTGTATAATGTATGTGTGTGCGTGTGTATAGGAAAGAGGAGGGTGGGCTTCTTTGTGCTCATTCAAAAGGACAGTCATTCTTATGCATTTGAACATTTGGCCAAAGTTAAAGAATCTCTCACTTCCTGTGCATTGAGCAGCACGGGTGGTGGGTTGACGGCTGTTAGTCTTTATGGCTATTTCACCACAATCTGAGGGGCCATTTCACCCACAATTTCAGAACTACCTATTCATCATAGAAAATTACATTTCTTGGAAAGGAAAAAAAGAACCCAACAAAACATTCATACTCACTTTGTATTTAACATTTGAGTCCGCTGCAAATGTCCTCCCCTGCCAGAATCAAAGCAGTCTCCTCTAATCATCCGTATTATTGTGGGCATGCAAACTGGACATTTGGCCTTTGATTTATAGGAAAACTCATTGGATCCATCAGTTACGTGTGTGTGTGTGTGTGTGTGTGTGTGTGTGTGTGTGTGTGCACATGTGTCTGTAATCTCATGCACTTAAGTTATGTGTGCAATGGTGATTGTATTTAAATTTCAATTTTGTACAATCTTTTTTAACCATCTGTAAAAACAGTGGTGTTCACTAATTGAATTGCTGAGATGTGGAAACATGCCAACATCACTAAGAAGCAGTCAGGAAGCAAGTCATGGAGCAAGAAACACATGCAATCAAATGATTAAACCACAGTTTTAACCACATACCCAGGTTGGCCAACATTTTCAGTAGGAGAAGGCAGATGATAATATTGTGTAAAGTATCAATCAAAGTACAGGAGAGGGACTATGACCACCAATGTGTGTGTCTTGCCCTCAGAAAAAAGGCTCTCATCATATAATGATGAAATCACAGTTTAATGTCATGGTACCCTCTGTAACATACAGTCTTCTTTCACACCTGGTTGGTCTGGTCCAAATGAAAAAAAGATACTTTGTTGCATTTTAGTTCTCGTCCAGTTCCTGTTCATGCTCATCTAAGTAATGAGCAGATATCTGCATATGAATGCTGAATCTGTAGGCAAGGAACCAAGCTTTTGGCAGCAGTTCAGTATGAATGGACCTGCAGCAGTCAGTGTGGACAGCAAATATGTCAGAAGGCTTTGATGCAGTCTCTCTGTAACTTCTGTAAAGTTATCTCAATTCATGGATTGTGGATTTCTGTTCACCAGAAATGTGTCTTGTCATTTTCGCATATTAAGTGTACTTATGAATACTGATGAATTTATTAGCAGCCTGGCTTTGGTTGTGCTAAAATCACTCATCTACTATCACAAAATATTGTGGTTGGTCTGTTTACTTTCACACCACAAACACACTTGACATTGGAAGACCCTCCTTTTCAAGCAGCCTTGGTCTATTCGATCGGTCCACATTAGGGTGTGAATGGCAGCTTTCATATCAACCAAAACAAAAGATACTAATAAAATAGTACAGTGAGATAAGATGCGATAATAACAGGACACAGAGTCAATAGTGGTCAGATATGCAAACCAAACTAGATTAGTTTAGTAGCTATAATGCTAGCCAGGCTCCTTCTCCTTCTCCAAAATGACACCCTTCCCTTGTCAGTTGTTGTCACCCCATCATTTACTGGCAGTTTTCCTGGTTAATAGTGTTACAGGCATTTCAGATGTTGAGGTTTACTTGGTGGTTGAGGTAACAACCTGAAACGCTCTTCTAAATCCACAAAAAGCAGAATCATCCTCTAAATATTCACCCCCATAGATCCATGTGTGTGTCTGCAGGTACAGGTTTGTGTGAATGCGTGTCCTCCTGTGTGTGTTTCATTGGCATATGTCTACAGTGTGTCTGTATGTGTTCATGTCAATGAGTTTGCAGTTAGCTGCAGTATTGTCCGAGCGTATTTACAGAGTGTTAATCATTGTGTGAGTCAGTGTGTAGTTTGTGGCAGGACTCTGGATGCAGCTCCTTCATTAAAATGTTAACCAGGCCACATGGACAATGGACGCACTGTTCGTCCTGCTGTCCTCTTCATGCTGAACTGTGTTCCTCTTTCTCTTGCTGCTTTCCTCTCTCTCTCAATCCCTCTCTCTGTGTGCGTCTCTCTCTGTATGCCCCCTTCATCTTCCCCATTTATCTTCCGAAACAACCACCGGCCTTGACTGTTTTTGAAACCACAAGCCCACAAACACAGACCCATTTTTGGTGTCTTACCTTCCTTCTCTTGCCTTTTTTCTGCACTCCTTTGTCTCATTTTCATTTTTTTTATGCGCTGTGGTTACTGTGTCCATGCTCTTTACATTCAGCCTGAAGACGATTCAACTCTGAATGAACCAGGCAGTCATAAATATGATTATGCTCAGGCACGCTAATGATACTGAACTACCTTTGTGCAACTGTATATACTGTACGTGTTCATCCTGTATCAGGATGCAGTTGCAGAAGTTTTCCTGTGTGCCTTGCAGAGCTGGGGACTTGGACTCACGACTCAGACTCAAGTCTCGCTTAACTGTGACTTCAGACTCAACTTGGACTCGACCTCAAAAGACTTGAGACTCTCGAACAACATTTATTTCATGTTATTATTATTATTCTCATTATTTATCGGTCATTCATCTTTTTGTATGATCTCTGACTCTGAGCTAAATGTAAACGCTAACGTCATGCTATGCGCATGCGTAAGCAGGTATGTTAAGTATTATATATTTGACACTTTACTTCAGTATCACACATTGACAATGGCGAGTGCAAAAAGTTCACCAGGAGTGCCTCGGATCATTATGTTTGGATACAATGCCTGCACACAACAAGTGAACACCAGTGTACTAAGAGTGTGTGGCCAAAAGATTCAAGATTGTTGTTCGACTACATCAAACTTCATCTGGCATCTAAAAACACACCTAAACCAGTTAGTCACTTCCTAACGTGAAAGACGTTAGAGTTAGCAATTAGCCATCAGACTAGCCACAACAAACTGTGTGCTAATGCTGTGCACAGGCAGATTGCATATTTTCTGCTGGCCATATGATGTGACAGACTTTGAGTTAATATTTCACCAGGTCTAGGATGTGTCAGAAGATTAGTCTGTCTCATACCAGCTAACAATTGAGTAGTAAAATCTGGGAAATTTAATGCGAATAAAATAGCTGCTAACACTCCCGTTTTTCTCTGGTCCTCACATATTTCGAACCCATCTCCCACTGCCCTTTGTCATTTCTCCTGTAACTGACAAGTTACGGGAGAAATAGTACAATAGCACAATAGTAAAGGTTTTATTTTGAAAGCCCAGACAGGAAACCACCACGACTCTGTTAGTTAATGCCACTAACTTAGTGGTTCAGCTACTAATTATTAAAAAACACAAAGTTGATTTCACAATGGTCATTTAATGTATATATTTTTAATATCCCCACACATTTCATTCTGTGTGTTGTGTTAAGAAGCAGATAAAAGGCAGCTTGGAGAAAAAAATGTAAATTTTAATTTGACTTAGTGTTGGCGAAAGACGTGAGACTTGACTTTGACTTGTAAAAAATGACTGGTGAACTTCCGGTGCCTTGTTAGAGTGACGTTTAGATTAGTTTAGATTTAGAATTTTGTAGATTTGATTGGATTTTTTTCAAATTAGAAGTGTCCATCTCTCAGAAACACATGTAAAGCAAAAATTCATATTTGTATTACTTTGTATGCCTGAAGTAACCAATAATGTTCTCTGAGAGGTTCTAATATGAGAAAATAACATACATGACAAAGAACCCCAAGTTTGTTGATATTTAGGACACTTTTGCTGAGGAATCTCTAGCCACACTAATATGAAACATAGGCCTGATTGGCCTACATTTCATATTAGTGTGGGTATACTGAGCTCAGATTAGTGTGTGATGCTGTTGACAGCACTGTTAGTTACATGAGGCAGCCTATGAAATTAAACTTTTTTTTCCAGTGAAGTTAAGTTTGGGGAAGTTAAACCTTCTCTGACCTCTTAATCACACCACCATCACAGAATGAGCATTTGTCAGCCAGTTTGAAAGAAGCATTTTCTGTGGCCATAGCAGAATATTTTTGAATCATGCCACAGTGGTAACATGAAAAATCTATATCTTTGACTTAAGCAGTATTATTATCAGTCTTCAAGAACTTACTTAACTCTACAGCTAGCCAGTCAGCTTAGGTTAGCAGTAATACTGAACAGGGGGGACAGTTAGCTTGGAAGTTTAGTCACAGCTGATGACACAACTTCAGAAGGTCAGAGAAATGAATAGGTAGAAGTATGGATTAAACACAGATATAGCATGTTAATTAGTGAGCCTTAGAGGTGCTGGAATGGCGATTTTGTTACCCTTCAACTGAGTCGGGCTATCTTATGCTAAACTAAGCAATCCAGCTGCTGGTTGAAGTGTTATATTTATGGAGTGGTACCAGCCTTCTCATTTAACTCTCAGCATGAAAGCAAATATGTGTATGTTCTAAAAAGTCAAACTTACACTTTAAATATGCCTCATGTTTGTGAATATACACTGTTTGCGTGTTTTGGCTTGTAACTCCAGCATGTGTTCCAACTCTATTCATCAGTCCAGTTCAACCGTGAGAGTGTCCGTGTTCCTCAGGCCTGGTATCTGGTTCACCTGTCCCCAAGGATCAGCAGTAGAGCTGGAGCAGAGGCGAGGGGTAAGGGGGCAGGGGGGGGGGGGGGGGGGGGGGGGGGGCAGTCTGGGGTGACTTGGTGTGAGTAGGGGGAACAGAGGGGATATGGTACACCCCCCCTTGCATGTAGGGGCGTAACTAGGATCAAAGCTCCTCTGACACCCACGGTTCCCATGGGCCATGTAGCCCTGTACCCAAACACCCACGCCTCTCCACCATTGCCCCCACGCTCCCATGCATCAAAGCAGCAATCGATTGTGGTGGAGGAACAGGTGGGGAGTTTTGTGTGTGTGTGAGTATGACTGTATGCATGTGTATGTCTGTGTGTGTGTGTGTGTGTGTGTGTGTGTGTGTCAGTTGGATATGAAGCTGCTATTATCAGTTTCAATCTTTTTTACATGAACAATGTATGAAGTGACTTCTTGTATTGTGGAACCTCGCTCAACTCACTCATGGGACATTAGCATCATTCAGCTCATTGTTTTGGTTTTACACATCAGAACTTTGTGTTTTGGTTCCCCGAACGTTTTGTGTGTGTGCCTGTGCATGTGTGTGTTCTAAGCAGCCTATCTTTCAGGCTGCAGCTGGTCTAGCTATCTCCTGGCTGCTGTCACAATAAAAATAAAGAGATATTTCCTCTTTTCAAACCAATCCTCTAAGAGAACAGCCTGCCTACCATTTAGCCACCTTAAGCCTCCCTCACACGTATTCATAAGCAGGCACGTACCCACAAACAGTGACACAATGACACAGATATACATGCACGCACACACAAATCACTCATCAGGGTGTGGTGGCACTTTTTCTCAGAATCTTCAACTTTTTTTTTTCACCAAAGTAACATATCTAGACCAGGGGAATGTGAATATGAAAAGGATTAAAGAGGAAATGATGTCATGACTTACTGTCATTCCTCTGGTTTCATGATAGGGTTGACACAAAGTGCATCGAGTCACGTGGGGGATAAAAAGAAAAAGGAAGAAGGAAAACTGTATCTAAGATCTCTCTGCAAATTGAGCATGTCCATCCCACTCTCACAGAGCTGTTTACTCTTTTACACACACACACACACACACACACACACACAAATACACATACACACAGACAAACTTTTCAGTCACCTACATTTCCACTTTGCAAATTACAGCCTGAATTATGGCCCCCACCAATCATGGCACGCATCTGTCACCAACCCACCAATCACGGGACTCTGGGGGTGCTTGTCGCCGTGCAGGGCGGTCGAGGCAGACTTAAGGTGGTCATTTTCTGCTGAAGCCTGTAGTTAAAGGCCATGGGAGCAGGAGGTCGGCCATTTTGGCGCCCTGCGGACCCTCGCAGAACTGGCAGGGATCGTATGGATTACGAAATATAAATACAGAATCCAGTTTGTGTCATTAAACTCTACACTCCACCATCTCATTTTGTTGAATCTTGTTTTACTTAACACACCCCAAGGAGACATTTATCACTGGCAGGATTTGGAGCAGAATATGATCCAACATTTCTAAGTGGCAGATGCTAGATTTGACATGGAATCTCTCAAAATAGATAGTTTTGCAAAACCTGCTATGTGTGTGATTCACCCACAAACTATGAGGCAGTGTTTCCAAGCTGTGGGGACTGTTTAAGGTTGTGGAGTAACAGACTACATGAGACTTTATTACAATCACATTGTTGCACAATAAAACTGGAAACTGTAATCTGTTAGAAGGACAAAAGAACCAGTGCACATTTTATGCTTTTTGCTTTTACTCAAACGCACAGTAAGTCACACTACAGTAACTTGTAACTTAACCTGTAATTGTAATGGGAGTCATACGTGATCATTTGGTAACAGGCCAAGTGGAGGTTCTTGCACAACTTCACCTACGTGTAGAATGCAGGGAGGAGACATCAAGTCTTGAGAAACAAGAAAAATTGCAGAAAGAACAACTTCATGCATTTAATCTGTGGCTTAGATATTTGTATAGCATCATACACTGAAGAGGAACCTTATTAGCTAGTTTCTTTTTGTCAGTGGACGACGCTGACTGCCAGCTCGAGAATTTGATCTGTAGCCACACAGTACCATACAGTATACTCTACTCATTTATTAGTGAAAGAATACCCGGTTGGTTGCTGTCTTAGTCATGTGCTGTAATGTATTTGATTGGATTTTTTTTTACTTTCGTGCTTATTCCCACCAGCAGGCCAGATACGGAGATTCATACCCAGAACCTTCCTACTGGAGCAACCAGGACAAGTAATTTTATCTAAGTGGCAAAACTACATCAAATGCACATTTTCATTCCTGACACCATATATCAGTCAAGTCCGGCTGTCATCAGGCTGATATTATATAGTCAGAATTTGTCAAATTAGGTCTTTGGTCTGAACTTGAACTTATTTTGACAAGACTTAGACTTTAGGAATGTTCTCCCTGCCGCTGTCACCAAGTGCTGGCTCACAGTGGGAATTGTTGGGTCTCTGTAAGTAACATAAAGAGTACAGTCTAGTCCTGCTTTATATGGAGTCAAGAAAGTGTCATGAGATAAGTTCTTCTGTGATTTGGGGCTGTATGAATCAAACTGAATTGAATTGAAGATTGATCTGTTTTGATTTATTTGATAAGAATCTGGTTTGATTGTCTCAAAAACTTGGACTTCCTTTGATAAGACATAACTTGGACTGATTGTCTTGTGACCTGTGGCCTAACATGGACTTACAGGAAAAACACTCTATACAACTTGTAAATGGAAAGTAAATAGTCCTGAGTAATGGTGACATTTGCAGATTACAGTGTGTTGCAAATCTGCCACATGTTACCATTCTGAGTTTAGGTGTGTGACACATCCAGTCAAAAAAATGAGCATGTGGTTCGGAGTTCCCCATATAATCTCAACCAAGTGTGATGAGTAATCCCGCATCATGACTTATCTCACAAGCACACAGCTCATCCTCAGGAAATTAGAGAGCATCCAGAGATTTGTGTGTGTCATTTCACAGGAGTCCAAGCGTAAGTGTGTGTTTAGAGCGCAAGTGTGTGTAGTGGTTTGCTTCTGTTTGTGGGAGTGTGTGCCCGTGAGCAAAGCTGCTACTGGTGAGTGGTGAGTGTAGTCATGTGCACATGTGTACGTGTGTGTTCCTGCAGCTTGAGATCTGCTGTGTGTGTATTTGTGCGTGTCCTTCTAATCACAGTCTTTAAGGCTGTGTGATCACAGGCCTTGTCGAGCAAGCCCAACCAAACTGCTGACTGATAGACCCAGACACACACACACACACACACATACACACACACACACATACACACATACACACACAACATGGACATGCACATATGTCCAGACAAACACACACTTATGCACACTTTCACTGTTATAATGAAACTTAAGTTAATTAAGTCTCTGTTCTGTTGTACTCACTCTCTCTGTCTTTCTCTCTCTCTCTATCGCATGCACTCACACACACACACACACACACACACACACACACACACACACAACACACACACAAGTACTCATACTTTATGGTCACTGTCATTCCACTTTAAGACCACCACACAAACAGAAGAACACACGCACACTCCCTGTTTTACCCACCACAGTCGATGTCGGTGGGATCTAGAAGCTCTGAACAAGCAATGTGGGACAGAGAGGAATGGTAAGGGGCTGTTGTGTGTGTTACAGAGAGTCATCTTGACTGAGATTAGTAACCTTTTGGCTAATTAGAGAGGTATTGTGTCACTGCTGTTGAAAAGCGGTCCGCTGTGAGAGCCAATGACAGACTAGGATCCTCCTGGGTGTCTTGAGGAGGGACCCGTTATGATAGGGATGTGGTGGGCTGTGTGTACGGCCTTCGCTGTCATGTGGCACAGGTCAGGGAAACACTGTGTGTGGGTGTGTGGGCAGCTGCTGCAGCACTGTAGATAAAAGTTTTGAAGACAGAATTTGTGTGTTGTCTTCATCAGCTGAAACTCTGTTTATACACAGAAGCAAAATCTGATGTGGATCCAGAAATAATTTGTGGTTTGGTGATTGATTTCTTCTGACACAACTTGCTATCGTATGACAATGATTTCTCTAAGAGTAACAGCCAATGGTTTGGGGCTTCCAGTGTAGCCAGTGTGTATTTGGATAGCAGGTATCTGAGCCAAGGCTTCCTCCTCTTTGTGCAACTGGAGGCACGAGAATAGAATTTTAAAAAAAGCTAATAAAAAACTAAATCATCATTGAATTGTGGTCAATACATTCGACCTCATTTGCTTTCCATGCAGGCCAATAATGTAATACCTGCCAATAACGTAACAATTTTGGCCATTTTAAATGTAATAGAGCCAATAATGTAATAACATTTTGCCAGTTATGTAGTCTCTCCTTAATTATGGTTATACCAGCCAATTTGAGAATTATTCTTTCTACATTTTTTATGTATATATTGTTTATAGATATGTAAATTCATAATTTCATGTATGGAGGAATATTATTTAATTCATTACTGTGAAGTGTATATGGTAGTTTGCGTGATGTCCTAGAATTCTGGAAGAAAACAGTGATCATGTGACCTACATGTGTTTGCTCCGTGTTAGATGAATCAGTCTAGTTATTACACAGTAATTACATTATTGGCATGTTATTCCATTATTGACTTTATTACATTTGAAATGTCAAAATTGACTACCCTCTTGGTGGGTATCACATTATTGGATGTCATTACACTATTGGTTGCTAGAAGGCTGGATACATGCAACAAAAACCCACTCAAACCTTACTCAATACTACTCAGACTACATTGTTGATTTATTGAATTCCATGGCCTTATATGTGAGTAACCTGAATTTCTTTGGGTTTTGGGTTGTTGGCAAAGGATTCATCAGTTGATGAGGAAAGTAATCGATCAGATCAGAATCAATAATAAAAATAAATATTTATTGCAAACCTTGTGGCATTCTCTGGCTGTGATGTAGTTATTTCCAGAAATATTTTGTGAAACACGTACGCATGTGATTACCCCTGAGACTGATCTTTAAAAGGGAAGCAGTGAACGATGTGACTGTGCAGTCATGTGGCAGACGTTGTAACCATTGAGCTACAAGGCGTTTCCCAACATATAAGACTATTAACAGAATGAATTCTGTTTGTTTGCGTCCTGTCCTCTTGTATTTAGCTGATTCAGGAAATGAAGGGAAATGAACTGATTTGTGGCACATTTTTTAAATAACATACTTTTTAATCTTTGGCGTTTGGGGAGGTATTTTTAGGTCAGAAGGCTAAAGTCCAAGTGAAGTCACGAGTCATTAGCGTCAAAGTCCAAGGCGAACCTACAGTCATCAAATTTGAGACTCGGGTCTGACTTGAGTCTAAGTCATGCGACTTAAGTCCACACCTCTGGTTCAAGAACACGGCAGCCAGTGCAACAGCATGGCTCACCGATGTGTGTTCAACAACAATAAAGCTCTGTGGAACAGAAGATACATCAATTCTACAATTCATTGATGGTTTTTGGTCTTTTCAGGGGATTTTTGACAGTGTGAAAAATATTAAATATCACCAAACATATCTACATTTCATTGAAAACCACATGGTCAGTTTTGGGGTAGAAATATGACTAAAACTTGTGTTTGAGAACATTCTTGTGTCTTTTTAAGACATATTTTTTTCATAATAGGTAAATAAGTTTCATTTTTTTAGCCGCCTCATAACTGACACTGGCAATTACTTTTCACCAAGCACTGCACGCAGCTTACAACTGTCTAGTTTGTATCATGGCTTATTTGGCTATCAGGAGCAAAGCGTTGCTGTGTGGAGAAGCGATGGAATGCCCAGCTCGTGTTTTGCAGGCCGCTGGGTGTGAGTGTGAGGTCAGGGGTGAGGCATTGGGGGTGTTTGTGTTAGGGGAGGGTCTGGATGGGGTCAGAGGGTAAACCGTGGAGTAAAGGGAGTGGGCTTAGGGTGTTGTTTGATTTTTGAAGATGTGTATGTTCGAGAGGGTTGGCGGGTGGGTGGCGTGACTTTTGCTGGTGTGTCAGAGCCAGTTGTTTTGTTGCGTAACATACATGCAGCTATACATTAATGGATATACTGAACACTTGCAATACACATGTGGTGTGTGTTTGTGTGTGTGTTGCTGTCAGCAGGTCAGGGAGATAACCACTGGCCTCCTGTCAGATCCCACCAAGTGGATGACCTCTCACTACAACCTGCAGGCCCCTCCCACCGCTATCAACACCACAAGCTGAGTGTTGAGTCGTCAGGTGTCTGGATAATGTCACACACACATACACACTCATGCAAACACTCGACGACTCGCCACATCAAACCCTGCCACACTCCGGGGATTCCACTGATCGAAGAGCTCCAGTGTTTTCTTCCCTCCTCTGCAGCGCAGATTTAACCTGGAACCTTTTTACCCAGCTGTCATTTAGATAGCGCATCCAAATCTGAATATAGATCAGCTCCTGTTCCAGTTCTTTATCCTCCTCAGCTGTCATGCGTGTTTCTGATTAGATCCTCTTCTCTTCCTTGACGTCAGTAGGGCTGCTCCCCTCGGGTTACGTTCAAACACACACACACACACACACACACACACACACACACTCACACCTGGGAGGAACCCGGTGCAAACCACAGTCCTGTATTGGCAGCCGCTCCACGGGAAGTGCCACAGGGGTAAGTGCCTTGCCCAATGACACCCCAACAGTGACTATAACAATCTAATCTATATCTTTAACCGCAGGTTTCCACTAATAAAACCCTTTCCCTGACCACGATAAAACGCCTCGGACACCCTCTTCTCTGTCTGGTTGTGTTTTTGATCAGATTCTGTCTTCTTCCTTGACGTCAGTGCCGCTGCTTCCCTGCCTGCCTGTTTATTTTCATACAGATCTCAGAGTGATGAGAGTTTATATGACTCTGATATGGAACAAATGAGAGTCGAGGAGCTCCACAGGCCTGGGGAAGGAAGCAGAGGTTGAGCGACCTCCAGATACCTGCTGTCAAATGTTTTCACGCTCGACTCCTCTGAAACAGATGCACAGACAGGCTGCTGGCAGACGTCTTGTATTTTTGTACAGGATTGTTAGGCTGTTGGTTTTTTACAGTGTTCACATTTGATTGAGCTGTTTTCTGTATGATCACACAGAGGAGCGGACACAATTCCATCACCACCTCGAAAACATACAAAACCCATGAGACAAACACTGTCTTTATAAAGCTTATGCGAGATCTCTGTTGAGACTGAGACGGTGATCGAGGAGGCCAAGTCATCTCATGTAGCACGCCATTACTTACACAGAATGGAGGTGTGCTTTTGTCCTGTTGAAAAACAAATGATGATCCCATTGAGCTCAGACCAGATGGGATGGCATGTCACTTTATTAATGTTAAAGGAAAAAGTCTGACCCACAGCCAGCTGTGAAACGCAAACAGAGCTTCAGTCCTGATGTTTCATCCCAGATCCAAACACATGAACAATGTTACCGAAAGATTCACACAGGATTGAGACCTGCCTCAGTCACATTAATAGCTGTGTTTTGATTGACTTTTGAAATTATGTTATAGATACGAGGCTACAGAAAATACATCAAAGTTGGTTAGAGATGTTGGAGAGCTCGCTGTGTGTGCACACCTCTCATAACTTCACGTAAACTGTGGCGTTTGCATTTGCATGCACTGTGCTGACACTGGAGGCAGCTACAGAAACTGCTCCACTCACTGTAAACATAACTTTACTGGTACTGACATCCATGACCTGTGTGCACTGGAACCAAATTATCAAAGTTTACTTTGTGTAGCCTAGTTAGCCATTTTCAGCTGTAATCCATGAAATTGAGATTGTATTATATGTTCTGAGGATTTTCCAGGTCTAGTTATAATGTTTGTATCTGACTCATAACGATTTGAGACATTTGAGTCTCTGAAATATTCATATACAGATCATATCTTAAATGCCAGGCTGCCCTGACTGTGTGTGTGGGCCACGTAATATCCCAAGTCCACCTTTTTTCTGGTAAAGTGGAACGAATAGGGGGCCCCACACAAAGAGTAGCCTAGGGGCCCATGACCACTTTAATGTGCCACCGAGTATACCTACTTCTTTTTCAGTCAGCGTTGGGTACAACCACTTCTACATCCCTCTGATGCCTATCGTGCAGTAGTGTTCCAGATGCTGATTTTACGTGACATAGGTCCAGTTTTCATTTATTAATGCAGTAACACTCAACATGCATAACTATGTTGTTGTCCCAATCATTTGCAAGTCATTATTTATTGTAAAAGCTGCAGCTCTTCTGTGGCTATTGTTTACATAATGATCCTTACTCTCTGAAGTCAAGCTGCACAAACACCGTGCAAATGCAGCTGAGAGTAGTCTTACATGTCACTGTTTATACCAGGGTGTTTATCCTTTGCTGGAAAGACTGCTTTAAAAAACACAGGTGAAATTGAAGCAACAAATACACAAATGGAAGCATGAAATGATTGTTTTCGTTTTTCTGTATTCTTCTTTTTTGGTAAGCAATAACTCATTCTAATGCACTGGAAAGGATGACTAAGCTTAGTATATATCATAAATTATTGTTAAAAATATTGTTATATATTGTTAAAAGGACAAGAACATTATCAGCAAGTGTAGCTCAATCATTAGCTTCTTGCCTTTTTACCAGTTTAAGGACAGATTCTGAGGACAGATTCTCTACAGGGAGAACAACAATCTTACAAATTTACAAAGTGAATTCACAATATTCTTGCTTTCTACAATTATGTGCAAAATGAATCATCTGTGACATCTGTGCCATTATACTAATTGCCTAATAGCAGAACAAACACTTGTCTTCTATTTATGTTGTGTGCTGTTTATGTGTCCATCAATCCAGTTAGAAAACAGACACAACCACAAAAGATTAGTAGTAGTAGTGTGTATGTTGCACTAAATTCCTGTTGAATGTGGGGTTACTTTTATTTGGAAAAGTTCATGTAGACACTCATTACATTACATTACAACATTACATTTCTTACTGTGTGTGTTTCCTTGATGTAAATGTGTTCTTAATACAATAAGTCCTTTCTATGCTTTTCTATGAGAGGGGGTGTGTTTGTTTCCAGAAGCACCACTAGATTTACTTACTACTGTAGCACTGATGAGAGAGGTCAGTGCTGAAAAGAGGCCAGAGTTAGAAGACACTAGAGAAATGAAAGAAGTTAAATAAAAATGGACTTGGGGCCCCCCCATTACTGTAAGCGGGGTGTACAAATTGAAAAATATATGTATATATTTACTGCATTTTATTTACATTACTGTATATTGAAATGATCCTGTAGCAACAACATGTCACAGTGATTACATAACAAACTGGGAAATGAGTGGCTGCTGCTTTAAAGGCTCAACTGTACGGGGTTGGATGACTAGCATGGTGAACAACTTGTACACCAATATTGAGCAGGACAACTTGATCCACTTGACACCCTTGAGCATTAAGCTGTCATGTACATTATCGTTTAAACACATACAGCCACTCAGATCTATGCAGCATTTGCACTGTTATTTCTGTATCCTGCCTTGTGCCATGGCTATGAGTTATAGCTCCTGTCCTTGTGCTAACAACACAGCTGTGAATCCCTCCCTGTGACATCACATTCATGAAGCCTTTCCATAGAGGGAACATGTGCTGGTTACCTCTATCCATCACGGGATACAACATCTCTTATTTTCTGACCTCTTACCATGAGCAGATGTGGTTTTGGAGAAGGCCATGTCACTGCTCCAATCATGGCAGTAAAATCATCTTGTTGGTATCTTTGATGACCCAGCACACACGTGGGATGAAGATGACTCAATTTTGATGAGCAAAAGCAAGGACACTTTTGACTGGGCAGCACCAATCTGCAGTGCACGTGCCAGACCTTGAATATGAGTCATGAGTGATTTATGAGATGAAATATCAGAGATCCTTGCGGGGGAGCCTGGGTCATTGCTCCAGCAGAAAATAGGCTTTAGAACAGATACCAATAAATGATTGATGAATACTTATGTAAGGTTAAGTAGTGAAGTTAATTCATATTTGATAGTTGTGAAGCTTGGAAGTTAATATAATTTCTGAGTTCATTTCCTATTATGTTATAATTTGCATCAGTTTACATATTATTGTTGGTATTATTATTATCATGTTTAAATATTTATAACTGCATCTTTAAGACAGTTGGGACATTTTGTTGAATCTGCTTCTCTGAGGTACATTTACCTTAGGCGAAGACCTAGCTTCTGATTGGTTAGTTTAGTCATAAGAGAAGTCCAAACAAGGAAGTGAAGATGTTACTGGATGTGGCATGGAATCGAGTAAAGTGTTGCTTGAGAAACTTCTATCCATCTCCATCCTCCTGTTTATTTTTAAAAAGGGTGACCCAACCACCACACATCAAATCCTCACATTACACTTCTACTATGAAATATGCAGCACATATAAGTACAGCTGAGGCTAATTTATCTAAATTTAAGTCATGGATAGAATTACATTTTATCCAGATGATAGTATTAGATGAGAAGTCAACTATTACAATCCAACCTCTGGAGACCATGAATTTCATTTCCAGTAATCCATCCAAAAGTTGTTCAGATATTTAATGAAGAATAAAAAAAAGTCAACCTCATGGTGGAGCAAGCATCATTAAAGTCAGAAGGGATATGGATATATATGTGCCAAATTTTATACTAATGCATGTTGCAGATGTTGGAATATTTTGCAGGATAAGGGAAGGTTTTGACCTGCTAGTTGCACTATAAGAAAAGTCATTAATATATATTACATATGGGCCCCAAATATGTGCTGTAATTTTTCCTGGCAAAGAATCTGTTATGGACATATTTCACTCAGAAGCATAAATGTCAGTGTCATGGTGGCATTAGGGCTCATCATATCTGTACGAAATTTCATTGCAATCTATTGAAGTTTTCAGTCTGTGTCACCACAAGACACCACTGTCACTACTAACGTCTTCCACGAACAAACTTTTCAGAGTCTCATATCAATGCTGGTTCCATCCTCAAGGTGTGCGGATGAAAAGTGGGAGGGGAAGTCCAAGCCTTTGTCAGAATTGAGATGAAGAGACGAAGTGAAGATGAAGATGCCCAAATGTCTTCTGATCAATTACATGGGAGACTCAGATCCTGGATGAAAGCTTTTGGAGGATAACGGGAACACCGGTAGACAAAAATTGCTCGCTAGCATGATATCACATCCTTGTTTGCTAATCATTTTGACATAAAGATTTACATATCCCTAAAAATGATGGACTCTTGTTCCAACTTTATTTCAAACTGTACTGGATTCACAAAGATTCACTGTCCTCTCCAGCCCTGTCCACTCGTGTTGAGGTGATATAATAACAAGAGCAGGCAGAGGAAAAGCTTAGCATTACTGAATGCATATGGAACGTTAAGCCGGTGTGTCTAAAGATCATCCAATCAAGGTGCATTTAATTCTGTACGTTTTGTTTACATGCAATCTTGTAAACATACTGCATGATGTTTCTCTTGCTGACGGTTACATTATGCAAACTATAGCCGATTTAATCACATAGAGGTTAACAGAGAGTTAGACCCTGAGTTTGACTAAACAAATGAGGGTGACTGTCCTGATGTAGCTTCTATAACCCAAATACACATATATGGAATTTACATAAATGCACACATCTGTCTTTCTCTATATCTCTTACACACACTCTCTTCCTCTCCCACTCCAAGGGCTCCCACCCCCATATAGGCCATGTTGAGTCAACCAGCCCCAGGGTTGCGGTGATTGATGATTTCAGCCAGGGCCAGGCTGCAACCACAGACACACACAAACACACATTACTCACCCCAAAGATAAGCAAATGGCCCGAAAGCCGCCAATGGCCCTAAGTGCTCCGCAAACACAGGTAACACTGGCCTCATTTCAAAGGGTTCATTACTTAACCACAACCAGCTACCTCCATGAAACAAAACGAAAAAAAAACCCAAGAGGGGCAATGTGCTCATGTGCTTCCATCTCTTGATCTGGTAATGTAAGGTCAGATCAAATCACCAGCTCTGTTTTCAGCAGCGTCTCTGGGATGCCGTCAGCAATGATGTTCGGCTTCATGGCTGTGATGCCACTAAGTTTGTGTACCTGTGTTTACCTTTTGAGTAAAGCTGCACAGATTTCAAGAACCTAAACTATAGCTTGTGGTGGATCAGTATCTTCCTTTAATTTATCAAACATTTGTACAACTTTCTCTGTAAGTGGCATATTTAACGATGTAACGGCAGGAATGGTTTGCGTGTATGGATACAGGAGGAAAGGAAATGAGCAAGCTACAAACTCTTCAGAGCATTTTTGTTGGAGTTTTTTGGTGGAATATTTCTTTAGACTGAGGAACAACAATGTTTGCAGGCCTGTAGTCCAATGTACAACAACCAGGACTCAGTAGTTCCATCTTCTCCATACCCTTGCAGCACAACAGGCCAGAGCAGGCAGATGAAAGACACGTCCACAGTGGACCCTGGCTCCAGCCCACCTCCATCCATCACAATCAACGCCAGCATTGGGCCCAATTAGGCCCCCGGAACACTCAGGGCCACGGCTTGATTGTTAACACTGTGAAAACACAGAGAGAAGGGGGGAGTGAAAGGGGGTGGATGTGGGGCGATGACGGGATGCTGAGAGCTTTGGGGGAATTTGGGTAGAGATGGAAGGGGGGAAGGTCAGAGAGCTGGCGGCCCCATTTCCTCTCTAATGGCCTCCGAACGAGGGAATATGAGGGAATGTTGCCCCGTAAAGCAGGTGACCTAGAGGAAAGGGGGGCAACCACACCTACCTCCAAACCCTCATTTGACTTGGGCAACACACACACACACACACAGCTGCACACAAGCCATTAAAAGAAAGAAATGTATGGTCATGCATGAGCACAATTATGCATGCAGGGCGCGTAAAAAGCGCACACAAGGGAGAGCCATAAACACAAATTATGAGCAAAAGTTCGCCAAGGAGAGGTTGTTCCTGAACATAATCATGCATGTAACACACACGTGCACACACACACACACACAAAAACATGCAGTGTCATTTCCAAGCAATCCCATAACCCCCACCGCCGCTAATCGTTGATTTGTCTCAGTTCCCTCATTGAAAAGCCATTAAAGAGCTGCGGTGCACTTGGCTGTGCTAGTCAGCCTGATTTCCATCTTCAGTGGGACTTACAGTAAACAGCAGAAAGAAGCACCTGGATTGGGTTTCAGCAGCAATTCAGGGATCCATTCCTAAATCTGTGCTCACCGAGCTCTTAGTAACTAGTTTCAAAAAGTAGTCATGAAATCAGAATAGTAAAATGAGCTAACCGGCTGCTGGGAACAGCTTATTACCCCCAAATAAAAAAACGGTTGCTTAAGTGACAATGCTAAAATGTTGTAAACGTGACTTTGTGTCTTCCTGTGTATATGCATGAATGGAAAATATGACTGATTATATAAATAATCATTTGTAATTTGGTACAGGTTTTGTAAAATCTTTACATCATTGTTAAACAGCGTTAACAGTGTCAAGTCAGGTGTTGATCACAGCACTTTGGACTCTTCACTGTTAAATGGGTCAAGCTATCGTTTGTTTTGTCAGTTGGCTCCATGATAAGTTTGTAGTGTTTGTACGGCGCAACTCTGTTTAATTTCGTCACAGTGTAAAACTCTGTACACTCAGTAAACACTTTCATTACTTTGAATGGGTTCCTGGAGCTGCCGTGATGTAAAGCACGCTCTGATAAGAATATTAAGTTATCATCATTAGTTTTTCTAATCATAACTGACACTGCCAATAACTGCAGGCAACAGGTAGACTTTCAGTCACCACAAAAATTCAGGACGGGTGCTTTAATCTCCTCTTCCTGCTTCTCTGCAAACAAATTTCCCGAAAAACACATGAACCCCGGGACCTTTTTTTAACCATTTGTACTGTACGTTCTTGTGGATTTGGGCGATTCTGATGAGATGGAGTGGATCAGTTGTGACACACTGCTCTCTGCTTAGCTCATTGACTGAGTCAAGGTCTGTTTTGAACCGTTTTTCTCTGGCGTCCTTGCTCTATGCGCCAAGCTCTAAGCAAAACCTGCTGTTCCTACCATTTCTGGTAATATAATCTCACTTCATTTGGGTTAATAAGTGAAACCAACTGGGCTCTTTTTCTTCTGTTTGTGCAAGTGAGTAGGAGCTGGCATGTAAAAAATATGATTTTTTTTATAGCGTGCATCGTGTGTGTCATTTGCATGCACATATGGTTTTATATGTGTATATATGGAATATATATCTCAGCGGAGTTATCTGTCTCTTGGTGGCTTTTTCAAAAAAAAAAAAAAAGATAAAAAATGTTAAAAACATTGACTTGGATTTGTTTTTGTCTTTCCATGTGCATAGTGCATATGTAACTGTGGTTATTATGCTTACCAGATGTGCTATTTTTAGCCAGGCCCTTCATTTCACAGTGAAAGCACCCACACTGTCACAGCTAGGCCTTTGTTTGTCTCAGGGCCGGAACCAGGCGGCCATGGTGGTAGTCGTCTCTACTGGTTTGTGTGTAACTTAAATCCATCTCTTTGCATTGGTCTCTTCCTCTGTCATCCCCCCGACCTCCTCCACCTCCGCTTTCTGGAGCTGAAAGGCTGTTTTTTTTCCTTGGCGGGTGGAATCGGAGGTAGAAGGGGAGTGTTCGGGCCTGCTTGTTGAGTGGGGTAGGGGGACGTGACGGATGAGAGAACCTGTTTGGGGGAATGGAGAATGGACGTGCGGGTGTAGCTTATACCCTTATCCCTCCTATACAATACAGCGTAACCAGCCCCTGCCCTGCCCATATCCAGAGACAGCCGTGTCTGACGAGCCTGACAACAACACTAAAGGTGTGGAATTGCAATTGTGAGGTCGTATTTTTCTTGCCTTCACGCTCTCTATGCACAAGGCAGGAGCCGGCCAGCAGGGTGTGTGCATTTATGCGTGTGTGTGTGTGTGTGCATGTTCAGAAAGCTTGTGATAAAATCCACACACATGATTTTAAGGAGTAGAAGACTGCTGTAAATGTGTGATTGAACTCACGATAACAAAACTATACAATCAAACCAGATGTACAGGTCTATTTGGCTGACTGCCATACAGTTATGGGAAAACCCCCGTCAACCTACAAAGCCCTAACCCTAACCCGCACACACACACACACAAACGGACGCACACAGGATGTACTGTGCTGCATGCATAGAGGAAAGCTGACATGTCACGCTAAGGGGTTAAAGGGGGGCAATGATTTGCTATTAGACCTAGAGGAGGGTGTACAAACACACAAGAGTTCCCTGGGAGACTCTTCTGGTTTCTGTCGGTGTGCATGTGTGTGTGCATGTGTGTGTCCTTCACGAATTCCTCCACATTCCTGAGGATCAGCATTAGGAAGCTCAGTGTCCTGCCAGCTGTGGGTAGATTTAATGCATCTGCCACTCACTGTTTCAGCACTTTTGCACAGCAAAGTGGCTGTAGCACTTCCTGTGGTTTGCACCTGGTGGTAGACATTCAACCATTGCTCAAGGGCACTTCAGCAGGGCCTTCGGGTTGATTAGTGATGTGACTCGAGCATGTCTTTAGGCTTCTTCTCCGTGTGTGGGCATACATGTGTGCGTGCAAATTACGCAGGAAATTGAAGCCAACAAACCGCAGGAGAGAGCTGAAGCGCATTGAAGTGAATGATGATGCTGAGGTGGAAAAAAAGCAAACGCTCGCGTCAGGTGTGAATCCCTTCCCCCATGCAAGCGAGGTGAAGTGAGTGGCACACTAATTATCAGTTGGGATTCGGATAATTGAGGTGCAGCAATTTGTGGCTGCATTTAAGATGGTAAAACCTTCAGCAGCAGGCCGGTTTCTTCTGGAGGAGAGGGGCTCCACAAGAACTCCACGAGGGGAAATCCACCCTATAAAAGAATTTGCGTGTTACTGCGAGCGCACTAATGAGCTTCTGCTGTTCAGTCCAGACGTGTGAGCATGACAAAACCCAACCTGAGTTATGACCAAAGGTTGTACTTTAGACTGAAGTTACATTAAACAAAAAAACAACACAAAAAAAACCTTACCATGAATCATAAAATTTCATTTGTTCTGCGCTCGGAGGCTCTTTCCTATCTGCATCAGTGTTGAAAGCAGTCATTACTGAGGTGGCGTTTTGCTCAGTTGGTAGAGCAGCCGCCCCATGTGCAAAGGCTCAGTCCTTGCTGCGGGAGCCCAGGGTTTGTCATTCCCTGTCTCTCTCTCCCTGCATTCCTGTCACTCTTCAGCTGTCTCTATCAAATAAAGCTTGAAAAAGACAAAAAAATAATCGCTTAAAAGAAAGGAGTCATTATGAAATGTAAAATAAATGTATATTACAGTTATGATCTGGGGATGCTGTTAATCATGCTCTCTGGCATGGTTTACTGGGCCTAAACAAGCATACTGAATATGATACACGGGCAGCTGGACCTCACAGACAAAAAGTAGATTTTCCCACTGATGCAAAGTTATTTTTGGAGTGAAACAATCAGTTTTGGATGCTTTTCATGGGTTATAAGAAAATTTGAAGACATTCTCCCTGTGCAAAACCACATGAACGGGATGACTAATTTGAAACACTGCAGTCTGCATGACCATTGCAGCATATTGTTGTCAACAAAATGTTTTCAGTTGTAGGGGAAAAAAAAAAACATCAGACCCAGTAAACAAATTAACCCTTGGCCACCAGCTCAGTACCTCTCCAAAACAACTTCATTGATATGGATTGTAGTCAGTCACTAGAACATCTCACTCCACAGTGAAGGGAGAGGAACTTGACATCTGACCTTTCACCTTTGTCCCCTGGGTACAGCTAAGGTTGTCTCCTCAGGTTCTGCCCTACAACTTTAACTGTTTAACTGAAAATGTAGCCCCGTATGTAGGATGTTAAAGCTCCAAATATGTTTATTGGCTTTATCTTTTGCTCCTTATAGACACTTAATGAAGTGTATGTTGTTTGAATTGGGAGCCAATGTACAAAAATACGAATTGCCAGAGTATACAAGCTCTTGGCAGCACTGTCACACTGAGTCACACTTAAGCAATTCAACATAGATTTAGCACAGACAGCCCATATTCTTAGCTGGAAACAATCAAAAGTTTCCTTTCATTCTCACACTTGTGTTTTTTTTTCAAACACATGCAAATGTTTTCAAGAAACAACTTTTTCCAAGAAATGCACGGGCGAACGCACAGCAGCACGTCTTGAATAAATCATTAAGGGCCGTATTCTGTTCATGAACTTCCAAGCAAATCACATAATTCAATAGGAAATCATGCATTACTGGGGAAAATTTCATTTGGATCAATGGAAGGTATTGATGTCAACATTAATGGCTGGACAGACTGTTGTAACCCAGTTTGCTATGGAGAGGAGGGAGCGAGGGGCGATGTGGAGGGTGGTGGTGGTGGTGGGTCGGGGGTTGAGAGAAGAGTCAGCCCAGTGTAGAGGCTCTTTGTCTGGGATGGGCTACAGAGATGCAAGGCCTGGCCTGGTTCTGGGATCTGGAGGTCGGCCAGGGCTTGAGGGGGAGCCAAGAGTGCAGAAGTGGCCGATCGGTCCCATACTGACACAAAGAGGCCTTTCTCTGGACCACAGGTCTGCGGCGGCCCGGGACTCGCACTGGGAACGTCAGACTACAAAAGGGAGGTTTACACACACACACATGGGGACAGTGAACACACACATACCCGGAAAGGCAGAAGGGCACTCAAGAACATATTGTGGTTGCATCTCTCAATGGTCTCCTAAGTTTGTTCCTTTTTATAATTTCATTACATCCAAAGGATAATAAGCGTCCTTTAAGCCTAAAAAGGACATGACCTCAGTTTGTTGTAATGCAGATGGAATATAGTGATGCTGATCTGTGCATAAGACATACGGGTGTGCATGTGTGCATGCCCTCTCTCCCCTCTCAGTGTTATGTAACACAGATTCATCTTGGTCAAAAATCAACGTTTTTGTGTGGGGACCTCTATTACCTCTGCCTCAGTTCACTGAACCCCAAACTCTGGCTTTCTGCAGCTTGTAAATGGATGAAGTCTGGCCTAGGTTAGGCAGAGCCAACCCCCTTGGCCAGTTAATAAAGCTTAATTAGCTTGATTAAAGCCTAATTAGGAACTGGGGGTACAAAGAGAGCGCTCCCTGTAAAGATGACCTTTAACCTTTGAGCTTTAGCCCCTTTCCTCTTAGATCAGAGCAACCTGGGAAGAGGCACTAAAAGAACCAGACGGCTGTATATGTATGTGTGTGTGTGTGTGTGTGTGTGTGTGTGTGTGTGTAGATGGACGAGTAGTGATTGTGTCCTGTTGACACAGAGCAGCCTTGGCCTCCCTGCTGTTTTAACACAGGGCGCGCACACACACACACACTTTTGCTCTCACACTCACAATGCTCACTAACACTTTGTTTCTGGTCATATACGCTGGCCAACTTCCCTTGATCACACAGCTCATAAGAGAACATTTAGAGGATCATTCATTCAAAGAGTTTCCATGTGTTAATCATACAGTGTGGCACAGTCCAATCAGAACTTTTTGAACGAGAAGAACTCCCAAGACCGCAAAAACATGACGTCTTATACTCAACTTATGAGGCGTTATGAAGGCTGACACCTGTAGAGTTTAGTCTGAAGATGATACTTGTGTTTCTTACATTGTGTTCCAATACATCGACATTTGGCTATTTTACGACACAGAATTACATGTAATAAAATTGTGTGTAATAAAAATGTACTCATTGTTTCCCCAGTGTTTCATTCTTGGCAAGGCAAGCATCTCAAACAGCAAGTAGATCATAGGACATAATACTAACACTGGGATAAGATTGACTTTAATGATTCCCCTTGGGAAGATTGTGCCATTGCAGCAGGAAATAGTAAAAGACAGTAAAAAAAAAAAAAAAAAAGAATATCATACACACGTGGGAATGCAGCCAGTTGTGTTATATAAATGTAACCAACCAACAAATTCACTGGGAACATTTGCAGGGGATGAATTATTATATGGATAACAGCATCAAAAGAGTTGGCCGGGAGAGGCCGTAGTACTGCAAAACATAAGCAGAAGGCTGCACTTGGACACGCACTTCATATACGAAAACGAGAAAAAAAGACAACAACACTGAGAGGCTCATATCGCAGCCAAAATGCAAGGACTTAAACAAAATCTATATAGTCTGTCTCCAATTGGAAATAAATCCGAATGAATAAAACCGAAGTATACATAATGGTTGCCTCACTGCATTCCATGTGTGATTTTACCCCAATGAAAATATTGTGGGCAGCTGCAGTGTGAGAAACATATCTGCTAACATATGTCAAAAATATAGCAATTTCTAAACTGCTCTGTATTTATAAATCAAGGACGATTGCCCAATGTGCTTCAGGCCACACCAGTGCAATGGAGGTGAATGGTATTTGGTTTGTGGTGCTCACAGAGAAAAACAAGACTAATACAACCCCGCTAGCAAGCCCTAAGCTGCAGTTAGGAAAATGCTGCGTCTCAATTTGCATTCTTCCATACTTACACTTGCTCTTTTGAGTGCATGTGTGTTCACACCGTCGGTTACTGTGAGAACTGTAGACTGTGAGAACTTTGGAAAGTTGAGTATGGAACACTTCTCGCCCTCAGCGGTCGCCATTTTGGTTACATAGCAAAAGGCCAGGGACTGGCATTGTGAAAATGGCAACCAAGGAAGCTGCTGGAGCTGAAGAATGAAAACCTAAGTTGTACATATGTTTTATGTTTAGGATTTGGCAGTCAACTGTTGACACTAATGCACCGCCTGGTTGCAATTCACAATAAAATGTCGCAATAGTCATTTCCGTTCCGTGCACAGCAGCCATACTCAGATTGTGGCAACACTATCCTGATGAAATTAGTGCACTACACCAGGAAGTATATCGTGTACACAGTGTAGTACATAGAGGTGTACTAACAGTACACAGCATAAAACTGAGTTACAGCATTAGTGTTGCTTTGAGCTAAATGCTAAAGTCTAACATAATGTTAACCAGGGGCAACATCTTAGTTTAGCATGATAGCAACATTCGCTAATGAGCACTTAAAGCACAAGCTGATGGGAATGTCAAGTTTGTTTGCATGTAAGAACACCAGAAGACATATCTGTGACATGGCTGAGGTCAGACCGGCCTAGAGGTGATCTGTGATGTGACAGTTGAACCACTCCACCTGGTGTGTGTGTGTGCGTCTGTGTCTGAGTATGTGTGTGTTTTATAGCCTGTGAAATGAAGATGGGGGGTAAGGTGATGCAGGGAGGGGGAATAGGGTCATGAGATAATCAACCCCCTATCAACTCCACCCACTAACACATACACACACACTGTCTCTCTTGGGCCTGAGATAACCAAGTCAAGAGTCAGGGGGTCAAAGGTCAGGGTCCTGGCTCATAGGGAACACATGGAAGGGATAAAGAGGCTCTGGATTCCATAAAGCATGAGCAGGGACGGACTTATTTATGGCTGCACGGAAAACATCACAACCCAACTCCCTCTTCTCCTGTCCAGTCCACTCCCTCACTGACGGAAAGAGGGATATAGTGAGAAAGAGAGAAGGGTGGAGGGGAAGAGAAAAGATCTTTTAAAACTGTTTCTCTCTACTTGCTGTCCAAATGGCTTCATCTCAAAGGCTCTCTGAAGGGGGCTCAAACTTTTCCTCAAAAAGGAAAAAAAGAGGGACATTTTAAACAGTCAAACATTGTCAGCCGCAAACTGAACGAGTAAAGGAAAGCCATGTGAGAGTGCACTAAAACAGCAGGATATTGTGACAAGCAGTGGTTTTGATTTAGACCACAGAAACTAATGGCGCGTTGTTTGCTTGCTAAAAGGCACATGGCATGGCCGTTTGGTACACATTAAGTCACTGCATGAACTGACTCAGACACGGAATATTACCCTCAAACACACTCCTGTCATATTTTTTTATATGCTGTGTTTGTTGCACATCTGTCTCTGCACGTAGACATTGAATATTCTGTATTTCCTAAGTGTAATCTCTTTCCTGTTTTGCATCTGTGAATATCAAAAGTGAAAGTCACAATGTCTGTAGTTATTTCTCTGAGGCATGAAGCCATAATCCTGTTTTATGTTCCTTTTCCAAACTGTGGAATATCTTAGTGATAATGCACAATGAGGTGTTCCAATCGAAGAAAATAGCGGATGTCTAATAGGGGTTCAGTATCATGTTCAAGGGCACTTCAACAACTTGATAGAAGCACAGCAATCTAGTTTTGGAAAGCTTGTTCAGTGTAAATTAATGGAGAGAGAAAAATGCACAAATGAAACTTTGGCTTAAGAGCGAGAGTTACAGAGACAGACGGAGTTTGACCACTTGGTTCAAGGTTGAAAGGATTTAAAGAGGCGGTGGAAACAAATAGGAGAGAGTTAAAGAAAGAGAGATATACACCGCGAGAAGAATGACTTGACAGTGGCCATCTGTCCTGTGTTGGCCTTTTTACTGTAGCTCAGCCGAGGGTGGTAAGCAGACACACACACAGAGGCACACACATCACGGTCATTACTATTCTATTTTCAGTCTGTCCCCTTTGTCTCTCAGTGTATAACTGTGTGTCTGTGCCCATGTGTGATTATGCGCGTGTCTGTGGGTGTCGTCAGGTCGTTGGGCTCATCACCTAAGGGTCCTGAGACAATAGCGGTGAGATAATGAAGAACAGAGGCTGATGGAGAACAATGCAGCGGTAATAGCTCTGGCACAGTGAGTGGAGTTTACTGGTCCTCACTGGGACGCTTCCTTCCTGTCCTGCTTTATCGACACACAGGAAAGAAAACAACAAATCCCGCTCCTCCTCCTCCTTTGAATGACTGGAACCTTTTCTTGACCTCTTTCTTTCTTATCTTCTCTCCAAGCGTCTCTTGCAAATACTCTTCTATCCTGTTTCATTGCCCATCTTCTTTGTTATCGTTTCTCCAGTCTACTCTGCTTTCCTCTCTTCTTTTCATCAATAATGTCACTTATTTTGACCTTCACCTCTCCTTCTCCTTTGCAATATTATGAACCATTTTCCCTTTCATCCTCCTCATCGTACTTCTTTCTTTATGTCCTACAAAACCCAAACACAGTAACTTCATATTTGGTCAAAATTGAGTTAAGGTGAAAATCTTTTGATTTTTGGCTCTTTTACCACATCAAAACACAGCCATAGAAACCACAAAGCAGATGTACAAACACCGCAACAACAGTACAGACACAGTCACAGATAGCTTTAGCTATTGACTTTTTTTTAAATCAGTTTTTATGATCCATCATCCCAGTGATTTTGTTGGTTATGCCACATGAAGCTAGCCAGCCATCTTAATTGTCTTTTAGATTGTCAAAAGGTAGCATGCAGTCTTTGATTTTTCTTTTTGGGGAGAGGAAGGAGGGGTAAAACATATTCATGCAACATTATGTAATTTTGAATGAATGAATGGAGCCTCTGCCATTCATACTCACATAACACGGAACTCAAGCGCCGGGGATGTAAGCGCCGCGGAACGGCTGCGCCACGGTTTTGCTCCGTCCTCTGCCCGGCATCAACTCACACCGGGCGCATACTGGCAGCGTAACGGCAGCAGAGCGAACCAGCCGTCTTCACATGAGATCACGCGAGAATCCTGAATGTAAGCGATAAACTGTGTATAAAAGAAACAGCAACAACAAACAGCTAACTTTGCGTGGGAGAGATTATTAAAAGGATCTGTTGTGTCATAAATTATTGTGTGCTGTTCCACTTTCTTTGATCGATTCACTGCTGACCTGGTGCCACCGGTCATGGTGTAATGTTGACATGAAACTGTGACAGGCAACATGAACTGCATATTGTTTTTTATTTTGAAAGGGGGCAGAAGTGTATTACGCTGATTCTGTGTCAGATTTCCTGTCTGGTGCAATCTGCTCTGTTGAAATTGACGCGGTCTAGCAACGGCTCGCGTCAAAAATAGAAATGCTACAGAAAGATAGCGCTGCGGAGTGGAGAGACGCTGCTGGGACGCTGCTGAGACATTCCGCGGCGCGCCCGGTGTGAGTGGTTTCATTGATTATAGTGGCAGTGATCACCAACACTGACCGCGATGCAGCTGTTCCGCGGTGCTTACGTCCCCGGTGTGAGTTAGGCTTAACAGTGCTTTACAGCACTTGGTGAAAACTGTGATCATATATTCTGGTTTTCATTCTGATGTTCTCCACCTGAATTCTGTGATTTACACAGTTTCCTGATGGACAGTGAGGTAAACCGATGTTAACTGTAGTTGCTATTAGCTAACGCTAGCTCAGCTTGTTAAGTTGTAGTTGTGTTGCTCGGTCTGTGAGCTCAGAGGTCGCCCAACAAGAGTAAACCTGGGACTGGTCTTTAGTCATTGGTGAGAGTTTGGTGAAATAAAAGGCTGAAAGACAGCTGAGCTGGGCTGACAACTGATGGACTAGTCAGTAATATTAGCTGGCTGCTATGGTTTGTCTTGTGGCACTTGCATATACATATTTAAGACTGCGGTATTGTACTCTGAGGGTGCTAAATCATAAAAATACCAATTACTGTATAATCTTACTTTAAATACGGTTTTACAACTTGTATTGCTGTTACACAATTTTAAGTAGCCCTTCGTGAGAAACATCTTTCTCATCCTGCTCACATCTCTGCTCTCCTGAAGTGTTTTTATCTTCATGGCATTTCTTCATTTTTTGTTTGTCATTTTATCACTCTCCCCTCTCCATCCCAACCTTGTCAACAACACACAGAAAGAAGACAGTCTTGTTCCTTCCCTCCTTGTCCTTATCAGTGTGTTTTCATTCTCTAAGGGGGAAGTAGGAGACCTCTTCAATATAGGATGCTGTTCGAGCCCCCTCCCTTCTTGCTTCTTCCTCTTCATCCTTTGTTTATCTATGCTTGCCCTCCCTCTCTCATTTCAAAGCACCCTGAGGAGGGCTATGAGGGGAGTGGAGGGAGGAAGGCCTCTCTGGGGTTACCATAATAACTTGGCTCACTTCTTACTCATGAGCTTTGCTGCCTGTTTTACCCAAGGCTGATATGTGTGTGTACGTGTGTGTGTGTGCGTGTGTGTGTGTGTGTACAGTCCTGACCTTTCTTCATTCCCACATTACAAAACACTGTCTGATACTTCAAAGAGGATGGAATTGTTTCCCTTACATCCTCTGGAGAGACAGAGACAGTCAGACAAAGAAATCGAGAGCTGGGTAGAGCTGAAACTTTCAGGATGTTGTGTTTGCAGAGGACAGGGGGTGCCGGGTGTAAAAGACAGAAGAGGAGAAGGACATGAGGGTGGTGTGGCGGGGGATGTATAATATTTTCTTGTCTTTATGCTTCGCTGCCCTCATTGTCTCTGTTCAGGCTCCTACATAAGTCTCATCAATAGTGCTGTCATGATAACCACAATAATGAAATGCCGCACTAGCCAATCAAAGAGGATGACAAGCAACTGCCCAAACCGCATGTGATGTCACTCACGGCATGTTCCGTCTTTGTTTTGTAAAATGGAAAAGTGTCTCAGAACATCCATCTATCCATTTTCTGTAACTGCTTATCCTTATTAGTGTCGCAGAGGGTTAGAGCCTATCCCAGCTGCCTTTGGGCAAGAGGCACCCTGGACAAGTCGTCACTTCATCACAGGGCATAGAGTAGACACAAACAACCATTCACCCTCACATTCACACCTATGGGAAGATTAGACTCACCAATTTAGTGTTGTTAAGTGCATGTCTTTGGACTGTGGGAGGAAGCCTGGGGACTGTCTCACAGCCTGTGAGAACCCAGGCAGATATGGGGAGAACATGCAAACACTACACAGAAAGGCCCCATCTGGGTCCAAAGAGGAACCTTCTTGCTGTGAGGTGACCGTACTAACCACTGCACAGTCACCTCACACTATGATGCCCCGCTTCCCAAAATAGCTAGACTGAAAATGCCATGACACACTCTCCTAGGGGTTTCTGGGGCATTTACTGGTCAGCATGTTCTGAGTCTGCCCTCAGGTCTCCTCCCAGTGGTACATGGAAAGTCAGGAAATATGCTAATCAGATGCACAAACCAACTCAACTAACTCCTTTTGGCATGGATGAGTGGCTATGCCCCAATCGAATTCTTTTGGCTACTACTCAAACATAATGATCATTGAAAGTTTGAATGTCGGTCGATCAGTAAATCGAGAGTTTCACCTTCAGGCTAACACATGTTAGTGATCACCATGCTTCATCTTAACTGCTTGTAAACAATGCTCTGAAGTAGGTGAACTTTTTTCCAAACCTAAAGGGAGCAGTCCATTTTTTGCCAAAGTACCAAGGTTTTAGACTCACAGGTGCTGACTCAGTGATAAAATCACTCAGCAACAAACAGTCTTACTGTGTCCTGTAGGTCACAAGTGGAGGAAGCCAGCAGAACCACATAATCCACCTTGTGTCCATGAAAATTACAAATAGAATTGGTGCGCAACCATAGTGGAGCTCACAAACAATTCAGAAAGTGCTTGATTGTCTTGATCTGTCTTGATTGGATGACTCCCCGGCTTGGTCTCAATTGGCCCTCGATGGGTCAAATTCAGTACTCAGAGCTTAGTTGGGGTTGAAGTAATATCTGAAACCATTTGGGACCTTGCAGAACCAAAATGGCTGAGCAGCAACAACAGTTATACTGATATTCTTCTTCTACAGACTCAATCTGGGGCAATATGGCATATTAAAATATAAAGATTGTGATATTCTGTTCTGTACTGGGTGAAAGGTGGGACTGTGTTAATGCGTCACTGCTCTCTTGGTGATATTTTGGTTTGTAGTGTGAACATGCTTTTCCAGCATGGCTTATTGGTGGGAATCTAACTTTGACTTGTGTTAATGCTGGGCTCTGTCCATTGAGGCATACAGGCCCTGGTAAATACATGGATGAATGGAGGGATAGATAGATGGGTGGGAGGTTACATGTCTGTCATTTAGTTAGTGAGACATTGTTTTAGGACAAAGACGTGTTTTGAAGACAAAGACATTATTTCTGTCAGTCCCTTTCTTCACTTCCACTCAGTGCTACCTTTTGATTGATAGCTGAAGAAATTATTTGGTTAAAGTTTAAACTAACACGCAGGGTTGCCACCACTCTCTTCACGGGTGACACACATACACACTCACATGTACACACAAGTGCATAGTGTGTTAATCTCTTTAGCATCTCCATGGAGACGTTAGCGTGAAGGCACCATGGGGGTTTAGCAGTGCCCTGTCCTCAAACCACTGAGGCTGGGACTTTGGGGGAAAGCTAGGCACTGGGCCATGAAAGCACACCACTTTGTGTGTGTGTGTGTGTGGGTGGGTGCATACGTGCATTTGTGTGTGCCTGCCTACATGCCCTTTTGCATTTTCATGAAGTTAATCCTGGCTCGGCCAAGCGAGTCTGGCTGTGCATAAATAATCACTTTAGGAGAAGTTCAAACAGCATCAGTATGCATGACCCTGCATCTCCCTGACACTAGCAACCAGGACAACAGGTCTCTGAGCCACCGTTATCCTCTGGACCAACACATGTCTGCTGGCTGCTACACTGCGAGCGTTACTCCTCATGAGGAGGAGAGAAAGAGAAGAGAAGATGAAAGGAAAGGTACTGAGCCAAGGCATATTGTGTTGAAAACACAAGAAACTGAGTGATGTATAACATGACAAGATAGAACATCCAATCAGCTGCTTCCAATCGAATTAGCAATACAATATATTGCTGAGGATATAGAAAAGATTTTAGTTTATAACTATGATTATGGTATTATTTATTATTGTTTATTAGAAAGAAAGAAAGAAAGAAAGAAAGAAAGAAAGAAAGAAAGAAAGAAAAAGAAAAGGGAAAGGCAGGAAGGAAAGGATGATGGAAAGACAAAGAATGAAAGAAAAGTAAGAAAGAGATTTGGGGCTTAGAGGAAGTTACTTCCCTATGGCCTCTGCTCTCACTATTGGTCTGTGGTTCGCTCCAGTGATCTAAGCCCGACTCCCCAGCTTGGTCCCAATTGGCCCTCCATGGGTCAAATTAGCTCCAATACCTAGAGCTTAGTTGGGCTTGAAGAAACAGCTGGCACCATGTGGGGCCTTGTGGATCCAAAATGGCCGAATGGTAACAACAGTAATGCTCACACTACCCTACACATTCCTCTCCCACAGACTTGGCTCAGTCTGGCCCAAAGTGGGATATTTGAGACGTAAACAGGGAGATGTTATTCTGTTCCGTAATGGGCGAAACTGTTTCCCATGGTCGGGCTGTCTGGATGGACAGTTGGTGTTTTGAGGAGTTTTTTGGTTTGTAGTACTTGAGAAACTTAAGTCAGCTCTGGGACCTGCTGCAGCTGCAAAGAATGTGAGTGAAATCCTGACAACGACTGGGTGGATTGCCGTGTTATTTGCCACAGGTACTAGAAGTTCCCAAGAGCATACTCTAATAACTTTAGTGATCCGACTTTTCATCAGATTAAAAATTGAATTAGTCCAATACCAAAAAGCCAACTGCTTTTTATTTTTTTTACTCTTTAGCACACATTAGCTAATGTTAGCATGCTAACATGATAAACTAAGATGAAAAACATATTTAACATTGTTCCTGTTCAACACTAGCCACCAGTTTTGGCATTTGCTCAAAATATAGCCTCACAGAGCTAGAATGACAATTCCTAGCTTCCAAAATGACCTCATATGTGGGAATCCCTGATGTGCTCCAAATATATTTCCACTTCTCTTAGTTTTAACTGCATTTACAGGGTTTAGACAGGTACATCAACACATACTTATGTCTACTTTGGTACACACTTTAGTCTTTTACTTACTTTAACATTTAATCCAACCCTGATGTCATGTGATATTATGCAGAATTGAATTTTATTTCAAGATACACACAAACAGTTCAGCTTAATCCAACAGTGACAACATGTGAGCATTAACATCGTCCATATTTCTTATATTTTGCAATGCTTATGTGCACCAAACTGTCATTCATAGAAAATTACCTAACCATAAACTGATTCCACACATAGAGTGTTTTCCAGTGACTTCTAACTGCACTCTCTGGTGATTTTTACAGGGTCCCATGTGAGATAACTCACTCACCTGCAAGCAAAACAGACTTTATTTGCCAATACTAGATTCAGCTTCATGTATAATGGCTGATATTTGCAAAAGGCCAAAGAAAAGCAAGTCAGGGAACGGTCAGGCATGATGGAAAGAATAGACAGATGGAGAGATGACAGAGAAAGAAAAAGAGGAAAATCGGTTGAAGAGGAAAGAGATACTGGACAGAGGCACAGAGTGGAAGGAGTCAGGGAACATGTGCTGCTGTCACTCTGTCTTTTAATCCCTTTGGATTTTTTCTGCCTCCCTTTCCCACGTTCTCAGTGTTAATTGATAAACACAGGGAGGGAATGGGACCCCATGACTAATCATTCTGGCTGCTGCTGTGTGCTGCTAGTGTGTGTGTGTGTGTGTGTGTGTGTACGTGTGTGTTTCAACAGGTCACTGAAGTCTGCAGACCCCACTGGAGTGGCACTAGTAAAAAACTGGCAGCCTCACCGGTCTGCTGCTGTTTCAAGCCAGCTTCTTGTTGTCTGGTTTTCCCACCACACAGACCGCACAAACACATGGAGTTTCAGTAAATCATCTGCTTTCACTATTACTGTGATTAGACAAGTATCGAAGCATTCTCTGTCCCTGTTTATATCAGAGCATTTAATGAAATATGCTTGCTTCATGGTTTCTCTGGCAGCTGCAAAAAAATGCACCAAAAGACAGATCCAAAAACATTTATCTATCCTTTTAATCCCAGAATGTGAGATTGTTGTGTATACTCGGAATTCTCACCAAAATTGACTTTCTTGTGTCTGGAAAAATATTTGCTGGATCACTTGATCATTTGCTGTGCGTGTGTGTGTGCATGTGTGAATACAAAATACAAGGAATGCCACCATAAACTGCAGATTCAGACCTTAAGACGCAATCTTTGCCACTGCGGCAAATGTGAAAAACAGTGGTACAAAGCTTTTGCGGCTCGCAAAAACCTGAGCTCGCCTCAAGTGGTGTTATATGAATCAGCCTCGGTTGAGCCTGAAGACTTACAAGGTTGAAAATCCCGAGGTGTGGAATGAGTGTAAACCCACCATGACGTCACCCATTGGTTTGTGGATAACCGTTTTGAAGCCAGAGTTTGACATCGTATATGTTGCTATCTTTTTTTTTGTTTGATTTTTTGGCGTGGGGTCACCTGTCTGGTGACAAACTGTTGTATAAACGGCCCACAGATATGTGCTTTAATATGTCTAGAAACATTTGAGAAGAGAAACAAGAAATTAATCTTGATTCATATTTTGTCAGCATGCCTAGTTTTACGATGTGATCTGAGTTTTGAGATCTAGAAAAGAGACACTAACATGTGCATACATTAAAACCTTAGGTCAGCACTGTAATGATGACCATGCAGTCTCAAACTGGTAAATGGATGTGTGAAAAACCAACAGGCAGACCATTCTCTGTGGGTTTTTCCACTTTAAAGAGGTTCTGCGCAAAATTTTTGACATGTAACATGATAAATGCAATATAATACAATATAATATCTAAAAGATGAATGAATACAATGTCATGACTACTGGGCCGCAGCTCTGGGTGTGTCATACTACACTTCCTTTATGGTAAGAGTTTAGTTTTCCTGTAAAAAAAGATTGATATACTGTGTATCTGGGAAGTAACAACTCTGCAATTACAGGAAACCATCTAATCCCCATTTACTCTAAACAGTCTCCCTTTAACTGTAATGTATTTGCAGTGACACATGTTTTTAGTTTCATTTCCCTTCTGCGATCTCCATCATTTGATCATCATATGCAGTCTTGTGACAGAATATTATTGATGTTAGTGCAGCCCAATGTTTTTCAGAAACAGTCTTAAAGGTTATTTACAGCATCAACTTCCTGGTACACATCTTCTCATCTAACTCTCAGCAAGAGAGCAGATAATGACATTTCCCAAAATGTCAAACTATTCCTTTAAAGACCACCAAGACACACATTCCCACACATTTACTCTTAAAGCTGAAAAGATGTGTTTCTGAAGGACATCCAACAACACTAATGTCCCTTGGCTAAAGGAATAATCTGATTGTGTTGTGGTCTGCGTCTGCACAGTCTCTGGCTCTGTCATGAAAACTGGCCAATCACATGTAACCGTCTCAAACACACCCCTCTCGCTCTCCCTTCTCCCTCCCTCTCTTTCTCTCTCTCTCTCAGACACACACACACACAGATGCACTGTCTCATAAGTCGCCCCTTAGTCATACTCTCAACCACAGGGCTCACACCCACACATACTACTCCCACTCACACACACACACACACATACACCACTCACTACACTGACTCACCCACACAGCCACACTGCTGACTCATAATCAGGAAATCAGCGGACAACTTGGATCAAACAGTGCAACGGTTCACTCGATGGTTTAGCAAGTGAAACTCGAACAAAGCTTCTACAAATGTTGTTTTCTTCCCTCTCTGCATCCCGAGCGGTCTGCTTCCCGTTGTCTTCTTCAACAATAAAACCCTCTGACCACCGAGAACAAAAGGAAACCCCCAAATGAGAAGGAATTCAAGACTCTATTATGCTTATTTAAATTGTTCTATGTTGACATGTGGACGGATAATTGATGTATTTTGTCTTGACGTTACAAAATGTGGTGAGTGGTTGTATAACGAAACCAACATAAAAACTGCTCCATTAAGATTAGTTCAGCGCAGATGTTTGGACCGACATGAAGCTTGGACTCGGCTCGGAGTAAAAAGAACTGATGGGCTGACACAGACGCGCAGTTGGACTAGAGGAAGAGTGACTGCAGTAAACAGGAAAATAAGAAACAAACTAAAGAAAATGACGGGCTGATAGGTAGTAAGGACTGAGCTGCACAGCCCTTGGATTTTTAGAAATGTGTCGGCAAGTCAGCAAACATTATTAAACATCACAGAGATGTTTTCAGCGGAACATGAATCTGTAACAAAACCAGGAGACAGTTATGATGTTTCAATCTGATGCTTTTACCATCTGATTCTTTGTATAAGTTTTGTGTTGAGAGAGGGAAGCTTGCGGTTGCTCTGGACCTAACCGCAACTCTTCCCTGATTAAATGGTTAATTAAAAGTTGACCCAAATTACAAACAGAGCATAATTTTTGACTTATCTCTCGTGGTATCTGGCCATGCATACTTTGTGTTTTTTGGTGCACTGTGCTGAGGTTTGGAGATATTTATCTTTGAGATTGCAGCAGTGGAGGTGAATGGTATTATATATGTAGAGATAATAGCACAAAGATTACATTTTTCTAAAGAAATGAAGAGGCCAGTCATTTTTCTATTATGTTTAAAGTGTAGAGCATCCATCCATTGAGAAACAGAAAACTTAGAGTGAAACTGAGACTGAGAGACAGACAAACAGGCAGTTAGAGGACTGGTCCTGTGTTGCTTTACAGCTAATTGGAGCAATCATAATAAAAGGCTAGTAAATCCCCACCATTAGCCTGTTAAGGACAGGAAACAGAGGCAGGCTTTTATCGCTGCTTCTCCCCACTGCTGCCCATACCTGCGGCAATGTGTCCACACACATACACACACATATGTATGTACAGTTATATACACCCAGATTTCCTTTCCTGGCTCTTTGGGCTGCATTAGCTCAGTCTATTTTTAGTTTCCTGTGTGCTTTTTTCATTACTGCATAGTAAACAGTACCTCTGCTCGTAACTAAGAGGGAAATAAAGATTTAGACTCTGGGACAGGATGGGGAGCGCCAGGGAGCTGTTGCCCCCAGTAATGAGTCTCTCTCTGGGGGTTGGACTTGGGTCCCAGGAGGCCTCTCTTGGTGGAGTCTGGATGCCAACTAAGTGGAAAACACACAGCTCCGTACAGGCTGGTGGAAGGTCTCTGTGCGTTAAATCGTCTCTTTCTTTACTCTTTTTCTTTCAGTTCCTCTCCCTCCTGTTTGACCTGTCATTCCTATACTTAAAGGGGGAATTCCCCTTTTCTGTGGCCACGGTAGCTGGCTCTGAATGGGCCCGGCTGGGATGGGAGTGAAGGGTGGAGGTTGTGTGAAAGTGTGTGTTAGTAAGGTGGGGGCAGTAATGGCCCAGTGAAAGGCTCTTTTGTAAGATTCCTGCTGTTTGACAGTGGGGCTATCCTCCTAGGACTCATCTTCGGACCTGCCACACCCACCCAGCCTTTCATATGGTAAGGCCTCCTAATGGCTTTAACATTCACCCGATTGCTACGGCACTCCCAAGCAACCAGCGGGCTGCCCCCTGGCAACCAACACGGCTACCCACCCTGCCCTCCACCCCCGGTAACCAACCATCACAGCCGCTGCCTTAGCAACTGCTTCTGCCCCACTGAACCTGCCCCGGCAACTGCCTTTGACTCTCAATCAGTTCAGGTTCATTTCTGACTCCCTTGCTTGAGGGGCCAGGAGGTGGGAACAGAGAGTAGAGAATAGGGATGGGCATGGATGTGTATGTAGGGCTGTGCATGTTAGGGGTTACAGCTCCCAACCCTTATAACACACACACACACTCACACAAACACACACAAACACAAATCAAATCAAAAATATCAAAGATGGAGAAAGTGGGTCAGAGAAAGTAAACTCTCTGAGTAAGTATTTTTTCTTTAAAGGCCCCCAGTGGTAGCTAAAAACTCTCTGTCATTATTGTTAAGTCTCTAATAAGAGATATATGCATATTTATGCACACACACACACACACACACACACACACACACTCATTCAGAGACAAACAGTGTGGAGAATGAAGTGTTCCTGTCAGTTGGGGGTAGCATGCACACATCGGGACTTGGCTAAATTGCGGTTGGCCTTTCCACTGGGTGCTCGGTGCTGGATTTGCATTTGAATCCAATTGTGAGTGCCTAGATTTATGCCTCTGTGAGTGGTGCCCAGCAGTGCTTTTTTTCTGACTTTCTCTCTCAACTCCATTCTCTCTCATCTTCTCTAACTGTGTTGTGCTGCTTATTGCCCCCCCCCCCCCCCCCCCATTTTCTTCACACTCTGCCCCCACCGTCGCAGACACACCTCCTCATCTCTTGTTTGCCAGGACAGGACTCGTGTTTGAGATGGATTTCATGCTTCCCACCAAAAGTTCTTCAGTCACTTTAATGAATGTTGTATTTACTGTCCACTATAAGAAAGAAAACAATGGAATTATAATATATTCCTTAAAGAACTAAATAATTCTAACACTGGAAATAGATGTAGTGATCAGTAAGAACTCAGTAATGTGTTATGCTTGATGAGTGCACACACTGGTCCAGTCTAGAGGGAAGTTCCCTACACTTCCCTGATAACTGAATTGCATAGAATTACAAAGTCAAAACTCTCTCTCACTCTCTCTCACCCTGCAACATCATCTGGCAAGGCACTGCGTTGGCCAATCAAAAACAAGCAAGCACACATTCCTGGTAGATTACTTGAAACCTGAACACCATATTTCTACTGTTTACCTCAAAATCGTTGCAAGGAAAGATAAAATAATTGCAGGCGTGCTGCAGTTTCCAGAGTTGCAAAATCATATGATTATAAACCACCGTGCAGCGCTTTGTTTTTAATAAGCCTTCAAACCTTACAAGCTGTTACTCAAATAGTCCTTCCTGGACAGTGTTTTATTGTCTCAACAATACCTGAGCACAACTCCACCAAGCCACCCGTTGCACTTTGTGGGTGTTGGTATGCTCAGTGTCTGCCATGCTGCCCCCACAGAAGCAGCTTAACAGAATGGAGCAGAGACTGAAGACAAGTGATATTTCACTCATTCCTTAAATATAGTGACCTTACTTAGTGGAAGAAATAGCTTGCTACTTAAAATGCTACATGATGTTTAAATAGTCATACCAAAAGATGCATTCACATAGATTTAGGCAGACATTGGACATCAGACGGACACCACCTTTTGGATGGCGCAGGAAAACAAACAGTCTAATGGAATGGCAGGATGGCAAAATGATATTTGTGATAGTGATTTTGTAAATAAAATTATTTTGTCTATTATTTTATGTAAACTTTATGTAAATTAATATTAGCTTCTCGCTGTCCAGATCCTGCATGATTTCTCCTCGTCTGATGGAGCTATGTAGTCACATCCAGTTGTATATTCCATCGTGGAAGATGGCAAAAAGTTGATAACCACTAAGATGATATCAGGATTGTCATCTGCCGTCTGTCTCTGGAAAATGCGGTTGAACAAGTAGCTTTCCTGACATGTAGCAATGCTTCTGCTCAAAGCTGGTTTCAAGGCTGACACAAATCTCGTAAATGAATGGAAATTCAAAATACATAATTCAGATTCTACAATTTATTTCTCATCAGGCACAAGTGCATTATAATTCATTATGACTGCTCTTAAAATGCACTGTGACCACGGTCATTATGTTATAACGGTGCTGCCATAAAGGCTGAATGTGCTCACGTCAGTCACACATCAGTACTGGAGACATGGATCAACAATAGAGTGACTTTTACTTCCAGATGAATGGATGTGGCTGCATCGATGTGAATGGTCAATGTCAGACATTGAAAACATGTTGCTCTTGTGTTTGATAGGAAGAGAGAGACATTGATAAATATAGCAGAAAACAAAATACAGCAAAAGTTAGTAATGGAATGGCCTAAACACAAATTAGCGCACATTCCTTCCTTCCACAGCAAACTGAACCGCTGGAGACCACTGGATAAATTCCCCCTCAGCTCTCCTTGACTGATTGACAGGGAACTCTCCAGCATGAATATTCATAACCACAGTCCCACCAAGCGTTCTCACAGCTAGAAGAAAAGTAAACTTTGCCAGGGGAGAGAAGATCGCTGCTGGCTGCTCACTTCATGTGGAAATGTGGGGCTTCTATTCATCTCCCTGCAAGCATTTCCAAAAAGAATAAGGAAGGGGAGAGTAGTGGGCCATGGGTGGCGATAGGAGGAGGAGAGGGGCAGGGGGGGTTGCCTTGAGTGAAAGTTGACAAGATTTAAGGATTTGCCTGGCTCAGGCTTTTGTCTCGGCCTGCATTTGAGAGTGAATATGCATGATTCTACATCTCTTATTCACGTGAATGAGCAATCGTAAAAACAGAAGCTGAGGATGTAAAAAATGAAGAACCAGAGAACGACTGGAAAAGGAGAATGTATCTGGGACAACTTAGCACATACAAACAACACAAAACATACAATTACTTGCTCAAGGGGGGGAAAAAGAAAAAAAAACAAACGCTGGGGAAAAAACTGTATTGAGATTGATGCGTTGAGGCAACGGGTGACAGCTGAAACCCTGGGAATGGGTAGTGCTGGTGGGTGGGTGAAGGGTAAAGGGGCTGGGGCGGGGGGTGATGAGGAGTTGACAGAGGCCTCTTTGCAGTAAAAGACCACTGTGTGTAATCGCTTTTAATTGGAATGTATGGAAGACAAGGCCCTCCGAGGGGATCAGCTTGCCTTAAACCTGCTTAATTATATGGGATCATGTTGGATGGTTGGGTTGGGGTCGAAAATACCGGTGTGAGGATGAAGTGATACCAGCAGAGGAAGAGAAAAGAAGGAGGAGGAGGAGGAGGAGAGGAATGCTGGCACGGCAGATTCCCTATATGGAAAAGTCATTCTAATATTCCTATGGACACTTACAGTGTCGGTAAAGTGACATTAATGACATCACATGGCACTTTTTTAATTTCCCGTGGTACCATCACCCCTGTAATAGTCCTATCAATAACCTTAAATGGGATTTTATTAGATATATAATGTTTGTATGGTCCTTAACAGTCAATTGCTTAGTCACCATATGGCACTTTATGGTCTTCTCATGCCTCCTATGATGTCACTGTAACATTCCTATAACTTTTAGATTCGATGTGCTCGTCTGGAGTATGCAGTGCTGAGTTTACAGCAACCTTATTATAATTTATCTCCGTCTATCTCCTATGGTTTGCTTTAATATGTCTGAAGGAACAGTAAATGTCTCTGTGGTGTGTAGAGATGAGTTCATGGTGACTTTATTGAAAGTGACACTGACTTGATCTTCCCCGGATGACTTTGACTCAATTATAGCTGCTGACATTTGAAATTCTTTGGTGATATCTCTATACAACTTTCTATAGATTATAGGATTACTGTCATCCTGATGAGGGCGCATATAACCGATTAAGAGTACGTGTTTTTTGTTTATATTCAGTTAACAGATTACACTCCTGTAGTCCAAGTCATTGGTTTGCACAGTTTCCTTCAAGAAATAGTTGTTTTCTCCTGCCTCCAGTCTTTATGTTTAGCCAGACGAAACATGCTCTGAGTAAGTCATTCCTGTGAGTAAAATATCATTGTACTCACCAAGTTCATTTCTGAGATTTAGGAATGCAAAATACAAAAAGCCAGACATATCATATTGCCAAGTTAACCAAAGTTTCCAGTTTTTGTTAAACCATGGAAGCCCTTCAGGCGTTGGGATCTTTTTTTATGGCATCCTGACCCTGTTTGTGTTTGTGTTTTTACAGCTCAAAATGACACCAAGAATATCTGCTATAAGACTCCATTTCAACAGAAATGCACATTTTGTAGATGTAACATGACATAATGAAATAGCATCAGTCAGGATATAATACAAACTTACTACTAAAATGTGACCTTCTTTCGCCAAAACTCTGCAGACGAGGCATTCCAGTTTGAGATAACTAATGTTCCCCCTTCAGTAAGAGCTTTAAGCCAAGCAGCCTTCAGTTTGATTCCAGTCCTTTGAGCTGTCTCGTGTTCTCAGACTGCGATGAGGGCTGTGATGTATCAACATTTCTTTGAGATGTGACGAAAGTTTCCATCACTTGCTCCGAAAGTCACCAGCGTTTGTTTATTTCAAGGTTTATTCCTTATTTGCTCCTTCAAACTATCTTTGATTTGATTTTTGCATGATGGAGCTAAAAAACAACAGACAATTGTGGCACCCTTTATGAAATTTTTAAGGCACTCCAGGTTGCTACACACACTTACTGAAATGAAGGTCAAAACTGAGTGTCTTTTAACATCAATCTTCTCAGTGTCAGAAAGAAAGAGGTTCTGAAATCTACACTACACCTTCACACAAAGTTTGCACAGACTGTTGCATGCAGACAAAACTCAGTCTTTACTTATATGTAACAGGTTACGCTGTATTTTAGCCTGACTGAAGCGTCCCCCCAAACGTATACATTGCAGAGGAGCTGCGATTTGTGTTTGTAAAACTTGTACACACATGAGCTCACTACCAAACATGTTTCATGCAGTCTAACGCGACGTGATGTACTATGTTGTCTCGCACTCATAAACAAACTCACGCTTGCTTACATAACACATTTTGTCTTCTGTGTCTGAGTCAGATTCTGTTGAGATGCACAGACACACATTTATGTACACACACACACAGTGTGGGGAGCTGTCAGTATGGGCTTTGTCAGTAATATGCTGACTGCTTGGTTGAATTAAAGGAATGTAGTGAAATAGGAGCTGTCCTCCTCCCTCTGTCTCTCTTCCTGTCTCCCTCTCTCTTTTCCTCGCCTCCTTCCCGCTCTTCCCTGTTCCGTGACTTGCGGCTGTCCACGCTGCAGCTTTATCGTCCATTTCTCATCTCCTCGCTGGACAGTCCTGTGATGGGCTCTGCGGTACAAGCCCCCACTCTCCCCTCTTCGTTGTCATGGTGCAGGCGGTTTCCTGTCCGCCTCAAGGTTGCTAAATGTTGTCTGGATGCTTGGTCAACATGGCGACTGGGTCGGGATTGGTCGAGCCTGGCGACTGTGGCTAGAGTCTTTTTCCAGAGGGCAGGCATGGGCGGTCAGCGGACTTTGGGTTTGAGCAAGGAAGAGGACTAGGGTTGGGGGGGGGGGTTGAAGTGGTCGATGGGGTCTGGCATCTCGATCTCTCTCCCATCCCCTCACCCCGACTGCTACCATCTCCCCGCCCTGTAATGATCTCTGCGGCAGGGTGACCCCGTCCTGGCTCCCAGAGTCTCGGGACCGACGCCGGGCCACAGCGAGACGCACCGACCACTTTCCCATGGACCCAGCACTTCAAGGCCCATCATTACCATTTAATATCCTATAATATAACCCCCCCTCGCCCCCCACTCATCTCCAAAACAGCCTCCACTATGGAGTTGGGGGTTGGGGGGGGGGCTGCCCACACCGCAAATAAGGCAGGATACTCAATATCCCCCCTCTTTTATTTGGATCTAACCATTGCATAGCTGCACAACGGCTCCCAGTCATTACAGACAGGCCACTAAGTAGAGGCTACTGTGAACTGGATAAATAAGCATCACTGAGGACTTTGCAAGAGAATCAGGAAATCAAAATGAAATGTCGGTTTCATTCAGTGTTGGGAAATAAGGTTTTGGGGTGTTGTTTGCCTTGATAAATCAGGGCTGGATCAATATTATGACATGGTGGTTAGTGGCATGATTTCCCAGTCCATTTTATTGTTAGTCTGCCATTAAGCGAGCCATGTTGATGCCCAGGCTTGATTGGCCGGCTTGATTGTTGACATCACTCTGTCATGACTAAGAACCTCCTCATGCATCGATGTGTGATGTCATTTGAAATACTAATTGGCCAAAAGGTATCACAGTTTGTGCATCTTAATAAAGATTATCGTCAGTTAGGCAGCAGGACGTGTTCTCCTTATAATAGAAAACAGACAAAGATGGAAGGAGCAGGCCTGCAGCGTATTGCAGCAGCTGAATGTGAGTTTAATAGCAGGTTTGAGTGTGAAGTCAACATTAACTGTTTAGATCGAGAGCTCTTTTACTAGAGACCTTAAGACAAATCACATATACAGTATATCACAAGACAATTCATAGTCACAGAAAGCAGTCATCAACCAGACTCCAAAATATTATTTAAAATATCTTTAAAGCCCTTCAGAAGATTACATGTCCCTGACTTGAGTTTATAAAGTCCTTTCACGTGTAAATTAGCTAACATATTCTCAACATAAATATGGTCATAAATAATAAAAACATCAGCAAATGTCTCTGGAAAACTTCTGTCCTAGTGAAAAAGAAGTTCTACCACAGTAAACAGCTAAACATTTCCAAGCTTTTTATTACAAGCAACCAAATGGTGCCAGTGGAAATTCCCATCTGCAGCGAATGCAACATAAAATCACACTTGTGCCGTTGTCTCGTTCAAATAATGGTAACCAGCACAACGCTGAGAGCGTGCCAGTTTCTTCATAAACGTCAATGGATGTCATGACAACACTTGAACAGAGGAGGTGGACATTTGAGATCTGATTTTCCGATATGATTCTACTGATGCGTTTATTAGTTAAGTAATTTATCAAGCAGAAACATTCACTGGTTCCAGCTCCTGCTTTTCTCTGTTTCATATCATTGTAGATTGAATATCTTTGGTTGACCTAACAGCACAAGGTTCACTTAGTAGCTGTTCTGGAGCTTTCAATCATATTACATGGCCTTTATGAACATACTGAGGTTTCCCAGTTTTCATCCATCAAGGGATTTTCACTCATGTTGTCATAAAAGCAGAGGTTTAGTATCTTTAGGATTTGGACTTCTGGTTGGATAAAACTCTCTGAGCTCCTGGGAGAAGTCTTGAGAGGCATTTTTGCTACACTTTATAGACAGAAATACAAACTGATATAAAAACAGTAAATAAATGATCCATTAATTGATAATTGAAATTTAAAAAATATATATCATTATCTGCAGTCCTATTTTTTTCACACAGTGATGTTTACTTCCATTTCCAAGTATATATGTACATGTGCAGTATATATATATATAAGGTCTGCATGTGTGTACGTGCGTGTGTGCGCACGCGGTGGGTATTCAGAGATAGCTTTGGAGGCGTATTGGGTATCGAGGGGCGAGGAGCTCCTCTGAAGAGCTTCATTCACAGAGCCAGGATACTGATAAGAAGCAGAGCAGAGCCGTTCATGAATCCACCCTCTGTTCAGTCTCTCTCACTGCTCTCTCTTCTCCCTCTCTGTCTCTCTCTCAGTCTACTCTCCTCCAGCTCTTTATGCTCCCTGTGAGAAAGTTGCGGAGATGACGAGGGGAGGAGGTGGTGGTGGTAGGGGGAGCCCCGCAGCCTCTCAGAGTTTAATTAGCAGGATTTGAATCAAGAAGTAGACAGGGGGAAAGAGAAAGAGAGCGGTAGACAGGGAGAATCTGAAAAACATGTCCATCTGCAGCTGTCTTCTATTATTGTTTTAAAAAACACATTTCTCATGAAATAACACTAACAGGAATTACCTAATTCTATTTGTGGTCAATATTTCAGTAAATAGGTTGACACATGGAACATTGTCAAAGCATGAATAATGAAAATTGTCTAACAGGTTTTAAAGAAAGTGGACACATGAATCACGTAAGACTTGTCATCCGGACTTGCAACCACTGAGAAAAGCTTTCTTTACTATTGTTCTGTGATTATTTGTCAGGCATAGCAAGGGGCGGCCTATGTCATGTGTATATGGTTGACCTGCCACAGGGAGGGGTCCTGAGGATTAAGACCAGACCTTTACAGATCAGCGATGACCTCTGACCTCTCACTGCACAAACTGGACATAGATGGACTCCTCTGTAGAAAGTCAGACCACTTAGTTTGTGTTACTGTTTCTTTGTTAGCTCATTGTACAGTAGATACCTTAAACAGTGCACACAGTGATGAGGTGCAACAGAAATATAGACTACCTTTCAGAAAAAGTCAGATTATTTCATTATTCTCTGCAGCTTTCTCAAAAACCTCAAAACATCAACCAGCTAGTTATCGCTCCAGTGATGGATGGAAAAATTTGGCCTACAAATGCAGATTTAAGGTTCTCTCATTGCAAAACCTTTCACTGACATGTCAAATGCTTTCACCTAACACGCAGTCAACACTTGAACTGATTTTTATTCGGCTATTGTCCCATCTGGCACCTAAAGACGGACACATTTTATTGTCGCTAATGCTGCCACCTGACATTGACACTGCTCACTCTACACACGCTCGAACTGTCTTCAGTGCTTCCGCTTCTACTGAAATTACTTTGAAATTTCTTTCTGCTTTCACTCCTCACTTTTCCTTTCTGTAATTGTACCTTTACAGACGCCTCAACTCATTTCATTGCTTTTGGAAGGACTGTACCGAAAAAAGTACTTTACTCAGAGGTCACACTTAAATTGACACATCAGCTTAATTCATTGCTTACGCAGAAACTTTAACATCTTTCAGCCCTTTTTAACAAGTTCACATACAAATTTTCAGCCACAAGCTTTATCCTTTTTCAGTGCATTCATGTTAACGACAGTTTGTGCGTGTGTGTCTGAAAGCATTATGTGTTATACATACAGCTGGGTGATTCAGTGGTATTCAGGAGTGTGATAAAACTGTGGTATGTGAACCAGATGAGTTTTCAACTGACAAATCCTTTGTCATCCTGCTTCTTTCTGTGATTTTAAATGTACTAGGAAGAATGTCAAAATGTCCATTAGGAGTTTTACTACTACAATTCTTTGGTCGTGAAACATCTGCTGCAATACTTTGTCAGGAATACTTCACTGACAATATTTTGTCATCTGAATCATCTCTATAGCAACAGTGTAATCATCATCCCAGCCCTTAAGTCATGGGAATAGTCTGGTCCAAGTCTTGGTTTGGCTTTAAAAAGGGCCAGAGTGACTGTGTTGTCTCTGTTATTTGAGCTGTAAGAGGTCTAGCGTGTGTGAATGTGAGTGTGTGAGCCTGAGTGTGACCATTGTCCAGTATATCTTTCCATCCTGCACCTGTACCAAGGACATCAGCCAACCTTGAAAGGACCACACAATCCTCACAGAGCACACGTAACTCCAACTATACGTTACACAAATTCAAACATATGGCAAAAAAGTTGACATATATGTATATATGTATGTATGGGGTCCACTCAGTGATGGACATTTGAGGAGCTGGAACCCCCCTTAGGCTGCAAGGACGGGGTCAAGCTTAGTCATATAGGAGGTCACAGCTGCTAAAACACACAGCAAACAAAATTAGTCCTGTTTGTTTTTGAAGAAAGCCTATATTACCCACAGTCAAATAAACTTCATTCAATACCACCCCCCACCCCCACCCCACGACCCCCCTGGACTCTCAATCAACCCACAGCCTTGGTCAGCACATTTCTGCCCCATGCTGAGGCAATCTAAGGCCTGGCTTGTGTCAGTTCTGCTTGGACTAGCTTGCCTTACATAAGCCTTGAAGCCCCCCCAACTCCACATTCTGCCTGCCCCCTGCCTCCCCCATCGCTTTAATCACCACATGCATGGCTAGACTCAGGTCTTGGTGACTGACAGACATGGTGGTTGGCTGCCTGATTGACTGAATGCTTTACTTGCCACTTAGCAATTTTAGCTGACTAGCTAGCTAGCCGCTTTTCAGTGACCTGCTTACTGACTGAGAGACCAACAGGTTTATTGACTAATTGTTTGGGGGACTCTTTTCTTGGCTGCTTGATTAGCTGATTGGTTAACTGACTGAATAGCTAACAGGTTGGCTGGTTGAATGACAGAATGGTTGGCCGTCTAGCTAGATGTTAGACTGAAAGACAGATTTGGCTTTAACGGCTAACTGGTTAGGTGACTGCTCCCATATCTGCTTGACTGATTAACTAACTGGTTCACTGGCTGAATAGCTAATGTGTTGTTAAGCTGGTTGGCATATACTCGAACCAATATTGTAACCAGCTGCCTGAACTGACTGTTTGACAAGCTGTGACCTCTTCACAGAGAGGCTCCAGCCTCATTTAGTCTCATTAGTACCAAGTCTCTGGCTCCCAGACAGGGACAGCACCACAGCTCCCTGGGGGAGGGAGGTGTGTGTGCGTGCGTGTCCGTGTGTGTGTGTGTGTGTGTGTGAACTCCTGGTGCCGGAACACGGCGTGTCTTGTCTGTCATCGAAGCACAGATGTCCAGCGGATTACATCACACTGACCGCACCCTGATCTCCCTCACATCCCTCATCCTCTACCACTGACCCCCTTCCCTTTGCTGTTCTATTCTGAACCTCTTCACATCTACCCAGTCACAACCGCTTTACACACACATTCTCCGACATAGACAATGACTTCTGATTTATGACTCCCAACACTGCTTTCCCACCACCTCCCCTCGCCTGATGACTTCATCTCCCATCACACCTCACCTCATCTCCATTAGGCTGTGAGGCTTCATGGCCCATGATGCAGTGGAATGTGTGCTGCTAAGGATGACCGGGGCAGGGTCGAGATGGAAGTCCTCAATCCTTATTTAAGCAGGCAGGTTCACTAAAAACACATTCTTGTTCACAGTAATAGTCTGGAGGGTGAAGGAAAGTTTACACACGTAGACACACACTTAAGAAATTTTCCATTGGTATGATCACCAGTCTCAGTTGAAAGTGCTTTCCAAAATAAAGGGGATGATTTGGTCAAGAAAAAGCTGAACATTGACTACAGTTATGGCAAAATCACAACCCTAGCAAGAAGAAATTCTTTCGTCCTGCAGGGTTTGTAATAAACCAAAGACATTGTGGTAAAGAAGTCCTTCGAACTTGAAAGAAAAAAAACTTGTTTCTGCCCTTGTTTGAGGCTGCCAAAGTCTGGAGTGACATAGTCAATCCACAAAGTTTATAAAAAAGACTGACATTTATCTTTTCTGTCTATACTTTTCCAGCCAGAATGTCAATCTGTAAGACTCCACTCTCAAATACATCATCCTAACTATGAGCTTACTCCCTCTTTCCCCCTTCATCTGTGACTTGGAGGTCCCAGGAGACCTGAGAGGAAAGAGGAGTAGGTCTTGGAGGAGTCGAAGGAAGAGGAGAAAGAGGCCAAGAGCATAGCTGATGGTCCCTGAGCTAAAAGGTCATCCGGTTACATCTTGCTCTGTTTGTTGTCATGTAGCGAGGTGATGTCATGATTAAAAGCGCTGAGCCGCTAACATGAACACTGGTTTAAAGCTTTGGATTTCCCTAAGGGGCTGAAGATGACCGCGGGGCCGGAGATATTACATTCAAAAATACAGTTTGTTGTTTCGATCCTTACACAGGTTTCCACCCCTACTGTGACACCCGACTGTGTGACCAGTGAAAGAAATACAGAACATACACGCACAGAGCTGAGCGAGGAAGGATTTCACTTAGTAGAACAAATACAGTAATCTAATCAGAGTAAGACTAAGCAGTGCAGCATACACAGACCCACTGGAACCTCTTCCTGTTGGACAGTGCTGTCTTGTTGGAGCTAGCTGCGGCTCACATCCTGACAACAACAGTCTTTGTACCGAAATCACTCCCATAAGTTTGTCATTGAGTTGAATTCTGTTCTGTGGTTTCCTTCTACAATTGTCTAAAAAGACCCCTGGAAGGCTTTTCCCATGACATATCATTGAGTTTCACAAAGAGCACATATAAACATCAATGAAATCATGTAGCTAACATTTAAAATAATACAAAACCATTGGAAACAGACAAAAGCAGAAACACTGAGGCACGTATGAGTATAGATGGAAGCACAGATGACGTAAAGAGAGATTACAAGACCCCCCAAAGGCTCTCTCCCTTTGACATATCATGTAAAATATTTGTTTTTGTTAGTTAGCTAATGGATGAGTAATGGGTGTTAAATTAGCATAGAGGGAAGACCTTTTCCCATGACATGTAACATCAAATCTGTTCCAGCTTACAGTGTATGACTGATGGACTTTAAATTAGCGTGGAGTCCTTTTGAGCCGTGGTGTCAATTGCCTGAAATGTCCAAATGTCTTCCAATACACAAAACAATCTAAAGTTGGTCCCATGTTGATCCCACTTACCCCGTCCTCTGTCCTCCACGTTGACCTCAGGACCACTCTCCGCTTTTCAGTGCTGCCCTAATGGCCGAGCGTACTCTCCCTCTTTCTGCCTTTCTCATCCTCGCATTCTAACACAATACGGTCATGTCCTGCCGATGAATCGATGGCTCTGTTTGGGCCATGAATGGACGGGAACGACAGAGAGTGAATAGAGCAGCGAGGAGAAAAAGAGCAGTTTATGTGCAGAGAGTTGTAGCGATGAAATAAATGGACGTAATGGACTTGTGCAGATGGAAGACAGAGGAGGTCAGGGAGAGTTGGACAGAGAGATGAAGACAATAACTGTGCTGCACCCCACAGGGGCTTCTGAGAGAAGGTCAGAGGTCGCTGTGCTTGGGCAAGATTCATATCCGAAGCCCTGTTGGCCCTTAAACTCTGAACACTGGTACCAGCCTTTATTGCTCCAGACGTTTCCCCTACACTCGCTCTCTCTCTCCTTCATTTTACTTCTATGCATAAAGTTCTCTCGCTGTCTCAAGTGAATGTCTGTATATGTGTCTTTATTAATGTTTATATCTTTATCTACCCAGGCAAAGTCTCAGGCAAAGAGAATTCACATTACATTAACGAAAACCTAGTCAGTACATGTGTGTATATGCTTTTGAAGCATGTATGTGACTGCTCTGTTATATCTCTCCAGCTCCAGCAGGTTTATATTGCCAGTGCAACCGGAGCCCATCAGACAGAGGGCCCATGTCTACGCCATGCCAGTCACGCGGAACAGGGAAGTAAACTGGGGGATAGCCTATATAACTAACACACAGGGGGGCTTTTGAATTACAGTCTTGGTCTTTGGCGAAGGCCTGTGTTGGGTTAAGTGCCGGTTTGCAGTCTGGTCAGGGAGGGATCGTAAAATGCGAGGATGGTAACCTAAAAACCCTAAATTTCCCTTTAAATTACATAAATTATGAGTTTCAAAAAGATGAAATGAAATTTTAATAATCTCAGGGAGTACAACTGGATCCACGCAGTAAATTTTATAAGCATAGAGAAAAAATATAATAAATAAAAAGCAAATCATGGTGGTGTTTAATGTGACACAACCATCAATTATAGCATGAGAACGTAGCAAAAGTATAAAATACTGTATATTTCCTATGGATTGTAGGTTATATATGCTGGAGCAGCATACATGAGATCACGATGAATGAAAACTGTATGATTAGATGTTATGGCCTTCATACTGTGGTGTTACGGTATTACACTTCTGAGAAATCACAGATCAAATCAGGCGAGGAACGTCAACTCAGCACATGGACACAAGTATTTTAAGTGCAAATCAGAGTTTTGAGTTTTATACCTCTGCTCTACTATAGTCCAGATATTGTACTTTTTACTCCACTACATTTATTTGACACACACATATGTTAAACTCACAGCCTTGTGGCTGTGACGAGCAACTTATCAAGGGTTTACTCCACTTCTCACCCATTTTTAGCAGCCCCTGTGACCCTGATATGGATGAACGGTTATGGAAAATGAATAAATGAGTGAATATATCAAACACTATATAAAATAGTTAAAACAACCAAGCAACTAATTCATGAGTAATAATCTATTATAGGATATGAGACACAGGGTCATGCTTTTACCTTTGATAGTAGAACTTCATATTTATATTCTTATATTTATATATTTGTGTGGTTACTACTATGTGAAGCATCTCCATACTTTATCACCACATAAAACCGCAAAAAAACACTTCCTACATACTCAATCAACACTAATTGAGGCGTCGCAGAAGCTCTTGTAAAGCGAGTATCACATATCAAATATGAGTCCAAGCCACCCCTACTTTTCCTGTCATATATCCAAAGAAGTGAAATGCCAAGAAAAAGCTACTTATAGCAGATATAAAATGTTGGATTACTCTTTTGCCCTATCAAACAATGTGTCTGAAATGGGTTGGGCAAATGTTGTTGTGGTTACAATTCCTTTAATATTTGTGGTTGCATTAGCCAATTGTTGGCAATGCTGCGAATCCCGTGCTTTTTATGCCTACTATCCACACTGACCACATCCTTGCGATGTAGTATAAATATGTTCCTCTACTCAAAATAAACATTGGTTGATACATGATCTAGACTGTGATTTTGTTTCCCTCAAAACCTGTTTGTGAAAACAAATTATCGCAATAATATACAGCATAAATATGAAGAAAAGGTTGCATTAAAACACACTGCATCTATATCCATACCACATTCCAGCTATCGGAACAACCACATGAAAAAAATAGCTCGGTGTGAGAAGACACTGGAGTTAAAGGCCATGGTGAACTCTAGAGCTCTGTGACCCAGACAGGGACCTCGGGGTATTGGTGAGGTGTATCGGTGTTGGTGGTGTTTTGCTGTAACTGAGCCAGACTGACAGCTGCTGTCTGTCTGCCTGCTCTCTGTCATCAGCTCCACTCGTGTACCAACACTGCGTACATGCCGAGCACGACCACCTGGCTGTACGCGGGACATATATATAGTCCGGATCACAGACAGCTCCGGCATGTGTATGTGTGTCTATGGAAAGAGTATAAAAATATCCTGCTCAAAGGAATGTGTGTAAACGATGGAATCTGATTTGAATGTAGAGGTGAAACAGATACATTTTGCTGATCTATGAAGTAATAATAAATGATTCATCAAACATGTATAAATGCAAGTTATAAGTTAAAAATGTCTAATTAAGTATGCAGTTCTATGGAGCGGTACAGAAATCTTGTATTTTCATCTTCATCTGTGTGTTTTCTAGTGGGCACTGACTGCATGTACACTATGTGTGTATGTTACAGACCCCGTGAGAATATACAGCACAGTGGTTCTAATCACTAATCATGGACTACACGCCCAGTCTATATTTAAGCATGGCATTGGTGTTTTGGGTGGTGCAAAGGTCAGATGATATATCTACCATACATCTGGTCATATGGCTATATATTCCACTTACTATAGTGGGACAGACTTAACAGGATCATGTCTGTCACCACTATCGACACTTTTCGCCCCGCTGTGCTCGCTGCTGTCCAGTGGTTCTCAAAGGGTGAAGCACTGTTTGAATGAGGTATTAATAACGTAAATATTAATTTACCTGATAAAACCTGTTTGGGTTTCCATCAAGGTGAAACTGAAGCCTCGGATATGACATATCAAACATTCCAAATTCATGTCCGACTAAATGCTAATACAGAAGGAGGCTGCTGCTATGTTTCTGTATTCAGACAGCAGAGCTCAGCGTTGCTGTATGCAGACTGAACTAGTGCTAATGTTTGTATGGACTGTGGACATAGCGTGATTGGAGGCTGTGTGTATGAAACATGCTACTGTAAAGCACAGGACTATATCATATTATCTGCTTATACATACAGGTACAGTGTGATAATGTAAATGTACTGTATGAACTATGATTAGATGGTTTTGTAGACCAGTGTTGGTTCTCCTGATTGAATCTGCTGACATTTAAAACCTCAAAATACACATGATGGCCTTTATGGACTTTATTAGGCACACCTATAATAAAATATACTGCAGTACAACAGCTCAGTGTTTGTTGCATTTTTTGAGAGTTGTTAATTCATAATACAGTCTTTTCCCACTTCTTTAACCAAAACAACCCAGACAGGAGCTGTGTCTTCTTACTGAAAGTTTAGCAGTCAGTTGTACAATAAATGACTAATTAGAAACAAACTCAACACATCGTGTGGATCATACTGTATCAGACTGACTGCTAAACCACAGCCTAACCTCTCCAACACTATTAAGATGTGTGTAAATCAGAATTGGTTGTGAGTTCTGAGGTCGGGGGCTCTGAAGTTGTGGGAATATCCGTTTCCACACACAAACCTCTCAGTCTGGTCTAATCCCCATGTCGCCTTTCCCCTCAGCAACAACTCCAGCCCCGTCCTGTGGTTAGGGCACAGGGCAGACCCCAGGGGTCAGGGGTCAAGGGTCAGGGCAGCTCCCTGGGCTGGACAATAGCCAAAGCGCCACCTGGAGTAAATCAGCGGCCGGCTCAGGCAATTGGCCGTGACAGCCACCATTACCGAGGCCAAAGAAACACAGAGGATGCAAGGCATTGTGGGTAAATCTTAGAGGAGATCCATGCACACGTGCACCCACATATTCACCAGCTCTGTCCGTGTTGACTGTCCGAAGGGCTGTAACTCACCTTCCCCCAACCCCATGTATGTGATTAACTGTTGGAAGTGGAGAAGGTGAAGGGTCTCGGGAGAACGAGTGTGTCATGGACGGGGGGAAGGGGGTTTAAGTTTGAGGTGTGCATGTGTGTGTACTTGTGTGAGTTTGTGCTGGGGCTGGGGGTTCCACAGAGGGGAGAGCTTTGTTTTTGGACTCGTATTTCATAGCGCAGACTTCTTGTTTGCTGGTTCAAACCTACTCCATGTGTGGAGCCTGAGGTGGAAGTATATTTCTGTCCTTCTCTTTGCATGTTTGGACAAATGAATGGATGAACGGATGGTTGGTTGAATATGAATGCATGTACAGTGGATGTATCCACGTACAGTACCTTTTCATATTTACTAGTTTTTACAACCTTTGACCAGAACAGGAAAAAGAAGAAGACTCTTATCATTCAGAGGAGCAAAATCTGTTTCAAACTTTCCATAAAGAACATTCTGCTACACTTATAATAATATACATTCATATAAGAAGCTATGATACTTGGTTATAAATACTCCTTGCATGTTGATATGTTGATCTATGCAACATGTACATCATGTTTGGTCAGTAATAAAGAGGCTGTTCAGTATTGATTTAGCCAGTTTATTCATTTTTCGTGATGCTTTTGTAAATGATTGATTTTGTAGATGTTGACCTTTGACCTCTATGAAAGTTCAGCCAATTTGATTTGAGTCATATTTTGTTGTTCAGTTGGAATTGTGGTGTAATAAATGAATTCTTTTACATGTATAGAATCCACCACAAGACACGAACATTTCCATCTGATGGCACTTAGATTTCACTTAGTAGATACAGAATAAGCATTTTAAGCACAAAACATTAGATCAATACACAACAGTACACAAAGTAACAAATATTAGCTCCCCCTAAATCAGCTGCATTAAAATAAATGTAAACATTTTCACCTACTTCATGCATTTAAAAAATAATCTAATATGTTTATACTAAAATACTCCATCCTTTTACTTTTGATACCAGTGAAGTTCAGCACAGTACAGTACTTTATTATTCTCAAAGGAATCTTGGTACTAAAATTTTGAGGAGCATTTTTACTAGTAATAAAATCTTTTAACACCTGGTACCCCAACGTTTACTTTAAACTGACTGAAAGTTGCAGTTACAGTCTGTGATTTGTATACTTTTTAGAATCATTCATAAATATTTGGTTAAAATGGCTGATTGAATAATGGTGATAATGACCTAGCTGATTAAAAAGAGATGTTTAAACTTGTGTCATGGCCTTTCGGTTTCTTGTTTTCACCAGTTGTAAGTATTTACTGATTCCACTGCTTCCTACTGTGTGTCCAAGAAAAAGAAAAAAAAAACATGATTTATCGTCTTGTAATTTGAGGCTCCAAGGCAATAAAAATAACTTGAAAGTTTGAGGGACTGCAGAGTTTTGATGTCCATTGTGTGCATGGACATTTGAACGTATTTGTCTCTGCGATGGAGTCTGAGAGGGAGGGGACGGGGGTTTAGCATGACTGTGTTTTGGATACTAAGACATGATGATAACCACAGTGGTCTCTCTGGCTCCAGCTGAACCCCACTATAGTTGGTTAGCATCGCCCACCGCTGGGCTACAGCTATGTTGTGTGCTCTGTGTTTTTCGTATATATTCAGTTGGTCTACTGCAGGGCTCAATCTGTAAGGACAAAGAGGGAGAAACAGAGGTGGGTGAGACATGGGTGAGACAGTGGGTGAGACGGGGACTATGGAGCTGAGTAGGAGGAAAGAGAGATTTGATATGTGCTTACTGGCTTTTGAATGATTTCTGTAAATACACGTTGTCGATTTTGGACCTTGTTCATATTATTATCATAAAGCAGATATTGGTGGAAAAAAATCAGAGGATGTTAAAGATTGCAGGGTTGGGTGCTCTTTAGCTAAAACAGTAATCATGTGGAGAAGACAGAGATCTGAGGCACGCCAGAAATGTGTGAACAAATTCTGCTTTAAAGCTTCTTCGTTTGGCATTTTTCCTTCATTTGATAGTGACAGGGTAGATACAGATAGAAAATGTGGGGCGTAACATGTACAATGGGTTACTTGGGTCTTTAATCTGTTGAGTTTTGATTAACATACAATATAACAAGATACTGGTGATTATGAACAGTTATATTCTGTGGTAGAAGAGGTATGCAGATCATTTACATGAGTAGAAGGAGTGACATCACAATGTAAAATATGAGGTCCTACATTAAACATCTTCCTTAAGTACATAAATATTAAATGTGCTTAGTGGCTATAATCAGTACTTTATAGTCACAATGGATTAAAATTAGTCAAGTGAAGGTGAAAGATGTCACTCATAATGAGCACAGAGAATTCCCATTGTTTTGGTTGCATCCCTTTCGTGGCAGATAAAATCACCTGACGGCAGACTGAGATCATTATATGTTTTTATGTCTTAATCTGCAATATACAGCTGTCAAATGAATGTAGTGCACCAGAAAAAGGGAAGAGTTACATAAAAAAAGTACTCGACTTCAATGAACTTTCCACCACTGGTTACTCAGAGGTCACATGCTCAGAATCACCATGTCAGAATGATCTGTGCAGTATAAACAGCTGTGGTGTAGAAGAACAAAATGTACTTTTTGTGTCCAATAAATAAACAGCTTTACTGGAAAATGATTTAAAAGTGGCTGCCCGTGTGTTTATTTATCTACAAACATGTTTATTTGTATGAGAATTTCTTTTCATATGCATACTTGTGCATCTGCATGTCAGTATTTATTTGTGTAAAAGTGTCTGTATTTGTTTTCCTATCTGTCTCCATGTCTGTGTGGAGCTGTGGCTTTGTACTGTGTGTAATACCACAGTTTTATTTGTCTCTTGCAGCAGAGGACCTGGAGAGTTATGGAGGCATGAGGGGTGGTTGGTGGTGGAGGGATGTTAGTGGTGGGGAATCCACTGGGGCTGTTTGGTCGATGATGGTCAGAGGTTTCAGCAGCCCACCTCCCCCTTTTTCCCAGTCCTCAGCCACCCTGTCATTAGGGTGACAGTCAGGTCCTGTTTAGCCCCAATTGGCCGTTCTAATAACAGTTTTAATAACCCGGACCCATGTAATATTTCACTGCTGTTTGGACCACGATGTCACGCTAAGCGTGGAGCGATGGAAAAACAGCTTCACTGCCGCAAAGATGGAATGACTGGGTGAACTCTGTTCAGAGATGTGTGTGTGTGTATATGTGTATGTGTCCATGTTTTTGTATATGACAGACTGACCATAGTATAAATTCTCTGCGTTTCGTTATAGACTTGTTTGTCCTTGTGTGTACCTTTTATATGTGTACATGTGTGTTTGCATGTGTGTAACTTTACACAAACGCATGGCTGTTCCAGCTCAGTCAGTCCTCAGTGTAGACTTGTGCGTATGTTTATGCGCACACCTGTTTCTGTGTCTGTTTGTGCAATAGATTAACTCACGGACTGCATGTTAATCTTTTACTGTGTGTAATGCGTTATACAAGGCTTTTCCTGTTTCGACAGTGAAGCGGGGAGCAGTCAGGGCAGCTGTTGGGCTGATGTAAACGCAAACATGTGCATTACTACACCTACATGCTCAGACACATTCATTACTGTCATCAGGTTGCATCATAGAAAGGTCACACTTGTGCTTTAACTTTAGAAGCAGCACTTCCACATGCCCTTAGTTACAGCATCGTGTTTCTAAAGTATTGCAAATATTCTTCAGACTCACTTGAGTTGAGTGCTTCCATCACAATAGAAGTACAACTGCTAGAAAAGTCTGAAAATCAAGTAATAGTATTGGTTGTTAATGTTTTAATAAGCACAGTACTGTACTTCATGATAAATGATTTCCCAGGTTACAATTTGTGTCCAGTGCTGAAAGTAATATACCTACCTAAAGGGTAGGTTGTAGAAACAAAGAAAGAAAGGGTATGGAGATTGAGTGGTGGGTGGGAGTTCATTCATACAACATTCATGCCAGAGGCCAGACTTTGTGTCCCATGACAGACCTGCAATTAATGTTTGCTTTTTTAAAAAAATGTAACCATGATCTGTCCCTAACCTTAAACAAGGGTTTTACTTCCTCAACCTTAACCATAGTTTATTTGCCATAACCACTATCTTTCCCGACCAAACCACAGTTGCCAGAGTCAACAGCAACACTAGCAGCTGTGTGTGGCTGTACCGAGGAACAGCAGAGCTTTGTACTAAATATTAAAGTCAGCATGCTAACATACTCATGTTAATGTTTAGTAGATCTAATCTTTACCGTGTTCTTCATCTTAGTTTAGCAAGTTAGCATGCTAATATTTACTCATTAGTGCTGCACGTACAGCTGACACTGACAGCTATGTCATTGATTTTGGAGGTATTTGATCAATCTAAAGTGTAGGAATTTAACATTTAACCTGATGATGACATTAAATGAAAACCGTGGATCGCCAAGATTAGTAGAAGTCATCCTCTTGGACACCTGTACATGGTAATCAATCCTGTAGTTAATTTAGTCTGACTGTGGACCAAAAGATGGTTGACCAACCATGAGAGTGATGTCACCATCTGTAGAACCACACCACAAGCATGGCTAAAACCATTGGCACTGAATATCACAAAATGTTGCACATAATCCAGGGCTGATGAAATAATATCACCACAGGCTCCACACGTTGGTGCTTGTGGAGCTTTTTGAATGTATCACATAATCCCTCCTGAGCAGACTCAGGGCTTGTCCACTTGTCATGTTCAAACTTCCATACCTTCAAACACTGTTTGAACTTCTAGTCCATATTAATAAGGCCACATGGGCCACTGTAGTACATTCAGTAATCCAGAATTTTGCAGAATCTGTGAATATCAAGTACAAAAAGCTCTGGGTTCTCTCTTGCTTCATGACACAAAAGAAATGTTCTTACCTCAAGCTAGTATAAAACCTTTGTCCTCACGTCAGGTTAATGGATGGTTGCGAGTTTATGATGAAAAGTTACAGTTTCTTGCTAGAATCCAGCCACAGTGTGAGAAATGAGGGGTAAAATCCACTGTTTCATTCTGAAGTTCAGCCAGAGCTAATCTGAGGCTTTGGGGGTCTGAGTTAGACGATTCAAGTGTTCCAAACAGTCTTTTAAGTCTAAAATTCTGCCTTTGAGTTACTAACACTCTACCCTGGCTCAGCAGAGGAAACACTGTCCAGGAAAATACAAGGACCAATAACTCTCAGTACATTTGACATGTGAGTAGTGTATTGAAATAGACAAACATCTGAACGTATGCTTAGAGAGCTATTTTAAGACATTGAGGAATAGTTTTGTGAAATCTATATCTATTCCAATCAGATCATCTGATTTGGATGGAAAATGTAGATATGGAAACTCAACTGCACACACACACACACACTCCTCTAGCTCCTTCCATCCATGGTTTTGCCACAGCCAAGCAAAGGCAAAAAGCGAGACGGTCTGTGTGAGCCGAGTGAAACCTAATTCTCTGGCAGCCCTCACCCTCAGCCAATGCTGTGAAAGATAAAGACTCAGGGGGAAACTGGGCCTGGGAATCCAGCTAGCGTTGGCTTTTATTGGGCAGCCCACATCACAGAGGGGACCTTGAGCAGGTCTTAGCCCACCAGGGAGGGCTGGAGACGGAGGCCCGTGGTGAGAGTCGGCCGGACGGCGGCTGGGGAGCATCAGGGATGAACCAGGGAGCTCTTTCATTCCCTGCCAGCCGGCAGATTGCTTCCAACTGGACCCACAGACAAAACACAAGTCCACAAGAGAAAAAGGGAGACAGACAACCAGTCAGCCAGGGAAACCTGACAATAAATCATAGACTATTACCAAAGTGGAGATACGGTCTTAAAGGACCATGATTGCAGTTTTGCAAGTTTTATCCTCTTAAATCTCAATATATCCTTTAACCTTCCAGGTAGAAATTGTTTCCATTCATCTCTGTACAATATGAAAAAGCCATCAGCGAACTCTTGTAACTTATTTAAGTTGTGTCATCAATCACTGTGAACATCAGGTCTGAACTTATTTCAGGTGCTGCAAAATGACAAATGGCGTCAAGAATTTTCAAAATAATCTGCAATCTGTGATAATGTCATGACGGCAAAAGATTCATGTAAATTTGAAAGTGCATAACTCAAGCAGGTCTCGTAAATCTGCTAACGGATTAAAGCTGAATGGAAACCTTTCATTTGGTTCCACTGCAGGTAAAATACACGGAAATCTAAAAGAATACAGAATGTGCTTTAAACAGAGGACTCCAGTGATCTAGTATTTTCCTTATGAGTAACAGATTTTTAAAAAGAACAATCAAAACTGAAGCAGCACAGGCCAGGACATCCTGACTTTTAGCCTCTGGTATGAGTAAGGTCTCAAAAAGCCTTGATTTCCCCTTGAGATCATTGATTTCCCGTAATGCAGCTCGATACCACGTCTTTTAAATTCTACACCCTCGGTTTGTCACGTACTCTTTCTTTTATAAACATGTAAGGCTTGAGCTGAAATTGAGATAAAATAAATAAAATTATTATTATTGTTGTATGGGGCATGGGAGATTGCATTTGGAAACGTGGGAAATGTGTTTTGACTGGCTCATTTAACGCAGTTAGTCAACAAAAATCCATGATGCAATTGGCAGGAAAGTCCCATGTGATGATGTTATTGATTATGATTAGTGATTATGCTGAAAACAAGTCTGTATAATAAGTGAACATCCATAGTTTTTAGAACTTTTCACAGTAACTTATCGGCATGTAATCCACCCAGTGCTGCTCACTGTGTCGGGGGAAGTCTATGGATAAAGTATTGCTATGGCCCAGAGTAAACTGTTTTGGCGATATTTCAAAAACATGAAGGAAAATGGGGCCTGTGGGTCGTCGTGGTAAGCACCAGAAGGTTAGCGGTCTGTAGAAAGTTTCTCGAGCTGGTGGCCATGGGTCATGAATCGGCTGTCTCTCCCTAGACTCTTTTGAAGAGAACCTGAACAATTTATGGAGGCTCGTACAAGTGAACCCGACACTCTGTTAAAAAGCAGCCTGGAACGCCTCTTTAAGGATTTGGTGGGGAAGCAGCGTAAGAACCAGAGCTGAATCAATTAGCCCTAGTGTGTGATTTATGGATGAGGTGAGTGACTGAGCCTGCCTTTTCTCTGTGGAAGCACACACACACACACACACACACACACACACTCACACCTGTCACAGACAGTAGAGGGGATAGAAGCCTGAAGCCCGAGCCCAGCAGATTAACCATGCCATCACACACATTAATCAAAGCCTGACACCCACACCTGCACACACACACACACACACACACACACACAGGAATGTCCATACACACATTATTCAGATCATGTTTATTTTCAGTGTGAATATAAATAAATATATTCCTGATGCTGTGAAGCTGCAGGAGCATACACAATGTAACGTCAGTGGACAAGTATTCACCTTCAACATGTCTGCAGCCGGTGTTCTCAGCTCTATTACCAACCAGCAGACGTGAGTGAGTTTTTAGATCCACCCTATGGTATGTGCAGTGTTTTCCACTCTCCATGTGCTGTAGATTAGTCTCTTTGTTCTCCGCTGGGCTGCCATAACACTCGCTCATTAATCACACTCTTACAGTAGTCCACTCTTCCACCGTCCCTCCCTCCATAGCTGCCAGCTATTCCCAGGGTGTGAACTCTTGCCGCTGCTAAACCGCAGTGCTGCCCAGCCAGCAGACAGGAGGGAAAGTGGGTCAACAGAAACCACACTGGAACCACCTGAAAGCAGCAGGAATGCAAGACCACCTCCTATTCCCCTGGCTGTATGGGTGTCTGTTAGGACTCACACTACTGTGTGTCAGCCATCCTTTTAATAATCTATTTGTCAGCGCTGCATGAGGAGAATATTAAAGACTAATGGTTAGGAGGTTAAAGTCATCATATCAAGATGGCGCCAGAAATGACGCTACACTGCGAGGGGATTTTGATGTTGTTGCTGCACTTGGAACTGCAGGATCACATGATGCACACTGGCGGTCACTGAACCTGGTATCCGCATTTTCGTAACACAACCACTACAGCCATTGAAAGGCCAAAAGTTTGATCCCAGTGTCACCTAGCATGTCAAACAGTAGTGTTTCTTGTCAAAGCATCTGCATGACTTCGCACCAGTTCACCTCACTCTTAGTCTTTTCCGTCTTGCGCCAGAACCGGGCGTACACCTCTCAAAATGTGAAAACATCATAGTCTGCGGTCTCACCAACTGTGTGTGGCTCCTTAAGGATGACTGAGTTGTTGATCTGCACCACCACCAAGCCAATGTCTTCCTAATTCCACCTCCTTCCAAAACACACTGGCAAGAAAGGAAAAGAGCAAAATTTAAAGACAGAAAAATGAGAAAGCCCAACAGACGTGCCGGTTCTTTCCACTTCCCACACTGGAAGCATGCTGAGACACTTAATTGCTACCAGTTGCACTATTTAGTACTGAGAGGTACATCAGCAACGTTTCAGCATGACTTATGACAGGATGTAAGCAGGAGAGGAAACTTTGTCATTTTGAATTCAGAACTTTCCTTCATAATTTCAGATTTTCCTGGGAAACCTGGGAGAGCTAGAGTTTATATCACTTTTAATTCTGTATCACAGCATCGCGTTTTACTGTATGTAGCTAAAAAGTCTTACTTGTACATGAATGACTTATTTCCTGTAGCTCTTTTAATCAATCATCATCCATAACGATGTCCTGTTTGCTCTGTGAACAACCACAATGTTTCCATATACCCGTAATCCCCCATAACACTCATGGTACATTTTCAGGTTGCTTAATTCTTCACTCCAAATAAATCACTGTTAAAGTGAAGCTGCGGTGGATGGCCAGTGTTTCAACATGGGGCCCTGTGCTGCACTTACATATTGGACCTTTTAGAGGCGACTCGGAGCAGTTTGAGTGTTTATGTCACTGTCCGACAGTCTCTGGGTTAAATCTATCATGAGCTTTCAGACTTTAAATCAGAGCAGCATGCAGCAGGGGGTTGAGTTTCTCTGTGCTGGAGGCCCTGGAGTCCTCGCTCCTGCACTGCCTTTGTTTCCAGCTTGCCCATACTCAAACACACACACACACACACACACACACACACACATATGCACACATACTATAAGCCCCCTTCCCAAAATATCTCTTGCACGCTACACTCTTGCCTTTCGTTCCACCTCCACCCCCTGCCTCTTTGTCATCGCCTCACCCCCCCACCCTCCCAACCTCCATTGCCGAGAGCCAATGGTGAATTAGCATTTTTCCACAGCTTTACTTTTGTCTTAGTTAACCCTCACCATCATCGCTGCTACCCCCCTCCCCCCACCCCCCATCCTTCTCTATCTGCTGGTATGTGGCCCATCATTAATCTGCAGAACAGCCTGAAATGACCCCTCAAAAACCAGCCCAGGGGGGCCGCTGCTGGGAAAGGGGGGCCCTTCACTACTCATTAAGAGCCAATGGATGACCCCCCCTCCCCTCCCTTGCCATTGCTAGCTCACTATGTCACGCTAATCGCATGTGCTCATTAGCATGGTGCCCCCGTTTGGGTCCTGCCGTGCATTATTGGGTCAGGCAGGGGAATGGACGCCTCTCTTTTTGTCGGAGCTGGCTTTTAGAGATGCAAAATATGATACCCATTGAGCCCCTTCACCTACTCTTGCTACCTCTTAAATCCCCCCCCCGATGCACGAAAGTCCCTGCATCCCAGCCTCAGCTCTCATCCCTCCCTGCACCCACTAGCCCCAGTTAAAGGAAGTTTGCCCGTGATCCAGTGACCCGTGCCAAGTCTGAGTGAGGACTGTGCCAGTCTGCAACCCCCCCCATGCTTCTCCATCAGATATGTTGATGAGACTTGAAGCCGTCCGAGCCTGGGCACACTGCTCAAGTCACAAGGCTCTCAGCTGAGTCAGTCTGCCACCCAGACTGTGGTGGACTCAGTCTAACACCTAACAAAGCCAGCACAGCTTTACTTCACTGTGGTTTTCAAAGGTTTAGCTAAACTCATGATGATCAGCAGAGGATGAGGCATGGGAAAAACTTAGTAAGGGTAGTAGCACATGTGGATACGTGCACCCACCCACCCGCACACACACACACAATATGCATGGGCATATACACACACAGATGTTCCTCGATTCCAATGCCTGTAAACAATAATGAAACATGATGTAACCAAAATATTATTTCATAATTAAATTCAGTGACTTGCCAGTGACGCCCTGGATTAAGCTGTAAATCCCCCTATTATAGATATTATGGAAAGTGTAGTGAGACAGGCCAGGCCTGTAAATTACAGTTAACCCCGTAGTATTTCACTGTCAGATAATAACAGACAGGCAACACAATGTGCAGACTGAATTTAGCTTAATAACAATAAAGTATTCAATTTTAAGTTGCAAGTCATGTTCTTCATCCAGCACTTAGTTATGCATGTGAGGCTCTTCACCTCCACTGCGATCAATTTAGTGACATTAGCAGAGCTTTCCAGCGTTCTAATGGAAGGAACAATAAACACACAGATTACTGTATGTTTATTGTTCTTTGCATTCTGTTACTCATCCACATGTTCCACTTTAATGCTCAGGAAACACTTTTAGGAGAATATAAATCATATTTGATCAGTGGTAAAGCAGTATTTAAATGTGATAATACTGCTTCATTACAAAATGGTCTTTGTGGTTTTAGCCATCATTTCTATTAGTTATAATAACATCGCGCTCACTAAGATAATTGCTGAGATCTGGGAACATGGCGACACATCGCTACGATGTCCAACGAAAACAAGAGCGGTGAAACAATCGCACAGGTTGTGAACGAGCCAACTGAGCTGAAATCGACTTATCTGAAATGTCGGTAATAATCCATGACGGGTTTAACAACGAAGCCTGTCTATGAACTGTGATGGAGGTTTACAATTGACAGTTAGAATAATAATTTCACCATTTCACTCTCAGTTTGCCTTCCAGATATGTTTGTCTAACCTGTCTGATCATCTAGCTGCTAATGTTTCTCCTCTGTTCAATGTGATTAAGGCCCGATTTTTAATCAACTGGAAATGCTGTAAATACCCTGCAGTCATATTTTTAATTTAAATCTGTTTAAATATATTTTTAAGCCACTTATGTGCACAAACACAACCAGCTATTAAAACAACACTGACATTTTATGACCTTATAATGTCATGATGGGGAGCATGTCAGCAGACAAAGCAACAATAGCATTCATTACCTGAATATTTTTGTCTCTTCAAACTCCTGAGAAAAACATCTGGATCTTTAGCTGATAAATGCTCACACTATGTTCACCACTTAGTCACAAACTTTGGCTGACTGTTTGGTGCTGGACAGGTAGTGCAGAGTGATATTTCAGAACCATAAAAGCAAACAGTGAGCTAAGAAACACTCTATAGTTGGGCAATAGCGAGTGAGGCCCTTTCACATAATCATTTGATTCAATGTTCCTATTCATTCTCAGTATTAAACTTCCCCAGGTGATTATTCACACTAAGACAAGTATTACTCTCCTAGGACTATATGTTTAAATATGCAAATGAGGCATCTGTGGTGAAATAAACACTTAAATGTGTGTTTTAGTCTCAATGTAGACAAGCAAAATATCCCCCAAAATCTCACTTTATCTGTAGCCTCTCAGCTCAATGTTACTGTTGTGGCTGGTCACAGCAATTCCAGAAACTTTACATAAGCTGATGATCTGCAAAAAAGCATTAAAGCAAAAATAATAAAGCATTAAATATCTTGAATATTAATATGTATGTTAGTATGCTGATGACCCAAACTTCTCCCAACACATCATACTTCAATACACTTGTACATGTCATCCATAAAAAGACCCCCAACCTCCCCCCTACTGGAAACAGTGGAACTCACAAAACACTGTGTCAAACTGGTCATTGATATCCGGCCTCTTCACTGTGCATCTTTTCTCTCTGGGTGTCAGAGGACCTATTGTCTGTCCACCCCACAACCCTTGAAAACCAGCCACCCTCCCACCCCCAGGCCCAGATCTGACATGGCTGACCTTGGTGTCAACCCCCTTGTGCCCCACCATGCGACCCCCTTTCTCCAAGTCGTGGGGTTTTCTCTGACTGCTGCATTATGGGAAACACAGTGAGCAAAGAGAGTGTGTGTGTGTGTGTGTGTGTGTGTGTTTGAGGAGGAGGGGGGGTCACATCCCCAATCAGTGATGTAAAACAGAACCATTGTCAGGGGGAAAAAAACTCTGATTAATGCAACGGGGTGTTTGTTTGAGAGATGAAAGGGTAGAGAAGGGGGGAGGTGGAGGGGGAGAGAGGGAGGGAGGGAGGGAGAGAATGCAAAGAGAGAGAGAGAAAGAGAGAGAGAAGAGTCAGGGCATGAGAAGGTTCTCGACGCATTCAAGAGTCTGTTCAATGTCCAGTGGAAGAGATCTGGGGGAGAAATATTTCACAGCTGACAAGTGTGTGTGTGTGTGTGTGTGTGTATGTGGGCGTGTGTGTGTGAAGAGGTAGGGGTGTGGATGTGGGACAGGAACTGATGAAGTGTAGCTGGAGTGTGTGTGTGTGTGTGTGTGTATGTGTGTGTGTTAGGAGGGCTGGAAATATGTTATGTAACCACCTCTATGGGGAAAAAGAGAGGCGAGGGTCAGACCAAGGGAGGAGAAGAGAAGAAGAAGAGTGAAGGAATGCCGTGAGTGAGGAAAAAAAGAGAGGGAAACAAACTTTCCTCTCAGTCTTTTTTTTTTTTCTCTGTCTGAGGTATGTATGAGGATCATCAGCGGCCTACCTCTGTCTCTCCCTGCCTCCTTCATATATCAACCTCATTTCCTTCTGTCCTGCTCTCTCCGTGATTCTTATATAAACACCCCAACACATACTATTCTGAGATATAAATACACCTCCATCCCTCCCCCAAACTGTCCATCCATCATATAAACACATTTCCCCTGCTTCAGGACTGAGCCGCACCAGCTATCCATAAATCCATCACTGAGTGTGTGCATCACGTCCCTTTTTCAACTTCTTAGTGACTACTTGTTGGTTTCAAGTAAGTGATTTAGTTCATTAGTTCACAGCAGGTAAAGTTTAATGGTAGTGGTACAGGTAATGGTAACGCTAGTGAACGTAGCACCACAAGCTAACTGTCACACTAGCGATATATTAAACTTTACTGCCATCTCCCAGAGGGGAAACCATGATTCAGTCACCACCTGCACTGCTGCTGTCACGCAGTGCTCAAGGGAGTTTGTAGCACTGTTTAGGTTTGGATATGTTCCTATTTATGACTGGCAGGTCGTTCGGTAACATCGCAAAGCCAAGTGGAACTTTTGCCATGTCAAATTTTTGAGTGCTTTTTGCTTGAGGCAGAAATGCAGACACAGTACAAATCAAACTCACAAAAGTATCAGTTGAGAACAATAGTTCACTTTTGCCCAGAAACTATTAACAACAACTTCTCTACATAAAAAATCTGTTTTATGTAGAAACCTTGTGCTAATGTGCTAATGTATAAATCTCCATACTTAGCTCAACACTAAGCTAACTTTAAAACTGCAACAGACTCCAGGTCCTTAAATGCATCACTGCAGGCGTAAGACTCATATCCACTCTGTAAATACGACATGACAGCATTTCAAAACCAAACATAAGCTCACCGTGGGACTCATAAATTGTCAGAGCATAGTCATGATTTTCACTCAAGGCCGTATGGTTGAATGTGATACACATTTTGGCCTTATAGCTTTACACATCCTGCCCAAACCACTTTATCCAGATCTCTGCTTGGAAGTCCACAACGATCGAGCCCTCGCATGTGCCATTATGTAACTTTATCATGACGTGAATGTGTTAAAGTTGCTATGAATAAATGAATCTAGCTCCAGGAGGCCTACAGCATGGAGGAACGATGGGGGTTTGTTGGCTACAGTTAGACCACAGGTTATTGTCCAAATCAAAACGTAGTCTTGTGTTGAGTAACCGCTCTTGGGTGGCGTCACATTACTGGGTGATGTGTAATGTAATGTGTCATCCCCGGGGCAGATCGAACAGCACACTGTAATAATGAAACCAGATGATGTCATTTTGGTTTGATTACATAATCTTATATAATATGTATTTTATTTAACTTATTTTGTATTTTATACTTTTATTCTTTATGAACTAACAGTGCTTTTGTTTTCACTTGTTCTTTGGTTACAGGCGCTTGCTATTGGCTATGTTATTTCCAATTATGTGAGCTTTTGTAAGCCGCCACATATGACTCTTGTTTCTTGGTGTTTTTCTACTTATATACACATACCTGCACATGCTGCCCAAACTTATGGATGGATATGCATGTGTTGGCCATGCAGCAGTTGGCCTGTTGTGGAGATATGAACTTCTCTCAAGTTCACTCTCAAATGTAGCAGTCTGGAACAGCTATAAACACTCTTGTCTTAAGATCTGATTGGATGACATGTCAGACAAACTAGCTTGTTTTGTGCAAACACTAGCCCTGAGGCCCGGAATGGTTCGAATGAAGAAACATGTTTGTCTTTAACTTTTCTTATCACATCCAGCATCAGTTGTCTGCTGCAATTCTTCTTTGCCATGTAGGACCAGGAGGAACAGATAAAGGTGGAGGTCTAAGGGTGAGCAATGGAGACTCACACAAAAGCCCTCAAATCCTCTGCTGATTAAAGGAGAGAGAGAAATATGAAACACCATGTCCACCATTTCCCCTCTTTTCTTTTCTCTTTATCACAAGCAGTGCACAAGTGTACATTTTAAATGGCTCTGTGTTCTGTGCTCAGCTTGGCTTCATTAAAAGAGCTAACAGAGAGGAGAGACGGGGTAGAGGGATGGGAGGGAGGAGAAGCATGGGCAACGTAGCTCTGTGTGTGTGTTTTTGGAGGGGGAGATTGGAGGTTGGACTTTTTCTGACTCAGAGCCGTGCTCCACGGCCCATAATTAATGGTCCCTGATGGAGGTGGGGCCGGACAATAGGACCCTTTCAGCGGGGCCGTGGGGCCCCCATCCCGTACCCGTCCTGGCCCGTCCTGCAGGCACATTGTTGCCCCGCTGTAACTTCTGCCAGCTGGGCCTAGAGGGAAACTTCAACATTGTCGGGGCCAGAGACACTACGGCGCAGGATCCTGTGTGTGTGTGTGTCTATGTGTGTGTGCATGCACTGATGCTTCTCACGAAATTGGATTACAGAGCTAAAAACACATGAGCAGGAGTGGAGACACAGCAAGAGAGAGCAGAGTGAGCAGGAGAACAAAGCATACACAGATGCACAGATTCATCTTTATGCTTCTGTCTCTGAGTGACAGTGAATTAAATGCTTTGTTATTACTCAAAAATTATTATTACTACAAACAATACACAGAACAAGAGCAACATTTGTAACTGATGCAGTACTTTTATTATTATTTATTATTTATTTAGTGAGACTCAAAGCCAGCAGTGCTGTGTCACTTAACTTCAATATATACTTGTGATAAATAATCATATTTTCTGGCTGTTTCTCTCTTTTTAAAGTTTGGACATCAGTCACAAGTTTGTGTAAAAGAGGTTTTGCTGTCATCCCCCCCCCCCCTTAAAACAATGATAACCACTAGGGGTCAGTGTTCCTACAAGTAAAGAGTAACAGCAGCACCGCTACCCGTCATCCTCCATGACTGGCTCTCTCTGCTGTCATTGCAGGCCAAACCAGCAGCCATGGCCTGGAAGACAGGCATTTGCCCCTGTCTTGTCTGTAGTAGCCTAGTCTAATGATGTCCTCTTACATAACTCCACTATTCTTTTATGATTTTTGATTTGATTATTCTCTCTGTTTTAATTATGATGTCTGTGTCCTCGGCTTAACCTGAAAGGCTTCACAGAAGCGACTAAACACAGCCAAACTGATTGAATCTCTCACACTAACCTCCCGGTTTGTGTAATCATATTGCTGATATGGCCGAATGTATGGAAACGTTCACGTGGTTGGTGTGACGGTCTGTGTTTGCACGCACTTGTGTAAGCCTGTGCAAGCATCTCTAGGCATGCCTTGTGTATGTAATAATAACTGCGTCCACTATGGCCAACCTATATTTAGCATGACCAATTTATGACATCCGTACCAGCCTTAATCCCTCCCGCCCACTCCCAAATACCATGAATGCAGGTTTGATGCTTCAAGACCATTAACAGACTTATATTTATGTTATGTTATGTTATGTTATGTTATGCTTTGTAACGTGTGTAATGGGATGTCATGTCATGACAAGTTATGTCGTGTCATATTATGTCATATCATGACATTCCATGTTGTTATATTATGCATGTCGTGTTATGCTATGTTACAGTATATCATGTGATGTAATGTCATGTCACTTGTCCTGTAATAGTAGGGTAGGAAGGTAGGGAGGTAATGTCATGTAACGTTTTGCTATGACAAAACACAACAAAATGTTGTGTCATCTCATGTCATGACATATCACGTACAGTATGTATGTGTTATGACATGCCATGTCATGTTATGTTGTTATTTTCAAATGCGTTACATGGCCTTTTCTTACACTATCTTACATTAGGTCAGGTCATATCACTACAGATGAACTCTTCCGTGAGAACAGGAGCATTCCCACTCTGCCACTGACAATAAATTTGGATGCAGGGGATGTGAATTACCTAGGCTGACAGGGGGAACAGGGTGGGACCTGGAGCCCCTTAATCTATCCTGTGGAAGCCTTAATCCCATTACTGTGCGAGGGAGCCCCGGGACGCTCTAGCTCACTGCCCACAGCCTGGCGACAAAGCTCACTGTTGGCCTTTGAAGTGGGAGTTGACCTAAAGGGACTCTCGTCTGGTTTCCTGGAGGCGTGACAGGAGCAGCAGCAGTTACAGACCAGCAGTTATCTCAGTGTAAGGACAGTAGCATTTCCACAGGGAACTCCAATTGGATCTAATCTGGAGTGATGCACATACATTTATAGATTTAGAAATCAGGTCAGTGTAAAATCAAGCACTTAGAAAACAAATTGTGGTTCATTGCACACATGCGTCTTATTAAGCCACTTAGTTTACTTTTGAGTTTTTAAATTGCGTTATTCTTGAAACAGTTCAAATCTGGCAGATTGAAATATTTCCACATTTGCCAATGAAAATTTAATTAATTCAAGAATGCTCTGATCAGATGACATTATCGTCACACCACTGCAGCTCTCATTCCAAGACACCAGCAGAAAAACATTTATTTCAGCTTAAACATGAAAGCTTGCAGTCACAGATTCATCGTGTTAAATATAACCTGTTAGAAAACTGTGTTTTTCCATTGGATGTGTGTTTAAGCCAACCAAAATACTTCACTGTTTTTATAGGAAATAATAGTCATAACATATCCTGGATCCAGCCCAGTGTATTGTTTGTTTCTGTTTCCACTCATATTCACTGTGTAGCCACAGTGCCATTTGAATTTCCTCTCCCATGGTGCCGCTGTGTTTCTGCCTTTTCTGAACCTCTATGTCACTGCAGCCTTTGATGTGTCCAATGGCCTCTATTATTTCTTATCAGTCACAGATGTAAGTTTTACTCACACTGAAAACATTATGGTACACATTTCTGTTCTGTCCTATATGTATGTCTCACCCTTAGTTATTTAGAACATTGTCAGTCTGCACTGCACCGGGCAGGGTGTGTGTAGATGTACAGTATGTGCAGCTACATGCCTGCCTTCTTATATAGCCTTTATGTGAGTGTGTGCCAGCACACAAACCTGTTTACGTGAGGATGTGTTGGCTGACCTGCCAAAGGGGAAGACTGTCTGTCTTGTGGGCAACACGTCTCAACTCGTTTGTGTGTGTAGTGTGTGTGTGTGTGTGTGTGTTGGTGTGTATGGGGGAGTGTGTGTGTGTGTGACTGGAGGTGTGGTGGTGCTGACGGCTGGAGGTTTACAGGTATCAACCTGTGAGAGAGGTGGGGGAGGTGTGTGAGCAAATGTTAGGAGCAGACCTACTTGTACTAAGTTTGGATTGTTGAGCTTGGACGGTATATTTGTGTTTATGTACTTTTATTAGTATACAAAGTATACATTTACTATTTGGCAGTCACTTTGGGGTCACACAGGAGTCAAAGCGTGATATATCTCTCACTAATCCCCCATCTCCTTCGAGCTAACGGCCTCCTCCTTTTCCATGCTGTACCCACAATCCTGTCAAGTCTCTCAGCGGATGGCATTACAACTGTGCATGTTGATGTGTGTGGATGAATGTATTTGGGTCTACGGTTTCAGAGCTGTGGCTCTCAGACGGATGCTAACTTTAGCGTAATGTGTACATGCACTGCCTGTATATACAACCACAAATGCACAGGTTGGAGTTTTTCTTTTGTTTTAGCCAAAGCAAAGCAGAGCTAAGGGACGCGAGAGGGAGATATATATGTACGTGTTCTATGAAAGGGATGCCTAAATTGTGGTGAGGCTGTCTCTGCATCAGACAAGGTCATTCACTTTGTTTACATAAGCATTTAAGAGTTTTTTGTGGCCTCCACTTCCCCTCTCTCCCCGTCTCTCACTTACATAATCAGCCAACTAGGTCAGTTTGTCAACCAGCACAAACCAAAATTGGGTTTTGGGAAATCCTGACGAGGTTGCGGGGAAAAAGAAACTCAATCAGAGAGCAACGTGCCACACTTCATAGTTTCAGTTTTATAATATTTGCTGCATCTGGCTTGACCCTTCCACTCCTTTCACTGTTTGTAATACTGCTGGTCTTGGAATTTAAGCGTCTTCTACAATGGTATGCTCATTGTAGGATGCTCTCATAAAGCGGGCCATTATCAATCACCTAAATCTAGGTCACAATCTTGTGGGCAACTTCGAATTCGGGGCCCTGGTGAACTGTGCACGTAGTTCTCTGATGTGGGTTACTGACCTTTTATAAATTTCTGCTTTAGTACGCATAGTTGGGACTGCTTTGTTGCCCAAGCAGGTGCAATAAGAGGTCAGTGTCTTACAAAGACACGCTTGCATTTCAGGAAGTGTCAACAAGCCTCGCTCTTGTGCATATGCTGTGCCCGTCCATGCATCCTTTCTCAGGCTCGTGCACACCCGCATGCAGCATGTGCTGCTTCTAATTGTCTGTCCTGTCTGTCCACATTAGCGGCCTGTTTGTTCCACAGGCCTGATGTTTGTCCTGGGCCCCTACGAGGACAAGCCCAGCACAAGGTGGGGGGAAGGATACGGGAGAGGACAACACGGGTAAGAGTATGTGTGTATGTGCGTGTGTGTGTATGTGTGTGTGTGTGGGGGGGAGCTTGCCATGGTGCCTAGCCCCTAATGGGATCAGAGGGGAGCGGCAGCGTAAGGGGGATAAGGTCAAGCTGAGGTGCTGCCAACTCTGGTTAACCACGAGTGGACCAAACTCCAGAGGGACAGGTGCTCTCTCACGCCATCGCTCCCACTCTCCTTTTACCCCACTTTCTCTCTCCGCCCACCCCCTTCCACTTTCCAACTCATTTTTCTCTCATTTTATTGTGCTTTTCTCCTCATGCCCGACCCCCGCCTCGAAAGCTCCTCCTGTCTCCCGTCAGCACTCGATGGGCTGGATTTTCTTCAAGGTTTATTTGGCTTAAATCAAATCAGAATGGAAACTTTTGCAATCACTCCTCAATCGTGGGACCTTTTGTTATTCTCCCGTTACATCCTTCCTTCAGGGCACATCATCTGCCAGTTTGGCTTTGTCTCTTCACCATCACTATGCAGATGATGTCCAGCCTTACGCGTTTGTGAAACCTGGAGAAGTTTAACATTTGGCCATTTTACAAAATCGACTCAAGTTAGTGCCAAGTTGTCTAACAGTTTTCTTCCAACTCTACAGTTTCCAGAAACCAAGGGTCATTTTTTTGATTCCAGGTTGAGCTGTGGTAAAAATCTGAAGTTGTTTTCAATTAAGACTGACAAATTATCTTTCTAACCTTTCCCAAATCATCCAACTGCTTTGTCTCCTTTCCCTGCTTAACTAATGCATTCTTCTGTGAGGCGAGAAGCTGATTACAATTAGTTTTGCTGCATGATTAATAAGGTTTCACAGCATTCCCATAGCACCCGCGTGCTGGCTCTGCTAAAATGTCTTCCTGTCAAATTTAGGCTCAAATCCAGTCATTGTAAGTCATTATTAAGGCATTACACAGATTGGCTCCACCACACGTCAGTGATTTTCTGATCCCATACAAGTCCACTAGATCTTCTACTTTCTTTTTTTCTATTTTTACTAAACTTACTAAGTATGTCATAACATAACAGAGGTGCATTATGGGGCCTTCCTGCCTATCTGCATAGCCTCAGAAAAGCCTTGAAGCAAACCTAAAAGTTAATTTTTTACAGAAGTTAGTGCAGCTCTTAAAACTGGCCTCACCACTCCATATCTAAACAGAAATCTAATCTGATCCGCAGAGCGACTGATTCAACTTCTGCAAAAAAAAAAAAAAAATGGAGGCCAGTGTTCAGGGTGTAGCAGAGCTGTCAGACAGCTTTATGCTGCTGGAACATGTATCAATGAGGAAGAGAACATGGGAGGAGAAGCCTGTCAATCATCAGTCAACTGACAGGCCTGTTGCTTTAGGTGTTTTTCTGTGAGATTGAATTCTTGTGTGTATTTTACCATGTCAGACCGGCAGTTCTGTGAAAGGATTCCTGACATGCATCTCTCTCTTTTTGTGCGTGCTTCCTGGAGTTTGTATGGTTGCTTGTCAGTGCACGCATGCAGTCTATGCTGGTGTGGGTGTGTGTGTGTGTCTGCAGATGCTTGCTGGGTGTATTAGTGCACATCATCACAAACACTGTCAGCCTTTTGCCTAATATACGCTTGTGCAGGAAAGATTAACGCAATACAACACGTTCAGGGTTGCAGCATTATACGGTTGTGTCAACATGAGAAGAAATAAGTGAAAAAGAGGCAGAGAGGGTAAGCTGAAGTGTGTTTTTATGCTGAAGAGGAAGCCACCGTGGCGAGATAAACAGCTCTTATCTGTGGCTGTGAGCGTACTGCAGGGATGGTTGAGAAACCACAGTGTACGTAAGAGCAGACAGGTACACAGGCTGAGTGTGCTGATGTGAGGGAGATGAAAGGCAGCGATTAGCACACCAGCTGTCTTATACACACACGCAGTCACATGCAATCACACACATATGAACACTTTTCACAGACACAAAACCTGCATGAAAGCACAAATACACACTGCAAAGTACGCTGCATCATTTGTATGTTACCCCAAAGCCACATAATAAGACGACGTGTGCTCATGCAAGATGCTTCTGTTTATGTTTGTAAGTGTGTGTGTGTGTGTGTGTGATTACACTTTTGTCTTCTTTGTGTACATATCTGTTTTTGCATGTGTCTTTGCTAATAGGAAGCACTTGGTACATGATTTTTTTTGTTTTGCCACTTAGCATAAGCGTGTGCCTCCACAGGATGTGCTCTGTCTGACTACTGTACATCTCTGTTTGTACCCTTGTTTCTCTGATGTCAGTGCTGTGTTGTATTGATGCTATTCTTACTTACTGTCATGTATCTCTCCTTATAGCTGCTGCAATTAATATGTTTTCATATTTCGAATGACTGTGTGTCAGTGAAAGGTGTCATTTGTGGTGTTAAACCCACAGAGAATGTTTACGACTTTGCAGCTTTGTGTTGCGATCAAGCATCTTTTAAGTCATTGTTGTGGTTGTCTAGCCCACCTGAAACTTCCAGCAAAGACAAACCCTAAAAAAAAGCCTTTATACCACCTAAACCCAACACTGCACAGCAGACACACACAGCTAGTGAACACAAGCACGAGCAATTGGCAGCTAAAGAGCCAGATAGTTCTCTCAGGAGTTGGTGGAGACCAAAAACAGAGGCAAATTGAGATAATAAATTTACATTCATCAGGTGGCCGGAAATATGACTCCAAATAAATGATCTGTGTGTGTTGGGTGTGTGTATATATGAACAACTTTTTAATAACAAGCCGTATCAACATTATGAGTTTCTCTTCATAGTGTTGGGCCAAAGTGACTATCACTGCTCTTCTCTTATCTTAATCTTAATACTAATTGTGAGACCAGTGGAATTTATTTGTGTTCCAGATGAAGACTTCAAACACCAAGAGTTCCCAGACAGGGATTAAAGGTCCAGTGTGTGAGATTTAGGGGGCTGTATTCACACAGTATAGCAGAAATGTGATACAACATGTATAACTCATAAGTTTTCATCCGTGTATAATCTCCTGAAAAAGAAAAAAATCTAAAGAATTATCTTTGCTGTTTTATATCTAAAGGTGTCGCACGTCATCTGCCTGAGTCTGCTATTTTGAGCATGTATGTCTCTACAGAAGTCCAAAGCGGACAAACTAAACTCTAGCACAAGTTTTGCTGCCACCATAGTTTCCTTTCACACTTGGACCAGGGCGATGAGATGACCTCCCTCTCCCAGTCTCACATATGCACAGAAAGTACAGGCTCATCATGCAACTCCTATCCTGCAAGCTGAGTTAGAAGCTTGCACAGTGTAACTTAAGTCAACTACAACGACTAGAGAGCCATGATAAAATGCAGTAAACAGAAAACACGTCATGCTTCTGCTGCACGCCATCAAAATCCCTTCTTTGAATGATGTATGATGATGCTTCATGTGAATTTGAATTGTGTTTATGTGTGCGATGTTCTATATTAATAAACTTCCCTCGCATTTCCTCGTCCAGACTATGGAAATATTCGCCGAAAAATTCCCTGGATATATGCAGATTATTATTTCAGCTGGTGCATGTATAGCCTCTGTGTGCCTGTGTGTGAATCCTACCTACGTCACAGCTTCGTGCTTCAAAGCACCTCATCTCATCTGTCCATGCATGAGTCATCCCAACTCGGTACAGACTGTCCTCATTCACAACAAAGTCTTATCTACTCTCCAACCAGGAGCCGCCATGCACCAGAGAGGCTTAGTGAGTGTCCAGTAGCAGGCGGTAATAGATCACCGCTGTGTTTTCCCAGAGAGCAAAGGGTAACCTGGTGGGTGTGTGAGATGGGGAGGCACATGTGTGTTTCTCATTCACTGCACCGGCTGAGTACATATGAAGTGTGCATTGAACATACACAACTACAGACACACCGTGCACACATGTACACAACACAGTGACGCAGGAAAATGGAAACACACATATGCACAGATGGGAACGTAAACACACCTGGAACACACACACTCACACAGAGAAACTGCACGTACGTATACACAGGCACTTATTTTAAGTGATCTCTCTGCCCCACATTTGTCAGTGCAGGTACAGGAAGTGTGCCTGCATTTGTAGTGTTTTGTACTAACAGTGTGGTTTAGTATGCGGCGTAGTATCAGCACAATCTCTGTTCATACGGGTCCGCATGTGCTCGGTCTGTTCTTCTCCACGTCTCCCGTCGAGAAAACAACAGCGCGTGCAACAGGTTAAACTGCTGCAGCGTGTTTGTGAATGCTCTGTTAGGAAAGTGTGCCCTCTGTTCCACCACATCACTGAGACGACGGCGTTCGTGTCTGTGTGTGTGTGTGTGTGTGTCTGATGTGGTTTCATCCATGCAGCATCACAGAGGTTTCCAGTCATTCTGCTCAGCAACGAGACTTACCAACAGATAAAGGAACTCAGTGTTCTGATGTTATCGTAACCCATCTTCATCTCTTTCTATTTCCCTTTGTTTCTTTTTCTCTTTCCTTTTGAAAAAAGAACAGTCACTACAATATTTATTTCAGTTTCCTATAAACAAACTTAGAGGAACATGATTGTGCGGTGAGCTTATAACCCCTTATGGGTATTTTTCATGTGTTATGGAATCAATCTGATATTCCTACGTGGGTAGGCTCAGTGTGCCACACTAATAAATTAATAACAGCATTAGATTAGAGGAAACGATCGTTAGAGTTTTTTGTCTTGTTTTGTGTGATTTCCATGGCGTTCTTACTGGAAGTGGCAGCGTTTTGATATGTTTATATGTTTATTTATGTATTTCAGGTTATTTTGGTTCATTGTTGTTGGGATGCAGAGTCTCATTTTCCACCTCTCTGTTTCTTGTTCCATTACCTGTACCTCACTCTCGCTCTCACACTGTCGTCGTTGCACGAGTTTGAGCAGTGCATGCTGCATGCTCGCCACCGCCCCGCTGCACAGAAACCAACCCAGAGATCTTTTGAAGAGGTTTCCTTTTGTGATGCGAAGACAAACACCACAGGTGATTTGCACGAGTTTTTGCGGGGTGACAGTGACTGGAGATGGAGAGCACATGATTTACAGGCTTCTCTTCCTTTTTTTTTTTTTTTCTTTTTCATGTTTCTTATCCGAATTTCACATAAACGCCCCGTCTTGTAGTAGATGGAGGCGCGGCTCGACTTGACATGAGGGAAAACCACTGTTTTGAATATCTCCTACACGGTGCAAACATTGTGGACAGACTCCCTCGCTTACAGTAATTCATTATTTTGAACAGGCGGTTGAGTCAGTCATTAATGGGAAGTCATCAGTTTTTCATCTAAGAGATCAAAAACGTGTACTGTCTACTAGCATGTGTCCTATGAGCTCAGCTAATAGTTTCCAGAGCGGCTCAGCTTAGCTCGCTTACAGTAAACACGCTTTAGTTGCTGCTGGCAGAACTCCTTTTCTCAAACAACTTAGGATGAAGTTGTGTTGTTGTTCTGCATCACTGCCGGACAGACTCACTATTTTCATAATTTGAAATGGTTTATTGTGAGTAATGTCTCTGTATATTTCACTGGGGTTTGTATTCAGTCTGATCAGTCATGAATTAACGTCCATTTGACCTGTGTGCCCAGCAGAGTGAGTATTTTACACGTCACAGTAAGAAAAGCACAGGCACTGTAACTTGAACGATGGTTCATTTCCATTCAGTGTTGCAATTCCAGGACCTTGGTATTGTACACGTTGGGCCATTAGCAATGTTTACTGGGACACTTGGATGGAACAGAGCCATAGTTAATATTAAATGTTCTGTGCTTTTTCCTGCTATGTGATGTTAAAGGCAGTGAAATCACTCCCAAAATTATTCCCCACAGCAGACGCTCACTAGATTAGACTATACTAGCCATTCAGGAACGTCTGAATCATCTCCAGCTGTGCTTGTTTTTCTTACTTTGAGAATCAGCCTGATGAAGATAAGACTTTTGGTGACAAAAACATTTTTTTTTTAATTTCAATAAAGTCTTGTACTTTTACTGCAGTTTACAGCAGTTTCTCTCATTGATATTCTGGCTAGTATACACTGACATGTACACTATGTTTACACTTTAGGGACTATAATTTTAGCTGCGCCAGCCAATATAGAATGTTTAAAAATTCAAATTCACCTTCGGCCTTTGTTCCCTCATCATTCCTTTATTGAGCTGTCATTCCCTCACACCATCCTTTCCTTTTCCCTCTTATTCCCCTCCTACCAGAAAGAAAGACCCAGCATAACACCCAGTGTGCGGGCATATTGATTTTCTCTCACCACCACCTTCTCAGTCCTACAATGAACCCCTGAGCAAAGCAGGACCTTTTATGAACTTGGCAATCTATTTTTTTTACAGTCTCCTAAATGAATAGGATAGGTAGCTAAAAAGAGCGAAGGAGGAAAAGAAAAAGTGACACAACAAAAGAGGCGAGCAGGGGGTCCTGAGAGGGGGGTGGGAGGAGGAGGGGGCTCTCCGCTCCGTACCTCCTCCAACGTGGCTGCTTGGCTTCACTCTGCCTTTGATGTGCAGTGGTAGACCGAGATTCTGTCAAGTGCACTGGTGGGGAAGAGTGTGAGTATGTGTGTGTGTGGGTTTTCGGATTGGGGGGGGGGGCGTGAAAAAGCAAACTTGATGGGCTTCGGAAGTGTGGATAAAAAGAGTCACAGCTGGACTGATGGGAATGATGAGAGCTACCCCCAAGCCCCCCACACACACACAACATACAGACTATGCAACACACCATAAATGCACGCACGCAGGTGCACACACACACACACACACTCCTCCAGATTCCCCCTCTGTCTCTTTTTCTGTCTCTCACACACACACACACAGACAGACACACACACACACACAACCACTTGGCTCCCTGGTGTTGTTGTCAGTCACACTGGGCTTGTAAAAAGCCCCTCTGTCCAGGCTACACCCCTCATTCTTCACTAATGGTCAGGTGCTTCTGTTCTTACCCACAGAAATCAATCAGCAGTCTGCTAGTTGTCTAGCTGGCTGAATGGTGTGTGTGTGTGTGTGTGTGTGTGTGTGTGTGTGTGTGTGTGTGTGTGCGCGCGTGCGTGTGTGTGTGTGTGTGCGTGCGTGTGTGTCTCTCTCCCTTTGACTATATAACTGTAGGCGAGTTATTGCGAAGCCGATAACTCTTAGAAAAGAAAGTGTTGTCTGTAGAGAAATGACTCACTCCAGTTTAAACAGTTTCTCACCCGTTTCATTGTTCCTTCTCTCGCTATCGCACAGATTCAAAACATTTGTCACAGGCAGGCCTGTGAGTCATAATACACAACCCACAACTTGATTTGCTCTTAGCCAAATCTTTAATTTTTTTTAATTTCTTCTTGGTAGAGCCACAGTCTAACCAATAAAAAAAACAACTTTGCTCTGTTCAAAGAAAAGAGGAAAACTTTTCTTTTTGGCTCTGAGATGAGCAGATTTCTGAGAAAAACCTTTGCTGCTTGTCAACCTTTGTAGATCCAAGCTTGATTTGTCACACAAAACCATACAGGTACACTCTTATTAACAATTCTGAGTGGAAGCTAATTTCCACTGTGCAAGTGACAGCATGGATTGGGTAACACGATGGGATGCTGAACGCTGTAAAGGGACAGACGGTTTGTATCAGTATCTGTAGGATCTAAAGATTTTAACTCACCACAGAAGTTCCCAGGGCGTCCTTTAGCAATGCAGGCCCTCAAATATCAGTTCAATGGGAAACATCCAATTTCCACAAATATGTCTGACTGTTCTCCTTTGAATAATCAAACACAACATCTCTTCATCATATGTAAGGTGTGTGCAGATCATTTAAAACTCTTGCTTGGGGACATTTGAAAACAGAGTTAGACACGAGTTAAGTTGAAAACAAATGGCACAATTGTCCCCCCTGGCAGATTATTTAGACTTTTCTGAAGACAAATACCATCTTAGGACTGAGTTCTGGACTAAATGACTTGGTCAGATGGATGTTTTTGGCCTGGTGTCCAGGCTGGCACATGGACACTACCAGGTGCCCACTGCTTAGGGCCAAACAGCACTCTTAAGCCCTGCCACCTTTCACTCACTTTAATAGGTGGTGGTGTGAATGCCGAATGGCACTAACGGCAGACTCTGGTGGGCAGCAGGCCTGGACGAACAGAACCTCTTATAAAACCGAGAGAAAGGACAGAGAGAAAGTTATAAAATGAAAGGCTCACGCCGTAAAGCACCGCTCCAACACAGAAGGAAGGCAAAGAATCACCAAAACAAGTTACCCACCCTCACACACACACACACACTCATCGGCCTGCCAGCCCCGACATTTACATTAGAAGAGGAAGGACACAGTGGGCCTGTGGAGGAATAGAGGGATGGGGAGGAGAGGTCGGACACGCTATTGGGAGGTTGTAAACACTGTAAGACAGTATCTCCATGGAAGCTGCTCCACTGCTCTGAGGCATCTCACCCCCCCCCCCCCCCTCCCAATCCAGCCGCCAGCCCCCCAGCCTGTCCAAAGCCAAGTACCCTGACCGACGGGCCCCAAATCGGCCCCTCGCCTCGCCTGCCAGCCTGGCTGTCCAGCACAGCAGATGTGCACAGAGGAGTGGACTTGGATGACTGGATCCCCAGGGCTTTACAGAGGGCGAGGGAGGAGGAAAGATGATAAGAATGGCCTTGACAGAGGGCTTGTGTGACCAAGGTCCTGTATTTGTGGAGAGCTTATATTTACTGCAGGTGTCCATTTGGCTTCATACATGTGCAAGTGTGTTTGTGGGTGTTTTTCCATATTCATTAGCTCTTCACATCATACAATTAGAGTTCTATTATAGCCTTGTTTTCTACAAGCTATATTCTGCTACATAGATGATCAAAAACTGGAATGGTTGTTTAATTTTTATGACTTGGAATCACAAATAATTATATCTCAACTTGGCAGTTTATTATATTAGAAATGTAGGAATATGCCATCAGTATAAAGGTCTGGATTTATGATTTTAGAACCTTTGTACTCTCATTTTATGTGCTGCTTTGTGGATCTGGTTCACATTAATTTGTGCAGTCTTGTAAGCTGTTATAGTCTGGACATATTTGTACACATGACGCAATAATAAAAGTCAACTTTGGAGTCGTACCATCCAAGCTGTTGGACACCTGTTGGATTTCAATGTATATCTGAATCTCCATCTGTTGTGCCGGACAGCCAGGCTGGCAGAACTTCACATAGTTTCTCTATGCCGACAGCATATTCAGCTTTGATGTTAAACACCCAGCGCCTGGGTGCACGCGCTTATGTGTGATCAGAGGCCATACAGCAAGCTATACAGCCCTTGAACTCCACTGTGCTCCTCTGTAAAGGAAGGATGTGAGGATGGAGAGGAGGAGGAGGAGGAGGAGGAAAACAGGTGGGTTTAAATGGTGTTCAGGCTTGAATGAGCCTCCTTTGAGCCTCTGGTTCCATTATACAGCAGCTATTATGTGACCATCAGTGGCCAAGCCACTACATGGAAGTTCCTTTACAGACAGACAGGAAGACAGACATACTCATACTGACAGACACCTATTGACAGGCTGAGTGTGTTCTTGTACAACTTCATTTTAAATTCGACATTTGAAGTTCACATATTTGTTGATGATTGTTGAACGCTTTCCCCCAGCAGCATCTTGTGTTACGGATTGCTCCCCCTGTATCTTGTCTCATATCTGTATTTATCTCACAGAGGGTAAAGGGACATGGGATGGAGTTGCTGGTAGATGGGTGGATGCCCTGTAAAACAGATTCCCATTCACCAGCTCTGTATAAAGGCCTTTTATTGGGAACTCTGTTCGTTAGCCCTCTCACCTCCTGTATTCGCCACTTCACTCCCGGAGAGAGAGTGGGAAGCAGTTGAAAGATACACATGAGGAGGGAGCGGGAGAGAAGTAAATGGGTAGTTTAGGAAAAAAACAGACCTTCAAGGCTTTTTTTTTTTTTTTTTTTTACACAAAAGACAGAGTTAGAGAGTGAGGGAGGGAGATTGAATGCTCAGAGAGAAGGGAGAGTACAAGAGAAAGAGAGAGAGGGTTTACAGAGCTGGAGCGGGCAGCGCCTGCCAGGCGCTGAGGAATTCATGGTCGATTTGTCCTTGTTTGCAGCCGGTTTGCAATAAAAAGGAGCTGAAGAGGAGAAGGGGCTGGACCGGGCTGGGGGCAAGCAACAGATTGCAGATGCCTCTATTGGAGAGGGCTCCTTGTGAAAAAGTAGGTCCCCCTCTCTGAGTCCCGAGCCACCCTTTAGAGAAAAGAGCCCTTCTCTACTGTAAAGGAGCGCTCGGGACATTGTGGAGCTTGTCAATGGCTCTCGGTTGGGGCACCGGGAGAATACAAGGAGGCCCAGTGTTCAGCACCGCAGCTCCTTCTATAGAGGCCAGAACCGTAATGGGGGCCCCGGGGGCTCTACAGGGAGTTTAGAGGGCCCAGTTTCAATGGAGACCAAGTCTTTTTAACTGGTACATTGTGTGACTCTCTCCCTCTGTCCTAGAGATGGGAGAGGGGGAAATTCCTATGCAGATCAAACAGAATGTCTTCATTTCCAAATGAACGTGGGATGGATGAAATTTGGAGGGACACAGTTTGAGACATTGAGGGGGTATTGTTAGTGTAGAGAGGCAGGGGGTTAGGTACGTGTGTGTATGAGTGTATCCATGTGTGTATGAGTGCATTCGTGTGCGTCATGTGTTGTTACCACCGACGGTGGTCAGCGACCAGTTCATCTCAGGTGGGATTTAGAGCCAATCATGGCCTGTTAAAGCACCTGTCAATCAACACAGTGGACCGCTGCACCCAGGGCAATCTCCAGCTGTTTTCCAGTGTGTGTGTGTGTATTCTGTGTGCTGATTCTGTGTGACCGTGTTAAGTAAGGTCAGTCATGAGTTGTTACGATTGTGTTTTCCCATGAAATCGTTATTAAATCGCATATTTAACCTTTTATAGCAGAGGATAATTACTCGTGGCATCGAGACAGACACACACCAACTTAGAAAGCTAGCATTTCAGTCATTCAGGACTCGGTTACCCGTAACTTAGAAAAGACAAACTTTACACAGTCACCATGACCGCTGCAGACTGCTGTAGAAAATGTAGCTGATAAACAAAGTGCCATCCAATAGAGCGGCTGTAGGATTTTCCCTAACCTCATCCAGTGGTCTGCAGACACAGTAGGAGCTCAGGCCTTTTTATATCCATGTTTGTCCAACTCTTCGATCTGTCTGCATGTGTGTCACGCTCGTCAGAAAGTCATGTATGAACTGCTAAAGGATAATTCCGGTTTATTCATACCTGAGTGTTATTTTCATAGTTTTGAATGGTTATGATATCATTGCAAAGGACGGAGTGAATCTCTGATGGAATTTGTAAACATCAAGAAAAGCTTCATCAAATTATATCTACCACTTTGTTTGAGGTTAAAACCGAAAGTGAGCACATCTCAGATGTCAGTGATATGAACGGTTAACCAAACTGCCAATTAATACCAAAGAAGAGAATGTTCTGAAGGGGTCAAAAGGCTGCCAACATAACAAGGGCTGAGGCGTATCGATCATTCAAATATGAAAAGGATTTTCAGACAGTTTCCTTGAAGGCATTCATGTTATTCCATGATTTGGTTCTTAAACACGAAAAGTGACGGAAGTATGAAAGTTTGAGAGAGGTCGGCAGTTGGCAAATTGGCAGTTTTCAGAAATTCACTTGGAGGATTGGAAGGTTTCTCGGAACAGTGTGGAGTTATGGATGGCAAGCAGTGTGATTGAAGCTCACTGATGCCTACGGCCTTACTCACCTCAGGTGCTCACTGACAGCATTTCTGACGCCCCGTCACTGCAAATTGCCTCAGTAGCTGTGTCTGTTTTTAATTTTATTCAAAATGTATCTATTTTAGAAAGTTGGGCTGTCAACAGACCAAATTTTTGTTTGTTTTGGCAAGATGTAAAGTAATGCACTTTAGACAATCACCTCACAGATTTTCCTGTGGGTGCCCGAGCTCCCAAACAGCCATTGAATTGGCACCCGAGCCTCAATGTACAAGACAAGTGTGCATGTAAAACTACAGAAAGTATGGTGTTTCAAAGTTGGACCAGAAACTTGGTCTGTAAACTGTTATGGATGATTACAGTGGACAGGCTGGGTAATGGTTATACATTTTGTTTTTCTCTCCCACGAGTTTCACTAACCTTGGGGTAACCTGTCCGATTGCCTGACGGATCACGTTTCTTGCCTTGTCCTCCCGGGTTATTTTTAGTTCTTTTATTCCTAAAACACAGCAATTACTTTTGGGAGTACAACTTTATCAAAACCAATAAAAACAATGGTCAGTCCTGCAAAAAGAAGATCCAAGTTGCAGGTTGCAATAAACTGAAAGTGTCCTAACTCTCTGAAAACCAATAAACAGCAGTCTGCTGCGATAATGAACTCTTAGCACTGGAATCATGTGATTCACAAGTGTACTTCTGAAGCCATTGTAAACTGCTGAAGCTATTCTGAACACATACAAAGTCATCCCTAGTTGAAACGGTCATCATCCATGAACTCCCGAACAGGAACCAGCTCTTCCTGTAGAATTCCCTCAACTCACCAGCTGTCTGTATAATGTGCATGTGTGTGTGTGTGTGTGTGTGTGCGTGAGAGATACAGGGGAGATGAGACAGCGTGACACCTCTGACTGCCGGGTTCCTCCAATTGTTAGGCAGGAAGCCCCGCTCTGACTGGAGATAAAAGAAAACAAGGAGGAAAATACAGAAGAAAGACAGACAGAGAGAGAGAGAGAGAGAGAGAGAGAGAGAGAGAGAGAGAGAGAGGGAGAGAGAGAGAAGGGAGTACACAGAAATGCTCCGGGGAGACAGTAGGGCAAAGGTGAGGGTCATGGAACAGCAGAGAGACCACAAACAGCAACAATAATATAAATTGCTTGGTGAGTCAGGCCTGTGGTTTAGCTACTCTCAGCTGGTTCAATGAGTGTGTGTGTGTGTGTGTGTGTGTGTGTGCTAAGTAGAGAGCACCCACAATGACGCACAATCTCATGACACTTGTTCACTATCAGCAGAGTTCATACACACATATACGCCATAAAAGTATCAAAAAAAAAAAAATGCATGGACATGAAACAATGTCCCCTCACTGAAGTATGGACATTTTGACAGTGTTTACGGTGTCTCAGTTTTGACTTACATTTGGGTTGAGTTTGAGGCGCAGTCAGTGGTTATACATTGTGTTTCAAGATATGCTATAGCTTTTGTTTTGAAATTCGCCCCAGTGGGTTTTTCTTTTAACTATTACGTCATGTTTTCTGCAAGACGAAGAAACTACATGAATATCAAAACCGAGAACAATGACAGGCATTTACCTCCTGTCCCTAACATGTTCTGTTATTGTGCAGAAGTATTGATTCTAGACGTATGCTCATTAATTTCTATTAGTAAGTAACCCCTCACACACACGCTGGAATCTCCTGTGAACTAACCACAATGTTTCGATGAATATAGGCCTCTCTCGTGAAAAAATGAGTCATTTCATCTCCCGATCTTGTCAAAGTTGTGTGTACTTTACCTATTTCTGCTAAATAAGAAAAATGAGAGAATTTTGGTGTTGGAGACAAACACTGAATCAATCATCCCTCAAATGTGAAGGAAAAAGTAGCTGTTTGCTTTCTTTCCATTAAAATTAGGTAAGAAGATCTACATGTGTTCCATGTTTAGCCACTTAGCTTAGCTTGGCATAAAAACTGGAAACAGACAGAGCCAGCCTAGCCTTCATCTAGCAGCACCTCTAAAGCTCACTAATTAACACGAAAGATCTAAAAACATCAATTTGTGGCGTGGGGTTAAAAACCACCATGTGCTTATTTCTTGAACAGGCGCTTTGACTTCCTTCCTCTTTATGTAAATGTAAACCTTTTTCAACATTTAATAAATTTCTATATGCAGTAAAGAGTGTTAAACAGGAAACTGGCTATGCTTTAATAACGCTTGCAGCTGATCCATTGTTCCTGGAGCTTCTTCCTGCTTTATGATGATAAACAGGCAACAGACACCACAATCATACAGTGCACTCTTATATTTGCATCTATGTGTGAAGGTGTGGGCGCACGTCAATGCAAATATATGAGCAAATATGCATAAAAGTATGCTCACATGCTCCATAATGGTAAACACACACTGCGGCCCATCTGTTTAACAGGTCATGTAGACATGATCAATGTCACGCCGGGCATGCTAAGTGCTCGTGCGCCACTCTCCCATCGTTGTGGTTACCCGCTGATGGGTGCACATGATCATGGTGACAGTTTAAAGGGATGGAGGAGGACTGGCTCTCTGAACGTGCGTTTCATCACATCTGAAATGATGTTTTGTTTTTACCCTGCCTGGCGTACCTGCAGGATAATAAAGACATTGTCAATGAGGATAAATATACACAGACAAGCTGTGGTTACCTAAACACTGTGGCATGGTGCGGTAAAGCCTTATTCATCCGGTTTCCTGGGCAGGGTTACACGACAAGCACAAATTAAATACTTTATGACTCATACTTATTTATATGTCTGTTTGTTATTTGTCAGGGTTGGGCTTATTTAAATTGTGCTGCGGATGCTTCAGTCATTGTCATCAACTTCTGAGCCTTCTATAGAACATATAACTAAATTTCATTCATGTCAATTTGTCTAATCTAATGTGACAGTTTAAGCATTATTATTATAATTATCCAATTATATTATTATAATTGGAAGGTTTTGACGGATTTAATGTTAACTATTGCGTTTTTTTTTTTTTTTTTTTAATCTTCTTTGATACAGTGTCAGGTGTAAAGATGTGTATAAGCTCAAAATAACTTCCCCAACACTGTGAGTCGCCTGTTGATGATTTACCTTCAGTAGACACTAATGGACTCAGGGCTTAGTGTGGTAGGGGAAGTTGGAAATGATTGAGAGACAGACACACATTGTTTGTTTTGGTGTTTTCAGGGAATCTGCTGACAGTAAGAGAAATATAGAATATCACCATCCTCATCATTTAACTAACTGGTTTCATAAGTGTCCCGATCAACACTTCTGAGGACCAGCATCCGTCTATTATTAACAAACAAGTTGCACAATAGCAGCAAGTGACTGAGGCACTTGTGCAGAATTTGAATTAGCCTCTTATCTGAAATGAGTCACGGCTCAGACAAAAGACGATGGAGAACAATGAAAAGTCTATCCATGGCCTTGAGACAGGTTTCAGTGTGGCTCAGCAGTCACCTGTTTCACCGCTGGCAGCCATTTATTATCTATGTAACGCCCTGATCATCAAACATGACAGGAGCAGATACCTCTGTGTGGGCATGTATGAGTGTGTGAGCGTGTGTGTGTGTGTGTGTGTGTCTGTGTGTGTTTCATAGGGGGGTGGGGGTGACAGGCTGACAGCTACCTGCAGAAAAGTGTCTCAGTACATGAGTCGTGTCCATCAGCCTCTAATCCTCTGTGATGCCGACATGTTTGAACAGCCAGCAGGTTCTCACCAACACAGTTATGCAAGAGCTGAATGGAGGCCAAACAAAGACAGAGAGAGAGAGAGAGATGGATGGGTAAAGAGAGAGAGAGAGAGAGAGAGAGAGATTGGTTTGCACTTGTCATAGTTAATTTACCTGAGCTCTACGATTAGACAGGAATTTCTTGGCACTTTAATACTTCTTGTTGTGCGAGTACATGTGTGTGACGAGAAAACAGGGAGTGTGCATGAGTGTGTGTTTGTGTCGGTAATGAGCAGGTGTTTGACTAAAAAGTTTGGCTAAACAAAGTTGGGCAGCTGGAGATTCCCCCATACTGCTCCAAGACTAACATTAGACTCAAACCGCAGATTAATCTGATGCCACATCTCACTAAGTGGATGGAAAATAACCAGTGTAACACCTATTGACTGTACTTAACTCTTACTGTGCTCTGTTATCTCCAAACCACGACTTCTGTACCCGGAATCTTGTATCCAGCTTAAACAGCATCAGAACAATATATCTGCCTTTAAATCAATTCCCCCCAAACACCATCCGTACACAACCAGTCTGTAGGAATTAAGTTCATGTTGGATGATTATGCAGCATCAAACGCCAACAATCATAGCTAATGCAGAAAGTGCACTGTTAAGTATGTGTAACAGAGTAAGCGTGTGGAGGTCAAGGTAGTAGATGGGAATTTTGTGCCATGCTGTGCTTCTGCTGCATCCATGCTAACGGCCCATGAGGCTAACATAAGCATGCTAATAAGCTCACAAATACAATGCTAACATGCTTATGTTTAGTGGGTATAATTTGTACCATATCACCAGCTTTATCTAGCATTGAGTGTAACTGAGGCTGATGAGAATATCAATACTTCTATTTCATCATAAACCAAAGCGTCATCAAATTAAAAATAAATCAGATTTCACAACGATCCATCCAGTAGTTGGAATCACAAATGTGGTATTCATTTGGTGGGAACCATAACTGTTTGTACAAAATGTTGTTCCAATCCATCTGGTAGATGTTGAGATATTTTACTGGATATGTGAAAACTTATCTGGTTATCAGCTAGAGGAAACAAGATCACCAAAGTCTCTATAATTCATACGTTGGACGTCTGCACAGAGTTCCACGGCAATCCATCAAATAGTTGTTAAAAAAGTTCAGTCTGCACCCAAGTGCTAGCTGCTAGCGAGGAGAAATAATGTTGGCATTAAACATCGATGGTGATAGCATTGAGTATTGATCTGCTGTGCAGTTAACCCATCTGTATCCATCCATTATAATGTGATGGATAATATTGACTGGCCTTTTCTAGAACACCCTGACACCGTACTTGAAATGGCTTTATTATGTCTCCTCATGCTGCAGGGTTCAAACATGTGACCTTTTACTCTGTGATTAACACACATTTTTTTTCTTCTGGCTATTTATCAATTTCTGTGAGGATTAAGGCATTGTAAGATTTGAAAACGACAGCAGTGTTTTCACAAGGGTTAAAACAACATTCCTGCTCTTCACATTTTTCATAGTTGGGAGATAAGAGTGTTGATTCAGTGAACTTGCCAGGCCATGTTCTCCCACAAAGTGATTCATCTTTTTAGGGAGCGTTAAGATGGATGAGATGTACAATTCATTCATTTGCTTCAGAGCTTGAGTCATGTTCGACTTCTACTGCGGCTGACATGCAGTCACACATTGACCTCTGTGAGCCAAAGCTACTGCACACCACGTACACTGAAATATTCAGGAATATGATTTTTGGTCTGCAGGCAAGATTTCCCTTCCAATCTAAAGTAAACCAGACAGCCACCACACTTAGACTCTCTCTCTCTCTCTCTGTCTCTCTCACACACACACACACCTGGGAATGACATCATTGTGTACAGAAGCCTGATAAGGTCATTAGTCAACAAAAGCAATGACCTGTTGCATAAGAAAGCAGAGCGGGACTGAGTGATTGACTGAGACAACCATGCACGCACCCATGCATAAACACACACACACACACACACATAAAGTGGGCTACAAGTAGTTAATGATTACGGGTGTAATGTGATAGGCTTTGCTATTGCACCTGTCATATGAAGGAGAGGTTGTCTCCCGCCTGTTTCTCACAAATCGTCATTGTTTTCACTGGCATGCAACACTGGCCACAAACAAAGCCAGCGTGTGTGCGTGTGTGTGTGGGTAAAGGTGTATTCATGCCAGTTTGTGAGTGTGATTATGTGCACAGTTCAGTGCCAGTGTGTATAAGGTGTGGGTTTAAGAGAAGCTCTGTGTTTGAAAGGTGACAGTGTGTTTATATAAGTGGCTAAGAGGGAGACAAAGAGAGAAAGAGAGACGGGCAGACAAACAGACAGACAGGCGAGAATGATTCTTAGAGAAGTTACTGTCATGTATCAGATTGCTTTTTCTTTCTTTTACCGTATAAATACTTTTTTTCATCAAAAGAAACACTGTTTTGCTATATAACTGACATGAATGGCATACAAAATAAAGGTTCTGCCATTAAATATGACAGTGTTTTATTGTACAATTAACAGTCATTTAAAATATTACTTTATTCCCGTAAAATTCTCTATAAATAAAGGTTTTGACATGAAATATTACTGAGTTTTACTGAAGTCTGGATCTAATATTGGATGAATAAGGATGAATCAATCAGTGTGAAGGTAATGAGTCAGTAGTTTAGAGGGAACAGAGGTGCCGAAAGGAAAACTATGGTTAAAAATAGTCATAATAAAAATCCATTTGTCTAACTTCATTTACAAATGGTCCGATCATCTAACTGCTCGTGTCTTTGTGCTGTCTGAACTCTCTTTAGTGAGGCTCTCGTGTTCCAGTCACAGCAATAACTTTAGTCAGTTCAGTGTTATTCTAAAAAACAGGACCAATGACCAGTGATGGAAGTATTTAGATGTTTTACCGAGGTAAAAGTAGCACTACGACAGCGTAGAAATTCCCTCTAGTAGTAAAAGTACAAGTATCGGCATGGAGTACCCATCCTGCAGAATTTATTGGATTATAATTGTTTGTGCAGGTATCATAATTATTATAATTATTGATGCAGGTAAAGGTGGGGCTAATTTTAATTACCTCTTATACTGTGTTGTACCGTGTCTTTCTGCAACTGTCTGAAAAGTACATTTACAGAAAAGTTCAAGTTCTGAGTCTGCACATTTCTCTCTGAAATGTGGAATATGAGCATCATAAAATGGGAATAGTACAAGTACAGTACAATACATGAGTAAATGTACTTAGTTTCATCCCAACTCTGCCAATGCCCAGTGCTACAACAATACGTCTTTGTAACTCACTTTGGTTTGATTTGTTCCACATTCTCGTCATACCCATGGCCTGACATCTGTGACTACATGTGGACAACAAAAAGCCCAAAACACCTCTTTGAAAGCCAAGTGCGTGAAAATGAGATGACTGACTGTATTAAGATAATAGGGTTTCCTTTTCATTCCTGTTATCAGGCCGATTTAATAACCACAGTGTTCTCTCACACACTGCTCAGCCTTAATAGGAACATACCTGTAGCTGCTCATATTTCATCCCCATGACAATATCCAAGGTCTTTAGTTAGCCAAGACCTGAAATCTACAAGATACAACATGGAGCAGACAGCAGTGTTTTAAGAGGAGCTATTGAAATACACAGAATGAGTGTGAATCACGAGGTGCAAGTATCAACTTGCGGTTGGCTTGATTTGTATTATCCAGTATAATCACATACAATGCTCGTATCTGTCAGAGTGGAGGTGTCACGTAGCTATAAATCACTAAGAACCGGTGATCTGTATCCACATGTCGAGACTGCCCTTTTGAAAGAGCCGCTGGATCTACTCCTGTGTATTCCTTCCAGACTTTCAACAGGGAACGGTCGACAGCAACGCACACACACAAAACAAAGAAAAACAACCTGAGTTGAAGTTTTAATGTTAGTTTTAACCTGGGACACAGGGGTTAATTAAAAGGGCGGGGCTTCAGTTTGTTTAATGCCCAGAGGAACGGGTGTAGTGACTCAGTTGACTGACAAGCGGCCATTTCTGTCATTCCAGGCATAGCAGAGACAGCAGAGAGCTCAGAGCCCGCCGTGTTTTTCCAAGCTGCAGAAATGACAACTAGATGGAGGGAGGTGTCACGGTGGGGACGAGGGGGGAGGACGTGTAGCTTTGTCGTGTCATTATACATTTTTAACAGGATGAGCGCAATTATAATCTGAGTAATCATCAAACGGAAGTTAAAAGAGAGCTGCCAGTGTAATGACATTAGGTAACTGATTTGCTGCTGTTAATGATAACTTATTTTAACACAGTTAACACAGTGTGCATACCTGTTATTACTAACTACAGGCAACCCCCCACCCCCAACAAAAAAGAACACTAATAACCAACAATCCACTTTCCCAGCAGGCAGAAAAACACAGGTGTTATTAATAACGTTAACAATGGCTAACGTCAAACAAACATCATAATTACTGTTAATTGATAATTATTGATTAATTATCATTAATTATTTGTTATTACTCATGTTCTTGTCTTGCCTAGTGAAACTGTCTGCTTAGGCGAAACCAGAAGCTGAGCTGGAGGAGAATCTGCTGAGTTGTTTTGTCACTTGGAGTTTAGCTTTGGTAGCAAGCTAAGTGGATAGTTTAGCAAGTAAATGCAGGAAAGGAAGCAAGAAGATGATTAGTTAACACCACTGACTACACTACGACTAACTATGTATTGTGCTAGTCAAGATTTATTTGGAAACATTAAATTTAGTGAAACGCTGTAAAACACGCTCGAGTGGTGACTCCCAAAGATATCCAAAGTGCCTTTTTTAAAGCTGAAAATATGAAGCGTTGGCTGCCGCCATTTTGGATGTACTACTTCTTCTTCTAATCTAAATATCAGCAAAGACGTGGATCATCGGTGGACCTGAGGCTGGCCGAACGATGTTTGGGTGTTCTAATAAGCCATCTGTTGTTGACTCAATCTCAAGCGACTGCTAGAGGAATTACAGTTTTAGCACTTCCACAGTGACAAGGTTACCACTTGGTTTAGACCATGGAAGCTAATGGAGGCCATACTTTTTGCAAACAAGAAGAAACAACTGATTTTTTTTTCTTTTTTAGTTGACCAACACCTTGTATGTCAGTTTTTGAGCTAATCTTTATCCAAAGGGCTCCATGTTAGCGTTTAGCTAATAGGTGGCCTCTGACCTGTTTTATGTAATGTGTCCTAGTTTATTATGATTCGATGGCAAAATCACAAGGTCAAAGACACAATGAGCTGTTCACAGAGCTCAGAATACCCACCTTGAATACCTGACAGGCCCTTCCATATAAGCTACAGTATATCCTTCTAGGGTAGACATGTGTTGAAAATAACAGTGATATGTTTGTTTCCCAGGCAAGTGCAATGAGTGTGTGAAATGCAGGTCAGGTGAGTCATCTACTTCTCTGACGGCGCTGTCTGTTTTTTCACACTTGAATGGAAAAATACTTTTGTGTGTGTGTGTGTGTGTGTGTGTGTGTACAAGCAAAGACACACAGGCTGATTCATATGCTTTTATGGCTGCCCTGACAGCGGGCCACAAAGCTGTGCTGAAAGGCCCAAGGACATGCAGGAGTCTACATGCTTACACACACACACACACTTTTCCCCTCCAGTTCTCTCGCTGTCACAGAACTGATGGTATCACAAGTATTTTTCTCACAAACACATGCACGACAATATTTTTTCTCTCATTCTCAAAGTTCTTCCCTATCAAACACACGCACACACAGCCCCCCCACACACACGCGTTGAATTGCTGGTGCTATAAAAAGATAGCCATGTTTAACCCGTCCTTGAAACTGAACAGACGGCCAAAGACGCACACAAACGCGCACACACAGTGTCATAACTCCGTCCCTGCACACAGTCTATATTACATACTGCGGTGTTTATGTTTAGAAATGACAGCTCTGTCTGGCTGAGCGCTCTATATGCATGTGGTGGGGATGTCAAGTGCCAGTGTGTCTACTAAAATGACCACTCAGGCATAAACCATACACTCAAAAACACACAAAATCCCCCGCTTCTCAGCGTAGCTTCCCGTGCCCAACTGTAATGTTCTGAATTAGTGTGTGGGTGTGTATGCTTGTGTATTTGTGTACAGTAGACTTGATCCTCCTCAAATGGTCAGCATCAGATCATCCGTCAAACCACAACCTGCATGTGTGTGTGTGTGTGTGCGTGTGTGAGTCCGAGTGCGCCACCCATCTGGTCTAGCCACTGTGAGACCATTTGCTATTTCCAGAGCAGAGCTGCACTTTTACTCAGGCTTGTCCTTTTGTTGTTGTTTAGTTAGCTGCTTTGTGTCTGTCTCACTCTCACTGTCACTCACACATACATACACACACACACACACCTATACATCAAATCACATTAAGGGACCAGCAACACCAAAACACAAACACGCAAGAAACACAAACCCGTGAACCTACAAACACACACACGGGCTGACGCGGTGGAGTGGGAGTGCTCAGCTGTGTGAAAGAAGTGTGTCGTCCACACTCCTCTGTTTCTCTCGTTACCTCCTCTCTGCTCTCCTCTGTCTGTCTGTCTATTCTGTTCTTCTCATCTTCTTCTCCTCCTCCTCCCTTCACCCTTCCAGTGATATTTTGACCCATGACCTGCTGTTGACCCTCACTGGTTTCACTGGTGGCATTCCTGGCATGGCTGCTGTGTGATGTCTGGATGTAAACACAGGTCACTGAGCAGTTTTTATTATGAAGGATTGTATGTATTTATTTATCTATTAGATTAGATTATTAACCTAGTTAGTTAGTGCAAGTAATTAAAGGTCAAGTGTGTTATGGGGGCTCTATATACAGAATATGGCAGAAATTAAATATTAATAAGGATGTTTGCATTAGTTTCTAATCATCTGAAAAGAAGAATTATTATGTTTTTGTTGCAATTACATTGAGTTATTATTATTAGAGTTTTTATTTACAGATGCCAGTCCACCATGTTGAACCTCCATTCCAAGAAAGGAATATTTGGGGGAGATCATGCACCCCATGTCCAAAGCTCAAGGCCTTGCAACCAGCACTCCAGTCTGCCCTCTTTTGGTTTGTGTTATCCCCTTTCTTTCTCCCTGCTCTTACTGTCTTTGGCTGTCCTACATAAATAAATTAATATTTGGGAATAATTTGGGGAAATATGCTCAACATGAAGACTATAGGCAGGGGGAAGTGTAACCAACAACCTAGTAGCAGCACCTTGTAATCCATGCAAAAACCAAAGTGTAAAAACTTCAAGATGTGGGATACAGGACTACTTTCACCTCACCTAGCCAGGTGAAAAAGGAGGTCGCCAGGCAGCCAGGAGACTTACAAAATCTAGGTTTACTGTTTGTACCGCTACCTCTTTCCAGTTCTAAGCTAAGCTAAGCTTCATATTTGACACGGGAGCGCAAACTTTTAAATGCACCACCACTCTACTACATGAACAATCATACATAATGATCTGATAGCTATGATTTTTATGACATGTCCACACAGCACATTCTGTACCTGCAAATCACATTAACAATCAGGCTTGACTAAAAAGTCAACATTTGCACTCTCCTCTGTGGCTTTAGTGGTCTACTGAGCTGTGTATACCTGAATCTGTGTGTAAGCGTACCTGTACGTGTTCTTCTGCATGTACATGCCTGCCGCCACAGTGAAGGTCACAGGGATTATCAGCAGGGTTGTGTGTGTGTGTGTGTGTGTGTGTGTGTGTGTGTGTGTGTGAGAGTTTGTGTGAGTGTATTTGGTGATGCATGGATCTGTGTATGCTATACGTTTGTGCATCTGCACTGTCTGTCTGATTTGTGTTCCTCCATGCAAGCTGTTATGGACTACTGGTGTGTGTGCATGTGTGCAAGTGTGTGTGTGTGTGTGTGTGTGTTGGATTCCAGCAGGCTGTATATCATTCACAGGTATGACAGGCCAATCTTCAATCCAGATGGCCTCCCAGACTCCCGGGCTGCATTCCAAACAGAAACACACTTCATTACAATGTCACCTCACACAGAACATACATACACGCCAAGAAGGTATACCTGACAGTCAGTCGTTATTTAGATCCCATACTCACTAATTAACACTTCCAGATTAATCCAAATGGTGTAGTAAACAAAAAACAATGCTAGGGTCCAAGATTTTAAAATGGAACGGTGCTACACATCACAACCGACAGCTAGAGATCCATAAAGAAATAAACACACACATATGAGTGAATGACAGGGTGACGTTAGCTTTTTTAGGAGTCATTATCTCCTCTTTCAAACAACACTGCAGAGTATCTGCTGAGATAGCTTCATCGGTGTCGCACAATATGTGTGTAAGAGTGTGTGACGGTGCCCGTGTCTGCTGTTAAGTGTTTATTATGGCAGACGTCCTTGGCCACAATGGCCTACTTTGCTATAATTAGCATATTTCTTATCGTACAGTTTTCTCTCCAAGGGCACAAGGGAGGAAGTAAGAGACAGAGAAACCAAATTTAAATAAAAAGATAGAGCGACCTTCAGTGAAAGCTATGGTCTCACTCGCTTTCTCACCAGAAACACTGGAGATGAAAACACTGGAGATGAACAAATGGAATGAATGGAAATATGGAAATTTGATGAAAAAAAAGTGAAGCGCTGACGAAGATTTAAACCGGACCTCAGATCTAAATCAGACACAAATGTCAGTTTTGGCTCGTCCGTCTCCTCTCATGAGTCGGAGGTGATGTTCTCAACATCTGTCATCGTTCTCATTTCTCTTTTCCTTTCTTTCTTTTTCCATCCTTCCGCCCCATCGCTGACTCCAAGACAGTTGGAGATGACAATATGCGATGATAGCACGCATAGAGGAGTACACAAGCTGATATACCACTCTGTGGTTAGTTCCACTTGGTGTGTTAGTTCACTGTTAATGTGAAAACAGAACTGCAGGAAAATGAGCTCAGTTTACGAGAAGCGCCAGAGAATCCTGAAAAAAAGGGAAGAGAAGGAGTTGAGAAATGTCGCCGTAACGTACATCTAAACACAAATTAAGTGTGTGAGTTTATGGGTGTGTGTTCCTTTTTTTTCTCATAACAGGATATGACAGATATGGAAAGATTATTGGCCGTCTCTCTGGCCGGGTTACCCCTACACACACACACACACATACAGGTCAGTCAGGCTACCAGAGTGATCAGATGTCCATCTTTTCCATGTAAATGTCACTTCACATCTGTTTTTTCCCTCCTCCTCTCTTCACATAACACGTTGGTACATCCATTAATAAGGTTTGAGTTCCCGTTTATCATCACACAGCTTCACAGTTAAGGTGGAAATGACTTTGACGTTTACAACGTCTAACAACCTTCAGTGGAACATAAACATGACAGGCAGGACAAAGGGTGACATACATTCAGTTCACAGGGCGGGATACTTTGGATAACAATAGCACAAATGGGGATGTTTTATTGGTTTGTAGATTTAGACATTCATATTAACGACAGAATGAGTCATCACTTAACATCTGATATGGTGGAGGTTCCTCCCTCCTGCTGCTTCATGATGATTAGATATCACAAAGAAATGCAGCTTTATTTCTGATGTCTGACGGGGAAACGATAGTGTGGGAGGATTTTACTCAACAATCTGTGAAAACTGCATTTCATCTGTGTAATAAATTGTTTCCAGCTGCAAATAAAAAAAAATAATGCTACAGTAAATGCTGAGATCTTTGAATGTGGCAACATCACTGAAAGAAAGGGAAAGAAATAGAGGCGTCAACCGTAGATTCACTTTAAGGTTAGGAAAGGTCATGATGGTCAGATGCATTATGATTAAGATATGGCTGAACATTAAGGTGCTAAAATGACACAGTTATGGTTACAAAAGATTGCTAAAGATAGCCAATAATAAATTATGGAGGACGGGAATCTCCAGTATCCAAATCACATGCTTTGCATGTTCAACCAACCATCCTTTGTGGCCGTTGAACAACTTAACATTTCTTCTGCCTTTGCTACTGAAAGAGGACTATTATTCACATTGAAGTGCGAGAGGTAAACATTGCAGGAAATGTGACCAAAGGTCATGTAAGACTTTAAACAAGGACCAATGCTTGATGTTTTTCCACTGACAATCACAAGATAATCCAGCTTTTAATGGAAGGTTTTAGTGTAACACCATGGTAATGATGCTGTTTGTAGAGGCTTCTTAACACAATATTTGGTCATTCTGGCCCATTATTTTTTGACTATTTGGGAAGCGCAAAGCAATCTGTAAACACATTTATACACTGCCCACAAAGCTGATATGTCAAATGTACAAGCAAACATTTGCTTTTTTATACATCCAGCAGACAAGGAGAAACATCAGCATTCACTTACTGAAGATACATCTAATATACACTCCCCTTTTAGCTCTGTTTTGGTCTCCACCACCTCCTGCGGGAAATATGTGGCACTCTAGCCACCACCTTAGCTGGTAGCTAACTTTGTTTCTCAGCGGTTTGGCTCTGGGCAGGTAGCATACAGACAGTCCTTCAAAGAAAAGAGCTGAAAATAGCATTGATGCGAGCGAAACAAGGAGCTGAAAGATGCTAAATCGCACCATAGAACTGAGTTGAACTTCAGGGTTGGGTGACAGTCATTTCATCCTTTGTTAGTCTAAAAATATTGATTAGTGCATTCCATTCGAGAAATTTAAGAAATTGCCAAAACACACACCTACCCAACAGCATTAAGGGTTAAGTGCTAAAGAGGTGATGGGTTGTATATTTAACTAACAGACCTGACCACTATGGAGGACAGAAGGTGAGCAAGCTGGAGGGTTTGTGCCCTGGGCCTGTCCCGACAGACCCCCGGCAGGACCATGAAACAACACGAGCCTGTCAGCACCTTCAACCGTCCACATCACAGCCAGGACACTGCTGTCAGCAGGACGCTATACACACTGACACACACACACACACACACACACATTCACATACCACTGCCAAACACACATAGTCACAGAGAGAGAGGGGGAGATACCCCCCACCACCCACCTACACACAACTGAATGTTTGTTTCGCCTGTTTGTGTCTGTTAGTCACCTTTTCACTATTCCACACAGTGTCACACACATGCACACACACACAGGGGGGGGTCATGGTGAACTGTGAGTAACACAGTTTCCCCTCACTGATTGACACAGTTGATCTGAAAAAAGATGAGTAAACTCTCAGCTTCATTTCAAAGACGTGAATAAACTTAGTGTTTCACAACGTATCAGGAAGTTAAAAAAATGTAACCTTTCACCTTGTTCATCTCCTCATTCTTTCATAAAGTTCCCATTATGGCTTGTCCACGTCCATGTTTCCACCTGTCCTTTGCTGATAAAATAATTGCATTGCTGAGTAGTTACATGATCAGGTACTGCAGTCTAGACCAAGGGCACCTCCAACATGCACTTCCTTTAATAAACATAACTTCCCATTTTCCGACCCAGTTTATTTCATTAGTGTCCTTCCTGCCACCAACACTCAATCCTCATCCATGCATCTCTCCAGCACGTCCATATTAACCACCATGTGCTCTGCCTGCAGCCAGGTCCTGCAGTGGCAGCAGACCACAGATGGTGTTGAATACTGGATGGAGTAACGGTGCCACGTCATGGAGGACGGCTGGAGGAGGTTAGATCAGGTGAGGCTTTCTCTTCACAAACCCATTAGGTAGACTGTTCATGTTTCTGCTTATAATGTGGTAACTTGGAATTTGTTTTTGTACTTTTGGCCTTCATGTATATCAGTTACGATGACATTATAGTTGACAAAGTAACTGCTGAGATCAGGGAATGCACTGACCTTGCTACAACAAAGAAAAGTATGGCTGTAAACAAGCAAGACAAGCTAACAGTTTAACCAGGCTGTATAAAACACTATTTGGAGTTCAAACTAAGAATGACCGCATCCAAAATGTCGGCAGTAATCCCGCATTACTAAGCAACTGTGTCTACACAACTATGGCAAGTCCTGAAGGTCGAAATATTTTTAACGTGCACCTGTTTTTCCTGTTTTCCCATTTGACTACAATGACAGTTTCCATTCAGCAATATTGCCATGTTTTCAGATCTCAGCAATTAACTTTGAGTAATGAGACACAAAACTGGATTAGCCCAGTTTTATCCCTGATGTTAATTGGCACAGGAAAGCCATTTGTAATTCCTTTTATAAATGGAATCTCAGTTCATAGTGCTGTAAGGATCCATTTTCATCACAAGACTCTATAATGACACCCTGACATACTTAAAGCAGCAGGAATTTTTAGAAGCCTGACTGGTTTTCAAATATTTCTTTTCTTTTCATGTTGCTCTCTGAGAACTATGCAAACATTTGAATCTTCTTCCTCGTTTAGCCATGTCACTGTCTTCTTTTATGAGACACACGGTAAACACAGTTCTTACTGGTGCGATGTTGTTGCGTTAATTAAACTATAAAACCTGTAAAAAACCTCACCTCCTCTACACTGGGACCTTTGCTGTTCTTGACTGTACAGATGGGAGCTGACGTTGCTGTTAGTCGGTTAGATTTTAACCAAAACTGCTTCATGCACTTGTGCGTACCCAAGCCTGCTAAATTGCAAAGATACCACAAGAGCAGGTGACTTGTATGTGCATATGACTTCATGTCAAAGTGCTGAGTTAGGACTTAAATTACTGTGTAATCTAACTCTTTTTTTCTCTGTTAAAAATCTAAACTCGGCCCTCGTTTCCTCTGGTATCAGGCCTGGACTCTGGACTGTAATTGAACCACCTTTCACAGCTAACTGCAGCTCTACTGTACTGGCCTGAGTCACCTCTAATCACATTGTAGAGGTTCAGAACCAAGCTGCCAGCTCATAATAGCTCAGATCACTTGCTGGGAGTTTAAATTACTCTTATATAACTCAGAGTGTCAGTCATTATGAAGCGAGAGTACATTGATTGATGTTTAGAAATTAGTCTCCTTGACACCACCGTATATTTGTCTGATAACTACTTATCTACTGACAGTGCTCTTATCAGCTGGCCTACATACTGGACTGAGCTTAACATTTCCAAACTTCTTTTTTTACTTCTTTTTTCTTTGCTAAACCACAAGACGTGCCCGGGTGCACATTCACAAGCAATTAAGAATGAGTAAAAGTTTCCCAATACACACACAAAGCGTTACGTGAAGCATGAAAGCCTGTTTGTCCGTGGGGACGGCTCATAAAGTGAGTCAGGCATGACTGGGAGGCCTGAGACGAGGAAGCAGTCACATCGGAGAGGATAGAGTTTCCATAAAATGGCTTTAGATCAGGTATGCAGCACCAGATTTAAAAAAGATGTAACGTTAGACGCAGGCAGACAGACAGGCAGGTAGACGCCCAGATAGACAGCTGCCCCGACCATATTAAATAGCATTATCCAGAGCATTGTCTCATAACCTTTTAACCCCCAGGCCAAAGATGTTCCTCACGCTGTATTATGGGTTATGACTGGTCTGACCACAACCAGATACAGTTATCCAGCTTTTATTCCACACCTCCGGGTTTTCTGTCCCAAATGGGCCTCTGTAGCCACAGACACACACACAATACAAGGTCATACAGGAAATATGAATCAAGAAATGTATAAAATCTGCCTCGCATACACTCATGCGTGCATAAAAACTGTAAGGTGATAGCCAACAACATGTGCACATGTTTCTGTGCTTTGTCAAGTAGCATCTTTTTATTGAGTAGAGCAGTTGCTGGCTGAAAAACCACAGCCAGCTCAAAGTGTTACTTCTTCGCCAACCTGGTGGCTTCATTATGTGAAGAGCTGGTGACAACACATGCAGTCATCCTGTAAATGTATTCATCTAAACTGCACTCTATGAGTGTTTCTGAGTGTTGCAAGAATTTAATCATCTTCAGTTCCATTTATTTCTCTCCTTATCTTTCAATTAAGACAGTATCCACAAGAGCATGAGTAATCTTCATTTAAAATCAGTGATTTTAGTTCATAAAAGTGCATTCCATTGATGGCTAGATTATTTTTATTACAGATATTTGTGCATCCTGAGATGGTAACTGTACAGAGATCAGAAAAAGAAGGAAAGAAAACTGAAGGAAAGCACCGGGAGGAGTTCTTAGTAATCTGAGATAAGATTGCTAGCTAGGTAAAGCTTACATCACTTCAGCTGGTAGCCTACAATCTGGATCGAATAAACACAGACTGTAAAAATACTCCACTGATCAAATTCACTCATAATGCTAAAAATGTTAAAAATGTGCTAGAGCCTGAACACACCTTAAAGTCGGACAGTGTAAGTTGTGTAAAGAACAAATAATGCAATCCTCCTGCAAAGGTAGGAATGGTTTCATCAGCAATAACAAAACTCTTGCCAACATACATGCCATTGCCATTCATACACTCAGAGGTTTTGTTGCCGTAGCCTTACTTAGCCACATTTGCTACAGTTAACTAATGTAGGCCAGTGTAAGCCTATGTTACAAGTCAAAAACTAGCAAATGGACAACTTTGCTAACAACCAAACATCAAGCAAGTGAAACAATGCAAGACATAGCAGCCAGCTAATGTCAACATGAATCCAACATCTATTTCACAAAGTTCTCGGAGACAACTAAAAGTCAGTCTGATGTTAAAATGTTACATTTTAGCATTAAAATGACTGTAGTTATCTCTTTTGGGCCACTGTTGTCACTATTTAGCAAACCATACTGTACCACATAGGCTTGTGTTAATAATGTATCATAATGCTAGTTGTAATATTAACATAGTCGAGTAAAACGTAAAATATTCTACTGTAAAAGTATAAAATAACATAAAATGGAAACATTCAAGTAAACTGTTGCTCAACATTGTAAAGAACTACTAGTAAATATTTACACACAAACATGCAAACACTTTCTAAAGGGTCACCCATACACAGTAATGAACATATAGCTGGCCCTTTAATATCCTGTGCTATGATTACTTATCAGTATTATCACAAACTCCATTCAGGCAAAACCCCAGAAAGCTCTGGTTTTGTCTGGTTTTGTCTTCCCAGTCTGTTTGGGGATAAGAGGGGAAGTTTTCAATTACCCAAAAATATAGACAAGCCATCTGCAGGGATAAGTATATGCATAGTTGCGTGCAGGCATCAATGAGAGAAACCAGAGTCTGAGTCAGAGAACGGGTTCAACACAGGGATAGATAAGACTCAAACGGCTTATATACAAGAGCCCTTTTCAGTTTCACTCTAATCTGAATACTGTTTCAAATAAATCCATCTTGAATCTTCTGAGAAGAGAGATAAAAGGGTGCTTCTCAGCAGAGCTGCAAAAGCATGACAAAGCCTGTTCCCTAGTGGGCCAATATGAGTCAAGTGCTTCAAGGGTTAAACCATACTTTCAGTCCCTACATGGTTTCACATGCAAATTCCTGACATGCAAATGTGACATAGCATGTGTTATGTAACGTGAAATGAAAATACTGGTCAATAGGTCATTTTAAAATGAGAGCAGAAGTTTATGGAAACAGTCTGCAGTGATGAAACTAAAGTGTTACACACTGATAGATTCACATGACGCTGAGATGGCTGTCAGTCTGAGCTAAAACTGTGTATTCTGTATAATTTCTGTATAAAAAAAAACACTTGTATCCATATTGCCAACAGGCTTAGGCACTGAATGTACTCAGTGTTTGACTGATGTAATAAAATGATACTACTAGCACAAACACACACACACACACACACACACACACACACACCCCTGAGATTTCATTTCACATTGTACACACACACACACACACAGGCAAACACGCAGCTCCTATTCTTTAATTTCCTGTGGTGTTTCCAGAGGCCAGATAGGGTCATAGTGTGTGCTCAAGTCGAGGTCAATCTGTGTGTGGATGACAATCACACACACATCAGATGAGCAGTGCGGCGGTACGTGATTCTATTAGACATCTTTTGGGTATGATTGGGACAGAGGTCAGCATGCCGACCTCAGGGTGAGACATACTGTAATGAGTAACATGAACGCTGCTGTGTAGCGTAATGAGCTTAATGTCCGCTTGTGTGTGTGTGTGTGTGTCTATTTGGCGTCGGGTGTGTTTGTGTGCTGGAGGAAAGAAGCCACATTGTTAATCTGACATTCTTTATCCAGTATAACAAAGATCGGTCTGTGTCACACTCATGGGGAAAATAGAGGAGTTAGACTCAAGTGCTATGTTGTTAGCAATAATGCTAGCATTAAATCTTGATACTTGATCCTAAGCTGTTCTTTAAACTACTAACAGAACCTTTGTTGTTGGTGTTGAGTACATTGGCATTCATTCATATATTTTTAGATGAACCATGCCTTCAGCAATGTCTCTTATTTAGAACAACGTTACAATACATCCGCACTGTATCATGTGTCTCCCATTTAACTACAGAAGACCACAAGGACCGAGCAGTGTGTTATGTAAAGTGAGATGCATCATAAAGTGATTTATCACAGGGTGCTGCAGCCAGAGGCTCCTGCACTCCCCCATATAGGTGGGACCGAACAGTTACTGTCATATGAGTACATGGAGTAGGCAGACTGTAGGTTGTACACAGCCGTATATTTAGCGCGTATACGGTAGGTCACAAGGGAATCCCGAGAGGAAGCTGGTGACCTTATTTATGAGCTTGTCCCTTGGTTTGGATTAGAGTAAATATGTCGTGTTGTAGATACGCTACAGATATACAATTATTAGATTATTTTTATTTCTTTTTTATCAAAATATTTGATTGAATTTCTGAATTTGTTAGAAATCTTCATCCATGTACACAGAAAGTACACACACACAGAATCAGAAAATTTTCCCCAAATGTCTTGGACCCTGGTTTCCTGGAGTTTGTACAGTAATTGAAAGATTGAGTTAAATTGGAGTTATTCAATAAATGTAAATTAACTCAATCCCTAAATGGCGGACTTTCCCTTCTCTCCACATCTCTGTTTACATCTGTTTCTTTCTTCATGCGCGTGTCTCCCTCTCTCCATCACGTAGCCTCTCTCTCTCTCTCCCGCCCTCCCTCTTATGTGTTTCCATAGTCTCATGATCAATTAGCACACACCAAGAGGAGAAGAAGGTGGAGTCCAGGAGGCCATGACGTCCAACTCCACATGGGTGCGGCCTGAAAAGTCAAGAGAGAAAGAGGTGGTGTGATGTTTCCTATTGAACCAGTGTGTGTGTGTGTGTGTGTCTGTGTGTACACAGATCATGTGGCTGTGTTTTTATAACGCGGTCATATGATGGTCAACACCTTAATACCACACATTACCTGTGACACAGAGAGGTACATGTGCACTTGTTTCAGCACACACAGTACATTTAAACAACAGTCTGGATGTGCAGTCGGTACATTCAGAGCGAAACTAAACACGTGAAACAAGCAGACATTTTGCAGAAAATAGTCCCAGCTGCAAAGGGCGTAGTAAAATATTTTTCCACTGTGACATTTTACAAAAATGTTTGTTTCCCTTTCAGCCCAGCTCCAACTCAAGTTTTCTAAAGGACAATATTACTTCTTTATTGCCGAGGATGAATCAATTAATTGGAAAATCAACAATTTTGATAATCAAGTCATCTCTAAAGTAATTTAATCAATCATAGTTGCTGGTTTCAGCTTCTCAGTTGTGAGAATTTGCTCTTTTCCCCAGTTTTATATCTTGAATTTCACATCTTTTGTTTCTTTCTGTTAATAATCAAGACTTTTAAGAGGTATTTTACACAATATCTTGACATTTCCTACACCAGACAATTAATCAATTTGTCATAAACTTAATGAATCCTAAAAATAGAATATAATGTGACATAAAAAGATCCACCAAAGGTCTGTTCATAGGAGTGTGTTTTTTAAAAGCTGAGTTTGCAGTCATGATCTGCTTAGGCAGGTCATTACACAGTCTTGACTGCACATTATTTTATTAAAGCCACTAATTAATATACAGTAGATATCAGCTAAGCTTGGTAGTTGCCAGATATATGCACGTCACTTCAGAGCATCATAGATCTTTTTATGTTAAAAACTGCTGATATAAGATTACTTATCCATTATAGAATTGTATCTCACCTCTAGAAATTGTAATCTAATACAGATTCTATACAAGTATGTGTGGTTTTGATTTACTGTTCCTGCTCTGGTCTCAATGGAAAGTGTCATGTGATAGTCAGAATAGCCTGAGATACTTTTTCACCCTGACAAGAATACAACTTTGAGTTTAAAAAAAAATGTTTCAATGGTCTCAAGAGCAACATGTCCCTGACTTTGTGTACTTTTCTAAAATGGACAGCGTTTGACACCAAATGTCCTGGACTGTCCTGGTTTTCAGTGACTCCACCCATATGGTGTCCACACATGTTAAAACAAACACTGCGCACTTTGCAAATAGTGCCTGACCCACTTCCACACTGCAATGTCATGTGTGTGACAAAGTCCTATGTCATTTGACTGCACCGCTATGGTCCCCAAGGGCAGAGATAGCCAGACAGTGTGTGTGTGTGTGTGTGTGTGTGTAAGAGAGACCAGTCACGTACAATTTCAGATAGGTTTCAGGAAAGTCTCTAAATGTGTGTAAAAGTTGTTTCTGCTATGTAAGAGCATGGTAGTGTGTGTGTGTGTGTGTGTACACTGAGGTAAACTAATTACCATGTGCTGCGATCAGCTGTGGGCCCTGAGGCCTGCAGGGAGAATTCCTCTGTGGTCAGCCGACCCCGGTTGTCCTGTCTATCTCCATCTCCCTCCCTCCTCCCTCTCTCACACGCGCACACACACACACTCACACACACATACACTGTGAACTCAGTCACCCCACTCCAGCCAGTCACTCAGGCACGTCATGTAGAGGCCCAGTAACAGAGAGACTGCAGGAGAGGAACATACATATATACTTAGGCTGTCATTAAGTTCAGTGCTGAACAAGCACAGAAAGACATCAAATACAGTATTGTGGGCAAATAGCTGGAAGAAAGACTCCCGCCTTTGACTGTGTAGGAGATTAGTGGCCTCCGCAGTGGCAGAGTTAAGTAACTGTGTCAGTGAGTTTTAATTTGATTGCTGCGCCAGTGAATTCTGATGTTATCTAAGACACAAATGACGTATTACTGTACGGGCTGAGTCTACTGTCTCTCAGCGGGCTACTCACCCTCAAGCATGTTAATGTGGAGTGGATGTTGCATCGAAGTTGAAAACTCACTCAAGCTGCATCCCCTAATGAAAACAGACCTGAACTGTTCTGAAGAGACAAACTCACTTACTTAAGTCTGACAGTCAGCTGGACAAGGTCAGCAATTTTAGAAATCCTGACATAAATCAAAATCGCTCCACTTCCATCCCGCCCTCAAGAATTTCTGACCACATAACAAAAACAACCAAAAGAGACTTTTTTATTTTTATTTTATTGATTAATCTAAAGGTCTGGTGTGTCAGATTTAGGGCTATCTATCAGCAGACTATGGCAGGAATGTAATATAATATTCATGAGTATGTTTTCTTTGTTTTCATTAGTGTATAATCACTAACCAACAACCATCATCATCAGTCAATCAAAAAAAAATGTTTCTTGTTACCTTTATATCTACAGAGAAAGTGGGTCCCCTTCCAAGGAGTCAACCATAGTTTCTGCTACATGTTTGGTATGGGAATTTGAGGCAAGGCGTGTTCAGTTGGTTGCAATCTGCAGCCTCATCACTAGATGTCACTAAATCCTATGAATAATATACTCCATAATCAATAATAATAATCATTTTTTAAAGTTTATTTTTAGTTTTCAAAGTGTGGCATGATGCTGCTCATCATGATAGCAGAAGCATTCAAATGTGTAGAAACACTCTGCTCAATTATTGATGCCAAGAGCTGCTACAAACAAATTTTCAGTTCTAATTTCTGTAAATATTATTTTCCTAAATGTTGCTGTCTCCACCTTGCCAGGACATAACCCATACATAAATGCTGAATCCCTTTATTATATTTTATTTGAATTACATGTTTTTGTTAGCAAGTTTCAGATTCTGAAATGAATTCTGCATGACATAACAGGCTTCATTAGGCCACCTCCGCAGACTGCCCTAAGGCTGAGAACAGAGAATTGAAATTGTTAAGACTTACTTAAGACATACCTGCAGCTACCGTAGAAGCAAGCATGATGTAAGGTGCCTGCATCTGTTCTGTGTATTTATCCTGTTGTTGACATTAGTTCACATAGATCAAGTGTCTTTAGTATCCTTAGCTATCCTAGGGGAAAAGCAAATATATCCCTGTGCTAATTAAGAGGACTTTGCTGTGTCAGCTTACACTTTGCTCAAGTTCAAGCATGTACATATGGAGGAGAGAATTTCACATGCACAAACACCTTTATTTCCAGTAAGTCAGGTTGTCAGAGGGCTGTCGGGACAAGAGATTAGCAGCTGTCATGTTTTAAAACACAGGGTATGCAGCGACATAGCTAAATACTAGCATGAAGGAATCCAAGCAGCCACCCACTGACCTCCCCGACCCCAAACACACACAAACACACTAGGCCTCTTTGCCACCTGCTGGGAGTGACTGTGTCTCACCTCAGTAACCCTAAACCTGTTTCAAGTTTACCTAGCTCTCCCCCGTCTCTAATACATTGAGTCTTTAACTTATCTCCCGTTCTGCTGGCTGTAATGATGGTAAAGGAGGCTGAGACAAGCCCTCCACAGCAGGAGGAAAACCACACAAGGCAAACACACGTTCATACAAACGCTTAACCAAAACCAACAAAAATAGTCGTACGAAAGTCATGCGCCCTGAAAAGCACACACACTTACGCTGGTCAGAAATGATAGGTAGTGGGGTGGCAAACAGAAAAGACATCCACCCTCAACACATATAGCTCCCGAGCTGTATGAAAGTCAGGCTTTTTAGGGCCTACGCTACTAAAAAGAAGTCAGACCAGAGGTAAAAACTGTTTTCCTCAAGCTCTTCAGTGTTTTTTTGGTTTTGTGAGTGGTTCTATATGAAGCTACAATAACCCTTAATCTTTCATTTAAAAAAGCAGATCAAATAAATAACTTGTTAACCCGTTGCTGTTTTTAAAAAGGTTTTTTATGGCCTAAAGAACTCTTTCCCAGTGCTACATAGAACTATTCTTGCATGGTGTATGGACAGAATAGGAAAAAGAAATATGATAGAGCGAACACAGCGCTGTAGAGAAAGCCATGTGTTCTGACTGTCGATGCACTGATAAAGACTGAATGGATGCGGTGTTGTTTTCACAGAAATCTTGAATACACGGTGACGTGATTGCAGTGAGAGAGCTCAACTGTGTGAACCAGCATGTGACAGATGGAGTTATTTCCCATGATGCTTCTGCAAAAACAGCAGCCTGGTTGGATCAATTCAGTCACAACGAGTTTGACTCTTCATAATGGCTAAGTTGACTTGAGTTCAAGCCTCAGGTTTGCAATTTGTCACACATCATCCATTACCTTGAATTGTTAAATGTAAATGAAATTTGTTATGTGGGTTTTTAAATGTAATTAAGCAGCACAAATGAGATTCATGAGTTCAGTTTCAGAGACCGATCTCTTAGCACATAAAACTGAGATCTGCAAGTCTCCTAAATGTTATGCAGAATTAAGAGTGTGGCTGCTTTGACTGACAGGTAAGTGCTGTTATAAATGACTTGTTTTAGCATACAGCATCTCTCGGCCCGCCTCAGTTCCGCCAATGGTCCACGTCTTTGCCAATTGTTAGACTATCCGATAGGTGGAAGAGGCTAGAGATTTTGAGTTTCATCGTCTCTTCAGAAACCTGTGGGTGATGTCTGAAGTTGACATCATGTGAGAACATTTATTGGGCTTTTTGCAGCTCAGCCTGGAGCCACAAAAAAAAAGAAATGTGTCTGACCCGTCTCTTGGGTCTTGACGAGGAAATAACATTTATAAACCTATTCCAATGAATCTTAAATGAGAAAATGACTTACTGACTGCTGTTTTTGTCTGCCTGATGCAGTGATGTTGTTAAATTTTTCGATGCAAGCTGCCAGAATAATTTGATCAGGCCATATTAAAGACAAAGAATTATTTGATCTCCCATGCTGCTGTAACAGACTGTCTTATCAGAATCTTCTTGGTATTTAATCACAACTATTTCCTCCTGAGTTGAACCTTCACTTGCCAAGAGCGTGCTCTCATTCCCAGCAGAAACCAAACACACTCCAGCTGATAACAGTACTGTTGGCTCAGAGCAGATATGACTTTAACCCGCAGACCTCTCTGGAGGTCTTGCACTTGTGATGCTCGAGGTTGAGGGGGGTGAGAGGCTGGAGGGGTGTCAGAGGTCAACACTCGGGGTCATACGGATGGGCGCACAAACAGTTCCACAACCCGCCTCCACACGCCGCACAAACACACATAGACGGGGCAGAGACAGTAGGTGTGCGTTTGACGCGACTGACAGATGTTGCTCCCTGATTCCAGCTGTTCCCTACCTGTCTCCTCAGGTGAGTAGGGCGTTGTTTGGCACTAATGACACACACATGCTCACACACACTCATTTACACACTCACCATCCCAGTTGTCAAATCAGCTATCTCTGACACACCAGATTTATGTGTTGTGGGTGAACACACACACACAGCAGTGTTTCAGCTTGTGCATGTGTGTGTGTGTGTGTGTGTGCGGCATGTGTTTACCATTTGGAGGAATGTACAGTATTTAGTAATGTGAAAAGCAGCGCTCAGTGGTCAGGAGTTGTACAAACACACTCTGTTTTATTGGATGGGCCTGAGATTCCTCGGTGTACACCCAGGGGCAAAAGCGAGGAATTTAAACGCTTTAACATGCTGTCTCTCTGCTGGGGATCAAATACTACTGAGTGTGTGTGTGTGTGTGCGTGTAAAATGAATGCCAACCTGCATTTGTTTGTTTGTCTTTTAGCCTTTGATACAACTCCTTGTTGTCATTCGTGTGAAATCTGATTATTCAGCCTAACAAACTGGATCCATGTCATCTTTTATTTCCACTGTGTCCAGGTCACATGAGTACTCTGTTCACATTTCATCATGTGTACAGTTGCTGTTTGCAGAGTTAAGGCTTTTGGCTTTAGTGAGTCAATAACTACAGTACGTTGTGTATGTGCGCTGAAGTGTGTGAGGCCCTGTTATATAGCGCTGTGCCTTGGAGAGAGCCGGCCTGTGGTCTCATTGAACCTGATGCAGAGCACCAACGTGACCACCTGTGTCTCTTATCATCTTACATACGTGCATGTGAACACACAGTCATCTTTATGTAAGAATCTGGGTCAGTTCTGTAACCAGGAGTAGAGCAGGGCAGGAGCAAAATCCTCACATGAGGTGGAGCGAAGAAAACCCAGGAGGTAACTGGATTACAGTCGCCCATGTTTACGACTTTTTCTCAAATGTTTTACATCTTCATTTTCCCACCAGCAGCTCCTGTTGAACCTCAGTCTGGCTTTGCCTTTGTATCTGTCTTCATGTTTTTCACTTTCTCAGTTTCATCTGAGAGTTGTTAGCATCCTCGAAAGCTCGGGCTGCATCAGGGAACACACTTTTCAAGCCTTGTAAAGCTCATTGAAAAAATGAATGTGATATCTGGCTTTACAAATAATCTTGTCTTGACTTGCCATCATCAGAACAGATATGACAGAAGAGAAACTCCATTTTATTGTGGTCTCCTCCGGGCTTGTTAAGGCTTTCGTCTCACGCTGCTGACAGCAAATGTTCTTGCAAGGCTAGTTTATTTATTGATCTTATGGATATAGATATCCATCTTTTTCATTCCTGGAAACTCCAAAAATGTTTCCCTCACAATCTGACTGCTGGCGGGAGAGGGGAAACCCTTTGAAACAAGATTTTACAAGGACAGGGCACTAAAACTCATCACCGATAAAAACAACATGATTTGCAATGTTGGCCTTTCCTCTAAAGTACAGCACAAGAGATAAGGCCTAGTCATTTTCTGGCAGCAATGAATCTAAGTATGATATAACCCTTTTATGTGTGTCTGATTGCTTGTATAATATGTCACCAATAACCTTTGTAACCATATTAAAAATGAAAGCTACTTTTTGGCCACTTGGGGAGAGCAGAACAAGCTGAGAACATGAGATTGACATATTATCAGCATATAAAGTTCTTGTGTTGCATGTTAGCAAACATTCCTGAGGGACATAACTAGCTCTTTAGATGCTAAATGCTCCACTTTGTCCATCAGTTGTTTGGTACAACAGCTGCCTGTTGGCACAAGCTTGATGAGAGCATTGAGACTGAACCAAAACAGTAAAGCAGCGGGCCATAAAACCAAAACAATGAGCTGAAAGATGCGAAAAAAAACACAGAAGAGCTAAGCAGAGCTGAAGTGTTCGTGCCAGTATTTGTTCAATGTTACGCTGAATTAGTCTCAGTCTAATCAAACTGTATAAAAGTCATCGCAGAGGAGGGACTGTCCTAACTGACTTTACAAGAAGAAGTTCAAGAAAGCTCTGGCATCTGTGGTAAATTAACTAAAAGTTTTAACGCAGTTGACATGGAATGGTGAGAACTACTTTGGCTCGTAAAGAAGCTGTGGTTGCCTCCTCTTTAACTCTACCTTATTTCTGTCACACAAAGTCTTCACACATTTTGCCTCTTGGCTTCAGTTGTTGTGACAACCTCACCTCTTCTGGAAAGACTTTTACAAGAGAGTAAAATAACCCATCAGTAAATGTCAACCTCAGTGCTGGAAACTACTTATGAATTCACATGCCAAGATGTTTGACAAGGAATTAATGCAGAGCCCAAAGAGTGGCTAAAAGACTCTGACCGGTAATGAATGACTTCATACACTTCTCCGGGTATGAAAAAAAAAGGAAAACTTTTTTCATAAACAGTTTATCTAACGCTCCTCTAATAAACAGCACCAGAGGAGGATTTAAATTGGAAGACCTGGCTGGGGCGACTGCGCTTGGAAAGCAGCAAAGAACGTGCCGCTGTGTAAACACACGGTGACAAGTTTGCCACTTTATCAGCGGGGAGATCTCAAACCTCTCATTTCCTCTGGAGAGCAGAGGGTCCTTTGGGGATTTCTGTGGGGATATGAGGCAAGGAAGAGTATGATGTGCTCTCCCATCAATATTCCTTCAGTTATATATGGCTGTGAATGCCTCCAGATGGAATTTGGATTATTCCACGTTGAAGCATTGTGCATGGTGCTCTATTCAGAGCAATACTTTCCATTCAAAGACTTAGGAGGGTGTCTTTTGAATTCTAAAGTAAAGAATATATTACACTGTGCTTAGCCTCATAGTGCTGACATTACCTTAATTAGCTAAAGCTGCAGCTAATAAAGAGAGCTAGAAGCCTAGAAGCTAATGAGAAGCCTGGTTTAATCTACTTCTGTCCAAAACAATGGAATATTGTTATTTCATTTAAACTGCGTGTGTACCGTGCAATACAGGAAAACTTGACATGTAGGAGTGAGGATGTAGCAGCAACTATAGAGGGCCTACCTAATGGTAGAAGTGTGACTAAAGGGTTCAGTGGAAGAAGAGGAAATGTCCTCTTTAACTGAAGATAATTATAATTGTAAAGAAAAAAAAGTAAATCTTGATCAAACAACCCTCTTGTTGAGTTTCTCTGACTTTGTGCAGGCCTCGCTTTCGGTAAATGGGGTTAAAGAGTTTCCAAAACAGTCTCTCTTGGAAATGAATGTTGCATAAGGTCTGGTCCTGTGTAAATAACTGGTGTATTGTACTATAGTGAAACACTCATGGGAAAAAGAGAGGCAGATTGTGATTTGGGTCAAGCAGTCTAAAGGCTTCAGGCCTAATGACTCACCATCTGTCATTATGTTCATTATTGCCATCAGTTAGCGTTACAACATGCAAAATTTGTCGCTGTCACGCCGCGCAGGAACCGTAATCAGGTGGTGCTGCTTTCTGGTTTAGGCTTGTAGTCAGTTTCAGAACTTGTTATTATTTAGATTAAGTGAATAGTACTGTCATTGGGTGCAAAATTAGTCTTGTTTGCGTTGCAGTTTAGCATTTTAAATCAAATGGAATGAGGCAGATTGCTACATAATGCCACTCAAGAAGCGCAATTTATGAATGAGTGGGTATGATTAGAAAAAGAGAAACAAAATCTTTCCTTTCCTTTGTTTTGGGACACATTTTTTCCTGATTGGTAACATCCACTTTCCTGTTTGGTTTGGCCATTCTGAATGTGTTTATAAGGTGACTCAACTTTTTAAATAAGAGACTTTAAGCTTAGTTCCACTAACTGCATTGACAACAGAGGTATGTGTGTGAGTGTCCAACCCAAATAAACCCAACAGTGAATATGGGCAGGAGTGGTTATGACTCATCTTTTTAATGCCAATTTCTTTATTATTGCAGGGAAATGCACCATTGACAAATCTGACTGTTGCTGGGTAAAACTTCGTGGGCAACAGCCAATGCTGTCTGCTGTACATACAGTACAGAAGAGGCCGCATGGTGCTCGGCAAAAAAAATAAAAACCAAACTGCTGAATGGCTGCACACAAGCACAAGTTTAAGATTGATCATTCAAATAAACATGAGTTTGTTTATAAAATGAAATCTATCTTTATTTACAGTAAACAGAGGTGTGTGTACGCATAGTTCCAGATGCAAAACACACACAGACACAGATGCACATACGGACTCTGCAAATGAGTGCAGGAGGTGTGTTTTCTCGCTCCCCAATGGTGTTTGAGTAAGCAAGTACACACATACACAGGCTTTGCTCAGTGTGTGTGTGTGTGTGTGTGTGTGTTGCTGCAGATAGCTCCCCCTCTCTGGTGTATGAATGAGTGTCCTGAGAGGGCTAGATAAAGGTGGTCTGTGCTGCAGCTCTGCTCCGCTGACCCTTAAAGGAGGCATTGATGAGTGGACCAGCCGGCTGCTGCAGCTCCAGGACCTGTGTCCGCCTGCAGCATAAAAGCTGAGGATGGATGGAGAGGTTGTGTGAAGGGGGCCGAGTGGATATATGGGGGTGGAAGCAAGTCTGAGACCTGTACAGTAAGACTTCCAACAGTGAGTTTGTGAACATGGCCGAAGCTGCCAAATATCAGTTCCGTCTGCGTACAAACACAGTCGAGTTCTCTGGTATGCGAGGCCACCATGGGTTTGCTTGTCCTGCACATGGACACACATGCAAACAGTTGTTGTAAAGGATGAATGGGTTTTTAATGGCTGATATACAAGTATCTTTGTAATGACATTCAACTACCACGGTTGGATTAACCTGCTAGGCAGCCCTGTGCCAGAAATGAGCTGCTGGGCTATCATTACCTCACATTTATGCAATGTCCAATGTCATTTGATCAAACAAAAATAGACAAAAGTGAAATAATGAAAGTCTTAAATATCGAGGCCTTTTCATGTAAGTTAATATTATGCTTTAATGGTGCATATACCCAAACATATTTCCAGTTAAAGTAGCTCAAACCACTTGACTCACACTGAGCATGGAGCTCTGGGAGCCGAGGACGTTGTCTGCTTTTATGGAAATCCAGCCTCATCGACTGCACCAACCTCAGTGTTCACAGATGCCATCACTGAACGATGCATAAAGATAATCATATTAGCAGTTTTGATGCACTTATGTATTGGTGGTCATCAAGTATTATGGCATGAAAGTACCTGAACCTAGATGGATATTTCAATATGATTCCTAGTTTGTTTGTTTTTTTGTTTGTTTGTTTTTTACGGGGAGTTATGTGCCGGTGTATTTCTTAGCCTGGCACAGTGACTTCCTGGAGTCTCTACTGGTTGTCTAACATGGTGACAAGTCTCCAGGGATGGTGTCCAAGAATGGTATCAATGTTCTCGTCTCACTCCCAGTAAGAAAGTAAGTGTATTCCCCTAAATGTTAAACTAGCAAAGATGACTCGACCTGAGTGGAACTGGACCAACTTGGGTCCTGGTTCAGGTCTCAGTTACTAAGAACTGAAGATCTTTGAAGATCTCTCCTGGATTGGACTTTGGTATCATGTGACAGCTCAAACTTAAGTTCTTTCTCTCATTTTCCTCAGAGTCCCCTTTTTTGTTATGTATAATCATGAATCCTTGTTCAAGAATGCATCTTTAACTCTAATTTAAACCTGCATCCACTCACCTCTTTACAGTGAATCTTCTTGTTCAATCTTGTTCAACGTATGATTAGAGTGTAGGCTGTCGGTGACGAGTTGATGTCAATCACAAAGTCAAAGGTTTGAACCATATCAAGTGTTGTGAACGAGAGTTCCAGATGAACAAAAGAGCCCTCAGTCTCACCTACAGATCACATCATCTGTTCACAATAACAAACACAGTACTCATGCTGAATCACAGGACATGATTTGACTTTATCCAGAGTGTGTGTTTCATCATTGCACAAGTATGATGAAACTCTCTATCCAAAGAAGAATACATGTGTGGTTATGTTGAGAAATGAAACAAGGCGATCTAATGAGCTCAGTGGAAAAAACTGGATCACATTAGAAAGAGAAATAGAAACATCATTAGTGAGCACACAAACACTCATTTCCTCTGGCTGGCCAGCAGATTGTATCAACATACGGCTTTTGTTTGAAAGCCGCAGATATGAAATATGGACGTGAGTAAGAGCACTGCAATTGGACCGAGGAGTACTAACCAACACCCCTCTTCCTCTGTTAGCACACACACACACACAGATACACACATACAGAGGTACACATGGCCTTACCAGCACCACATCCGGAACTAGATGACCCTTAGCCCTCTTTAACTTTCTGCCAGATGCAGGTCAAACCTCAAAAGCACTCTGAACTCTCTACCTCTGAGAGCCAGCGACACCCCCATACCTTGTTTTTTGTACTAATGAGCATTAATAATGGATTCATACAGCCTTGTGGGCATCAAGTCATTGAACATCAACATGCAAAAGATTATAGAAACAAATGATAGTCCTCATAACAGTCCAGAGTGCCTTGAATTTGTATGAATGGTTGACATTCTCAAAGTTTGTTGCAAAAGAAACAAGGCCTGTGTAACTTCCAAAAAGCTCTGTGAGACTGTATTTAAGTACAGAGGTACAATGCTAATATCAGCATGCTAAAATGTTCACAATGCTAAGCCAACATGTTGATGTTTAGCCCACCATGTCCATTGTCTAAGTTTTGGGTGTTAGCATGCAAATTTTAGCAACATGCAGGGTCTTTGTTTGTTGGGTCTTGACCCAATGGTGGCTAATATATGAAGTTAAGGGATAACTCAAGTTATTATTGAAGGAACCATGCATGTCTGCACCAGGCAATTTCTGATGGCAATTTAGCCAATAATTGTTGAAACATTTCAATAAAAAATGTCAACCTCATGGTGGCCAGAGATCGTCAAACTCATTCACCCTCTGGGGACCACGAACATCTCTGTAATGTTTTGTGTTCGTGTTTCTTCCATGGAGCTAATGATTTGATATTTCACTCAAGTGAACTTTGACCACTCGATATCTGCACCAAATTTCTTAGTAATCGGTCCGATAGTTGGTGAAATACTTCAGTCTGGACCACAGTGGTTCACTGACAAACCAATATTTCCGTTCCAAGAACCACGCTGATTGCGTAGCTGAAAAATTATGCTCAAACAAAAGAAGTACCCGTCCAAAACCTTTCCAAGTACCATTTATTTAATCTGAGGACAACATAATGTTCTGTGATTGAATAGAAATACTATAAAACATAATGCCTCAGCCAGGAAATGATACATCAGGCACTAATTAGCGAGGAAATGCTAAATGAGAGTCATACAGTGACACCAACATACTGTACGGTCTGGTTTAAAAAATAAGAGAGATTTAACGTGATTATTATTTGGCAGGTGTTTGTCAAAGCTCGGTTTAATAAAAAGCATGAGCTAAACAACTGAATTAGTTTGAAAAATGTGACCGGACTAATTGGAGAAACAGTTTTGCGGTTGAAGCTTGTCAAGGCACAGGTATTCATGAGGAGCACTTCCTTCCTGTGGCCCCTTCTATAAAGCATAGCCTCAAGGCACAATGACTACATTAAGTATGTTTATGATATCTTGTAATGTGTGGTCATAAAGAGTGTTAGCAGGCTGTCTGTCTCGCTGCATGACAATCTGAGCCTGGCCCTGAGCCTGGGTAATCACGGAGCGGCCGGGCTCCATTCACAACGCCAGCTATACCCATCCCACACAGCCACTCAGTCAGCATAGTTATGCTATTTGTACAGTATAAACATTTTGGATGATTATATGTAATTACCCAGTGCAGTATGGGTGCATGGACATCCACATTGACTCACAAACACACACACACACACGCTCATGTATGGACACATGAACTCACACAAACCTGAACACACTGACCTCAGGGATTCTCTTCCATGCTGAAAAGTGTTTACTGAGTAATAAGGCAAATGAAAGAAGTCAGGGACATGCTCCCTGCCAAGATCCTCTCCAAATAAACACCCCCATTAAATATTTTCACATCAATCTTATTGCCATACTCCATAATTTTACTCCCTTCTCTCTCACTCTGTGCTCTCCCCAAACCGCAACGCTGACCGTGAAGCTTCATTCATCACGGTGGGATCTCATGTGTGGCTCCCTCTGTCTTTAACGCCATTGGTCAAAAAGCGTAAGTAGGCCAAACACACGCAATGTCAACACACACTCCCTGCATTCACTCCTTCAGCGGTCCCACCCTCTCGCCTCACAGATACTTCCTTATCGCCCTCCGAGCTTGGCTGCCAATCACGTGTTCTGAGACCGGTCTAAGTAAAGCTCCTTACAGAGCTAGATAGGACATGTTAAATTTTACAGCTACATCTCTCAAATATCCAGGCCTGAGACTTTCACGCCTGCCCCTCCGTCCCCCCCCCCCCTGTGAGAGTTTCAGACCGTTGTCATGTCGAGCTGCAAAAGCTGAGCGAGGCAGAGTGAGTGACACATATAGCACAGAGATAGTGATTGTTATTTTCAGGTTCCTCTCCTGCACCGGTGCTTCAACTCTTTGCTAATCAGATCTGCTTTCAAAGCTTGTTATAGATAGACGCTTACTGTTGGAGCTACTGGCCCACATTTCACTTCATATAAATGTGTGATCTCTTCAGCTCAATGTGAGGCTCTGTGTGTTTTCAAAGGAAATAACTTTTTTTTCACTTTCAAATAAAAAGTTGAATTCATTAGTAACTAAAGACACCCTTTAAGTTCGGTACACTCTGTGGTTTCACTGCTACAGTTGGTCTGGTATGAACACCAGCTTATGGTGGCTACTGACACACTGTGTATTAGCACTGAAACTGAGAATATATAAATTTATATATATATCTAATATACATGTTCTTCCTCTTACAAGTTATCCAGTAATTAGCAATACAGCACACACTTGTTGGGTTGAGTACATCAAGGGCGTGCTTCTAATATCAGTTAATGTTAGAAGTCTGTTGCTGTGTAATTGACTTTACTGAGTTTGCTAACCTTGTGAGTCTATCACTCCTGGCCACAGCTGCCCCTGTTCAAAGTTAAATAAATGATCATCTTTACATTAAAATAAATATATATAGTGCCTTGCAGCTCAGAGTGCTTAAGAAGCTGAGCAAGGAGTGCGAAGTCACATCTTTAATGGACATGAAACAATGGATAGTGGAAGTAGAGAAGAGAAGAGTTAAATCTGGGGCGACTGGACCTGTTTGAAGGTCCATGAGGAGGTTTCACCTCTGATCCAAAAGGCTTCTTCAGTTGAAAAAAAACAGCACAAAGTTTCTTAGTTAGGTTTTTGTACCACTACAAAACATCTTCAGTGCTGCTTAGGACAGATTATCTGAACAGTACTGGGGTGACAGACACCATTCTTTGAAAAGATTATTCCATCATTTGGTGTCCTGGTGATGGCGGTGTCTAACACATCACTTTAAAATCTCCTATAGATGTTTGACAGTTGAGAGCTGGTAGCTGCCAAGGTCATATCATATGATCCATATGACTTCAGTGACCTTTCGTGGCCTGCGTGGAAGCATTTATTTATCCAGGTTTTCACTCTAATTTGACACCAATGGGAACAAAATAACCATTTGAGGTCTTATTGTAAGCTTGTGTGTGTTTGCTTTTTACTGAAGCTAAATTTATTTTTAGATTGCCAAGGAATTCAATATTCTGCGTATATTAGGTAATCTTTAAAATCTCAAGGCCTAATTGCCTTTTTCATGCATGGACGTGGGAGGTTTTGTGCCCTGTGGGCAGTGTAGCTAAGCCTTATCTTGTATTAAGTTTATCGTGGTCTCTGCAGCAGATTAAAGGGCAGCCAAGAATATTCTGACCTCTGAAATAAAGCAGCCAGAGACAGAATTAGACCCAGGCCAGGTTAGCATGTGTGTGTGTACCTCATTAACCGTACCACAGTGATACTTGTGACCATGTGCTCAGTCTGGAATCTGGAAACATCCTTATACAGAGCTGCTTGCCTAAAAACGGCCCTTAATGGTATTTACACCCTCTGTATTATTTACATTGGGAAAGGAGTAAAGAAAACATGTTTTATGAGAATGTTCCACCCGCAAAGACGTGATGTCAGCGCCGCAGCCTCGTATACAGGGTGGGGCGAGGTAAACAAACACTTGTCCCTTCGTTCTCTCTCTGTCATTTTGCAGGGGTCGGAGATGATAGAGCGGAGTGCGACCGCCTCTCCGTTCACTGGCTCTCACTGTTGATTCATACATTGAGCTCGGAGCTGGAGCCTGAACAAGAGCCAGGGGCCAGTGTTAGTAAACTGTGGAGAGACCAAAGGAAGTACCTCATCCGACACACACACACACACAGCTGAGAGTTTACACTGTGCGAGGACCAAGAGAAGCATCTCTTCGGCATTGCTCAGTGCTCGCACACACACATGCACACACGCGCTTAGGAGCCACAAGCATTGGCAGTAAACACTCAGGCCTCTCACAAGATGCACTGTAAATATTTACAGCTCGGCAGGCGTTGAGCAGAGAAGAACATGGCGGACCGAGCAGCGTAGGTCGAACGTGACCAGCCTCAGCCAACTCCCTCAACCCCCCCATCCTCGCGTATCTCCATCCCCCCATCTCCTCGTGACCATCACCGGACTTCAAATCCGCTGGGCAAACAACATTACCTTATTCAGCATCTGTGCGCTGTGGCTTACCTTGGCTTACCTTGCGGCAGCTGGGGAGGTCACCTCAGCTGAGTGTGTGAGTGTGGGGCCGGAGACTGCCTCCTGAAAATAAAGTGAAGATTATGTTTTTAGCTCCTCACAATAAGAGAGGCAGCGGTGAACTAATGCAAACTGTGACCTCCTGTCAGCGGTCATACTGAGAGGTTACATCAGAAATAATTACACCTGGTTAAAAAAGGAGGATAACTTGAGTTTTTCTATATTGTCGTGGCCGATTCATAAAACTTAACTCATGTTATAACCATGCTAAGTCAGCGTTACATTATTTTGTACTCCATTATCACGCAATTTACTTAATTAAGTAAAAGTAATTTTTTTGGCCACAAGGTCGCAGAGCAAGAAGTGGTACATGCAATATGAGGTGTTATTGCCAAATGAATGTCATGATTATGGTGATCTTAGCAAACAGTTACATATTTACATATTTACCAAAACAGGCAATGTTAGCATCCATTTGGAGTCATGTTTGTGGTCACCTGATGAACATAAGTCTAATATTTACTCAAATTTTAGCTCTGGATTAGTCTCCACCGACTCCTGGGGAAAATTAGCTACTTACTTTAGCTACTTAACGCTTGGCTATGTTCACCAGCTAATCACAAACTTTGTCTGTCTGTCCTGTGGTGCTGGGTAAGTGACATACAGTAAGTTTCTTATAGTTTTGCTGTAAATAAGGTTGATGAAAAAGAACTAAAACAGTAAAGTGTCAGGCCATGAAGCAGAAACAAGGGGCTTAAAGACGCTAAACATCCTGTAGAGATGGGGAGAAAGGAGGTTTGTCCACACAAGTAAAAACTTACATGTATCCAGCTGATCATTTGTTAACATCAAATGTTTTCTTAGTAATCCAAAATCATTATAAAGAGCTGAACTGATTCATAGAGAGTGGCGTGAAACCACAAGCAGGAAATAACAAACATATTTAACCGTTCTATTGTTCACCTTTCGTGATAAAATCATCCCAGTGTTTATATGTGACATGCTAGATATAGTGTGACAGTAGTACAAGTAAAGAAGAGTCATGATACAATCTATGCCAACAGCATGGTTGTGTACTGAACTGAGCGTGGTGCGTTTTATTGCTTATGGGTTCAACTTTTCATATGTAAGAAGAACAACATGTTAGTTTTGTGTTAGAAACTCTTACATGTGTGCTCCTTGTCTTTTAGCAAGCTTTTCCATAGACTCGAGACAGACTCGGCTAACACCTGCCTTTTTAATGTCCTTAAGTTTCATCAGTAATTAAATAAGCAATTAAATTTAAAAGCTTCTGAGTGAACATTAGATTCATTTTCATTGAACGCTGCTAGAAAGCCGACAGCTGTTTACTTGAACCTTGACGTGTTGCCAGTTGGGTGGGGTTTCATGCAAGTTCCACAAACAAACACACGCACACACACGCACGCATGCACACATTGTTTCATTGTGAATCCAGAATAGTGTCACATAGTTGACAATCACAGATAAGCATACAGAGGGGACTTCTTCACTGATTCATGGCACCGCTGACTCACGGCCCTGGAAATAGGAGATGGGAGTCTTTAAGAGGTCGTTCCTGCTAAGATGAGAAATTGTTTACTTTCACTTAAATTAGGGAGCAATTATACCTCATTAAAGAAAGGAAGATTTTACTTAAATCTCTGTAATCTTCTACTTCATTACTAAATCAACAGAAACAAACCTGGGGGAAATCTTGTAGAATGGAAGGTTGGGGCCTTATCGGATTCTAATTGGGGGTTTGTGGGGCAACAGTGATTAACAACCTCTGCTCTCAACTTTCTTATTTGGCAAGCCGCCACCCATCTGGCACCCATGTAGTCTAAAACAGAGTGTAAAAAGCATGTGCATGTTACTACTTGACCCCAGGTCTGGGCTTAGCATGCCAAAACAATACCAGGACGAGCCGAGCTTCCCAGTGCAGCGGTGGAACACAAATAGTAACTTCTAGAAGCCGCCACTACAGAGGAGAGGGGAAACTGAAGGAGGAGGAAAAACAGCAGGACGAAGAAGAGGTGGAAATGGGTGGTGGCCAGGAAGTGTGACTCTTCCTGCCCTAATCACAAGTCAGAGAGTGTTTCCTTTCATTGTAGGAGCTCCAGATCCATTAACCAGCAAGACCCCTGCATGTACACACACACACACACACACACACACACACACACGAACACCACAACATACACATCCTTAGATAGAAAAGGTTAATCTTTTATAGACACAACATATATGAATGCTAATACACTCAAAGATTATATGTGGGTTTGTTGACTGACATAGTGCAGCACACACACTCGTATTCCCACACACACTGAGTCACAGGTATGTGGATCCTACTTGGCAGGGCCCGGCTCATTGTGCAGCCCTTTGGCTCTGCTCTGATAAACACTTCATTATGAAATCCTGAGGACACAGTAAATATTTGCCGGGGCCTTTATCAGCCTGCCTTATCTTGGCGTGAACTCCAGGCACCACATGACTCCTGAGCCCTTTATTTTCTTTATGCCTTTGCTGCCACTGATAACTTCACAGAATAGCATGGCCTGCAGAAAACATTTCTTTGAAAAGCTCCTGGAAATGGAGGAACGACAACAACAGCCGCTTTACACTTAAATGTAGGCCAGCTTTTATTTGGTCTAGACATGACCGAATATGACACTGACTATCAGGGCATGCGGGGGGAGGCTGTATTCCTCCCTGCTACAGGAGACAGAGGTACAAACTTCACCGCTGTTCCAATTTACCTGCTCCGGTGACTGATAGTAGACACACATTTACAGGTGCAGAGTTAATCAGTTATGAGTTAATGGTTGGTGTTCAGTTCCCAGACTGACAGATCTATCTCCGCCTGTCTGACACTGATATCAGTCTTATGGAGAGGTTTCTGACGGAGGACTTTGAAACATTCGTTACTGAAGTAACTTAAAGGACTGAAGCTCAGTGATTGGTCACGCTGCTTAGCTGCAAGCCAAAGTATGTTTAATGAAGTGCTGTACTGCTACTTTACTTGTGCTCTCCTATTATATTTTACTTTTTTACTTATAAACTTCTAATATACACTTCCAAACCTTTTTGGCTTGTATTAAAGATCAGTTGGAGCTCTCTGTCACAAGTTGTCCTCCTCAGATGCTCTCAGAGAGATCAAATAATCCAATATATGTACACAGAAATTCTTTTTTTCCTCATCATCCCATGAGCCTTCAGATTTGTCTTGTGACTCACTGAGAGTGCCCAACCCCTAGATTGGGAACCACTAAACTAAACGACCTATGGTAGTTCAGAATTGGAGGATAGGTACTTGTACTTCAGTATCTGAATACCACAGCTGGTTAATCTTCATGCTCTGAGTGACTGCACTCTGATGATGGGGGTCTACATAATGTCAGGAAAAAAAACATCATAATGCACGATATTAAAAGATTAAAATCATATCCCCATGGATCCGATGGATCCAGACAGACTCAACGGCCTTTCCTGTGCCTCTGGGCTCCTACACATTTTCCATTTTAAAATTCCAGACCTCATTCTTCAGATGGTGCAGACGTATCGCTCATCGCGCTCCGTTAATAGCAGAACATTGCAGATTGTGTAACGTTACATTATTTATTCAGTTTGTGTGCCTGTGTTGCTTTTTTCATGTTCATGCTGAGCTCTCAGACAGAGATTTCCTGTAGCAGGGCCCACCTACAGGTCAGTCGTTCTTCCTTTGTTAAGACAGGAGACTGGGAATTCAGGGTCAAGCCTTCCTCTGGAAGCTCCAGTCAGTGCTTTTACTGTACACTGATGACAAGGGGCCGCACAAAGGACTAAGTAAGCCCGGGACACACTGAGACCCAGCCAGATTTTTTCCACTGGAGGAGGGAGACAGTTGTGTGCAACATCTGTTGTGTTTACGCAAGCAACACTCCCTCTGCAGTTCGGCTCCACAACGCACACACCAGCACTTCGTGTTTGTGCCGGCACATGTTGCAACTTCATGTTCACGCTGGTTTATAGTGGAAGAAATCAGAGGCCCACAGTCTGGAACTTTTTCAAAATGATTTTTATTGGGAGAACTACAAAAAATGTACAGTACAAAGTTAACAGTCTCACACTCAATTTGTAGTGAACTGACTCCCCCAAAAAATATTACAACTCTCGTTGTCTTTTTGTCCGTTTTGTTACATTCAAAAAGCTTTACTTCTGATAAAGTAGTCAAAAGTACATAGTGCGCATCCCCCTGTACCTACTATGTACAAACCAAACGTGTTCATCCACTTCCCTCTCCAGCAAACTCAAGACTCAGACTAGATTTCAATATCAAAAAGAAAAAAGAAATCAAAATAAGAAGAGGAATGGGGATTTAGAAAGGTTACGGTTGTTTTTTGTCAGAGTGTCTGAGTGGTAACAACCTTTCAAAAATAAAAAAAATAGTTTCAGAATCCAACACTACATTCAGTTCAACCTGTGTATAAAAGATGCCATGTAGGAAAAATACTTTATTTGGTTAATTTTAAGGCATGTCAAGATGGTGAACCCCATAGGCACTACACAATAATACTGGGGCACAAGGGATTGCTACATTCTTTAGCACGTGGCTGGAATCACAGTGTGACCTCGTGCAAACAGAGAGAAAAACAAAAATACTTTTTGGTTAATTTATTGACTTGGGTTCTTTGTCGCTGAAGTCTGATCTAGATCAACAAAAAGAAGTAAGGTTTGGACGGTCTGTACAACCACATCGTTTATACATTCTACAGAAACATCTAAATAGGGATCCTCAAAAAAAAAAAAAAAGCCTTCTACAGCACTGACACACAACCTCAGGAGCAAACAGCAATCACGCAAACTTTTTTTAATAAACGTAAACAAAGAAACAAAATTAATGAAATAAATATCACATACGTTCTCTTAAATTAAGATTTTTTTTTACTCATTTACAATAAAAATAACCAAGTGAAGTTACAAAAAAGGAGAAAAAACAAAATATATATATTACTGTGAAAAGAACATACACTCCACTTTATGCAGATTAATAATGGCGATCATAATTTAAACATAAAAGAATATAGATCTATTGCTTCATCATACTTGATAAATACAGTATGGACACAAATTACCAATGTAGCCTATACTTTTTTCACAAGATAATAAATAAGTTAAATAGTCCATAGCCAGTTATGCACAGCTATGTAAATCACTCAAAAAACAGCTAAAAAAATATATATTCAACCATCAGCAGTGATTTCCCCAAACAAACCCAACTCAAGAGTGCTTTTTAACCAAGCAACAAACTAGACTAACCAAACGAACCACTGGGTGGCGCTGGGAGAAGACAGGTCTGGAATGGAAGTTGAAGCTTTCAGAGAGGAAAGAAAGAAAGAAAAAAAAAAAAACACTTTGATAAAGAAAAAAAAAGTTACTTTGAGTCAAGGCATATTCTTGGCAGGATGGGAGGAAATCTGAAAACCGCTTACAGTCTCTTCTTCTTGTCAAGTCATGTTACCCACACATCTAATCCCAGGAAAAGTGTGGCTTGCCTGATAGAGCAAAAGGGAGAGGGGGCTGCCGTGAGCCCTTGGGCAAGGCACTGATGGAATGCCTTCTGTTTGCTATCTAAGTTTTAATACAGCTATATTACATACAAGAAAAGAAAATAACTAAACTAATGCCAGGTCGAAGACACTTTAAACTGTACGAAGCTTTATTGATCCCTGTGGGTGATGTACTCTTCTCTTGCCCCCCTCCAGGGAGGTCAGAGCAGGGTCAGCACCACTGGAGCTGCTAGGGATTCAATGTCTTGCTCAAAGGCACTTCGGCAGGGTGGTTGCCGCTGAAATGGGTTAGAGAGCCGGGGGTGAGGGGGGGATTAACCGGGATCCTCTGCTTGAACGACAGTCTAACCTCACTCACTGACACCCCCAGGGCTCCTCAACCACCCCGCCTGACCCGTCCATAAATCCACATGAAAAACAAAAACATGATTAGTCATCTGAAATCGACAGCCTGCTGAAGATTGGCAAACGTCTTCCAGCGTCCAGACTCGGGGACTCGGAGCCGCTGAGGCTCCCGGAAGAGCTGAGGGACCCGCTCGCATAGCTCTCCCGGTCAGAGAGCGAGTCTGGCGGGCTGGGAGGAGGCTCGAACACCGGCGACTCGCTGAGGCGGCGCAGCGCCTGCAAGTGGCTCATGTTGTAGGTCGGAGGGGAGGGCGGGCACACGCTGCTCTGCATGTTCCCGTAGTAGGCACCGGTGGAGTGGTTGTTGGCGTACCCGCTCGGGGTGTGCACAGCCAGGGGGGCCAGTAAGGCTTTTAAGTTCTGTCCGGGGAAAGAGAAGGCACTGTTGATGCAGGACACGGAGTTGGGAGAGAGCACCTCCTCGTAGAAGCTGGAGGCGGAGGTGCATGAGGAGGCGGTGGTGGGTGGCGGTGGGGTACGGGAAGTCGGGCTGTCGAGCAGGGGAGACTCGAGTCCGTGGTGGGTGGAGAAGCCGGAGAAGCTGAGGCTGTGGTGAAGCTTTGGTCTGTCCCTCTGGGTGTAGCCGAGCTGCTGCTGCGGAGGCAGGACCTCCCTATGGCCGTAGCCACAGAGCTCACGAGCCGACCTGGCCTCCCCCGCCTGCACGTTGGCGTTGGCGGCCGGAGCGGGCCGGCGCTCGTCGGCGTTGTGGATAAAGTGACACCGGGGACCGTAAGGGCAGAAACCGATGGTGTGGAAGGTGCGGCACGGCTCCGTTTTGTACTTAGGGTGGCGGGACAAGCTCCTCAACTCGTGGTAGCCGTGAGCGAACTGACATTTCTCCCCATACTTGCACGACCCGTTCTCCTCGAAGGGCCGGCACAGCTCGGTCTTGTAGCGGGTGGAGTTGATCTGAGAGCCGGGCTTCTGCTGCAGCACACCCCGGTCTCCGTTCTCGCTGTAAGCACGGTCGCGGAACTTGTTCTCCTTGTTCATGATGGCCGTGGCGCTGCTGTTGCTGCTCGGCGTGTTCTCCTTCAGGCTGCTGTAGGAGCCCATGGAGTATTTGTTGCCGTTGTTCATTGCTTCCACGTTGCTGGTCGAGTTTCTGCGGAAAAATCCCGGCGCGAAGGAGCCGCCGGAGCCCGGAGTCGTGACCGGAGCCCCCACCGCCTTCTTGTCCAGGATGCTGTTGATGTGGAGGGCGTTCATGTTCATGCTTTTATCTTGCTGTAAGGAGAGAAAACACGGAGAGTTAGCAATGCACTTGAAGCACAAGTTCTGGGACTATATATAACCGGGACAAGTTTGAGTGCAACGTTACAACTTGTTGCAGCTGAACACATGTCAGCTCCACCCTGAGTGCAAAACATCCACACGACGTGTTCAAATTTTACCTTGTAAAGCATGTCCATGTCGTAGAAAGCAGACAAGACGGTCGCAGACATCTCTTTTCCCCAAGTTAGCTGCCGCACTCCCTCTTTCATGGAGGACCGACCAGGATCCTTGAATGCGACGTTCGGTAGTTTGTGCCACGACTGGTTTTGGTTGCGGAAAAAGTTGCTTTAAAAGTTGATATGCAGTTTTAAGTCCGTAGAAGAAGGAGGAGAGAAAAGGGGGGGATAGGTTTTGTATTATTGGGTTGTAGGTGGTTTTATTTCCTCCCCTCGAGAAGCGCTGAGCCAGAGTGCCTCACTGTGCGCTCTAATCTTTTTGCATGGGTATAAATGCCTGGCGGTGACCGGGGAGGGGCGAGCTCAAGTCTCGAGCAACTTTTGCAAGGAGACGCCTCCACGCCTCCTCCACGAGAAAAAAAAAACTTCCATTCACCGGTTGGCCGCCTATTCTTTAACACCACGCCTTGAAATCTAACCCCAGCACGCACACCCCTCCCCTCCTCCTCCTCCACCTCCCAGCCTCCCCCCCTCAGCCTCCTCACACCCCTCCAACTCTTTTTTTTTTTCTTCTTCTTCTTCTTCTTCTCTTCTTTTAATCACACAACCAATTTTGTGGAAGTTGGTTTTGCTTTTTGGGGTTGACTCTCGCTGAGAAAGAATGTAGAACCATCAAGGGACGTCTGCTGTGCATGCAAGCTCCGGCAAATTAACCACACACACACACCTGGGTGCTGTAATGAAGCAGTGTGTATGCCTTGCTCAAAAGCTCCCTGACTGATTATTCCTCAGACCCCCCAGCAAAGTCCCCCTGTGCTCAGGAGGGGGTTTGTGCCGGCGACCTACCGGTGACAAGGCCACCCCTCTATCCTCTGGACCACCGCTCTTGGAAGCTGACACACGTATTTGTAATGGAAGGAAACTCTGCCTCTCCCTCTCTCTCGCTCTCTCCCTGTGGATGGGGTGAGACCACAAGTATGAGCGCAGAGGAGTCCAGGCAGAGTGCAGTACAATTTTTAGAATCCACTGGTTGCATAATCGACTTCCAGAGAGCAGCAGCAGCCTATTCCAGTGCACTACACATGGAAAAATTAGACAAGTTAATACCCACAGTGTGAGCGTGACCTATTTCTGCATCAACGCCTCAAAACCGAAACTTCAGAAATGTCCCGCGTGCATCATTATTCTGAACACAAAGTGGATTCACTGTGTCTCTCCGAGCCACTCTTCCATGTTCCTTCCTCCCTCACTTGTCCCCCCCCCAATCTCAGAGCTCAGACTGCAGGAATGTGCTTTTCATGTGGTTCAGCAGAGCAACACTGCCCCCATGAGAGCAAAGTGGAAACTGACTCTGAGAGATGCGGGCGCCACCTGCTGTGCAGACCTGGAGCAACATTTGAAGATACACTCAGGCCTTTTCTGTCTTTCATGTGTCTTCTCTTCACGGTGTGGTGTTCCAGGCGCAGAGGAGCGTCCGTGTTTGGGTCATTTCAACAAAAGCCACGCGGTCGCCACAGACCCTCCTTTGTAGTCAAAGAGTGCAGTGCGGTCGCAATAAGCTGCCCCCCCCCTCACGTCTCAGCATGATGTAACCTTCCCCGGATGGCAGAATGTTCACATGAAAATGTCAAAGTACTTCACTCTAAGCTTGGAGTTATGTCAAGTTTTTTAAAAAACCGCAGTGGAAAGATTGCAGAGCTGGCAGAGAGCAGGACGTGGGCTCTATATCAGGGCTCAGCGAAGGCAGATATTTTGGTCAGGAGGGTGTAAAAACTTTGCGCAACACATATCACCAGAAAATTGCCGGTTTGTGCGACACTGGTAACCATTAAGTCTTTTCCATATAGAATCATAATTGGAAGAGTGGTTATAAAAAATGATTTTTTTCTCTCACTGTGACATGATTCAATATTCTCTTTAAGTGCTGAATGGTTTGGTTGAAGAAGCGGGAAGGGAGGTATAAAAAAAAAAAAAAAAAGGAAAATAGCAACAGACGAAAAACAAGTGACATAAGAGCTTGGAATCTACTACTACCAACCCTAAAATTAGGCTGAGGGCTGCCCCAGGACTATTTGCGCTTTGGAAGTTGTGATAAATAGTTTAATGTGAAGGACAGACACGGCGAGGCTCCTGAGAAATCCCTTGAACATGTCCTCGTCCACAGAAACCGCTCTCCCATCACGCGGCTCTGTTTTTATTGGGGGATGCTGAGCTGTACCAAAACATTACGTCAGCTTTACTGTAACAGGGAATATGGCTACCAGGGAGGGAGAAGGGTCCAGCTGTATGAGAGGGCAGCATGGATCCACACACACACACACACTCTTACACATACACACACACAGAGGACAGTAGTCCATTGTGCCGTCCTAATTACATAACCAGGAAAAGTAGAGGGAAGCATAAAAACACAGTCCAATGGGAAGAATCCTGCAGTAAATTAAATATCACATAACACCTCGTATAAACATACAGTAGAAGTCAAAGCGTACACTGAAATACAACTTTGGTGACGTGTCAGAGAAAACACTTTCTTTCACAATCCCATGCCTCGGTCATAAAGCTCGCTCACTGCACAATCGTGCCATTGAAGTTAGTGCTTGAAGCTTTGGGCGCAGAGTTGTTTTGTTCCAACCTTAAATCCCTGCAAGACGTGGAGAGAGCACACCGCTCTGTGCGCTCAATGCTGACACTGTTGAAGTTTTGTCGTGTGACACATTCCCACCGATAAGACCAACAGAGCATCGAGTGTTGTTTTGCACAAGCTCGGGCTGAATTATTGTTATGGCTTCACAGCCGACGGGCTTCTCCACACATTTCACACAGCGTTTATATTATTACTGTTTATTTTTATTATCTTAAAGAGAGACATTTAACTTTATGTCTTTCCCGGTTGGGAAAAAAACAAACATTGGAATAAAAAATGCAGTATAGACAGATTTCATTAAAAAGACACAAAGGATAAAAACAGATCTTCTACTCGGTGATAATGTATGAGACGCTTACAGCTTAGAAAAATCATTCTCTTGATTTTATCTGAAAAAGACTCGACCACAAAGCCAGTCTGTGGTCTCATGCGTTGGTTCATACCAGTTGTCTGATAGCTTCTTTATTTTAAGATTAGAAATGTTGCTCTAAAATCAAAAATTGGGTGCTACATCGCTCACTCCTCTACCTCAGCCTCTCCAGCACATCTAAAGCCAGCGTGGCTCTCTGGTGTCGCAACACCAGCCGGGCGTGCTCCATGGTGCAGGAGAACTGGGGCAGGGCAGGGAGGGAGTCCAGGACCTGCTGGGACCTGAGTGCCTTGGCTTGGGCCTGAGTTGACAGAGTTTGGATTTGGTGGAGCTGGTCCAGTCCTACGGTTCCTGTACCCTGCTTGAAGGCCAGGAGGAGTGAGCCGAGGTGCCTGTGAAGCAGCTTCACCCACTGGACCGGCTCGGCCCACAGGTTCAGGTCCCCCTTCTCAAACAGGAAGTCCTCATCATCCTGGTCACAAGGAAAAAGGGAGACAGTTTATTGGATGTTTGTGGAGTTAGGGGCAGCACAACAAGCTGAAAACACAACATATGATTTAATCATGAAGTTGATTTGATGAACGCGTTAGCAGTTGCCGCTAACAGTTGCCTTTTTGCACATCTGACAGACCTGGAGCAACATTAGCATTCATTTGGGGTCACCTGACAAATGCAAGTTCAAGATGTACCCCTTTTATCTCAGTTTAAACCAACGTCTGAGAGAAGTATCTCTCTATAGCTGCAAAATGCTCCACTATGTTCACTAGCTTGATGCTAACTTTGTCTGTGTGTAGTCTGGAGACGACAGCTGACGTAAGGTGGCTTTATATTGCAGCTGGGCTCGATGAGAAAGTGACAGTGAACCAAAACAGAAAGCTGTAGCTTGATGGAAATCATCAGACGTACATACAGTCTTAACATCACACTGTTCCTTTGTACTGTTTGTAATGTTCTGTACCACAGTGTAACAATGTTAGCTGTCACTATGTATCTGCTCCAAGGTCACAAAGTCAAATTCCTTGAAGCTTTTTAAAGTTATAAACAATTCTCACCAGACTGGAAGCTTCGCCTGCAACAGCCTCATCGTTGCCCTCTTCCTCTCCCAGCAGCCACTCTGTCAGGGCGAGGGCTCCCTCTGGTACGCGGCCCCACAGCTCAAACAGCCGACACAGGAGTCCCACGCCCGAGTCCAGGGCTACCGGAGGACACACTGAGACACCTGCCACATCTGAGGACACAAGAGACCACGACTTGTCAGTGATGGACACACATGAAGTATGAGTGAACAATAAACAAGCACGTTCAATACAAATCACACAAGCAGCTTCAGTGCATGTGAAGTTTTCCCTCTCTAACCCACACACCTTCTGCTGCGGATGCCATGTCATTAGGTGACTGTGTCAGCTGAGCAGTGGTTGAGCTTTAGTCCAAAGTTCAGCTTTGGAAAGAGCAGAGAGCCTCCGTCTGCCCTGAGATCTAAGGTTATGCTCAAGCTCATAATGAGGTCAAAGGTCAGGAACACAACAGGGGGAAAAAGAACATTTCAAAAGTCGAGACAAACATTTTCTAAGAGGAAGTTCCATGAACTGTGTTGCAGCGGTGTTCCTAAGAAGATTACAAAGTTCGTGCATAAAGTTCTTTAGAAGTTCTTAGTAACCACAAGCTACCTGCTAGCTTCAAAACTAGTGATTTACTACAACTACATTATTATAACTTTGTGTCTTAGCTAGTGAAGACGTTAGTAAAGATCTGTGTCACTTTGATTTCTTAAAGCTGACTGTTCAAGCCTTTGTAAATGTAGATATGACTGTTTTATTTAAGGATACAGACAATGAGAAAGAAGAGTATTAATGCAGTTTATACTGAATGTCATATCTGTTGGAAGTTAACTTAACCAACATTATTTGATCAGTCTAATATCATAGATGTACTCTTTTGTAATGAGAGCTCTATCATGTTTTTTTATTTATTAAACAGCACTTTGTCAGGTCGTGTGTTGACCGCATCTGTATTATCTCTTTTCAGTCATACGTTAGCAAGTTTTGGTAAGCTAAGTTAGTTATGCAACACCTGCATGCTGGGTTTAAACATTTAGTGACACAGAAATATTTTTTCCTACAACTAATATGTTTTTTATTTATTAATGCGTATACAGCCACTTAGCAGATGTAGACCATAGATCAGTAGATCAGTATGACTAGGCTAAGTTTGATCTTGTTACCTCATTTCACAAACATGTCGTATTAGTAAGCTAACACTGGCTTTGTGAGTATGCTAACTTGGCTAACAGCATCATACCTGACAGTTACTGAGTTTAGATACTGAATTGATTGTTTAGATTTGAAACAACTTATCTGTATGAATGAACTGAGTGTTTTAACTGAACAAGAGCTGGTGCAACTCCCCTCTTTGGAGAGTATTATCATTAACAACTGATTCTGATGAATCACTTTGAGATGTAAGCTGATAACTGGCATAGTGAACTTTTTTTCATGCTTGAATTAAAGCTCTGTTTAGTGCACAATGCCTTTTCTAGGCTTGGAAGTAACAGAACACACAGTGTATGAAGTCAAGGAGTCTGAGGATGAAGAAACCTTCATCCAAACTCTGTCTGTCAGTTCATTTACACGCATGTGAGCTGCACTGCAGTCTGCAGTAACCTGATGTTTGAAAAATCATGTCAAAAGTCTAGTTTCCCCTATGAGGTTAAAGGTTGAAGAGAAATCTGATTACCACAGCTTCATTTCTGCTGCAGAAACCTGATTTTTTTTAACAACACAGGTTTTTAATTAGGTTTCTACAATGGTGGGTGTGCATGACATAGACCCAGCCTCTGCAGTTTAATATGATGTGCCTGTATCCAAAATAATTCAATCCAAAGTCTGGCTAAAACCCAACTGAAATAAATAATTCAAAATAAGTCAGCTGAACAGTACGCTTTTTGTCAAATTCAGATGCAATCACTCGGGGAGGGAAAAAAAAAAAAACTGTGTGTGTGTGTGTGCCTGTCACTGCGCCGCAAGTCAAAGAGCAGGGAGAAAAAACCCTCCAGAACTATCAAATATGGTCAAAAATATGAGCTGGTAGTTGAGAAATTAATGAGCGCTTATATGTAAACACTCCTTCCTCAACCTGGTTTCCTCCAATAAACGTGTGTGTGTGTGTCCATTTAAATGATGCAGGACTGACAGTTTGTTCCAAACTTAGTGCGAGTGTGTGCGCATGTGTGTCATCTCTGGGCTTGGACGGCCTTCTGGGAAACAAAACTATAACTCATATAACCAACCACGATCAGGCTGTGTGAGAGAGTGTGTGTATGTGTGTGTGTGGATTGAGAGCTCTTCTGCACGTTGCACCAGTGTGCACACGGCGTGAGTGCAGACGTTTTGACTTCCTGTTTACGTGTTAATGGATGGGATTGCCTACACACACGTGAGTAGGACGTTCATGCTGCGATCTGTGACTGCCAGCGATCTGTGACTGAAAAATGAATTTTTAGCAGTCCTTCCATTCGTAGCTTTCTACAAATAGTCCTGTGTGTGCTGTTGTAATGCTTCCTCACACACATTTCAGAGGCAGGCCTTTCGTGAGCCTGCGCTCAAACACACACACACACACACACTTCAAACAGGAAAAACATAACGTATGACTTCATTTAACGGCTCCAGTTGTCCACGCAGCAACTATCTGACACAGGAGTTTCTGTGTCTGTAAGTGTGTCAGAGTGTTGTTTTCCCACCTTGACCATCCACACCACAGCTGACACCCAGATAACACCAGAGACTTCAAAAGGCTTTGAGAGCCACTAGCCAAAACACTACCACTATGGGAAGAGAGGAGGGAGGGAGGGTGGAGGTATATGGACCCCCATCAGCACACATACTGTATAACAACACACACACAGACACACACACACTCAGTGTTGGGAACCCAGATTGTTTTTCCCTCTTCAGAGAGGAGGCGTAAAATCGGAGCAGAGCCTGAAGTCTGAGCGGAGAGGGAAACCCGCTCTGTGAACATTAGAGGCTGCTGATTGTACCGTATTAGAGGAGATTTAAGAGTTTAGGAGCTTGAGTGACAAATTCCTTTCTTTACCAAGAAGCCGCCTCTCTCTGGGACAGCTCTGCCTCTGATGTCAAGCCTTTACAGCCCCATAATAGGAACATAATAGGAAATTTTAGCTGCATTCAATTTATCTGCTTTTCTACGGAGGTTTCACACATCGCTTAACGTGATTTCCCTCCTCGAGCTTTTGCCGCAAAGTACTCCTTTTCTCAAGAGGATTGTCTTTCACGCTGTCACTGACATGTTGCGTGCATGCTGTGCGAGTGTGTGTGTGTGTGTTGCCATGAGTTTAGTCCTGAGTAGGTATAGTTTGAGGGTTTGTCAGACAATCTTGTCTCCGCAAATGACAATATCAGTGCCAGTTGGTGAATGAAAGGGTTTGAAAAAGATGGTGTCTGTGTGTGTGTGTGTGTGTGTGTGTGTGTGTGTGTGTGTGTGTGTGTGTGTGTGTGTGTGTGTGTGTGTGTGTGTGCAGTTGGCATCCACTGGCACACACTCCATCCACTGGCACTCTCATAGTACATTTGAGCTGGGCAGGGCAGGAGTGTGAGGGAAAAACTTAACCTTGTGGCACTTGTGGAAACAGTATAACAGTTGTACCATTCTGAGCTTCTTGTTTTTTTAACTGAACTAAGATCTTTGCTCGCCTTGTTAAAGACTCCATCGCGTTTCCTCAAAGGGTGTTATGTGAAAATCCGCTGCCTAACAAGAGAACACATGATGATGCTCACAAAAACTACGAGCAGTGTCTCACACAGAGAAGCTAACACTGGCATGGCATGTTTAGCATGTACACCATGGTCACTATCTCTGTTTAGTGTGTTAGCATGCTAACATTACAACTAAAAACAAAGTAGAAATTCAAAATTTGACCTGATGACGAGGAACAAACACAGAGAAGTGAGCGGATCGCTGCAGTGATTCATGACTCATCCTCCGAGTTTAAACTTTCATGGAAATCTCTCGTTTACATCTTTGGCAGATGCTGGCATCACTACAGCCACGCAGAAAAACGTGCAATGCGAAAAGGAAGTGGAAGGATGTGCTCATAGGTAAAAGAAAAAAATATGATGGCACAGTGATATACTGTAGCACCACGAAGATCCTACAATATAGTAACACGATAAATCTCTTTAAACAAAACAAACAGAGAAAGAACAAAGAAAAAAGAAAGGCACTGACAAACTCTTTCCAGAACTTTCATTGTGGAGAAAAAGAGTCTGGGAAGACCTCTGTCTCTGTCTTTATTATTTCTCTTCATCCATCAATAAATAAATGAATAAAACATAGCCAAATAGTCTAACAAAAACAAAAACACTCATCTCATACAAAATGGAAGTCTAATTCTCGTACTTCAGCCAGCTTATCTGCATGTAAGCATACATACTGTACAGTGCGCTGCAGTTTTTATGTTCATATGGGGTCTGTTCATGTTGACTATGGCACAAAACTAGCATCAAATACATAGAACATATACATATTCCTCTTTCCTCTTCTGTATGACTGAGCTGTGTTAAATAGTGGAACTTCAGTGATAACAAACTCAATAATAGCTCAGCATCTAACAGAAATATCATGTGTCTATCTGTTGTTCACTGCTTTTTAAGTAACAATGTTTTGCATGCTGCTGCGACCTCATTGTGTCTGATCAACAGTCGTGTCATTAAAGTCAGTGAATTAAATTAAGAGAGTGAAGAGGCCTTCGCTGTTCACTAAATCCTCGCTGAGCCTCTGCAGCTGGGGGGGTGTCAGATGTCCCATTGAACTGAGCAGAGGAGGAGGGGGTGGATCGGGGATGGGTTGGAGGCCAGGACAGTGAAATGAGGGAAAACACTTCCCGCCCTGCAGTCTCCCCCTCGCTGGTGTCATCATGTTCACTGTATTGGGAATTAATTCCTCTGCTCAGCCGCCCACATCTGAAGGATTTGGGTTATAAGCCCTCACTGTCACTTGCAGCTTCAACTAGACCCTTCCCCGCCCGGGAGCTGGAACATAGTGATGGAGCAGCGTATGGTTCCCTCAGCTACACCTGCTCACTGCTCTACAGTCTGCTCTTTATTCCATACAGCCCGAACAAAGCCTGTCTAACAGGGACAGCAGACATGAACTGTATACATCCAGGATTTGTGGGGGCGACAGAGAGTGTGAAAAACAGACTTTTGCAAAAGTAACAGTTGACAAAGACAAGATGGTTTTCAACCGCACAAAAGCTCAAAGGAACACTTTCCCCTCACACAGCAACACGCTGAGCGCCTGCTACAGACGCTACAGTGGAGCCGAGACACCAGGAAGCATAGGTGTGAGATACAGAGGTGTGAAATAAAAACACAAACTTTACAGCCCTGACTTCCTCTAGAGGCTGACGAGAAACAGGGAGTGTGGTGACCCAGAGCAACAACAACAACAACAACAACAACAGGAAACTTTACCTTGAATAATAATAGCACAAAACTCAGTGAATGTTTAGCATAACCATGAACACAATGGTCTGAGAACATGCTCAGAGTCTTGAGCTCCCTGTAGCAGCATTTGTCATGAACCACAGTCAGCAGTTAGTTCAGTCAAAGCATCAAATACAAGTGAATGGCTGCCTCAACAGGGAGCCAACAGAGGCTCCTATCTGTCTGTCATGGAAACTATGGTGACACAAATCAGAGAGCGTCAGAGGCAGATAAGTCCCTAGTATGTGTCGAACTCCAAAATGGATCCTACACTTCCCATAATGCAACTCATTAATAGTCCATTTTTACACTTTGGAAACCTCAACATCCGCACGGGAAAAGATAGGACTGTTTTCACAGGCCTCCTCACAAACTGAAGTTCTTGTGTGAAATGGGTGGACAACCCTTCAAAAGTCATTTAGACATAGATGTCTGTTCCAGCTTTATTCAGACATGGTAGAACATGCACAGAAAGACAAGATGTTTCCATGATGCCAATATTTGGCACCTGGTGATGAGAGGGAGCGGTGACATAACTCTCTGAGCTCTGAGCTGAAGACTGATAATTTGGAGGCAGCAGAGTGTTTTCTTTTGTTTAACAAGTTGCATCAGTGATGGATTTCAATAATAACCTTTGATAAATGACCACAGTGAGTAACGATTGTACGACTGGGACATTTTTCATGTTTGCTGGATATGCAGCGGTTCGCATATAGTGCCACCCTCACGAACCGAACGAAACCGGACTAAACTGACATCGCAATCTCCACGAAAATGTAAAATTGGCTCGCTCACGTGGCTTTGTGGTTTATCAAACTCATCTTAATGTGTTTGCACAACGAAGGTGATCATTGTGTGGTCTTAAAAAAATAAGATGTTCAGCACAGAAATGATACTGCAGCTGGACGTTTAATCTGCCGCATGTCTGAAATTATAAATATACAAACAAATGAAATTAATTTGGTCTGCTTCCCATTTCTACTTTTTATTACTATGAACTATCCTGATGAAATCAACTCCCCAGGTGCTTTGCGAGAGTTAAAGGGGTTAAAGTTCACTGACAATAACGTCACAATAACAGAGCATGCATAACGATGCTAAGTCAGTTTCACAGACTGATTGTGAAATAGCCACGCCTATTATATCTCCAAAACAACACAATATAATCAAGTGTCACAACCCACGGCTGTGAGTGCAATGAATGCACTGACCACACCTTTCAACACAGCCTGCAGACACCAGTCATTACTGTAGACATGTGACTTTATTTCACGCCACCCACCGAATCATTAAAATCTCATCCTGCACTGCTTTTTCAGCCAAAGACAGCGAAAGCAGCAAAAACATCATTTCAGTGTTTTCACTGGAGAGTGAACGGAAAGCTGATTTAATCCAGAAGCAAAGATTTAAGCTGAACAGTTCCAGAGTTATTCTCTGTAGCCAAAGGTGCCTCCAGGTTTCTTCTCAAATTAGCGACACGTGACACTCTCCTCGTCCCCGTTCATTGATTCATCCGACATCGACTAACACAAAACCAGGTTTAATGGCTGAATGAGTGTTGGGCTAAAATAGGACAAGGTCTGTTTAATGAGTGTCCATTCATCTGCGTCATCCACTGTAAATGAATGAACTGGGGGAAAGGACACGTGAATGGCATATTCTGCATTTGCCAGCTTTACAGTAGGCAAAGTAGATTGCTCCAGTTCACTGACAATGGCCTGAAAAACATGAGCATGTCAGCAGAGCGTGAGGACTGCATTCTTTATAAGAGTTCAACTCTACAGGAGAATGGTGGAGTTGGAAAAAAGTTAGTTGTTCTGTTTGAAGGTAGCAAAATCTGCCTGTGGACACCTCGAGATAATTAACACTTTATATCTCCATCATTAATCTGTCAAAAATGGCAGTTATGATTATTGGAATTTGAGGATTATGTGCCAGATTATTTCTGCAATGAGTCAAGAACAGCCGCTTTTCACGCTTCAGTTCAACAAACAAGATAGAACATGCTAATCAGTGAGCTTTAGAGATGCTAATAGATGTTGAGCAAGGTTAGCTTCCCCCCATTTCTAAGACAAGATAACCAACTGGTGTAGCTTCATATTTAGCATGCAGGCAGGCGTCATAAGCATTTATATGTAGTCTGTTAATATATGTCTTGTCTGGAAGCTGTACATGTCTTTTGTGCCTTTTTGTCACAATTTAATGTTGCAATTTAATGTTTAGCTCTTTTGTCTCTCCAATCAGATTTCTAATCAATGTCCTCTCACACACTGCCGTCCAATCCAAATCCCCCTGTGCTCTATATATAAAGTGATCCCCCTGTTCCTGCCTCTGTCAGAGCGCTGGAGGTCCAGCGAGGGTGAGCGGAGTTTGATTTCAGACCCAATTAGTCTGGAGGTATTTGGGTGGTGGTGATTCTGGTGGGGGTGGACGGACTGTTGGAGGGTGGGATTGGGTTAAATTAGATTTGCTTTTCCTGTCCGAGACAACAGGTCCACTGTGACTCACATCTCTGGGAAGAAGACAAACCTGATGTGAATCTGCATAAACGTCTGTCCCACACAGACACACAGGAAACAGGTTTATTTGGATTTTACCGGCTTTAAAATGTTTATCAGACTAAAACTCAACTATTTTAGGCCAAACAAAATAGCATTCACACACTTGCTCAATAATGAAACAATCTGTTATTTAATGTTCTTACCAGTGACACAAAATAGTCTCTGTACTGTTAAGACACCAAACCCCAAATAAAGACTTCTCTAAACTTGTTTTAGAGCTTGAAGGAACATTTTGGTGTTCCCACTTATTTGCTTTCTTGATGAGTTAGATGAGAAGACTGATAATACTGAACAGAGCCAGGCTATATACACAGACCACAGTGTAAACATGTTGATTTCATTGTCTGCATCCATAGTTAGCGTAATATTTGGATTATATAGATCTACACTTTAAACACAATCCATGGCCATTTCAAATTTAAATTTCTTTCCTTTCTCAAGGGGTAATGGGTGTTTTGCGTTTTGTCCTTTTGTGTTTGTGTGTATGTGTGTGTGTGAGAGCTGCAGAACCCGTCTATGTTCCCACATCTCTGCCTGTCCTCCATATCAAAGGGCCAGAAGTCGTCACCTCCATCTGAAGCAGCTAACACCTCAGATACTTGACTCTGCAACGGCAGGTCATAAAACACACACACACACACACACACACACACACACACACACACACACACAGTCACAGTGACCTGCAGACACACACAGTAATGTTGTTTTTCCACTGGCACAGCGTTGCACTGTATAGCTGTGGTTTGGAGAAGCATGCCAGGTTATTTCATTTCTATTTCCTGACAGCAGGGAGTCAATCTGCTGACCTGAGATATTATACAGGTCATCAAGCCAAAGGTATCACTACCGGAATCAAACTCCAGGTCTCTGCTGTGGAGGTTAAGAACTTGAACAGTGTGCCACTCGAGCTCAGAAAAGCATATCATCAGTACAGCTATATTGAATAACAACATAAGCAAAGGTCTGGCTTTCTCCGAGAGTCAAAATATGCAGAACAACCACACTAAAGCTCAGTAATGGACATTTTGCTCTCCAGGAAGTCAGTACAAGAACCCCCCTGCTGTTTGTTAAAGGGTGGCAACCCTGCATTAACACACTGACACACAGTCACACACTTAGAAATGTTGAGACAGCAGTAAGTGCGGTCATACAATCATGATGACTTCATTAAATGCCAGAGCTCCCCAACTAGCAGCTCCGCGTCCTGTGTTTAATTTTAGAAACATCACTTAAAGTTTGAGCTTTTAGAAAGATGACATATTTTTCCAATTGAAGGTTTTGTTGTTTCTTCTTTACAGTCAGTGGGATGTGATTTGTTTTGGGGTTTTTCTGTTGTTTTTCATTTAGATGAGGAATTTAACTTTCCTGGCCAAGTCTCTCGTTCATTTGATACGAGATTACCAATTTACCGCCTCATTCTTTCTCCATGCGCTGAGCGCTACATTCCTGCTGCGCGTACGACACGTGTTGAAATAAAACAGGAATTCAGAGAGCAATTTCCATGAAGATCTCTGGAGGTTGAAGCAGGTTTCTGAGTGCCTCGGCTCCAGAGTGAAATCCCACAAAAGAATCAACATTTACGGTAATTAACACACTCACACACACACACACACACACACACGTAAAAACTGTGTTCCAAATGAGCAGTGAATATGGAAGGACAAAGACGGATACCCCACACACAAGGATACCCACTCTGTAATTATGCCTATTGTGTTCTCTTCCTGTTGGAGAGAAAAGCTCTCCATCTTAGTCATGCTGTTGAGCTCCTATCTGATTTTTAGCTCACAGCTTATCTGACCCTGTCTGGCCTTATGTACATAAACACATATAGAACACACACACACACATAAACACACATTGCTTTTGGATGAAATCCTGGTATCAAAAGACTTTCAGGAATTTGTAAAGCGTTTCCTGAGCCTTCAGATCAGGAAACAGACTCTGCCTTTAAAGGAAAAGTTTGGATTTTTTCCCCAGCTGTGTGCGGATGCTAAGCAAAATAAAATGGCAGTCACTAAAAATAAGAGCTTCTTATTGAGCCCTCCTGCCTATGACTCTGCCCTCTCATCCATGAAAGTTGGCATGGAGGGGCCCTGAAGGCTTTGATGAGATGTTTTGCAGCCTCGTGTTATGTTTGTGATACCATCGGCGGCGACAGACACAATGAGTGTGGCTCCTGGAGGAAAGCTGGGAAAATACAGGAAGTGAGTGTTGCGAGGACAGGAAGTCACACTGTTTGTGAGGAGGGCACTTGAGAACCGGCAGCTGTCAGTCCTCTGATAGTGTGTGTGTGTGTGTGTGTGTGTGTATGAAAGAGACAATTAAGAGGGCGCTTCCACAAGGATAAGACTGTCATTAGTGTGTGTTTACTTGGGATATTTGGTAAAGCCTGCCATCATACACTTCTTCAGAAAGCAGACCTCAAATGTTCCCAAAACAATGACACATAACCATACACACACCTACACACACACAAACACACTTTTCTCATGCGTCCCAACTGCCAAACTAGAATTAGCGCCCTTCATTCCTGGAATGCTCCCCAACCCTTAGCAAGAAATGATGTCATCAACCCTTTTTATCATCAGCATGTGTTTGTGGTGTTTTTCATGTTTGCGTGTCTGTTTATACAACAGTGTGTGTGTGTATATTTCACTAAATATGCATTATAATTGCTGTCATACTGCTTTGGGTCTATATGCGTTTGACTGAGTGTATGTGTATACTAGTCTCTCTGGAAGAGCAGATTTCTGTATAATTATGAGTGTGTGTGTGTGTGTGTGTGTTTCCCCGTCTCTGCAGTGAGTGTGTACCTGTACTGAGCAAAGGTGCAGGTACAGAGATGAAGTCAGAGGCTGAATCTCGGACTTCCTGGTCTTCATCCTGCAGCAGCGTAAACAGACTCTTCCACAGAGAAACTGTAGTGGACAGACCTGAAACACACACACAGACACACACAGACACACACAGACACACACAGACATACAGTCACTTTTGAGGTCATTATATAACTAACTCTAACTTCACCCCAAAAACAAAACTAGTTCCACACAGATTCGAACTTGAGGTTTACATTTCTGATCAAAATGTTTTTTTGTTCTTTAATGAGTTTCAGAGAATGAAGATTTCAGGAGATTTGAATTTTTTGCAGCACAATTCGACTTTTTCTTTTCTTCGTTTGACATCATAGTATTTTTCCACACTGCCTGGGAGGTCAGTGTTTCCTCCAGTGGTTCCATGACTGAGACTCACCCAGTGGCAGATGTGGGCTGCTCAGCACAGTGGCTGTACAGTTGACCAACACCTTGGCGGCTGTCAGCTTCACTTCCACTGGCTGCTCCTCGCTGCAGCATGAGCACACCAGCGCCACCCACCGGGCTAAACAAGCCACTGTACTTGCGCCCTGCGAGAAACAGATAGATCAGAAAAATAAGCATTTTTAGTCAGTTCCTTCTGATGTTGCTTCAGTCACACATAATGATCTGGAGTGTGGTCTTCAAGCTTGTCCATGAATTTATTCAGATTCCTTTGTGGAAGAATAAATTAGTTCTGTTGGTTCTGTCTATTTTGGTCGTATGATCTTTTCTTGGTGAGAAAAGATCTTAGAAAAGTTTGTATTTGCACAGATTCTGTGAACTCTAGTTGAGAGATGAACACCATTCCTCCAAAAGATATTCACTCATTATGATGATAGTGGTGTTGAACACTTGTGATGTCAATACAAAACCTCCCATAGGCATTCAACTGGGCTGAGATCTGGTGACTGTAAAGGCCATGACATGATTTTCCATTGACAATTCACTAATTCATCTAAAACATCCAAACAGATGTTTGATTCTTGGTGCATTTTATTTCCACTTGCAAGCAAGAAATTTGGCTTACATGACCACTGACTACAATACATGACCAATGCCAACAGTGTCCAGGTCATCTTTCTTTGAGAAGGGTTAAGTCTTGGGGAACTGGATGTGGTTCTAGATCTGTGGATACAGTTCAGTTCTGGATTTAACCCTTCTTGAAGAAAGATAACTACCTCTTTTGTTGTAATACCCATTTCCAGTGAAAGGGTGACAAGTTGCCCTGTAGTAAGGTGAATGAGCAATAAGCTCAGCTACCAGGCACAGCTGCAAAACAGCATTGGGCTGATGGGTGGCACAAACAACTGACATCATCTTCAGAACTGTAATTTTAACCAAACACACTTTTCTATGTAAGGTGAGAGATTAGTAGAACAGAGTCAGTCTTTACCTGAGGGTTGGAGTTCACCGTTTGAACTACCAGTTGAGAGACCAGGGTCAGGGCAGCACAGTGGAGCTCCACACTGAAACACAAAATCAAACCCTTGACACCAACATCCAAGCTTGGTCTGTCCAGAAAGAGGGGCCCTTACTCTGTCACACTTTGAGGTATTAGGAGGTGTTTTAGGGAACCAGACTGCAGGTCTAAAGACAGAGGGGGTTCTACAGCTTGAAAAGCCATTTGGGGTCAATCCAGGGTTATATAATCATGAACAACAGTGAGTTAAGCGTTTCCATCGTAGTAGATGAACTCCAATACAATGGATGTGTGTAAAGTTTCGGTTGGGGTTCTTAGAAGGCCAGTAAGTGAGTAAATACTTTTTTTTTAGCTGTTTGGTTGAACCAACCCTTTAATTCGACGTATCAGTGCTGTGACTGGGTCTGAAAATGATAACATGCTGCTCCGATCTTTTCCCTGGAAACCATTACACACACACATATCCTCCAGCATCGCCAACTACACACACACACACACACACATCACTCAACTGTATTGACTTACAATCCACAAAAGAAGTGTGCTGGTACTCACCACTACATTATGGATCACAATAGCCCAAGTGCCATTCAATCACATGGCAGACAAGGGCAGCCAGCAACCCAATCTCATCCCTCCCCAGCTCTAATCATAACCCTGGGGCCGCTCCAAGAGGAAAGTGGATCCCCGGTTCCAGAGATTGTGGCCAGGAAAAGGCTTTACAGGACTAAAAGCCTTTGTAATCCAATCCTTATTCAAGCCTGTATTCTCTTGTCGGGGTGAGAAAAGTACAGCAGTGGCTTGTCAAGGAAGGTGTGTGGGTCTGTCAATGCATGTCAAAGGGCTTACAGTATACGCACACACACAAATACTGGAATAGTAAGAGCGGGACCTGTGACTCATGAGTCTCTCGTAAACTCTGACAAAAATAATGGTTTGAGTCGGACAGGTGTGACGAATCTAACGGAGGAATAATGTTCTGATGCCTTTGAGAGCACAGATATCAGCTTTCATCCACGTTTACGTTTCTACTTTCTTTATTTGTACAAACTGCCTGTCTCTGTGGCTGGTGGACAAAACTAAATATCACCATGATACATGACCATCCACACAAACGCCCACACAGAAAAAGAGCCTGTTAACTCCAGGTGTGCCCAGGTGCAGGGTTAAGGTGCAGCCAGTGGACCAGAGCGTTTCTCCTTGTCAAGCCTTCTGACAGCCAGCCTGCCACAGCAGCGTGAGGGATCTTTCACAAGAGAAGGGAGCCAGAAAAAACAGGGGAATGGAGGAGGAGGAGGAGTGTGTGGTTGCATCTTGACCTGTAGCATGTCCATGTCTCTTCCATCCATCACAGTTAAAAGCTAGTCTGGGATTGCTTAGGGACTGTTTTGACAGCAGGTTTTCAGGAGGGAGAAAGTATTTTGGAGTTGCCTCCCTTTTTCCTGCATTTACCTTGAAATGAATTACAGGTATTGGCCTGTTGTACTCTATGGTACACAGAGAAGAGGTGCCTATGTACAAGCTATTTAGTCTAACATGGTTTAGAAGATCCAGAAAACAGAATCCAGATGTTTGCTGAACACAAACACATGCATGAACATCATCAAAATGATCTTAAATATGAAAAACATTGTGTTTCCAGTGCAGTCATAGTTTGTTCAAGAGGTTTTAGCCATTTTACTGGCAGAGCTGGAGATGGGAAAATCTTTCTATCACCATTGGTTTTCTGACCTTTCCTCTAGCGCCACCATAAGGTTAATATTTTGGTATTTTAGTGAAATGTCTTGGATGTCATTTCACATGGATCTCATTAAGCCTGGTGAAAATGTCCATAGTGCACAAATGAGGATGAATAACTTCTTAATTTAGCCCCATCAGGTTAAAGTTTATAATTTGTCTTAAACTAACAATACTTCAGTCACCCCGACCTGCCCTGTATTTACTGCTAATTAGCAAATGTTAACATGCTAACATGCTAAATTAAGATGCTAACCATGGTAATCATTATACCTGCGAAACATTACCATTGTCTATATTAGCATGTTAGCATGCCGATGTTAGCATTTAGCTCAAAGCATTGCCCTTTAGAGGTGCTAGCATGGCTGTGGTGTGTTTAGTGTTTAAAAGTGATGACAATATGTTGGTGGACTGGCAGTTAAGGTGTTAATCATGAACTGCAATGCTGCAGTTCATGTTCAGCCAGGGACTTTCGTATGTCAAACCATTTCTTGGTCCCCCCATTTCTAACAAAGGCATATAAACCCCCACCCCCTCCACCCACAAAAAGCTTTATCAGAGTTGGGGAAGAAATAAGTGTATACTTCCTCTGACTCCTTTTTGAACATGTAAGATTTAATTTGTGCTGTTTAAGAGAACTTAAGAGATTCATTTTCCTTAGTTTGAAAACAAACAAAATCTGGCTGTATTATTTACAGAATTTTTGGGTTTTCCGATATCAAACCTTTTAAGTCATGTTGTCTGAAATGTCAGTTTGAAATGAAGGGTCCTTGACTAACAGATATAATAGAATATTGCAATAACTTGCTCCTTTGGCCTCAACAGAGGAAAAGGGTATCACATGAACACGACTTTAGGATGATGTTAAAGATTATTTGTACTTGTCCATATGTGTTTGTGTCTTCTCTGACCTGTGAGCAGAGTTCTGAGCCAGAGTAAGAAGGTGCAGCAGGACCTCCTCGTGGGACAGAATCTTTACACCATCCCTCCAGTGGAGCTCATTGCTGGAACTCAACACACACAACACTGTGAGGACCTGAGAGGAGGAAGGAGAGACAAAGAGATTGTCAAAGGAGTAGGAAATCAGACATTAATGTACACACACACACACACACACACACACACACACACACATACACAAACACACACACACACACAGGGCTACTGGTGAGGGAAGTTGCTCAGGGCCATCCATCAACACAGCTTTGGTGTCCTCTGCAGTGTGTCTGGCAAGTTGCCCCGAGGGTATTTTTACCACACCGGTCAGATCCTCCCTATGCACACCCTAACCACGGGTACACAGCTGCCTCACTCTCTCTTTCACACACAAATACATGTATGTATATGAATGCACAAACACATGCGTGCACACAAAGATGGGCAGAGAGGGAGGCACATTAAAGCTTTCAGCTACATCTCCCTCTTTCATTCAGGCAGTAATATGTTCCTCGTATTTTGTTTACCCTCAGCATCCATTCAGCTTAACCTCCTAAACTTGATTTTCTGCTTCTTTCACCCCTCGCTGCTTCACCCCTCCTCTTCATCCTTTCAATGCTGTTTTCTTTGCCCGGTCACTCCTCCAGAGAGGGAGGCAGCTGACCGAGTCAGAGGAGGAAAAGACTAGTTTTCCACCGCGTGAGACCCCCGTTAAAAACACATCCAGCCGAGAACACATGTTGACATTCCTCCTGCATATCTCGATGATTATTATTTCTTTCACGGCCCCAACCTGTTATTAGAGCTTTAAAATAAAGCTTGCTTTATAGGATCTGTGTGGGTGGAGAGCAGGAGCGGGTGCATACAGTCTCTGTGTGTAAACATGTGTGTGTGTGTGTGTGTGTGTGTGTGCATGTGGGGAGGAAAAAAAAAAGGTAGCAAAGTAGACCTCCTAGCTGCTGGTCTGTTGTTCTGACTCTGAATGGTGCAATACGTCAGTCAATCAAAAATTACACAAATAAGAGGGCCTCTCATGAGGCCTGCCACAGGAAAAGACCAAAAGTTACACAGTTCAGTTACCAGCCTCAGAAATCAACAACACCTCAGACCAGAACCCACTTTAACGCTTCAAGTTAAAGTAACAGACACATCTCAACATCAACTGTATGGAGGAGACAACTTGAATCAGACCTTCATGGTCGAATTGCTACAAAGAAACCACTACTGAGAGAGACCAACAAGAAGAAGAGAACTGCTGGGGCCAAGAAACACAAGAGATGGACATTAGACCAGTGGAAATCTGTACTTTGGTCTGAGGAGTCCAAATTTGAGATTTTGGTTCTAACTGCTGCCAGTTGTGATGGTTTGGGATGAGCTGGACCGCAGAGTGAAAGACCAAGCCAACAAGTGCTCAGCACAAAATGGGAACTCCTTTAAGGCTGTTGGAAAAATCATTCCAGGTGTCTAACTCATTACGCTGGTCGATGTCACGAGTGTGCAAAGCTGTCATCAAATCAGAAGGTGGCTACTTTGAAGAATCTAAAATATAAAAACGACTGAAAAGGGCAATGGAAAGGTCGTTTCTCTTTACTTAGCTGAGTGGCTCTTGCCATAATGTGGATTACTACAGTCGAATAGGCCCATTTACTGTATGCCAACACTACCTCTGAACAACAAGCAAGTAATTCTACTCATTAACTTCAGAGAAGGCACACCTGTTAATTGAAAGCCATTCCAGGCATTGACCTCATGAAGCTGACTGAGAGACTGCCAAGAGTGTGCGAAGCTGCCATCAAAGTGGTGGCTACTTTGAAGAATCTAAAGTTATATTGCACTTCTTTTGTTCACCACATAATTCCATGTGTTACTCCAGAGTTTTGACGTCTTCCATGTTAACCATGTTAGAAAGTAAAGAAAGACAATAAAGAAACCACTGAGAGAGAAATGTCCAACTTTTGAGTGGTACTATATTTATATGTAAACAATTCAACAACAACTAAATGGACAGGATTCATGAGATGCTCATATTCAACACTGTGGTTCAACATGGACTCCATGGAAGAGGACCTACTCTGTCTGTAGATATACAGGCTCATTCTGAGTTAACAAAAACTCAACTATTCTCTGGTGATTATACACTAATGAAAAAATAGCTATGGATATTATATTCCATTTATGTCACATTCTGTAAATAGAGCCTCCTAAATCATACATACTAGACCTTAAAGAGAATTGTAAAAACACACTCATCATTATGATAATCAGTGGATCCATAAGTCTGTAAAAATATAAAAGGGGACAAACCCACAGAGTTTTAGATTAGTCTTTTTTTTAAATAAACTTTTTGGTTTTCAGGCCCACAAACTGCTCCAACAACATTATTTCCAGCTGTAGCAGGCGGCCTGTGATAAACCATTCAAACAGGAGAGAGACAAAGCTAGTGCTAGCAGCAAGCTGGTGGACATAGTCGGGCACTTCACATTAAAAGAGGCAGAACAGAACCAGGAGAGTGAATATTGGACTTATTCACGATGCGACCAGAAACACACATCTAAACATATGTCAGCTGTTCTCAAACATCTTATCTGTAACAACTTTATAATATGATATCATGTCAGTGTTGTGCTTTCAGTTTGTTTTTAGCTGCCCCCAGGGGTAATAAATGCAGCCTTAAGCATACAGCAGAAACACTGGACAAGACAGCCTATTGTTAGAATTCTTGGCAACAAAATATCATGTATACACGCAGCTAATGTCCATATTTCATACTGCTGGAGACATTCATTTGGAAACGCTGAAAAGCACCAATAAGTAGTGCCAAGCAACCACAGCAGCACATTACACTTGTCAGGGAGGTTGTGGTGGACATATAGTGCATTTGTCCATTGGCTCCTCTCAACTCCAATAAGAGGGAATCAATCATTGGGTTGGTAATGCCAAGCCACTGTCATTATTCATTTAGTCATTGCATTTCTCTCTCTTTATTGCATGACTGCAAACATACACAGTTTAAATCCCTGCTATTGCCTGTGTGTTTTTACTATTCATCCACCCGTCTGTCTGCCAGGTATTCGATTACGAGCTCTAAACCAGCTGGTCTGACCATCACTGCTGCCTCTGACTTTTACAACCTGCTTTAATGAGCTGCCGTCTTGCAACACACTCCACTGCCCACATACTCAAATATACAGAGTCACAGGAAAACATGCCAACTCAGGCGTAGACGCGTAAAGACTTCCATAGCTGTAACATGCAAATAAACAGTGACGCCCACCCTGCACGAACAGACGTGCACACATGAAAATGTTAATACATATAAACGTTACAGTGTATGCAGCTTGGAGCTGTCGAGCCCTTATACTTTAGTGTTTTTAGCCTTGGCGGCCTTTAGGTGTTGCTGCTTTTCACTGGTATTTTCTGGCATCTTGTGCCAGAGGAGATCCAGTGCCAAGCCATGAGCGAATTTGACCTAAGAGAGCAAGACTGCCAGATGAAATGTCACTACATGACTTTTATTTAAATGTCAAAAAAAGCTAAATGAATCCAAACCCCATACTGGATATCATGTGTGTAAAGAAAAAAAAAAGGGAAAAAAAATCTTTTTCAAAGAAAGATCTGAAGAAATCATCTGCTCCTCGAGTTATGTCTCTGTAGACTTGTACAGAAGTGGCTCTCACAGTATCGTCACGCAAGCTTTTCCTCTCTCCTTTGGCATACACTTGATACTTGTGAATTCAATCATGGAAGACAATATAAGATCTGACTCATAAAACCAAATGATGACTATCTGCATAAAAACAAAGATTCAGCAGAACACTACTTCTGCAAATCAGCGTATTTGTCAAGATGTATGTTCCCTTTGTTAAGCTTCGTTTTCATGGACTGTCTGCAGCACTAAAGTGCACATTTATTTGCCACCAGGTAGTAGTCAGGCGCATCCCAGGTCTGAACCAAGCCAAGAGTTAACTTAATACAGTTATTATTATAATATTCAAAACGTGTTGCATCCCATGATTCATGGTGATATACTGCCTCACATCAGGCCAGTTAGTGGTGGTAAAAAAATGGCTTTAGGATCAACAATAAGTTGGAATTTATTCATTAAATAATTGTAGTGTAATACGTGTAAATAATTATAATTTATACATGGTTTCTGTAAGTTAAGCAGCTAAACGGGGTTGAAGCTGGAACAAGAACAATGCTCTTTCTACATGGATCAGGACTTTTCCACTGGCAAAATTGCCAACTATCAGAAGTTGATTTATTCTACCGGTGTCTGAAATCAAAGACCCATAAACTGCATATTTGCCACGAATGGAAAGCTTGACAGGCAGGTGGATGAATAGCAATGGTGATTAAGGGTGCAAAGTTTAGCCAACAGTCAACTATGACCGAACCCACAAACGGCTATCATTTAATATCAGAAATCTACCTTGATGAAACTGACAAGAACACTGTATATCTGTCAGAATGAACATTTAATATCATATCCTTTGATCAAAACTGAGGAATGCGTTGCCTCATTGGACTAATCTAAAGCATGTTATTCTCAATAGATTGTAGAATTTAATTACTTTATTCACTGTATTATTCCATCACCACTTGCAGTACCAGTGCATTTGGATGATTGATCCCAATGATCTGTTTTTTTACTGTACGTGGAAATAAGATCAAAACAACAAAGTACCTCTGTGTATTTGTATGAGTGACAGGACGTCCTCATCAGGCAAGAGTGTCCCTGTTTGTCTGTGCGTTATCAGAAACACAGTACACAAATACTTCACATGTGAGTATTGAAACATTTTCTAATTTTATCTTCATTTGAATAGGAATTGCTTTGCTGGCATCTCTGCTAGTGGAAACGGAAATTTAGAGTTAAGTTCACAAACCCAAGAAACCCTATAAACAGCCATCTGGTGCTGAATGTGAGTTTTTACCTATTCTTTGTTGTCATGGACTGAATATTGTCTAAATCTTTAAGAATGTGAAGAGTCACACTTGAGGGTAATTCAGGCTACCATCTGTGTTGTTTCCTCTGAGTCCTCTAATGCAGCAGATTCCTTTAAAACATATGTTTGAAATAAGGGCTGTAGATAACAGCATAGTTTTCTTCAGAATTTGGAAGCATCATCACCGGGCAGAGGAGCAGACCAACACGATGTCCTTGGCCTCGTGCTGTTCCTGCTCCTCTCCCAGAATGCTTCACTGGAGTCCAAGGCGAGCTATGGCAACCGTCCCGTTGGGTTGGCGCGTCCTTGATGCAGTGGAGGCTCCACTTAACAGGGCTGACACTTTAAACATTAACGGCTGGCCTGGCTAAGAATGCGCGACCAAACACGCACGCAGATACACGCAAAACAACAAAAAAAAACACAACGCACATAAAACACACACACGTCTGCAGCAGTGTGGAAACACACATACAAGCCAGTAAGTCCCAGCAGTGCTGAGTCATGTTAGCTCTGGAGGAGTGTCAGCTCCTCAGCAGCAGAGCAGTTGAGAGCAGATCTGCTCCTGCCTGCCTGTCCTCTCTTTATGAACACAGTGAAATAAGACCTTGTGTCCCCAAACAGGAAATAGGCTGCATATTCTCCTCCAAAGGTTTTTTAAGAGAGGAAGCCTACCAAACCTCTCTAGAGTGTGTGTAAGTGAGTCAGCTCACTGCCAGTGTGCTTGGCGTGTCCCCCTGCGGCCGATTAGCCTCTCACGCAAGCCTCTGCGAGATGGATTTGGACATTTAATCAATTTGTAGCGAGCGTCCCCGTGGCTGAGTAAAAACTGTGATGAATAGGAAAAACATATTTTTTGGAAAGAGTTCATCATTGTGTGATGACAGGACTTGCGGCCTCACACACAGGCATGAGCAAGGCACTGTACACACACACACATCCATTAAAAAAAACAAAAAAAAAACAGACACAAACTGTATACAGCCTCTCAAACAAACACACAACAAACAAACGCGCCTCCTATAATGCTTTTATGTGTGTGCGTGTGTGTGTGTGTATGTGTGTGGTCTCACCTTGGCCAGACACTGGGGGTGTGTCTCGTGAAGAGCCAGGCTGGTCAGGTTCGACAGGGTGGTCCCGTCCAGCCACTGAGGTCTCATCATCTTTTCCTCTTCCTCTTCCTGCAGCCTCTTCAGGACCCCCTCCAGTGCCAGCTCTCTCACCTCGTACTGTGGGCACCGCAGCAGACACTGCAGGAGCTGGCTTGCGGGCTGAGCCCCATGCCAGAGCTCGGGGAGCTCCATGCTGGCGCCGAGAGCCACCCGGGCCAGGCTGAGCAGGTATTGGGTGCTGCCGGGCCCCAGGGGGACAGGAGGAGTGTTGGGGGTGATGAGATCTGACGCCATCAGGATGGAAAGAGCTTCCTGACGGAGATCACCGACTTCTGAATCTGATGAACACATGAATTTTCATGTTAGCTAAGCACATAGGACACACTGTCAGGGTGTTTATTTACGCGATATTTGATCATTGAAACTGGGTGGTACTAGTTTGGAACGGTAACACAAACTCTGGCAGTTTAATATTCAAAGATTTAAACCTTTAATTGTTTGCCTAGTGCCTAGTTTTTAAAACAAAATCTGAAACAAACTCAAGAGTTCCTGTGTCTGGATCAAGAATTGTTCATTAACATCAGCCATGCTGTCATAACATTCATGCATGTCTTTTAGATCCTTGGTTTATGTTAGTCAAAGTCAGGATTGCAGTCTTACTAGTTCAAACGTGTAACGTTTCCCTAACCCTTCCAACATGGCTCATATCTGAACAGAATGGCGTCATGTTATGGCTACAGCAGAACAAGGTTGTACAGAGATAATGCGCCGCTTGGCCTACCTTCTAACAAAACTGTACAAAACATCTATCATTTCATTAGCTTAACATTTAAAACACTATAATAAACCAAGACATGCTGTGAAGGAGCCAGTGTTCATTCATTACGTTGTCCAGGAGCAGTCACATCAGATCGGTCGGTCTATTGAAGTGTGTTTTTTCATTTCTAATTTTTCTTTTCTTTCCTTCATTTTCTAAGAACTTAGGCCACAGTAGAGAGATGACAGGAAATGAGTGGAGAGAGAGACATGGAGAATGACTAATGAAGGTTCTTGGTTGGATGTGAACCGGTGCCGTTCATGGTTAAGCGCCAAACACCGCCTGAACACTCCACAGTGCTTCTGTCACTTTTGAATGAAGACATTATGGAACATTTACTGTATGTAACAGAGAGCTATGTTTGAAGGCCAAAAAGTCATTACTATAACAGATAGATGATGCCAACAATTACACACTGCATGTCTGAAAAGGGCTTTAACTTTTAGAAAAGCTTGAAGTTGAATCTTTGGCGTTTCAATGCAGGATTAATAAAGTTCATCTTGATTTTATTATGCCTTGCCATGTACATTTAAAATTGGGGCAGTTAAGTTTATTGAAATATTCCCAGTGGCTTTGAGTCCTCGGATGTATCCAGTCTAACGTCTCTACAAACTAAACAAACAAACACACACACGGCCCTTTGTGAAGCAAACAGATGCAGACAACAGGCCAGACTGAAGAAGCCAGTGTCTGTTCCGTTCTATTTTCACTTTTATAGGAAAGGCTGCGTCAGTGTCTGTTTGGAAATGCCCATGGCCGTGCCAACGCAGCCACCTGTGAACATACACCCATGGGGAGTGATGGACACGCAAATAAACACACGCATGTGCGCGCACACACATGCACTTCCCCTGAAATATAAGTATAATCCAGAGGCGAGGCAACCATGCCATGTAACCCAATGCCATTCTAAAGCTGTGCTCCTCCCTACAGTATTGCTCCAAGACTCCACACAGACCCTGCTTTGACAGCCAACTCAATTAGTTTAACACACACACACACACATGCACACACACACACACGCACACACACACACACACACACACACACACACACACACGAAAGGCTTATGAAACCCAGTGCAACTCAATCTGGCCCCGCAGCGCCACTCAAAACGTGGCCTGACAAAAGAGCGGGAAATGCCGCATTCCTCCAGAGATGGGCCAGGTTACCGTGGAGACGGGCCAGGTTACTATGGAACCTGATCCTCAAAGGAGGGTCCGGGGCCAAATAAGCATACCCTAATGGTTATAATGGGGGGCAGGGGCATAGTAATGACACCAATGATGAAGGGATGAGAGAAAGGAGGATGAATGAAGGAGAATGTGAGCGTGTCAAAGAGAAAACGGATGTCTGTCATGGTGTGTGTGTATGTTTGTGCATGTGTACATTCAACTGTAATGCTACGGTCCTGGTTCATGCCCAGCACTTACACAAAGATACACACAATCACTACACAACCCAACAAACACTAAAGGGAAACAAATCAAGAGGCGAGGAGGCCCAAAAAATACGTTGTAATGAGCATGCATTTGGAGTGAGTTGAAAGAGAGAGAAAGAAAAGAAAGCAGGAAAGAAAGAAAACAAAAAGTGGAAAAAAAAGAGAAGAAAAGGAGCAAATGAGGGAGGAAATAAGAGAGTAAGAAAAAGAAAGGAAAAACATCATTAGTCAGGATGCAAAGCTGTTTTTTATGACAGCCTTTTATTAAAATCGAGCGTGCAGAGGAGGGGTGGTGGGTCAGGCATTCCCTCAGCAAATGAAAGGCCCTCCTGTGAGGGCCATTTCAATGTGATTTTTCATGTCTGATCATAAACAGCCATTGTTCACCCACAGCTGTGTTTATTTAAATCTGTGTCTACAACACTTGTGTCTCTTTCTGCTGCTCGTGTGCAAACCTGCAGCTGGAATGCGGCCAGACTCAAGTCGTGATTTCTAGGTGATATTTCAGGATACTCTGGGATGGCTCAGTGGATTACAATGTAGGTGAAGCTTTGAGATCGTTCAGAGTGCTGTGTTAATAATTGTTGGTGTACTGGTCTGAAAGCTGTTTGAGAGGTTCACAGACAGCAAATCTTACACCAAAAATCAAAAAACAGTTGCCATGGTGTGTCTCATGGGTGGCCGCCTGCTCTAGCAGCTCGGAACACTTCTGTGTTTTTTTTTTTTTGACACCAATCTCCATCCAATTTATGTGCCAACATGGACTTAGAACTATCAAGATCATTATTATTATTCATTTTTTTGACTTCCTTATGATATATCGGGCGACCCATTTGGCTCTCATTTGTAGAGAGCGGAGCATCACAGAGATGAGGCTGAATGAACCCACTTTGGACTCGCTGGTAACTCTGGACGGCTTTCAACTTGTGAGAGCGGACAAAACCAATGTCTTGTCCACACTGTGTACATGAGCTGCTGTAACAAGTGAATTTCTCCAGTGTGGGATCAATAAAGTCTATCTTATCCTAATTGCCAAATTAATTTTGTGTTAATTGACCAATCAATCTATAACCAAATATCTGGTTTAACACTAAATATTTTTAACATCAGCATGTTTGTGTGCCTAAGTACAGCCTAACAGAGCGGTATAGTCTTGCTTTGACCTGAAAGTGGCTGGAAGAGATTATTATGAATACTGGCAGAAAATATTGCACGCTGGTCAAAACTCAAAAGAAATAATCTGATTACTATAAGTAAACCGATTTATGATTGAGCAGCGGATAATTCGATCAAAGCAGTTTGGTTTGCACTAACCTGATTTCCCGAATAATCAGAGTTTACATTTTATGGTTGATAATGGTCACATTCATGTCTGGAGGGATGTGTGGCAGTGTACAGGAAACGTTTTTTTAAGTTCAAAGTGAGAGAACGGGGAAAGTGATACGTGTGACCCGGTGTAATTGCTGGCCACGCCGCTTCTCCTGAGTACAAACACAAGTAAGCACAAGTAAGTTCACTCTACAACCGTCCTGGAATCAAAACATGGAAAGAAGTCAGACTCGGGGTCAGTGGTTATGCTGATTTCCACCGTGCAGTTGTCATGTTTTAGTCAAGAAACTTGAGACTTGAAAAAAAATCAGCCATAACTCGATGTTATTAGCGTAGACGCCCCAAAATGAAATTACAACAGAACTGCAGAACTTTGGAAGTTTATGAAGATAATCCAACAAAAACATGTGGAACAATAAAACACTCACATCGTGTGTGGATCATATGTTTAGGGGAGATTTGAGCCTAAGCTGTGTAAAGGTTTATATGTGAGCAGGAGAAAGGAACACGTGTGATGGTCTGTTTTACAGCACAGGTCAAATATTTAAACTAAATGTAACCACGACATCTGGCTTAAATAAACCTGCTCCGACCTTTACAGTTGGCGGTTTAGGGCGAAATGGCAAATGAACCGCGTTTGGACGGCAGGCTGGAGGAGGGTCTGCGCGCCGGTCCAGAGAACACTTTGTAATCCAAACTAAAGTGTCCACTCCAATAACACCCGCATCTTAACACCACGCTTTTAAAGAAGTGTCACCGAAACAGACAGAGTGACAGAGCGTGTGTGATGTTTGGGCGTGTTACGCAATGCTGGAGCGCAGACAATGACGGTAAGTGTGTTTGTTGAGTAAATGGAGAGTTTGCTTTGCGCTGATTTACCACAGAAATTAAAACAAAGTGAGCTGGATGTGTACTCGGGTGTAGGTGTTTGTGTGTACGAGTGTGCCAGTGAGCTCGCTGGTTCTCCATTAGCGCCGTCCAGATCCCACTTAAAGCTGAAGACTCTTTGCTGCGTCAAGCTAGAACTACGGCTAGACACTTGCACGTGCTCTCACATGCAAGCACACAGCTGGATTTCACATCAGCTTCCACCGTCATTACCCAAACTGTGAAAAACAAACCCCAGACGCTACGTGTGTGTATGTGTGTGTGTGTGTGCGTGTGTGCGTGTGTGAGTCTGACAGTGTGAGAGCACTGACCTCCTTCTCATGCTTATAGAGCTTTACAATTTGCTGAGGTCCCTCCCTCTAATTACTTTGTCCCTACATACTCACACACACATATACATATATATATATACACACACTCACACACATGTATACGGGTGTGTTTGTGGGTAGCTTATTGTCCTCAGTGTCTAAGTGGTATAAATAGAACCAAGCTAGAAAATGACAACTTTTGTCCATCAGCCACAGCAGCTGGTAGATTCCTAAATTCATAAGCAGCTTTTACAACTTTAAAGGCAAAATGACTGTGAAATACTGCGGAGTGTCTGCCAAGAAATGATGACAAAGTCAAGCGCATCCACAGGATGGAAAATGAAGTGTAACTGAGAAATGTTTTAGCAGATAACTCCAGAACGAAGCTCTGCTCTTTATGGTGCCAAAATATTAATACTACATCATTATAACACTACATTTTAGAAAAAACTCAGGACTTTCATGCCTTAAAAGTTTGATTTTTGTTTTGATGTTTTGTTCAGAGAGTCCTCTGGTTCACTGGGTTCCTTTTTTGGCTTCGGCATTTTGAAAATCCAAATACATATTGGGGTTCCAACCTCCAGGCTGTGAACAATGGTCCTAAAAGACTGCAATATGTGGACTGGACTGTTGTATTTCATGGGAGGAAGAATGGTTCTGCCCTTGACAATGGATTGCAGTGGTTGGTGCAAAATTCTCCCCCAAAAAGCACAAAGTTAAATGAGTGCGAGTATCCAAATATGGAACTACATGGCTCACCAAGATGTCAAAGATGAACATCAATCTCATGTGCTCAAGCTGCTAGAAGCCTAATTATGGTAACATGCTTTATTGTGTACAAAGTCCGTTTGAACTCAAAGGATAGGTTTGGATATTCTCAAGTCTATGTAAAAAAAAAACACTAACATGTGTGTGTGTAGAACTGTGACGTATCACCCATTTCTTACAGTGCAGTCACACAGCAGTGATCTCTTCATGGCAAAGTAAGTCCTAAAAGCAAAAACGAGTTAGCATTGTTGCACTTCCAGTTCCCTCGTCTCAGAGTCATCGGGTTTCCTGAATGGGTTTTGGTTTGATGCCTGAAATAAGGTCTGTGTTTCACAAAAGCTCAAGAGATTTTTGTGTTTTGTTCCACAACATAAAATATGTGGCTGAATGAGACTACAGAGGTCGTTGGGGACGATAAACTTCATCATGTCAGACTCTTAAAGCTCAGTGCTGGTGATGCTGTAGTTGTGCGAACATAACGTTAACCTTTACTTCAGGTGATTGCGTTGATGTTTTAAAAATCATATAAGTGTTCATCTGTGTTATCTTGCTGAACAAAATGTGAGTAACATTTACTTGACCCAAAGCTTTTTTTTGTGCAATCATCTAAAATCCAATAGATAACTCACTGGTGTTTCATAGATTGTACCATGGCAAGAACCCTGACCACAAAATCAATGTCATATGTAAGGAGGTCTGAAGCCTGCAATCATGTAATACTCAAATGTGCAGCTGTGAAGACAGACTTCTTCGGCCCAGACGGCTGTTACAATAAGTTTTACCAGGACATTAATTAATGCTTTTTCCACACTCTCAGGAATAGTGACTCATTGAAATCAGATTTGACCACAAGCGTTTGCTACCACACCAATGGAAACGCATCAAATTCCAGCAAATTCACTAATAATTGAAACATTTTTTCATGTGATTTACCCCCCCGTCCTTTTTCCTACTTTCCTCTTCTACCTTCCTCACAGACAACTTTTCAGCCCTCGTTTACTGGCAAGGCTGAAAAGCACACAGAAACGGAAGACTGGCGGAGGTAGAGATGAAGCAATGGACAGTGGGGGCTTTTTTTTTTTTTTATGAGTCCACATGGATCAAAGGGCTGGGGCAGAGAAATGTGTGTGAACACACACACACACACACACATGCACAAAGCCATGTGTTCAGAGCCGAGAGGAACTGGATGGTAAAAGCAAAGTTCCTGCTTAATGCGGGGTGCCAGTTAAAAGGGGAAAAAAGAGAAGTAATATTGAAAAAGCCAATTGTTCACCCCCTTTAGCCCCGGTGCCAGGCGTTCTTAAGAGCCTGCTGCTTTCTTATGAACTTGCCCAACCTGTGGCTTTTTAAGTAGACTTCTGAGCGGCCTGAAAGAGGAAAAGGGCGAGGGGCTGGAAATAAGAACGACAAAACCAAGAGAAGGCTCAAACACCACCACAAAGTGGGCGAGAAATGAAGCCTGAGACAGACTTATGATAATAATAGGGAGGCATTAGAGGTGTGTAAGCTAGAGGGAGCTTTAGTTATGTAAGGAGCAGAGCCAAGTCGGGCCACGCCGGGTCCTCGATCTACAGGCTTGTTTTGAGAAATCCTCGGTATTTCCACTGTCACGGCGAACATGTGTTCAGCACATGGCCGACCAAAAACATAAGTGCCTCCCCCGCCTCTCTCTCTCTCTCTCTTTTTTTTTCTTCCCCTCTCTGTGCAGCACTCCAACATAAACTGGGTCATAGGCACAATCCCACCATCTGTCAGAGATCGCTCGCCTTCGGTTTCACATTCCTTTACTGTGGAGACCCCCGCCGGCCTGCGCACATGTGCTCACAACCACACCACGTACACAGATACACAGACGCACAGCGGGGGGCTTCTCTGAACTACCCGAGACATGAAGCTGACTTCTGTCAACAATCAGTCTAAATAGAGAGCGCAGAGGACAGCTTCGCCAGCAAACGCCGCAGAGACGTCTGTTCAGACGTAGAAGTGCTCAAAGTCAAATTGATGGCAAATGGAGGGAACACAGTTGCTGTTTTCTGAGCTGATAAACTCCTCGGCAACCGGCCGACATCACCAAGAGACGAGCAAGCATGATCAAGACAGAAAGAAGAGAACAAATATTTTTAAAATGAAAAAAATATCTACTGAATGAGACTATATTATTATTTTTTTTATATAGCGGTGTGTGGAGTTTGCATGTTCTCCATGTGTCTACATGGGTTCCCTCTAGGTACTCCGGCTTCCTCCCACAGTCCAAAGACATGCACTTAACAGCTTAACTGGTGACTCTTAAAAAAAGCATGAGTGTGAATGGTTGTCAGTCCTGTGATGACTTACAGATAATGGATGGAATGGATCATTGTTATTAATATTAATGGTTAATGTTTACCCTAAGGTATCAAATCCTAATAAATATGGTATAGAATTCCACTTTCTGTCTATTTCTTTGTTTAGTGGAGTGCTGCTTGAACTGTGTCCATCTATCCACAGTCTGGGAATGAAACAAATATTTCGTATTTAAATTCCATTTTGATCCATTTGGTCTAAACGTTTAGACGTTTGCTGCCGTCGTGAACTGGCCTGTGTTGTATTTGGAGGAAGTAGCTGTCTGAGTGGTGTGTACTCAGTAAACTACAAGTAAACTGCAGGCAGTGAGCTAGGAGAGCGTTCTAAAGTGTGACAACCAAAGTACGTGTCTACTCACAAGCTGAACACTGTTCTGACACAGAAGCCATGCATTGTGCCAGTATTTTGAACTTACTGAGCATGTGCAGAAAACAGAGGAGTAGAAAATGCTGCTGAAGCGGTTTGAGAAGTCTCTTTAGACACTTCTGTGTTTTGGCCGTAACAACATGTCACTATGAATTTCTGGTCAATTGTAACTGCTGTGTGTGCTTGCCTGCTGCTTTGGTTTGTTTGGGCTCGTATAAAAAGTGTCACTGAACAACCGGACTGAGGGTGTCTGAAAATGAAGGTGGAAGTATGTGTGTAAGGTGTGACACGCAGGCATGTGACCTCGTGGTTGTGGGGATTCTCCCTGATGTGTAACAAAGTGTAAAAGAGTTGCATTTGTGCTCTGCTTCATGTATTTTGACAGTCCCTCATTAAAACATGAGTCAAATGTAGAACTCACTGTGCAGAAGACTGATCTTTGGCCCACACAGGCACACCAACACATCGAGAAAGGCTCCTCTGGTCACCACACAGCTATTCTGTCTGAAAAGAGAGAGAAAACAAAAGTGCGGTTCTTTAGCTGGCTCATTTATTTTCCTGTCATTCAACACATGAACCTTGGAGAATTAGCTGTGCTTTGATGTAACACAGAAAACTGAAGAGAGACAGCTGCTTAGACTCAATTCTAGATTTGAATTTGTTGGGAAAACACAAAGTTTGTGCTTCAGAACATTTAATAATGGAAGCTCTTCTTCAATGTGCCTAAACAGCTTCAAATGGAAGAGACAACACTGCAACCTCCGGTCAGACTTCTAGATCGCAGACAAAGATTTTCCTCAAAAACAGGCTCATGTCTCACCACAAACTACTGAACTGGGTCACTGGACATCTGTAACTCAATGAATCTATTGCTTGCAAGGATCGTAATGATTCGGTGTGACTGAGTGTGATCTGCAGGGCTGACGTCATTCCCCTGTCCTGATCAAACCTCCCGTTGTGGTTCCATTAATGTTTCCTGTGTGATGGTAAAACTTTTATTTTATAAGCTTGACGGTTCTTTTTTGACCTTGAATGAAATCATCTAACTCAAGCTACACTTACTCACCTTTGTTCCAGAGCTTTCATCCAAAGGTTGTAGATATTATATCTTCTGTATTGTTTGTATTTCTTGTTACTAACAGTCATTGATGATATTTTTGCATGAAATTCAGTATTTTCTAGATCCAGAAGATTCCAGTGAGTCTCACCTCTTCTGTATTAAGATGGGGAGATGTACTGTTTGATGTGTTTTTATGTGCATTGTAAACTTTCGGTTTTCAAGTAACTGTCAAAAATGTGAGTTTTTTTAAAACCTGAATTTCACATATTTCACAAACTGTGTCTAGGGACTAAGTTTTGATTTCAGATGCTGGGTTGGGTTGTGCTGAGCTGAGCATACTAATAAACTCATCACATAAAACATATGAAAACACACAAAATACCACAAGTAACCGCAAAGCAAACAATGAGCTAAAAACATTGTTTCTACACTCAGTTGGCAGTTTAGGAGGTACACCTTGCTAAAGCTAAAACTAATAAACACTGTCTATGATTCAACTCTGTGACCATTCTGTAGGATGTAGCTTCTGCTGATGTAGAAAGGTGTTATTTTATACAGAGAGATGTTTGTTATTGACTCTAATCACTGATATGAATTGGTTAAACTTAATGTCAGACCCATCTCACAGCAAAAAAGAGCCAAACAAGTCAGCTCTAGCAGTAGTCTAACCATCCAGACTTTTATTTATTCATGAGTTTATTATTTATGATTAGCTGACTAATCATTTGGTCAATAAAACTGTAAAAAAAAATGTCCCAGACGATGTCATTAAAATCTGACCTGACAGACCAAAACCAAAACATACGAAACTTTCAACAATATTAAACAGGCAGCTTTCTGTTCAATACTTCTCAAAATTAAAAAGCACATCTGATTCTTTCGTGACACATAAATAAATAATTGGTGACATTAATCGATCATTCTTATGGCTTTAGACAGTTCTTGGTTTGTTATACAGCATCACTGTGGTTGTGCGTGTCCTTGTATGTGTTCACAAACCTGGCCAACAGTGACCTGATTTATTTGAATTGTCTGTAATTCATTGTTACAGTGGGTGACTGAGGCATCAAGATTAAACAAATACAAAAGTTAAATAATAGAAATAAAAAAGACTAATAACTTCAGCATTATTGCTTTTAGTTAGTGCATGTGTTCATGATTTGTCAACAGATGAGTTTAAATGCTGACTGCTTGAACAAAAAGTTGATTGTATTCTCAGGTCAACAGCTTGCAGGAGGAGATGCAGAACAGGACAGTGATGTGTGTTTGTGTTTCATTTGTGGTGAATCTTTAAAGCCCAGAACGTGGGAGCATCACATGAGAGGCCCGCAGCTGTGTGATCATAGATTTGATTAATTCACTTTCAGTTTAAACACACACACACACACACACACACACACACAAACAAGCAAAGACTTGAAAAGAGGAACCAGTTGTAATTATGTCCTCCCTATTCATAGATGCACGATAACTGATTTACGCTTCACCATGTAGAATTATTACTATTAAATCATTCTTGAAGGCCGACATAAAAGTGTTATATCCGCTTATGGCTTGTGTGTAAGTGAAGCAGCATGTGTGGGCATTGTGAAGTGTGCGCGTGTGTGTGTCCAGTTTATGTGTACATTCAATCAAGGGTAAGACCACAGCCCTGTGAAAGCCCACAAGTGTGTGTGTGTGAAAACAAGGGAGACAGTGTGTGAGCTTGACGTCACTTTTTCATCAACCAGATATTAATAAGACACACACACCCACACAGATCCTCTGCACACTTCACACACACACACACACACACACACACACACAGTACACGTGATCGAGCATGGGAAGAGGACAGGGGGAGAGAGTGTGTGTGTGGCTTAAGTGAGAACAGATTTGGGCAGGGATGAGTCCTGTGAAGTGGCTTGAGTGTGTTTATGTGTGTATGAATGTGAGGTAACATTATAAAACAGGTCGTCAGTGGTTGAATCATTCGATCACAATCCAAACAATACACTGGAGGGGTCCTAGCATGTTGGTACTGGGCTTTGTGTGCCACCACAGAGCCAAAGTCAACTGCTACACGAGTGTTTGCAGTCATCGTTACAGTGTTGACACCCTCTCATAGCCAGAAAAAGTCCAAAATGACACAACACAGAGACGGTGTGAGGCCAAAACCCAACACTGACTCAGAGCAGACGAACAATGCATTCCATCCTCTCTGGAAGGTGGCCGCTTCAAATTAGTGGTGTCCTGGAAGAGAGAGGAGGTTTTTCTTTTTCCAAAAACAGAGATCCTCTGACCTGTGTTGTCCTTAGATCAGGGCACCGGGCTCTGCATGATCAAACGGACAGACGGTGGGCGCGCTCTGCTGAGCAAGAATTCCCCTCGTCATCTTAATAAAGGCTCATCAGTGTAACCAAGCAGAGCTAGCGGGGCTAGTGTTGCTAACCCAGCGACCCTGTGTTATCTTCTGTAGGCCGTGGCACAAGGAGAGAGCAGAGACCCAGGCCTGACCTCGGCCAGGCAAGGAGGGGGCCCCGTGGGGTAATCTGTGCCCCATCTTGAGGCCTCGATCTTGGGTGAGAGGACCAGAGGTAGAAGGGGGCGAGAGGGGAAGGGAGGGGGGCGGCGGATGGGACAGCGGGCGGTCTCTTTGAAATGGAAGCCTGGGCAGGACATGAAGCGGACACGGCCGGGGAGGGGATGAACGGTGAGACAAGGAGCTATTCTTCTGGTGAGCCAGTTGGACGAGCGGGACGGATGCTTATCTGTGCGTGCTACGTGTGTGTGTGTGTGTGTGTGTGTGTCTAGGATTACCGTGAGGCGAGCCACATGCGCTGACGGAGGGCTTCGCTGATGCCATTTCCTGCTGTCAGGGGTCTGTGTGAGTCAGTCTGGTAGGAGCGCAACAGAAAGAGCACCTGCAAACACACAAATACACACACACACTCATGATTTGATATACACGTGAGATCATCTATTGCATTTATTTATACATGAGGCGAGGTCAGACTGAAGCATTGCTTTGTGTGGTCATCCACTACAAAGAGAAGTGTGCTGGACAAAGCAGAGAAACTGAAACTAAAAGAAGACACAGACAAACTGTCAAGACAAACACAGACACAGTTTGTGAACTGGTGGGTCACCCACACAGCAAACAGGCTCATCTGGGGCCTTCCTGTGTGGGGAGAGCATGTTCATCCTTTCTTCTGGAAGTCCAGAATCCAAAGACACACCATGTGTGTATTCTGGGATAGGCTCGAACCTAAATGGATGGATTTTCTACATAGATAGAAGGAGGAGAACTTGGGATGAATAACACTTGGAGTTTTGAAGGATAGACAACAAACTCTGTGATCTCTCTGAAGCAGTCAGACTAATGAACACACGACTGTCAGATGACCATTAGCCTAGATAGATGATCCAGAACGCGGGCAGCGCGCCTGGTCTTCAATCACCCCAAAAGGGCATGTTACCTTGCTGCTCATCCAGCTCCACTGGCTACCTGTAGCAGCCTGCATTGAATTTAAATCACTAATGCTTGTTTACAAAGTAGTCTCTGGTTCTAGCTACCTACTTGGATGCCCTCATACAGGCATATGTTACCTCACGTCCATCGCACTTCCCCAGTTAACGATGCTCTGCCACCCATGCAGGACATGGGTGGCAGGACAATCCAAGCTTTTCTCGTCTGTTGTTCCCCATTGGTGGAACATCCTGCCAATTCCTACCAGATCAGGGGGTCTTCGGCGAGGACCTCCTCTCCTAGCATTACCAACAACTGGACATGCTTCTGAAGAAAAGCATCAGCTAATGTCCACTTTGCCTAACAATCCATATGAATCCATTTAAAATGTTTAACAGTTCACTGATGACTGTGTGAACACAGATTTTCATTTTTGGAGCTAAATGTGTCTCATTACAGTCTTTTAGGTTTATTTGTGAGCAAGTTTGAAGGCTCAGTCTAAGATTTCAGTCTTGACAGAGTCTCTCTGAAATGTTCATTCATGTTCCAACTCACTGACTGCTGGGCACTGGGAAGTATCCTCTAACCACACAACAACCATGCTACCCCCCCTGGACAGCCATCCATCTCGTCACTTGACCTCTGGCCCATGTGGTGCAAATATGTGACTTGAAAGGATCATAAACACCTGCTATAATGGTTAGAAAATGTTTAAGAATTTCCCACTGAAGATCAAATCATTTTCCCCCCATTGTGGCTGATGTGACAGTGTGTGACTGAGCCAGTTTGTAGCAGGTGGACTGATGGTTGGGAGTGTTCAGAGGCCAGGACACAGGCTGGCTGGATGGATGGCTGGCTGACTGGCTGGCTGGCTGGGGTGTGTATTCTGGGCCTTGGTAAGTATACTCTTTAAGCCGGGGCCACGGCCACAGACCAGTAGGAAGCCATTCATTACGCTGTGCAGGGAAGGAAACGTGGGGAAAAACCAGGCCGACCACGTAGCACCAAGCCTGGCCACTGAGTCCTGGCCTGCCCCTTCTCTTCTCCTGCAGTCTCCACGCCCAGGCAACACCCACTGGATCATACAAACAGCATCCACACCCCTGGGTCCTTCTTCCTCTCACTGTCACCCTCTAAGGGCTTTTCCACAAGGAGCCAGTGTTGGAACCCATTCCCGAAAGTATTCAAGTGATTCCACAATCCCAAAAAACTGGTTCTAAAAGGATCAGTCACACTTGAAATAGTCTCTGCAAATATTCGCACAGCCTCTTATTAACTTCCTTAAATCTTGTGTGACAAATCCAAGAATATGTCTCCAGTTTCAGACTTAGGCCCAACCGGTTTTGGCAGACTCCCAGGTCACGGCTCACCTGTGTAGAACTCCAATCAGCAAATATAAACGTTTGTTCAGGCGACACAATGATCTCTTGCATCTTGTGTTTGACAAGGGAGAGGGAAAATGATCTATCAGTGTCCCATCATGCTGTTTTCTCAACACACTGCTACCACACTAGGCTAATCTTGATTGCGTACATTGGACCAGTGACATCACGTCTGTTTTGGTGCTGAATGTGGGGCAGTTTTGTTGGACTGGCAACAAGTCTGCCAAGCCTTAAATCAGTGAAATCAGCTTCATTCAGGCCTCTTGAAATTGTTGGATTACAACCAGACACGACATTACACTGAGGGCAGGGCAATGTCACCATATAAACCCAACCAAGATTATACACGGCCAAAGATAAGAAGGCTTCTCTATCAAATGCAGCCTTGGATGGTGTCCTAATATAAATGACAATCATGTCGTGGAATTTTCTGGCTTCACCAGATTTGTCATGGTTGTTTTTCCATTTACAGGCCGCTGAAACCTGCAAACCAAAGTAGATTTTCAGTGGTTGTTGGCATGCATTGCGTTCATTGCTTTGTGTTGAGTGCTATTACATACACTTATGAAATTGGTTGACTCATTCAGAAACACAGGGCAGCTCATTAGAACTTGGTTTTGTAGCAGCACCAGTGCCAGCACTGGTTCCACTGTCAGCGGCAGAGCCCTATGTCTTCATTCCTCCTCCCCCCTCCCTCCACCCCACAGCTACACCTCATCCACCGGGCTGGGAAGTCCCTGCATGGGAGGCTCAACCGGCTCAATCCAGCCCGGCGTGGAGAAAACCGGAATATTTATAGAAAATGCTGCCTCCCTGTTCCTCCTCTCAAAGACAGAGTACAGAACTACACCCCATGTGGGAGGAGATGCTGGGATTGAATCAAGCTCAAATGAATGGGAGGCAATAGGACAGCAGAACAGAGACCTGGTGCAGGCTCATTTTCGTTCATCAAATTTCAAGATTTTTCCCATGACAGTGTCTAAATGTGGATTTTTTTGTTTTCCTTTTGGTTGAATAATTTAAGAAGGTTAAAGAGATTTAAAGGTGCCCAGTGGAGTTTTCTGGTAAACAGAGTTTACGTCTACACTCACGGTTTCTCACTGAAACGTACTGTGTGTCGCCTTGAGGCCTGAAGAACACACATTTGTCATGAACATTTGCAACGCAGATTTTCCCTTTAAGTCTGAAACATGCATTGTCTAATTGCTGATTAAAAGCACAATTATGTCAATAACAATTATGTGCTGACGACCTGAGAGGGCCCTGACTTATTGTCAACAATAGTTGAGGTAGGATTCTTTGTATTTAGCCAAGGCTTTTTCACAGCCTGTGTACTCAGAAATACAATTCTTGAGACAAAATCCTCATTATTTACACAACTAAATAAAGAAGAAATATCTAAATGCGAAATGCAGCTCGTGTGCAATCACAAGCTGCATTTTTTTGCTTTCTGAAGTTGTGAGCTATAAAGCTAAAAGAATGACCTAAAAGATGCTAAATGGAGGTGGAGCTGGATGATAATCGTTATTACAGGCGACACCTTTCATGTTAGACGTATTCATTTCATCTTATATCCTTTTTACTCTCTGACCACAACCACCTTCTCTGTACAGATTTGGGGCAGCAACCTCAATGAGAAAAAAAAAAAAAAAAAAAACTTTATTTATATATAAAATATCAAAACCTATTTCATACGCCTTGTTTTCTAGAGAAACGTTTTAACTCTGTGTGTGTGTCTGTGTGTGTGTGTGTGTGTGCGTGTGTGTGTGTGTGTCTCTTTCTCTGTGCGAGTGTGTGTTGCAACAAGCCTTACTCCTCTTTTGGGTCTGGTAAAAATAGTGGTGGTGGATGTGAGGTCCCTTCAGACTCTGTTATCAGCCTGCCCTGCTGTCCCTCCCACTGCCGCAACCACAGACTGACCACACGCTGCAGCGAGCGAGTATGCGCACACACGCAAACACACACACACACACACACACAGCAAGTGCAAGTGCAAATAATTGCACACCAATTCATGGCTCAGTCCAGTAAAACACACACACACAGCAAAGCAACATATAAATCGGCATTCATATAAAACCAGATAGAGGTTAGGCAAAGTGTGGACGCGCCCAATTAGGCAAAAAGAGATCCCAATAAAGACGAGCTAAATATAAAAAGAAATAAACACACTCTCTCGCTCTATATAGTCGTATTCTTGCGCAAACAAAGCTTACATATGCGCCCTAGACACCAAGTCATGCTCCCTCACATATGCATATCCACATGGGCGTGACAACCGAGTAATTTAGTGGCGTGTGTATGTCTGTGTGTGCATGCACAGACTGTGTTATTACATCTTTGTCAAAAGTCACAGCAGTGCATCTCGACTAGTCCCAAAGGGACCTGTTTGTTATTTCCATTATGTCCAGAGATGTATATGTATTTTTGTACTGGCAGCATGAGCTGTGTGTGTGTGTGTGTGTGTGTCTGTGTGAGAGAGAGAGTGTGTGTGTGGATGGGTGACATTCAGCAGCCCCTTGTCATCACTCCTGTGAGTGTCTCCTAAAGCAGTAAAATATGAGCTGCAACAACAAGACCACTAAAAGCCAGAGGTCAGTTCACTCTCAGTTTCTACAGCTCAGATTGTGAACTCAGTGTACATAATTACATTACAGTGGTTTGTGCTCTATTGTTTGATTCTACATTCAGCAGGGGACACAATAGGACAGTCCTCTTTACATGACATGTAGACACAACTACACGCACCAATAAAGGAGAAAACAAAGCTAACTTTATGACCACTTTCACTCATCATTAAAAAAATTTAAAAAAAAAATTCTTGAACTCAGAAATATAAATCAATAAAACAGAGGGGGGAGCAAGCTTATTGTGTGGTTAAAGGATACTTCACAGTGCCCCCAAAAAGCTAGTAAGTGAACCTTTAGTTCACTTACTAGCTTTTTGAGAGATTTCAGTCACATCTTACAGTCTTCACCAGTAAACAGAGTTAGATTAGTTATCATCATGAGACCCCAGCGTAGAACTTTGGATACAAAATACAAAATGCTGTTGAAAGCCCTGGAAAAAGCTAGTAAGAGGACCTTGAGTTAAGATTATTTTGTGAATTAAGGTCAGGGTCTCTAGTAATAAGAGATAAGAAGAAGTTACTTATTATTTTTTATTCCATATTAGACACAAGTGAATGGTTCCAATATTACATGATGCAATATGAATATAGAAAGGCTCTCCAGTTCTGTTTAAACAAAACGTAGAACTCGGCTGAGGGGGTAAAGAAGAATCACAGAGTGGTCAACTCTACAGTAATGTTACCATTGATCCGCGTCCATAACCACAGCGCATGGAAGACTTCATTTTGGTGACCACCTAGCTTACAATGTTACAACTTCAAGGCTAATGTTCAAACACCTTCAGATTCCCCTCAGATTAGATCTCATGTTGTATTTAAAAAGAAACGCTAGGGTGTTCAGGCCCACACATTTTTTCACTAGTCCAACCCTGAGGGTTTTCTCAGAAAGCCCAGGCAGACCATTTGCTAAAGGCAGCCGTCATAACAGCAGACCAAAAGATAATTATTGGAAGAGCGCAGAGAAGAATGCATTTTGGGAAAACAACAGCAACATCGCTGCCGCCAGAGGGAAGGAGAACACGATAGTCCTAATTCTCCCGCCTCCTTCTCCTTCGTCTCATTTAGCCTCTGTTGTGGAAATACACAAAGGATTACATCCGACGAGCTGGCCCTACTCAAACCACCACAGGCCGCAGCTTTAATACTTCTGGCCTGTACCAGGCATTGTGGGCGAGGGCTGTTGCTGGCGCGTGTCGAGAGCTGAGTCCGGTGTCGGCTTGGGTTAGTGCCGGTTTGTCTGATGGGCTTGTTAAGCTTGGTTCTGGTTGTATCAACAGAGGTTTGGGGCATGTTGGAGTGACTGAAGTGATTCCAGTGTGCTTAAGATGCTTTATCAGAAGACTTATCAGAGGCTTACTCGAACCGCCTGGAGTTAAACCAATAAATCAGACCGATCTTGGCCTTTCATTCAAAGTCCAATATCAGTTTTATCTTATGAGATCATGTTACCTAAATATGTTTTATTATCCTGAGAGAATCTACAGGAATATTGTCAAATGTTGTCACAAGCGCTTTTCAAACAGCAAAACACTGCAGGGTCTGAGTCTGCCAAGGCCAAGTCTCCCCAGCATCTAAAACATTTCATGGTGAATTCAGTTAATTTCAAAGGAATTTCTCCGATCAGTAGATGTGTTCGTGTGGACGCAGTAAACCCAGGTAACCTTTTCACAATATGTTCAACTCTGACAAACAGATTTGTACTGTTGACTAAAAGCAACCTGACTTCCTGCTGACCTTTGACGGTTATCCTGACAATCCAAAACAGAGGAAGCCCATCAGCTGTGTTCTTCATCACTGTTATATAACTCTGCTCCGGTGAAATGCAAACTGGTCTCTTGAGAAGAATATGAGAATTTATTGTCATGTTAGCGAACATTTTTCAATGTTTTCAGGCTATACTTAGCTCATCAACTAGTCATACAAGCAATCACCAAGAACCACTGTGTCATGACGATGTGTGCTTAGACCAGGCCTTTACTGGAGCCAAAACATTTCAGTTTGGGTGATCAGTAACCATCAAGGCATACCCACTGTATCAGTCATGCAAACATATGCCATAGTATATGGCAAATGCATGACTATTATTATAGAGCATAATATAACCCTTTAAGTCCTCATTGTTTTTTAGTGAGACTGACAGAAACTATGATCTTACTCTGCAGCTTCATAACCAATAAATTAAACCAACCCACAGTAAGCTTTCTGACTTCATAGGGGTCAAGGTTCAACTAATACACTGTGAATTATTTCCAAAACTTCATTAACAATACATAACAGAGGCAACTATTTGTTGGTGTTGAAACAGCGAAACAGACCAATGGATTTGTTTGCAAGCTTCACTTAAACAGCGAGCAAGATGCTGGCGTCCCACTGGGACTGATAGGAAGAAGTGAAAACTGGCATTGCAACTAGCAGCTGCAGAACAAATGTATGCGTTTGTATTTTTGGAAAGATATTTGGGGTTTTCATCATCATGCAACTACAGATCCTGAACTTCAATGTGATTCTGCTTAGTGAGGCAAATTTACAATAGGTGTACAATACAAATGGACGTTGGTCATGAATACAGGTCTACTTGTATTTGAATTACATGTGTACATGTTACATTTGTATACTGTTTAATTTAGTATAGAAGTCAAATTCCTGTCCACAGTAACGTTGTAGACATGAACATCAGGGAGAATGACCTGCGCTCGGATGGAAACACTTTCTTGTGTGCGGTTATCAGGCCTCTTCACCGTGTGTGTGAGAAAGTCAGCAGGGTGGTACAGCCTGCCTCAGTAGCTGTGATGGTTCCCAGCTCCAGACTTTTAACAGTTGCTCTTTGACAATAACAAAGGAAGTCATTTCTCCCTCGAGCAGAAACATCTGCTACCTGTTACGCACTCACACATACACAAAATGAAGCATATTAACATAGATTAGGCATCTCCCAAGGCTAAACACAATGTCCTCATCATCTGGGCATAAACACGCCGCCGTGTGTGTGGTTAGTGCTCACAGACACACACTCCATGGCCACTATCTCTCCTCTATCAGTGTTTCTGTGTGTGATGCTCCCCACCACACGTACGCTGCAGACCTCTATCTCTGTTTTTACTATGTTTAGACCACTTCACCTGCATACAGCTCTACAAGCTCCTGCTATGGCAGCCCTGTCCCGCTTTCCCACAGCCAGACACTCCTTAAATATTTGCATCTTCTCCATAATGCCCTCCACCGACCTACACATGTGCTATCTATAGCTGGGTTACAGATAGACACAACACTATCAGGACTACCGTCTCTGACTCAGAGAACTGCATGAATCAAATGATTTTTGTCCATGTGCTATACTGTTGTAATGAAATGAATATAGAAGCTGTGTTAGTGTGTTCTACTGTGTGACCTAAAAAAGGAAACGGCAACAACAAATTAGGAAAGAATTTTATAGAAGTGTGGAAAAAAATAAATTTCAAGTAACCTTTTCTTTGCACAATTCACTCTTTCATGGGCTGTGAATGGGTCATTTCCTGGAAACGTTACTTTATTTTTTTATTTTCTGTTCTCTCTTTCTTCGTTTGGGCTCGAGGCAATTAAAAAACTAGAGGAAATTAGAGGTTTGGAGTCTTTCATATGAACTGTATATATGACATGGCCAATCTAATTATTGGTTAACACAGAAAAGAGGATATGTCTGAAAGAGTTATTGAAAGTCGAACAGAGGCATTCAAATAGATGAAGTGTGTGTTTTGACTGCTCACAGTTTTAGTTTGTAAAAAACATTTCAAGAAAGATGAAAATATTTTACGGAATTACAATGAACACAATATCCCTGTAAGGAAATTGTTAACAGGCTACATGAATATAATGAATAGACTATAATACTGAAGAATTATCAATACAAGGACAAAACTATGACATTACTCCCTTATACATGTGTTGAGCTATTTCTTGTGTTTTCCATCAGAAGAGATTTATTATATTTGCTTATTTTTACAAGGACAACAAACAATTTAAAGCAACTACACCAGAGTTAGCTAACAGCTAATTTGCATCTGTTGTTGTGCATAAGTAGTAGGTAGATTAAAAAAATGCAAAAAAAAAAAATAATGGTGGTGACACCTTTGTGCTGACTTTAGCCAGAGTTTGCAAAGCTTCCCAACGCTGTAATGTTTGTGAATACAACTTCCTCACTACTTTAACTGGGAAAACAGACTGCCTAAAGTGATCTTTTAGGGATGACTTCCCGAGTCATCAAAAAGATGCTCTATGTATTCATGGGTGGAGTGAAGCTGCAGAGAAAGTGTGTGAAGTTTGATGGGTAGAAGGAAACAGGAAATTAAACGGCCAAGGAGGTGCTGCAGGCATCAGCTGTGCTATAACCTGTACAGACATAGCACTTCCTGTCATCTTTCTGCTGTAATACTGTAACAGAAAGTTGTCGACGTCACCATATTGTTGAACGAAAAATGTCAGACGTAGCAACAGTAACTAAGTGGGAGCTCCTTAGAATGTGCCGATGGTTATCAGAGGGCACAGTCTGTAAAAAATAAAATTCACAGCCTGTTAATAGTCTATTTGCAGGGGTAAATTTAAATGCATTGGAAAGCTATTTTATTTCATGCAAAGGTTAACACACATTAGTGTCAGTCATCTGAAAACTAATGAGCTTTGACAGCTGACTTATTTTTTTTATAGCTAAATAAATTAATTCAGTTGATCCAGTGATAAAAACAATTCTAGTTGCAGCACTTACTCATTGTACAAAAGAATCAGGTTTATTATCTCAATAGACATTATAGAACTACACTTTAATTGAACGTTGACCAGAACTCGCACCTTAGTGAGAACGCTGCAGACATTAAATGACTGTGTGCCACGTTGTAGGTCTGTGTCTAGTCCTGTATTATACCGTGCAGTACATGTAAATGTAAATCAGGTTGTCACTCCTAAGATTACTTGGACCACTGAAGGTTTATACAAAGCTGCTGTATGACAAAGTGAAGAGAAAACAGGTAGCTTGTGATACAATACACACATGACGCACAAAGAACTTACCTCGTGTTACAACATCAATTACATACGGCTAAATTACACAGGTCAGCACACAATGTGAGCTCTGCCTTTTGTTTGGGAATGGGAGTGAACGGTGTGAATGAAGAGAAGGTGCAGCAGAAGGAGAGAGAGAGAAAAAGCGGAGACGAGGAGCCCAGATGGAGATGGGACAGATCGGGAGACATCAGGGGAAGAGACATACTATGACAGGAACGCAAACTAAAATCCACTCTCCTCTCTGAAATCTCCTCTAAGCCTTTAAGAGGCCCACCTCCCCTCCTCCTCCTCCTCATCCTCCTCCTCCTCCTCCTCCTCCTCCTCCTCCTCCTCCTCTTCACCATCCTTTGCCTTCATCCCACAGCGGACCTCCCTGCAGTCCAGACCGCTACCAAACCATAAGTGCTCCATCAAGAAGAAAAGGCAGAAATCTTGAAGGAAACGTTGCAGTTTTCATTCTTTGTGTTGACCCCTCGGCCCTGTTCTTACCACTCCACACCCCCGCCTCCCTCACCGACCCCCATCAGTGGTGTTCAATAAAAGGCTGAGGGGAAACTCCCTCTCCCCTTCTCTCTCTCTGTGTTGATATTACCGGCAGACTGTTTGGTTGTGTTTGTCAGAGTGTGATGACAGAACTAAACACTGGTATTTACCCTGCGATAACCGCCTTGTCTGGACAGGCTCTGTGTAGAAACAGGGTGTGTGGGTCTCACAGAGAGTGTGTGTGTGTGTGTGTTGAGGCTTGATGCACCATATCTATAATCTCTGTGTGGGTGTGCACATATATGTGTTATGATAACTGCTTTGGTAATTGCATTTTATATTTTGACTTTGTTGGATGAAAACCTCTCAGGCCCAGCGGTGAGCTGTGTGTGCTTCATGTTTGAACCTGAATGAAAAGATTAGAAGCTCATACTTGAGGACATTTAATCCCAAATGCAAATAAAGTATGAAGCTGCTTTTATTAGCTCTGAACACTCTCTATTTTGGGATGTATGCCTTTATCATCTTATAAAAGCAGCTGATAAGTAGCATGCAGTGTGTGTAGATCTTTAGACATGGCCTCCTTCACAAACGATTCACATTCCCAGCCCACCACCACAGGTGTGAATGGTTGTTTGTCTCTCCTGGCGACAGGGTGCCCCACCATGACTGTGATGTGATATTCCCCACTGAGGAGGTCTCCCCCTGCCCACAATTAATGATGCACATCACACATGAAAGACCCAAATCTAATACAAGTTTCAGCTTGTCATCTCATATGACCATAGACTGTATAAAACTTGGACATGGTATCCATGACAGGTTTCTGGAGAGCCGCTGTGAAGCTCAGTTTGCTGCCTTGTCCTGCTTCTTCCACCTCCCAGCTAATCTAAAAATTGGCAAAGACGTGGACCGTCAGAGGAGCTAAGGCGGGTTAAATGACGCCTGGGCGCTCAAACACGCCACAATAACCTCCCAGTGAGATAAAACTGCCTCTTCTCAGGTGACATGTCAGGTCAGATCAAGTCAAACCCTGACAGATGAAGAAACTTAAGAGTGTAACATGCAAATGAAAGCTCCTTATTGCATGTGTGCATATGTTTGTGTGTTTGTGTGTGTGTGCTATATCATTTTGCAGGAAAGCAAAACATACAGGGGTTGATTCCACCTGAGGTTCCCATCCCTAAACAAACACTTGTGGTCATTTCGGGGATGTGTGATTACAGCCCCCACAGAATGTTATGGCATATGTTATATGTATATGTGATTGCATTGGTTTATGTTGACGTGTGCGTGGGTGCAGACCTGCAGCAGAGTGCCATGGATGTGGTTGTGTTGGATTTTGGGTCCGGGCTCTGAGGGAAGCTCCTGCAGTAAAGTGTGGACGGTGCACGGGACCTGGGTGACCAGCACGAAGGGGACGAGGGCCCGAGCAGCCATCTCTCTGGTCCGATACACTGCTGAGCGGCCACATCTGCAGAACACACACACGGTTGCAACATAAGTGTCACGAAAAGTTATTAAAGTCATGGAACATGGATAGCTGCGTTGTTGTCATAATGTTTTAACCGCATTACGTGGTATGTTTGTGTTAATGGAGGAAGTAATAATGTTTCCTGTTCTCGTTGCTCATGGGTTGTTATTGTAACTGCTGAGTTCAATTTATTTTACAGCTGTAACTTTGTTATGAAAAATTATGTAATTACAGTGTCTATTATCACTCTTAATTATCAATATTATTTTGCACTCCAGCCACATTATGTCACAGATAAATTCTCAGAATGACCCCTGACTTATTTCACTTGGAGGCTTCACTGCTATTTTTATGTATACATTATGTAACATGTCCAGCTCTCTCTCGCCCTCTTTGTTTCTCCCCTCTGTTGCAAAGGAAAATGACCACAACCTAAACAGCTCCCAGGCCGGCCGATGACTGATGACAGATAAAATATTCTCAAATCACGACCGAACTTTGGAGCTTCGCATCTTCCCCCAGGATCGGCCAGTGATGGAGAATGTGGCCAGTCACCCTGAGTGCAGACTAAAATTAACCTTGTTTACAAGCTGATCGTCTTTCCTTCTCCAGTGTCATAACACTGCCATAGCTGACATGAGGGAAGGACGTGACCAAGACCTGAATGAGATGAGGAGGAGGAGGAGGAGGAGGAGGAGGAGGAGGAGGAGGAGGAGGAGGAGGAGGAGGGAGACAAGAGGAAGAGAGACTCCTACTCAAGGAATCGGAAATTGTCAGCTGTTTCGTCTTCATGTTTGCATTCCCTCAGTACAGGCAGGTGAGCTGTTACTGTAAAGCTTTCAGTCAACCATTACTTTTTCTGATGTACAGTTTGTTATTTAAATGTATTAAAGTATTTAAATTAAGTCTTGACATTCCAAACAAGACGTAGTATCACACTTGATGCCATGTAGATTAGCTTTATTAAGAGAATTAGAAAATATATATAACTGTTAGAGCAATAACAGAAATAATATTCTGATAATATTTATTATTAAATTCTAAAGACTGATGTTTGAAGAATTGTGACACTCCTGCTCACATCTGTCATCTGTGAAATCCAAGGCTACAGCCAGCAGCTGGTTAGCTTAGCATAAGACTGCTAACCAGCTGCTGGGAAACCATCTAAGCCAGTGATATTGATCGTCTGTAGAAAAAGAGTAGAGTGCAGACTATAGTGGTAAACCGACCTTGTCATCCATTTACTCATACCGGTAACATGGATAAAACATTTCTACAGAGGCTCAGCAGGGACAAAATGTTCAAAACTTCCACCATTACCCAGAAACTACTCAGTGGCTGTGTCCGAAATCACTCCCTAACCACTATATAGTGCACTATATAGTGACCACGCCATTTTGTAGTGGTGTCCGAATGTTTAGTGTCCACGATATAGTGCACTACATGAATCCCACAATTCACTGCGAAATGTAGTGAACATCCGATGGTCACATGCAGTAGTAAATGGACAAGTGTTATGTGAGACGACGCTAATGCGGTACATTTTAATTGTGCGACAGCAATGACGTAATTACCGGCGCCAAGAGAAGTGTCCGAAATTGTCTTCTGTTGAGCTCAATATATAGTCCACTACATTTATTTCCCTATATAGAGGGGAAGGGAGTAGGGAATGAGTGAGTGATTTCAGACACAGCCAGAGAATCTGACACGTGTATTCAAAGTTTTCCTAAATTTAAGTTAGCAGGTTAAATGGACATCATTACACTATTGCAAGATCTTAAATGACTAATTATTGATAACTGCACTTTTATTTTTCTCCAGGCGGTTTCAACATGGAGTTGTTCACATTCTGGGAAGGTTCACAAAATAAACTTCTGCACCACAGAGTCCTGCTGTAGTTGATTTTGACATTTTTCAACCAAAGAAAGTCTGAAGGCAACAAACAGGCCATATATAAGTATTATAAGTATATAAGTACAGTGAGTATATTAAATACAAACATATTGTATGGTCTAATGGGAGCTTTGGCAAGCGTACAGGGTGAAAGACGTGCATGTTGCAGGCATTTGTAATGGCATGAAGGCTGACTGGAGGAACAAGCGGCTCGGCTCCACTACGGAAAATTCGGCGAACCGCTCAAGAGAAATGAGAAACACCGATCCATCACTGCATCGGTATGCAGAGATGAAAAGGAAGGTACCTTTTTTCGGCTTTGGTATGAGTGAGGGGTGAGATATGTGTGAAGACACAAACACATACAGCTGTGTGCGATCTACACTGAGTGTGTGAGGAAGAGAAACAATCGTCTTCGAGTGGTGAAAATAATTTGTCAGGAAAAAGAAAATGATACCCCTGATAGTCTGACGCTCCGAGATGGACAACGTGAAAGACGGCTTAAGTCAATATGGATTGAAACAAAGAGAGGGCTGTGCAACAAGTCAACTGTCAACAAATGCTTTTCCACCTGCTGTGAACATGCCTCCCTCACACACACCCCCAACTATGGCCAGACAGACAACCAAAGACCCTGTAAGACAACAGTTTGCATTCCTGAGCTTTACGTGTCTGTACACATGAATTTATGTGCACAAGCCTCTCTCTCTTCCACACACACACACGCACACACACACACACACACACACACCCCAACACGTCTAATGACCAAAATCCATGACCATTCTCACTTTCCACCCCTCCCAGCCCCCATTTGGGGCCCATATGTTAACTATCTGTGCTAATTTGTCCCATTGAAACACTTTTGCGAAAGGAAATGACAGTTTGGAAGGGTGTAATTTTAGAAACAGGGCCGTCCCCTGTGGGGTCATAGCAGACTGTTGACTGGCATGGACGAGGAGAGACTCATCTGGGCCTCATTTTGGAGAACTGGGAGAATAGTTTCCTCCACAGAGACTGTATGTTCCATGTTGGCTAAACAAGCAACAAAGTTTGTCGCTGAACAATGTACTTGGTGCAAGTTAGGCGGGGAAGTGGCGACACCATTAAAATAATTTTTCATCGTTCATTTTGTATAGATGAGGTGTAGCTGTCTGAACAGCTTTTACTTTATAATCCAACATGTTTATGTTTGATTACTGTGAAAAAACTCTGGTTCCCCCCGAGGGAGTAGAAAAAAAAGACACAAAAGACAAAAGGCACGCCTTTTTGACCTTTATTTGATAGAGACAGCTTGAAGAGTGACAGGAATGCAGGGAGAGAGAGAGAGATGGGGAATCTGTCCAAATACAGTACAATGTATGAACATGTAAACACACTTCGCTGATGTCTGACATCCACTTAGAAAACCAATATAAAACCATAATGTATGTCTGCGTTAGTTTGGAGCAAATTGAGGCTTCAAGGTGAATAAAAGTGTGAATTTCCATTACTGATTCATCTGTCTGTTGTTTGGACAGTAAAATGTGAGAAAATAGTCAGAAATCCCCGTCAGACTTTCCCAGAAGCCATTGTGGCATCTTCAAATTGCTTGTGTTGCTCTACCAAGCAGCTAAAAACAAGGTAACATTCAAAGAATCTATCAGAATATTATTTCTGTTAAATGATTAATATAATAAGTTGAAAGCAACACATACTGTACATTAGACTAATTTCACCAGGATATCCCATGTTCTAATAACTAATTTTGACTTTATAGATCATTAGGTAGTTAAATCTGACAATGAATGATCATCTCATGGTTTATTAGATGTAAGTACATGTAAGTACAAGTACATGTAGGGAAGTTTTATGGAGTATACGAAATCCAGTAAAATACCTCTAAATGATACAGTACTTGTGTTACTTAGTTACCTTCCAGCTAGCTCTGCAGTAATCACATATAAATTCTGCACATCACATTTAAAAAGCCACTCACAAATAAGATGATTAAAATGATGTGAAATGCTCTGAGGTCGCCGCCGGGAAGGAAGTGACAGTGTTCTTTTTGAAGTCTGCTTCGAGTTTATGGGCATTACCTTGCCCTTTAAAAAGAAATGAGATATGAGGCGTCGAGGACGAGAAAGGAAAGGAAGGGAGTGAGTGAGTCAGGGAGGGCGAGGAGCGATGCTTGGAGTGGATATCGCGTAAATCACTATCATGAAGTCAGAGGGAGAGGAAAAGATAGAATCTGAAACAGATATTCAAAGAGAGAAGACAAACTGTTCACCAGATATCAGGACTTTGAGGGCTGGAATGAAGCGGACGTTAATTATTAGTATAAATGTGCCTCTTTGTCGTCATCATCGCCATTCTCTTCGTCATTACTCAGGGCAGGTGTGACGCATGCCGGGGCCAGGCAGCAAAGGAATGCCTCGACATGTTAGTGGTGGGAGTGTATAAAGATAAAGTGCTGTGTGGTGTGATGGAAGGCTATTGGGGAAGAATTATTAGACACCATACTCCATCCTGTTAACAGAAGAGGAGCTAAGCTACATTTAATCCTTGAAGGTGGAGGGTCAGATCATATGGAGAGAGGAAAGGAGAGAGGGTGAGGTGGGGGGGGGCTGATAGTTGTCAAACTCATCAGACACGTCGCACACGCCTGGAGAAGATGAGTTGGGGGATGGGGGCTTGGTGAAGAGAAACACGGCTGGAGCCAAAGAAATTAGAGCTGGGCTATATTTAACATTTCCAACATGTGGGCTTCATTTGGGTGGATGTGTGCGCAGCATACCTTCTCTAACAGTAAGAGTCAGCCAGCGAGTCAGTCCTCGAGCTACAGACCTGTTAACTACATGCACCAGGGTTGGATTCTTTAAGGAATTATCTAAAGATTTCACTAAATTACAGACTTGTTCAAATAAAAGGCTGGTAAATCAGTTCACTGATAACTGATTTGGAAGGATTTACGCGTTCCTGACGCTGCACAAGGGAACTCAGCAGCTTCAAATGTTCGTGTTTACAGCCCAGACACTGTGATCCCACTTCACTTTCCATTTGTCACCTCCTGACCAGAAGGTCATTAAGGCAAACAGGACAAATGTATGGTGTCTCACTGAGAGAGGAGCTGTCCCACTTTCTGATTAACTTTGAGATGCAGCCAAACGTCTCTAGTTTGAATTAACAGCAACATTAACATTTAAATATGGAAATATTAGAGCATGATTCTGCTGGGAAGCCTCCCAAAAAACTCTAATGATGATGATATCTGACTTCATACTCTTCTTTATATTTATAAATTTGAGCTGAAAACGTGGTTACAGTGACCGTTTCTGAAGAATGTCTGTCAACTATAAGCAATTTTAATAAACGAGGTAATTCATTAAAACTGATCTACTTTATCAGTATGTACAAACAGGCCCATCTTATCACATCAACTATTTCACTTATTTTCTCAGATTTTATGGAGAAATTGTTTTCTGGTTGTACCTCTGATGTCAGTGACAATTGATAATGAGTTACAGAGTTTCTTGATGGACAGTAGTGCAAGCTGTCGCTGCTGTTAGCTAATGTTTGTTGCCAGGCTGCACAGTCTGAGAGTTCAGAGCACCAGGGGAGTGTTTGTGTTTGTACCAACAATAGGCAGATACCAGAGGCAGAACTGAGTTTCCTGATGGACAGTAAAGTAAATGGCCACCAACTACAACTGCTGTTAGCTAATGTTAGCTCAGTTTGTTAATTGCCTGGACTGTGAGCTCAGAGCACCGGGGGAGTGCTTGTATCACAGGCGTTTTGATGCTGTGTTTTGAACCTGCTAGTGTCGAGTGGACCTGGTGTCATGCCAGAACTGGAGCTGCACAAGCGGGGTAGGTGATCAGCCTTAGCATACTTTATGGACTAAATGGCAGAGGCATAGAGACTGAAGAGGACATTGAAGCTAAGAGAAAATGAGAGTGACTGAGCAAGAGGCCATGGGACAAGACTAAATATGGGACTGACTTTTAGTCGTTGGCAAGAGCATCATGACATAAAAGGCTGAAAAACAGATGCCGAGCTGGGCTGACTGCTGTTAGGCTAGTAACTAATATTAGCTAGCTGTTGATGTCTTGTGTTGTTGCACTTGCTTGATGTTTGGGTGTTAGCAAAGTTGTCGACTTGCTAGCCTTTGATCAAAAGTAATGCAATCATAACATATACGCATGTACAGCTGTACATATTTACCATAGTGATGTTGCTCTTTGAAACTGGGACCGTTACATCGTAAAAATACCAATTTCTACATAGCGTTACCTTGAGGAGCTGTTCAACAATCTATTAATAAGTTCAGTCAGCTGTAATGGAGCAGCAGACAAACATATCAGGTTTTTGTCATTGTGACAACAACCAAATTCCCAAACAATACCACAAGTCACAAAGTCACAAAGCATGCAACAGCATGATATTTATACATCACCTGTGTACTACTAACATTTACCTACACACATCAGTAATAGATACACTGACAAAAAAAATAATAACGCTCAAGTTCTGTTATCTAAACCGTCAGTGGAGCATTCCAACCTCAAGGTCTCAGCATGCACACCCCCTCTCCTCACACACACCCACACACACACACACACAGAGACAAACAAACACTTACAGCACATCCAGCACACAATTCTTCCTCTCCAGCTGCATTCAGCTCAACAGACGTCTTCTGGCACAGAGAGTTACACTGCAGATGAACTCAACTTTGCACTTTTAAAGTCACATTGACATTATAAATAATAATCCAAGTGGAAATAATCTTTCCTTTATACATGCCACTGCAGTGCTTCAGCATACAAAATGAAGAGCTTTTAAATTCATGAAAGATTTTTTTTTTGTTTTAAAAGCTTGTCTGAACAGATTATGTGATGTTTTACAATTTGGCCAAGGGTGTAGTCTGTGTCTTCTGATACACACCGAGTCTACCTCCGGTTCTGTTCACCTGAGACCGGGACACATGAGGAAGATCTCATCGCCTCCCCCTTGGCTGGCTTTCCATCCACAAAACATCACCAGCTGCGTTTGTTGGCAAAAAGTGTTTTGCTGCCCTACCACCTCGACTCCTGTGGTTTTATTTTATACACATTTACAAAGCAACACAAAAGTCTTACTTAACATTGTACAAAAGTGTAGGGTGTACAGATTTAAAGGTGTAGTGAAAACACTTTTGAGAGGTTTGTGGTTTAGATTAGCGTGCGGCTGTGAAGGTAAAGAAAGTTGTGTTATGTCAATGAAGGTCTAACACAAATGCATGCGTGTTCAGACGTACGAGCTTCGGTTCTATTTGCAGGTGCAGGAGGAGATGAACATGTACCAATAATATTTGTAGCTTTCTCCGTGTCAGGAATGTCAAAAATGAAGGATGGAGCCGCAGTTTCCCATTCGCCTGGAAGCTTTACTCCCCAGTAAACAGTGAGTGGAGTTCAGATAAAACTGGCCGCAATCTAATCAACCGCAGCGACACAACACGGCACATGCAGCAACACAAAAACTCCAGCGAGGCAGGTGTTTTGTCTTAGTACTCAAAGTCACACATGGACTGCAGGTCTCATATTTTTAAAGCGTTTTCTTGGATGATACATAACTTTGGGGAGCGTAAGGCAAAAAGCAAAAACACGGCAAAGAAAGAGTGAGACTGACGTTCATATAAAAGATGCAGAAGCACCTGTGCAAACAGAATAAGAAAGAACACACACGCAGTAATGTTTAGACTGCAGGTGTTTTGTCTTGCTGATCGCTCTATACTTAGAACGAGTTCTGGTTCAGAGAAACGTTGATCGAGAGGTTTATCATGGCTGAGAGAGCAGGTGTGTGACCCTCTTACATTTGATAGAACATTCCCCGTGCTAGTGTTTCTTTTCAACCTCTGTGTAAGCATTCAACATGACTGGAAACACATTCTCATTGATAGTGATGACACAAGGGAGGAGCTGCTGATAGGGAGAGCATTACACCCAGTCATATACTGCATTTTGTACCGCCGGTCATTGAGCAGCTCCACTTGGGAGCAGCTAAGGAGATGAAATTCACGCTCAAGGTGATTTCATGATGGATGAAAGTGATTTGACAGAGGCAGAGAAAAACTTGTTCCGATCACAAGATGAGAAGAGAAATAACACCAATGGTGATGACAGACAGCCACACAGATAATAGAGATGTGTGTGTGTGTGTGTGTGTGTGTGTCTGACACCTACCTAATGATAAAGGGCATGAAAGGAGCGAGTCCCAGAGGTGAAGAAGATCCATCCATGGGAGAAGGGTAGAGTCGACTGAGTACCAGCAGCAGCAGGAACAGGCTGGGGTGAAGCTTCACCTGACCACTGTCACTAAACACACACACACAAACAGATGGTTACATTTTAACACCAAACATTGATGTCACCTGAAATCTTCACATTACCGTCAACTGTGCAAATGTATGAAGTGAAGGGACTGTTTTATTGAACATCAATATTAGACTCTGAATGTAACACAGTGTTTGGGGGGGTTTCCTTTGTTCTGAATGGCAAAACTTGTATCGAAAGGTCACACTAATCGATGGTAAGAAAACTCTACCGTCATAGGGAGGGACAGACTTTGTAAATCACACAAGTTGGGATCATGGTGTTCACTTTTGGACAGCAGAAGCATACTGACACCTTGAGATAGCATGGTCTTGGTTTGCTGATGCAGGACGGTTCAGTCCATGAAGACACTGTAACACCAAACCTCACAAATAAACTTAACTTGGCAGGTGAAGGGTTGCTGTAAACCACTCAGCTATTATCCAGCATGTCTTTGATCATTACATTGCACACTCTTCATATTTGGTTGTCTGGCCTGTCATCTTCCCATAGAGTGGTCAGACACAATGATGTATGACCACAAAGAACTTTTCAAGAATGTGACCACCTTGAGGAGTTTTCATTAGAACAATGACTATTTTCCATTTTCTAGCATACTTTGAGAGATTTGCGCTACAGAATAGTTTGGCATTCAGGGGAACTCCTATGTTTTCTTGCTGAGAGTTAGACAAGAAGATTGATACCTTTCATGTATGTGTGCTAAAAATAAATACAGATCAGTAGTTCAGTAGCTTAGCTTAGCATCAAGACTGAAAGCAGATTGAAAAACTAGCCTTGCTCTGTCCAAAGTAAAATAAAGTCCATATATCAGCACCTCTGAAGCTCACTTGTCACAAATGTAAAAACGACAAGCTTGGATGTGACGGAACTTAACTTATGTGAAGCTAAGATAATTTCATGCTAGCTCTAGCTTCATATGTAAACAAACATGACTGGTATTGATGTTCTCGTCTAACTCTTGGAAATCAAGTGAGTGTATTTCCCAGCATCTCAAAATATAATTAAAAAGTCCTTTATTTTGTCATCTTTGTTGGCATCCTGTTAGCTAATAAAAATAAATAGCCTGGTTACAGTTTGAATGTGTTGTTCATTTTTTGAATCCAGATTAAACAGCAATATGGCTGACACATGAAACCACATAAAATTGATGATCCAAATCAAAACAAGCCTTCATTCCTCCGGTACTTTGATACACACTGCATATCTAAAACCACCCACACCCCAATACAGTCATCTCCTCATCCGTCCTTGAGCTGAGCTTTTCACCTCCCTCTTTCCCTCCATCCAGATCTCATCACTGCCAACTGAGTCAGAATGGAAACTGACCATCTCTGCCAGCGGTTTCACAGTTTCACTCTGACACAGTCACAGTGAAGGAAGAAGGGAGGAAAATGGAGGAAAAACGGACGAGAACTCAAGCGGCAAAGTTAGGAAAATTATGTTTGAATGCCAGGTATCCAATATGGAGAAGGACCACGCTGTGCCCGTCATTACAGTTTCAGAGTCCAGCTCTTTGAGGGGTGAACAGAGCAGAAATAAACTCCCCGAAAAACTTTGAGTGAGTGCTGGAGCACGACTTTTACTTCACCTTGATGAATAAAACACTCTCAAACTTTAGCAGCGGTGCTTGGGCGAGGTGAAAACATCACGGTTTACAATGTAGGAAGCGCCTGCAGTTCAACTTTATGTCAGCCTGTAAGTTCATGAGTGTGTGTATTGTGAGGATCTCACAACAGACAAGAACAACAGACCACCTGCGAAAACAACTTGTGCTTTTCATTACTTCCATTGAACAGCACACAGACACACACAGAAAAGAGTCCAGTGGGACTGCCAGAGATTGGCAAGACGGGAAATTTAATGGCAGCTTAATTAGTAACCAGTCCAATGTATGACAGGATGTGATGGCAGAGAGACAGGAGCGGGGGGAAGACAATTGCAAACATATTAGACCTTGTTGGGATACAGCTGGAGGCAGCAACACTTGACGGGACGAAAAAGAGACTCAGTGGCATTTAACAGCACTCTCAAATTCCTCGTCGAGGTCTTCCATGAATGTCTGCCCTCTCTCTAAACTCCTCAATCAACTCCAGTACCAGGGTTGTCTGATCAAAGAGTTATTTCTGTTCTACATCTTTCAAAGAGAGTGGAAACAGAACACTGACCTTAAAGTATTTTTATTCTTCATTTAGAAAGTAGTACTAACAGAAACCAAGATGAGGCTCTGAAGTAAACTAAAGCTTTAGCTTACCATTTAGCTAGCTCTCAGGGAAATAAATCATCAGTTTTGTTTAAAAAAAGCACTTGGAATCTGGTCTGAAATCTGTTTTCTTTGGAAGTGAAGTGGCAGATAAGACCGCACAGCAACAAATCACTGCACAGCAGAATAAAAAATTTGATACTGAAATAGTTTGAGAGATAAACACGGTTCAGTTTGGTACACTGACATTATATACAAACGTCAACTAAACAATATATAATTAGGAATTAGGAGGCAGTCTCCGTAGCTGTGTGCTAATGTCAAAATCAAATTTGGTGCACCTCAAAAGCCGAATGTGGCAGCAGGTGCGTACACAGAGCGACTGGAGGTCTGGAGTTTGCGAGTCAAGGAAAAGGAGATGAGACCAAAAATAAATCCAAGAGGTGAAATCTAGAACAAAGACAACACGAGCTCTGCTTGTGTCCACAGGAACACCGGACGAAATACAGGACGAAAAAGAACCAGGAAATAGAGATGTTTTTCCAATGAAACAAACATCTAATAATCAATAAGTGTGGATGAAGAGGGGAGTGTGCATAGTGTTCATTTAAGTCATTTTTAGTCTATTTTTTCCAGGTTAGACTCCATCCACAGTTGGACATCATTTATTGCTCTCACTGACAATCTGATACACAGCAGAACTCGTGACCTAATCCAAGATGTGGCTAAATAACAGACACTGATCCAGGATATTCTTAGCAGATTGCCGGTGCTGTAAATTCTGTTATAGCAATCTGTTGCTCTATCTTTGGACGCAGGTTTGTTTTTCATTCATGACTCTTCACAGTATTTATGTGCGGAGAGAATTGGTGGAGGAACGATGGATTACAAAGCACATAATGGAGGTAGATGGACTCCAAAGTGCAACCTTATAGTTCCAAATCTCATTTCTATAATCTTTCATATATTGGGACCTATTTCGGGAATGCACTTGTACTGTAATGTCCACAGGACTGTCTGAAACCACTAACAGCAGCTCTCTTAACTCCTGTCCCTGCTGTGTATTGCTACAGCGTGGTGCGGTCGGTCTGTTTGGGTGGCGCGATACACAGAGATGATGTGGGGAGTCAAGAGCCGAGCCGGGATCTGGTTCCGTGGGAAATTTGCGAATGTTTTAACAAGGGTCGAAGGGAGTAAGGGGAATTGTGAAAGAGCCAGTCTGAAAAAGCATTCAATTAATTGGATCCATATTAAGATAAGGCTGCCTGGGGAGCTGCTGGACAACTCCACTGCCTTTAAAAAGGGAGTTTGGGCTGAGCTTAAAAAGATAAGGCCAATGAACCTCAGTAGACTCAACTCCCCACTGCAAGAAAACAAAACCAAACCTCCACAAGACATTTGCTTTAATCGGTCGTAAAGTGTTATGTTTTGAGAAAATAGCCAGTTGAGCAACTGAAAAACACATGAAAACTCCATCTGGGGAAATGCTACTTGATGAGAGGAAATAACCGAGCTCACAGTTCATGTTCCCACTTGAGAAAATTGTGTTTTGACTGATGAAGTGTCACTTTCTTTGTCACTGCAGGAGGCCTCCACTGCTTAATCAGCTTAAGAAAATAACAAAAATGATCTTTTATGGCTTAAATGTGAGCAAATTAAACCTATAACAGCATTAAGAAAGTGTGAAAAGTCATGGCAAGGGCTGAATGTGGAGTGTTGCGTGTGTGCGTGTGTGTGTGTATGGATTACGGAGGACCACCTCACCTTTCCACCGTGGCTGCAGCCTCCTCCAGCTGGTTCAGCAGGAACGGATAGAGAGCTGGAAAACGAGTGAAAAACTCTCGGCCCGTCATCCTAAGAAGAGAGACGGAGAAAAGGAGGCATGGATGTTTTTAACAGTAATAAGGGCACTTACGAATATAACCAGGGAAATAAGGACTCTAAAAACAGGCTGTTTCTAAAATATAGAGTCACCAAAGTCCTGAAACACTAGGTTTTGTAATCTTATGTGAGACAGAGAAGAAAACTTCCTGTTGAAGGATTTGTAGTTTATAGTAGTGGTTCCATGCTTATGTTTTAAGGCTTAGAGAACTTGAAATCACCATTATTTTTAACCAAGGGTCAACTGTGGTCCTCTGTGTCTGTGGATGAAAAACTGCAGTTCCTCAGACGTCCACTTGAGGCTGGCTACAAAACGAATCACCACAATCCCTCACATTAAAATGCTTAGAAGAAATAAAGACGTTTATATCTTGACAACTGTACTGAGGATCATTTTTATATACTGTAATGCTCCTGTTCCAATTATACTAAGCCTATTTTATTAATAGCATGGCTTTGATTGACAGGTGGGTGCCATCACAGGTGGCCTGTTTGGGCAACCAGGCTTCATTTAGCTCCACCCACACTCTACACGCACAGTACTGGATTAGCCAGGAGCTGGCAGAGTCATGACTGCCAATAGTTAGAGCCACCATACTGAGAAGTCATCAGAAACCTATGGGATATGTTAACGAGGCTACGCCCATGTTTTATACAGTCTATGATTTTAACTAGACCAAGAGTATACAGTATGGTAGCAGCTCTGTAAAACTTTGCTTAGGCACAGTGGTGGTCTGAGCTAAATGCTAATGTCAACATTCTAACATACAATGGTAATGGTGGTATTCTGTTTAGCAGATACATCTACAACTACAGCTCCATGTTTACTACCTTAGTTTTGCATATAAGCAAGCTCACATTTGTTTATTAGCACAGCAGAGGCTGATGGGAATGTCATTTGTTTTGCAAATATTTGTTTAAAAAAAAAACAAATATTAGAAGAACTCAAATCCTGAGGGAGACATAACAGTCTGTCCCAAACTTCATAACAATGACATTTGACTCAAAAGCACAAATGTCAACTAGACAAAGAGTAAAAGTCAGAGGATTGAAGTCACAAGGATACATCCTCTGGGAAACATGAATGTCCCCAGGTGACCATCCCCAATGATATTGCCCTCTATGCTGCTAGCCTGGTTAAATATGGTGTTGTTCATACGAAGATTCTGCTGTAGAGCCAGCGAGTGTTTCATTTACAAAGAACTGGGACAAAACACAGATGAAAGAAAGGATGGTAAAAATCGAAGCAGTAGAGGCAAAGACATCCTCACCTACAGTCGCTACGGCGGACCAGCCCTCAGAAATGAAGACGATCCTACATGTTCCTGCCATAGATTGTAATACAGGATTTCCATTCAAATTTGGAGCCTGCAAGCCCAAGCTGGGTCTTACAAGCTACTAACGACATGAGAAAATATGCTGAATGCTCCCTTATACTACATTTACTTAGAAACATCAATATTACTACCATGACATGGAAAGAGAAACCAGCTACAAAGTTTATTCCTGGTCTTATAAAAAGCCCCCTGAGACAAAATTCTTAACTAAAAAGGTCATCTTGTCTCATTAAGGCCATCTATGAGCAAACTCCATCCACTGTGGAAGACTGAAAGTTCAAGTCTACAGAGTTTCTGGCAAACAGCAGAAGTTGGAAGGTGAATTCATGTATTAAGGAGAATTACTGACTATTAGCCCTCTTGAAAACCCACATAAAGACATAAACAAACTGAAGTCAAGGATGGGAGGTAGTGAAAACACTGTCAGAGAACATGCAATTTGGAAATGTGGTCTTGGTCAAAAAACAAGCATCAACAATGCAATTAGTATTAGAAAGAAGCTAAACTGTGCTGAAGTTTGGAGCTTTAAAAGAAACTAACTACTGTCATGAATCACTGTCTCCAGAGAATAGAAATAATGCTTGTGGACTTATGTTGATACAACTTGAATTTCAGCTAAATTACCTGATAGTTAGTCATGATTAAACTTGTATTCCAAACACTCACCGCTCTTAATAGCAATATCAAATAGCAATCTTATTATGTCACTTAATAGTGACATAATAAGAATTAGACAAGGGGAAAGGATTGAGAGAGTATATACTCAAAAGGTTGTGAAGCTCTGAGTTGGAAATGTGCCAAATACCCCTAAAGACGTTAACAAATCCAGCCTTATGTTTGCTTCTCCTGCTCCAGCTCAAAATAAACCCTTACATTTGTGTATATGCACATATACCGATCCCTGTGCCACGGCCACGCGTGTCTATGCTTATGTATTCACTCACACACATACACAACTGTCAATAAAATGACAAACTTTATATTTAACCCTGGCGGTCTTGCTGCTGCAACCGCCATTCAGCCTCAGGGCCAATAAAGTTTTTATTTAACTCTGCCCGTCTAAATCAAGTCGCTCCTAAAGGGAAGAGGACTGGTCTGCCAAGCACATGATCACAAGACTGGAGAGATCGCATACTGCTTCAGACACGACTGCCACTGATTCTGGACTGACAAGCACACACACACACACAATCTGGACCTAGTTCAAGTTAGCAGCAGGCACTGTCATGGGAAGAAAATGAGTCATATGTGTAGATTTTAAGACCTCTTTCAACCTGGATATGACACACTCCTCACCTCTTGTGACCTGACACACATACACACACACACACACACAGATAAAGTGTGTAAAGTGGATAACTGCACAAACTATCTGCATAAAGAAAAAAAGTGCAAAATAATCTTAAGTAAAATAAAAATCTGAAAGTGTCCTGAAACGTCTGCTGTTCACTTTTTGCATGAGCAAAAAGAGGCCTGTGTATACAAGTGTGTGTGTGTGTGGTGTCCTCCCCACCCTCCTCTGCTACCTCTAATGAGAGTCTCTCAGTCTGAAAAGACTGGAGGACAAAGGTCGGAGGTCGTGTTAGAGCAGACTGGATGGGGTAAAAGGCACACGGGTCACAGAGGAGAAGAGAGGAGACAGGAGGTGTAAGTGGAAAGACCTGGTCATGTTTGTGGGCTCACAGCTGTGTGTGCACACACTCACACAGGCTAGATTACCTCTAAGGTAATTTTAAGGCATTTTACTAAAAGAAATAGCTACCATATGTTTGAGTTATCAGTTCTTACACCAACAATATATTTTCATCTGGTCCAAAAGATACTTTAGATAATTTAATAAAAAGTCCAAATGAATCATCCCACAACCCCTCAGGTTTGTCTTGTGAGCCTTTGAAGGGGCCCAAACCTGACTGCAGGTTAGTCTGTACATTTTTCTGGGAATAGTTATACAGGATGATTGCTTGTAATGCAGTATTTTCTCAGTGTTGTGTTGCATTCGTATATTGCTTAAAGGTGTAGGATTCTGCGACATCTTGTGATGTAGTTGCAAATTGCAACACCCTGACCTCACTCTCTCCATCTGGGATCACAAAACGCTCATGGCCCGGTGCGTGCTCTGCTGAATCGCTGCCGCCTGGTCTCAGATACAGGAGTTCTGTCTCTTCTGTCAGTGTCTCTTAATAAAACCACCCAGAGAGCTGTATGGGCAGGGATAAAATAGTATGTATGTATTTATGCAAGGCTTTGTAGAGACTGTGGCAACAAATTACTATATATCTACAAAACATGAAGGACCCTATCTAGAGCCAGTGTTTAGTTTTAGTGTCTTTCAGCAAGATCCTCTCTCTCTGCAGAAAAATATTTAGTACCGTGCTGAAAAACATCTCAGTGAAATAAAAACTGGGGCAAAGAGGAAAATGGGGAAACCCAACACTCAAAGCACATTTTTAAACTAGCCGTAATAACTTTTCCAACACTGATACGGACATTCTTCCATGTACAAGAGCTCATGTAGTGCAAAGTGAGGAGTTGACGCGGGCTCGAGATAAAGCTGGAGGCTTTGCTCGGAATGCAGAGAGCAATCTTCGCTCTGTCAGCTTTGTTTACAGTCGCATTCATCTTACAGCCGATATCGGATGCAGGATCGACATCAACGCACGGTCACGGAGCGGAGGAGCACAGAGTCCGGGCTTAGTGGAACGATGGTCCACAAGCAAGCGATACGTCTGGACTCAAGTAACGATGTAAAATACACACAGAGCAGTACGCAGAATGCTGTAAATAAACTAATTTGTGTGAGAGGGAAATGTGTTTATGCTCCAACTTCAGTGGACCAAGAAGCCCATACACACACACACACACACACACACACACACACACACACACACAATATAATATTAGAGTGGACAAGCTGTCACAATGCATTTTCTTCTGCTGGAGATCACAACCGTAAAATCATGGTAATAACAGAGACCAGACGTACAAAGGACTGTGGAAAAGACACAACTAGAAATGAGCTGCAGCTTTCTCGCTCATACACAAACAGTTTCGCAAGTTTCAGGTACACACAACAAGACTTACTGGGATGGCAACTGAGAACACTCATGTAGCATAAAAGTAATTATCCCTGAACTAAAACTATTCAAATGAGTTCAAATGATCATTTTCATAGCCATTGTTCTATTTCTGACTATTCACAGCACACACACACACACACACACACACACACTCTCTCCCACGTGGATATAAAAATCACAGCCCGCACAGTAATAAGAAAGAAAGCAGCAGACAAGAGGAAGGGGGAGATATCAGAGAGCTATACAAAGGGAGGGACAGCAGACTAAAAACACAAGTGAAAACAGACAAGATAAACAGCAGCAGCCTTGGCTCGGTTAAGAGTATTCAGAGGCCTTCAGAGACGCAGCCAACAGAAATACAGAGACTGAGCCTCGCGGAGCAGGGCCCGAAGCCCTGTGAAACTTTACCCTGGATTATCTGTGGGGTAACAAATCACTCGTGAGCTCAATATAGACCACAGTACAACTATCATACGCTCCTACAGCCAAACAGTACAAGCGCATTATTGTTCATGTTTGTTTTAATATGTGCTGAATACTGGATGGGTCTCGTATGAGTTCCAACAGGACCCAGTAAGATATCAGTCATAGAAATGTTTCATCTTCTATGGTTCCACGTTGTAAAAGGTCAAGAAAGTCTATGGTCATGCTAACAGCCCCATGAGGCTCAAATTAAAGGCACACTCAGGTTTCGAGCTAAATGCTAATGTTATCATGCTAACATTCTGATGTTTAATGTAATGCACAGCGGCTATTTAGGAATTTTAATGTGTCTCAATGGGAAAATACTTTTCTAAAGTGCCCACAAACAAAGCTTGAAATAAGATATTTTCACCTGTTACATCATCAAATATTTTCCTGTCATTATATAACCTGTTTGAATTATCCTGCAGTACAACAAATCATAAAATATATGTGGAAAAAACACTCCAGCCCAGGTCTGCTTATCATTTTCCTTATCAAAGTTTCCAAATACTTGGAGGGATGTTCGATGAGGCGCTGGGAGCTTGTTATAATTTAAGACTCTCTTTCCAAGATCCTCAAAAACAAGCCACAATTTTTCAAACAATCTTTGACAGCAAAGCAGGACTAACAACTCCTGAGCGTCCAACTAAAACTGAGAGACAGTTAAACTTCTAAACTGATTCTCATCACTCGCACAACTCAAACGCAATTTGGCCAGGCGTGTGACAGAGGCGGATAATAATGTCCACCCACTGACAGCTCCTCGATCAATGTTATTGATGGACACGACATTTTAGATATTTGGGCTTGTGTTTTTTTGACTACTGTGAGCTTCTGGTAATCTCATTTGCCCTGAAAACCTGCATGGCGTTGCTGAATGTGACTGTAGAGTTGTTCTGGCTAAAACCACCACGACCAACAGAATTTATTTACATACACACACGTTTCAATGATCCTATTCACACAGTTATACATGCACCAATGACAAACTGACTGTGTTGACGAGAAGGTTTCATCTCTGAAATGATTTGATCACCTTGGCCTTCGACAAACACTTTAAAACGCCCTGTGATCTACGGTCTAAATGCTGTTTCACTTAATTTTTCCACCCCGAAGAACCAGAACAAGAACATTTCCAAATTGTATGACAAAGTACATTTTTGTAATCCAGACCATATTGTGCACAGATGTGTCACGGGTGAACGGTGCCGGCCGTCATGAGACCACACATGTAGCTTTTTGTTTGGAATTGTACTTTTCTTTTTTTGATGGAACACATTTGCAACAAATGTTGCTGCATTGTACTTTGGGTCATCATAATTACAGCCCACGTGTATGATATAAGCACTGATGCGATGATCCCAAGTGTGTTTATAGATCATTAATAATACTGAATTGATATTAATTGGTATCATTTTACTTTTGATTGTGAAACTGCCCTTTTTATTACTCTCCAGTGCTGTTATGGCTGCTTCCAGCAGCAGTGGAGAGCTGCATCTACACAGGCAACAATCAGCACTGAGTGTGATGGACTGAAAGCTGCATCTGAGCCAGAGTAGTGTTACAACACTGACCCCTAGTGTGCACAACAGCCACTGTTGATACATATGTGCTACTTTTTCTTTGGTTCGAAGTACTTTAAATGTTTGTCGTTAATTGTTTGGGCTTCATACTACAGCAAAATACATATTTACTAATTCTCTTAAAACAAGGGGAAGAATGCTCTCTGGAGAAGGAAGCACCAAATGCCATGACCACCATACAAGATGACATTTGCCCTTTTTAGAAAATACAGCATTAAGAAAGTGACTGAAGTAGAGTAAGAGTAATATTTCTGCATGAGTAATTATGACTTGTTTGCATGCACATGTCTGAAAACCACTGATTTACTCTTCTCTCATTCAAATGTTAGCATTTTACTCCGTCGATGCACATGACTTGAGCTGGTAGAGCGGTGTTAGAGAGAGGGAGAAGCAGCTGACCTGTTCTTTTTCGAGTGCTCGTCCTTCCCTTTCTTCACTCCAAAGATCCTTGTGATCAGAGTGCTGAAGAGAAGAGTGGAGGAGTTCCTTACCTGGGACACAGAAACAGAGTGTGCAGAGACAACTGAGTAAATGTCAGGATCACAGGATGAAGAGAAATTAGAGAGCAGTAATCTCAATGAGCGCTGTTAGGTTTGGCAGAAACGGCGTGCCACTGACGTGCCAGTGTATTACGTAGACGAAGTTAAAGAGCAGGCCAACAGCGCTACACTAAAAACAATGTTTCGTTCTAGTTAAAATTGTTGAGACAAATTCAATTTTATGGTCGTTCTGGAGGCTGTAGCGTTGGCCGCTGTTTAATATTTAGTCTACCCCACATTGACATGAATGTGGCGGCCAACCATTAGAAACACCTCCCTGGAGAGGTGTTGGAGTGACATGATGTTGGCGTGCCTGTAAATCTGTCTAAATTCAAACAACAGACACTAACAGAGGCAGAAAACCACTGCAGAAACTCACGGCCCAAACAGGAGAGGTGAAGCCCAGAACAGCAGCCTGCATTCCATCTGAGACGAAGGGAATGATGTTTTCCCCCAGACGAGTGTCCCTGTACAGAGCCCTGAGGATGTTCAGCGCATGGACCTGTGGTGAGGCACAACATGTCACATTTGGATTTCATCGCACAATGATGATTGATTTGTTAACATTAAATAGATTGCTCATTATTTGATGAGCCAGAAATGTTTTAAGGACATTCATGACCTTCAAAAGTAGTGTTTGGTAGTGTTGCCAATATTTGTGATGCAAAATGCATCATTTTTACTAGCCAACAGAGAGAGGGTTTCAGAAAAGGTACTGTTGAGCTCTAGTGATTCTAGATACCAGTACTGACATCAGTTAGTGAATGATATTCAAAAGATGACTATGGCTGGTATTTCTAAAGCAGGATGGTCAGAGCCATGCACCATCATTATGATGGATATGATGCAGTTGACTACGGTCTAGAAAATGTCATTAGAGATTTGAGCTACAGAACAATTAAACAAACTTTAAAGAAAGGTCAGTGTATCAGGATAAAAGTCAATCAGCAGCAGCATCAAGCTCAGACAGAAATAGGACTCAAACCTGAGGGACGGTGGAGCTGTCGGTGTTCCTGTCAGCAGAGGGCATGGCCAGAGCGATCAGCTCTCTCATGGTCATTTTCAACAGACCGCAACTGGACGACTTTGGCTCAGAAGAGAGCAGAGCCTGTGGAAGACAAAAACAAGCGTTAAGACCGAATAAGAATTGTAACCGTGCCTTCATCAGATTTTAATTTTACTAAAAGGGTACTCAAGTTACTCATACTAACTCTAACACTGTCAGACCATGTATCCTTCTTCCTTATAAAACCAGCTGCTCAACTGCCGGCACTTTGTTCGATTATCAAATTTGTAGTCCTCAGCCCGGACTTCAGCATTGTTACTTGGGGACAAGATTTCTCACAGCTCCCTCTGAAGCCAACTTTTCTTTCACCTTTTCAACAACAGGATGAACAGCTTTGTACTTGCACCACTAACATGTGCAGCAGTTATCTGCAGCTATTCTGGACTGGACATACAAACCTGATACTTCGATCCTAAAAACATGTACAGCTGTGCAGTTTCTCATTATAAAGACCAGAAATGTTTGCCCTGGTGGTAAATTGCTGTCATGCTGTTATTGGTGTGAAGTTCATAGAAGCTACTGTACAATATAATGATGTACTATAATGTTATTTATCTGTCAACATATTGTAAAAGAAGAGTCTGATCGCTGCAGCAAACACAAAGCTACACATGTTAACAGACATTACTACACATGTGGGTGGTGTACAGTTCAGCAACTTGATGTATTTCTCTTCCATCACTTGTTTTGTTGTTGTTTTGTATAATTGTAGCAGTCGACCTCTGAACTGAGCTGCCCCTCACTGTATCCACTGGTATTTAGTCACACTGAGACACAGGCAGCTATACAATTGCATAAGTCTGTCCATACTGATAGCTCCACTGAATGACATCATTTGTATGTGCCAGGAGTGGGAGTTGGGAATGTGGGAGCGAGAAGGTGACAGCTATTGGCTGCTGTGTGAGAAAGGAGTTATCTTACTGTGGGAGCTGATGGGAGCCAGCTGTGTGTCTGGCCTGGGTTATGGTTTAAAAGTGAGGCCTGGGAAGGATGGAGAGATAGAGGTATGAAGAAGAAGGGAGAGGTGGAGGAAGATTAAGAGGTAGAGAAGGGCTAGCCCGGGTTCCTGTGATGTCTGTCCCAGGTCAGTCCAGACCAGCAAGAGGCGAGCGCAGGAGCCAGCCTTCCCGGATCTGAATCCGACTTTCTGTGTGAAGGAATGCGGCCCAAAACTCTGCCAAGGTGTCGACTTTTGCTTCTCCACAGACCTCCTCCGCTTTTCCCTTTATCTTATCTTCAGTCTGTTCATCTCCTGAGTCATCCATGTGTTTTCTATCATGCTCTCAGCTCTTCCTTTCTTCTCTCACTTTTATTATCTTAAACTTAAGCTGCTCATTCGAAAGAGGTAATTTCGGCTCGGCAACAGGCTCAGGGAACTCAACATGCAGGTAACTCCTATAAATAATGAGGAATCACTGCGGTGAACGCCAGTTTCAAAAAGTCAAACTTTAGACTTCAAACCTGGAATTTATTTGAAAAATTCCAGCAGTTCAAAGATCTCAGCACATATGCCTGGCATATAAAACACAGAAGAGGCAGTGATGTCAGCAGAGCAGCCATGCGCCTCATACCCATTACCACAAGAAAGAGCAAGCCCACTCTTTAACTGCTGTGATAAAACATGAACTCTGTCATGTCTCGTTTTAATATCAGTATTGAGAGGAAGTGGGGGCTGTGGCTGAATAACAGAGTGACTCAGTCAAGTGTTCAGGTACGTTAGTCAGAGATTACAGCACGTTGTTAGAGGTGTGTGGGACTGGTGGCTACAAAGAGGGGTCAACCAGAGGACAACGTGTGTGTGTGTGTGCATATGTATGTGTTATGACTGTTTATGCGAGTCACTGAGTAAAAAAAAAAGACAGATGGATTAAGAAACTCAATGTTCTTCCAGCATGAGTGCTCCAGTGGCATGCCAAGAACTGCTGATTGCACTACTTTAGGAGTAAACAGGAACACAAGAGCGCACACACACACACACAGTTTCTATTGCTTAACCTATGAACAGCTTCCAACATTCATTCACTACCCATAATCCTCACTGTGTCTGTGCAACATGTTCCATATCATAACCTTCATTTTGATCAAATCTGAATCTTAACCGTCATGTAAAATGGCGTTCCAGCTCAGAGTGGATTATATCGAGTCATTTCTGATTGTAGCAAATCACAATCACATATTTTAATTCATAAGAAAGATCACAAATCTGTCTGGTCACTGTGGTTTGGACCAATCAGCATCCTAGGAAGAACTACTGGCAGCTACACCATGAGCTACAGGCGTGGTTTAATGTTAGGTGTGTGTGTGACCACACGTGTGAGAAATAACCGTTACTGCAGCTGCTGAAGAGGTTAGTGTAGGTGCTGCTAGCATCAGTTCGATCTGAACTGGAGAGCATGTCTATACTTGAACAAGAACAAAGAATACTGATACTGAAGACTTTTATCGATGGGAAATGCTCTTCTACCAACTGACTTCAGCAAGAGTTTGACTACATAATACGGTTCCCTCAAACTAATTGGTTATAATTTCCCCATGACAGGTTTTTTGGGCTTCAAGTCAGATATACGAGTGAAACAATGTGCAGGTACAAATGAAACGATGACCGAAAAATGAGAAAAAAAAATCAAGTCTCAGGAATCACAAACAGCACCAAAGGATGGGTGAGATTCTACTGATGGAGGAAACCAAAGTGAACAACACTCCACCACACACTCTACAGAAACTGAATGTGAGGAATGTGCTGTTTACTCACAAAGATTCTGCATCTGCGCTCTCAAGTGTTTAAAATTAAAACAACAGCCTCTCTCCACCACTTGAAATCAACAGCGCGTCCAGAGTCCAGCATCAAGACTAGCAAGCAGTAATACTTCTTCACCCGACTGTTGTGTTTCAAGTCTGAAAGCTGTGAATACACACCTGGATGTAGAAAGGTATTCCAGCGCTGCGTCGTGTGGCACACAGCTTGGATGATGGGTCACTGGATTTGACCTCCTCAAGAACCTCACACAGCCAGCGGGCTGGAAGCTGCTGCAGGGCCTGACTTCCACTCCTTACACACGGACAGACACACACATCAATAACACACAAATCATCTAAATACTTCAATCAATGTCACATTCTTTAAAAAAATCTTAAGATGAATCATGATGAAATTCCACATGTGGATTCATTAAGTTACATAACATTTTTTCATACACACATTAGACAGGGTAGCAGTAAAAAAACAAATGGATGAGAAGAGAATTAGTGATGCATCCATACTTCTCTAACAAAAGTTATAAAATCTTGATCTGTTTTATGTTTACCTGTTTAAAACTGGTTGATATTACAAAGGAAAGACTTGCTTTAAACTGTAACATATTTACACTGTTTTAAAACAAATGCTAAGAATATGAATCAGGTCTGGCAAACACACACACCCACAAGAAACCGCTCTGCCCTGTTCTGTAAGAAGCAACTGTTTAACAAGAGCCAGTGGAGCAGAGAGAGCAAATTAAAACAATCCAACGTGAAGGACAATGTGAGGGTGCAACACTGCTACACACACTCCAGTGTACTTCATCACACACACTTGACACAACAGGGACACACTCATTCTCAATGATAAACATATGCAGAAAAGTACTGAAATACTGGAAATCAGGGATTTCCACATGGTATGACAGAAAGATTGTGAAATAGCTGGAAGTAATGTATGAATGGTTAAAATAGTAAGCCAAAAGCAATGCATAAATGGCTGAAATAGTTAGCTAAAGTCATGTATAACATTGTTAGCTAAAGTAATGTATAAATAGTTGACATAGATAAAGTCGTTTATAACATTGTTAGCTAAAGTAATGTATAGCTAGCTGAAAGTTATGTATAAAAGGTTGAATGATGGCAGAATGAATTTGACTTGTCGATTGCGGTTTGAAAACACAACATTCAAAGTTGGGAACCACTGCTGTAAACAACTACAGATATAAATGCACATGCCTAACAAGGGAACTCAGTTAAAGAGAGACAAAAAAAAGAGAGAAAGTGGAGAGAGATGGAAAAAGTGAAAGAAAGAAAAAATGAGGACGAATGAAGAGAGAGACAAGGAGACTCAGTGAGAGAGTGCAAACACAGTGGAACACACCAGAGCCAGATCCCAAGGCAGAGCATCAAAAGGCCGCGGTTAAGCACCCCACAATCAACACCCCATAACCCAGCACACGGCCTGCATACCATCCACACACTGCTCTTCCCCTCCTGAAAACATACACTCACATCCACACATGCCCTGAGCAGAACACACACACTCCCAAGTACTCCTACACACAACCACTAGAATGTCGCCCTCATTACACAACACACTGCGAGACTGGTTTTTGTACAAGAACAAAACAAGTGAGTTTTGTTTTAACTGCTCTGCACTGGGTGGTTCAAAGGCAACACTGCTGTGACAGTTTTGTGGTTTGTCACCTGCCGCAGGGTGAGAGACATCTTCCACAACCCGCTGAGGAAAACAGAGGGGAAGAAGAAAGTGACAAATTGTTTCATGTCGATCAGAATTAAAGTTTTGTTTTCTTTCATCCCCTCAGGAGGATAATAGTCGGATTATTTCCCTGAACAGCACAGATGATGGGGGCTGAAGCCATGTTTAATATTTCTCCTGGCAGCATGTTGCACAGAGGCCTCTGCAGTCTATGGCACTGTAGTACTGTTAGATGTGCAGTGAATGAATGCATTAGTAACAAATGTAAAAATGTAAAACCAAAGCTCATCATATTTAATTTAGCAATATTTGGCCATAACTAGCTTTGTGTTGATCTTCTGTGATGTGATCAGAGTTACACAATTTCAAAGTATTAATTGAATAAAGGTACATGACTTATTATTTCTTAAAATTAAAAAAATGTTACACTTGCAAGAATATAGTTTCTGGCAAGGTCCAGTGTGTAAATTTAGAGAATATGGGAGAAAGTGAATATACTAACATAACTGTTGTCAGCTGTAAATGAGAATCATTACTATTATCTTTATATCTACAGATGGTGCTGGTCCTCTTCCACAGAGTCTGCCATCGTGAACCGCCATTTTCTTCTGCAGCCCAGAGTGAACAAACTGAACACTGCCACTAAATACAACCTTCCATGTTTTTCACAGGTTCTGCTCTCTCCATAGTTTCTTCCTCACGCTGAAGGACAGGGTAAGGCAAAGGTGTTGCAGTCATCAGCTACATCACTAGATGCAACTAAATTCTACACACTGGTCCTCTAAAGGAAGCTTTAACAATTAACTTTCTTCACAAGATGCTCATAATATTATCAAAGATGAACCACGTCATGCCTATCTTTAGATTAGCCGAGATGTGGAAGAGGTGGGACTGACAAGATGGCGGCAGCCAGCACCACATTCATTTCACAGTGGTTCTTCGGGAACCTGTGGGTGATGTCACGCATGCACTGTCCATTCTTTATGTTGTCAGCGCTAATCAGCTGCTGGCTGTAGCTTCACATTAGTGTCCAGAAGTGATTTCTCAATTTCTCAATGAACTCTCGGGCAAAAGAGCAAATGGTTATTTCTAAGTAGTGTTAGTTCTTTATAATTATCATTATTATTTTTTGGTTCCATTTGGTGTATAAGTGAGATTCAGAGCTGCTGGGACATGTATTTATTCCAGCCTAGCTGGTTTCTCACTGCCCCCAAGTCTTTATGCTAAGCTAAGCTAGGCTAAATTAACCATATCCTGACTCAGAGACTGATATCAATCTTTTCATCTCACTCTTGGGAAGAAGGAACATTTCCCAACAGTTCCTTTAATAACATCATGTATTATAATTTCATGTTTTAATTCACCCAGTAAACACAGTCTCACTCTGTTATCAGCAGGTTCATTCTTTTCATGCCTATACGTTTCTGTTGGCCGTCCAGAGGGCTCCAGATGATGAACACCAGTCTCGATATAATTGAGTATATTCTACTGAAGAGTGATACTGAGAGGACTTGTCTACTTGCTAATTACAAGGCACTCTGAAGCTCAGTGCCGTGATGGGAGCCAATGCCCACAGCCATTCAGTAGTATTACCTTACAGCCCTTTGCCCTGAATGTGAACACACACCTGCACAGCATGTCGGTGAGGCGTACAAAGCCCACATAAGCCAGTTCAAAGGCGCCACGATGACGGGACTGCAGGAGCTGCTGACGGAAGTACAGGCCTACTCCCTCCACCTGTAACAGAGAGCCAGAGAGGGAATCAGCAACTCACCTGTGACAAGGACAAGAACAGTAGTGTGTGTGTGTGTGTGTGTGTGTGTGTGTGTGTGTGTGTGTGTGTGTGTGTGTGTGTGTGTGTGTGTGTGTGTGTGTGTGTGTGTGCACCCTCCAACACAAATGGATGGTACACAGAGTCAAAATGACATAACTGCAGGCACAGAGATTATGTGAAATGAAAGGCTGCACGCTAGCGGAACATTTGAACAGTGCATCAGCATGGACCGGCTGAACAATGAGGTACTGTAACAGGACGACATGTTTCTCTGTGGGAAGATGTCGAGGGCTTCCTGCACACCTAAATACCAGTAGGTGTAGCACGTGAACATCATGATTGGTCTGAGAGTCAAGAAAGTCTGTGAAAGATTGTTTGGAATATTTCCAAGCATCTTATCATGGAGGAAGCAATAAGAGAGACTTCCTGTAGAGGGGGTTACTATTAACTTCTTGGCTGACATACAGCCACAGTAATGATCATCAAATCCATGCCTTCCCTCCTCATGTCTCTTGTTCTGTCTGTGCTGGTGTCTTGGCCATGTTTCCACTGTTTTAATCAGTCTGGTTCTTATAAAGCGATCCTGTGTGTCCTCACAGACACCCGGAAATAAAATGCATCATCATTATTATTAGAATTATTATTTTGGTTATTAAATATAGTGGTTAATTGTTGTTTAATTGAACTGACTGTATCAATATAACTAAAACTGGTAGACAATTTTAAAACACTATTATGCTATTATGGAACTGTATTGACTTGTATTTTATATGTATTACCACTACAGTCAAAAGCCTTCAGAGTTGTAGTATCCGTGTTTTAGTTGAGGGCTTTATGTATTCAGAACAGGGCTGCAACTAAAGCTGTGAACCAAAATTCCCCTGTCTGACCAACACAGACAAGTGTGACAACAGCAGGGTGGCTGGAGTATGACATGAACTAAATACCCTCAAACAGAAACAAACAGGCGACATTGTTATGACTGTGCTTCAATGACTAGACTACCAGGAAAACCCTGACATCCAATTTAGATCTACTAATGTACAACTTTTATGAGTGGAAGCGTTTTAATGGCTCACCTTCATCAGCTGTCCTGTCCAATCATTACAGAAAAATTGCTAAATGGTTTGTTCTTATACAGCATTAGATGGCATTGGCTACAATGTATGCTGCCAACTGCTAATTCGTTTTTGGGAGTCGATCATTCACACACCGATGGCTCAGTAGCATGCCCAAGGACACTTTGACATGTAGACGGGATCAAACCACCAATCACCTGATTAATGGTCGACCTGCTCCAACTCCTGAGCCAAAGCCACTCCAAAGTGTGAATGTTCTGTTGAGTTATTTACTGAAATTATCCCAAATGTTTCCAACAATGTGCAGACTCAAAGAAATCTGTCATTTTATTCACGTAAAGTTGTATTTCCTTGCTTGCCTCTACTTGTTAGAATTTCTGAGTAAAGACAGGATAAGTCGGATGAGGAAGGAGTGACATCGGCAAACATGAATAAACATAACATGAATAAAACTTAAACGCATTAATACAGTTTCTGCCAGAGTTACATTAGATTGATTTTCATCAGTTTTCATCCCATGATCCCATGCCACTTCACAACATCAAACTACGCATTTTTGGTATTATTTTGATTTGAGAGCCCCCTAGTGGCAGAAATAAAATGTGGTTAAGTGTAACAGTGCAAATCCTCACAAAGAAACACCTTTCATTGGCTGTTGATGGTAAATCAATTACCTCAAAGGTCATGAGCAGTTCTAGAGAGAATGACTGACAGGGACAAGGAAACAAGGAACAAGGAAATGACTCTTACAGACTTTGTGTTAGTGTGTGAATCATTTGTTAAGACGAGCAATTACATTAAAATACATGCTATAAAGTCAATACAAAGCCAGAGCAATTACCCCCCACCCAGCCCCTCCCCTGCCAATGACATAACTCCACTAGTGGTCAATCAGACACTGAGCTGCATTATCTAACCCCACACCTTTTCTCTGTTTGGCAAACAAAGCGGAGCTGGGTACACTCTTGTTTCAGAGACACCACTTAGTCTTCAGCCAGTGAGCCTTGAGCATGTCAAGCGTGAGAGCGGCATGTCAGTAGCGTGACAAGTGTGTTCAAATAAGGATGCTGAGACATCCACATAATGGCCACTGTCAGTAAAACCATCCAGTTAGTAATAGTGTTAGCAACATTATTCTAACTATACACATACACACAACACACACAACTGGGTGCTGTGGCAGTGTGTAAACTGGTGAGTGTGTTGCAGGTGAGGCGGCAGGGCGAGGCGGACGCAGGGCTGCAGTGCCCTGTCATTAAGGCTGCGGTATCACCGCCACCACAGAGGCGGCCAGGCCTCGACTTAGTCAGGGGTGGCATGGAGGGCACAGGGAGGGGTGGCAAGGGCCCGATGCAAAAACACCCTGTGTGAAAAGGGGAGAAAAAAATCCCAACGGCCCCCTCGGGGGATGTAGGGTTAGACACAACATCTAAACTAACACAGACGCAGACCCGCAGATGAACCAGGAGTGCGCCAGTCACTGGAAGCTTCAGCAACCAACCCTGATGTCACTGAGTGAAAGAACAATGATGCATGGAGACGGAGTTTATGAGAGGAAAGCAGCAGGAGAACGTGCCGGAACAGGGAAAAAATGAATGAATGAATGAAAAATGTGTAGAATGAAAACATAAAAATAAGTTTAAAGTAATAAAAATGGAGGGCTTGGCCAGCCCGTTTTTGGCCACATGACTGGTCAATAAACTCGAGTGACCCTGCAGACCTAAAGTGGACTAACTTAAACACCAAAGTACGGACTGAGTAAACCACAGCGGTACCAAGCCCAATGACTTATCACATCGGTGGCCAGAGTGGACTCCCAGGACAGGCCTGACCTCACCGGGGTAAAAATGGCAGCGACAGTCACTGTTAGATGGCCCCGTGGCTGCCGGGGCGCAGACCGCTGCGGTGCTGAGCTCGGCCGAGCTGGGGCCGTGGCTTTCGCCTATTTAAAGCTTCCCTCCCGAAGGTTCCCGTCTGTGTAACTGTTTAAAAGGGCCGAGCAAGCTTCCTGCGCAGGGCGGGCGAGGGTATGGGGGGGTACTTTATTTAGACGTCAACTTCCTGTTTGCAAACGTGCCCGTTTCCCAGAAAAACTTCCATGTGCGGAGAGGGAAGTTTCCCAAGTCTAATTACATGTATGGCTCAGGGCCGTGACAGTGACCCAAATAGCCAACTTCTCCCCTGAGGCCGAGGGTTAGACAGCACTCTGATAATGTTTGTTGTTGTTCTTACAGCAATGTGCAGGGAGAATTGTGAAGTTCTGGTTTATAAATGTTACAGACAGCAGAAAGCAATCATTCACATTCTTTCACTACTACACAATAAACAAATGCTTGTCTGGTTCAGAGCTGTTGGACTGTTTGGTATCAGGTAAACATGTTTAAATATATCATATCACGTGTCATATCACATCATGTTATTCATTAAGGCAATATCAGGGTCGTCAAAATAACTCGATTAATTGTTTACAGATGAAATAGCACACTGAATAATGATGGCTCTCTGACGCCCGCTGACCTCGTGTGTCACTGAACACAAACATGATGGAAGCAGAGACAAAATGTTGCTTGGCACAGTGAATGGAAAAATTACAGATGGAACTATTGATAGGAGCTCTGCACTGTTTAGTGTCTGCAGACAGGAAATTTTTGTACCATTGGAGTTTTTCAAGCCATAAATATCACCTCAACACTAAGCAGTCAGAGCAGCAGACCGGCGTTCAGACGCAGACAGAGTAAGTCTTCCTGTGACGGATAATAAATGTATGTATAATATATTTACATGCTACTCATAGCACTGTATGTGATTTTTTTTAATTACCTGACAGCCCTAATTATAGAGCATTAAAGACATTCAGGCATTGGTGAGACTCATGGACACGTGACAGAGAATCCATGTCTGCATGCTGTTAAAGCTTTCAGAACAAAATGAAGGGAGACAGGCTACATAAATACATATGTACAGCCAGACATATACTGTGTTCTAATCCTCTGATGCATTTTCTCTGGAGAAAACTATCACTCAGTCATTTCTCCTCCAGAGAAATCAGTAAAATCTTGTTTCATCAAATACTAATTATTGATTGATGAGTCCAACATAGATCTCAGATCTCTTGGGTTCAGTGGTAATAGATATGAACATCCTGTTAGTGTCAACAGGTGGAAAGCAGCTTATTACTTTCTTATTATCACTTTCTATTTACTAGTAAGTTTCCTGTGTTTTCAGCTTTCTAAAGAGGTCATTTACTCATTCCTTACAGATCACTCTGTAGTGAGCAATACAAGAGATTTAGGACACTTGCTTATATGGATGAATCATCACATTGTGCCATCATCAACAGTTTTAGTAAACGTTGTGTATCTTTCATGACACTGTGGGAGAGCAACAAATTACTTTTAGAATACTAAACCCAAACAAAACAGTGTAAATGTGCACTAGAGAGCAAATATAGAGTGCTGCTGGACCAAGCACTCCTGTTGTGTTCATAGTGTCTGTGTGTATGTGTGTGTGTGTGTGTCTCTCATTGCTTCAGAGCAGCCAAACAAATGGTCTGTCTCCTCTGTGTAACCAGGGCTCCAACCAATCCAGCCAAAGCTATGCCAATAAACACCAGAGCTGTCAAACTGCAGCTGACCAGCAACTTTGGTGGTCTGTCAAACTCATACAGTACAAGTCTGCACGCACACACACACATAAAGTTGTATTGTCCTGTCAGGATGTCAAAGTAGTGCCCATCCACAACTTTTACTGTTGCCATGGTGCCTCCCAGTGACAGAAACATCTGCAGTGTTGCCAGGCCAACAAGGATGTAACACAGGATGCTGGCTGGGGACCGCAGGAGGTGTTGAGCTCACACACATTTTGGAAAGAGATGCGTTTTTGTTATACACACACACTATACACATGTTTGCCCATGCATGTCATCGCTGCGGTAGGGCAAAATGACTATGTTCACAAAGACCCAACTTTCCAAACACTATTGGAATCACCCCACTGACTGTTCATGTGCGCATACATGCACACACGCACACACACACACGCACACACACACACACACACACACACACACAGAGCTTGGAACTGATGACAAGCGAATGAAGAAGAAAAAGCAATGCGGTGAGGACAGAGAGGACAGGAGTTCACATTTTCCTCTTGTCCGCGTCGTCCTTAGCAGGAGTTTGTTAAACCATCCGTTATGTAATGAGGTACATCACCATAGTTACCACAGCGGGCAACATGGTATCTATGATATCACCATCAATTATCTCTTCGGGACACTGTGGTTGTGACATCATTATCAAGTCCATTATTGTAGCGTCAGTTAAAACGACTCTGACTGTTTTATACAGTTTAATATTCGGCCTGATGGTGTCCATCTGCTTTAGAGGGAAAACTGAGCAACTGTTCAAAAAGTAATGGAGCATTACATACATAATTGTAATGTGCCACAGTGAGCCATATACACTTGGATGTCACACAGCTACGCACTGCAACCTATTTACCACCGCAGAGATTATTCAGTGCCATAAGAAGTCACTAGAGAATACTTGTTAGTTGCTAGCATAAGAGACTGAAGGCAGAAGCTAGCTTAGCTCTGCCCATAAGTAACAAAATTCTACCAGCACCTCCAAAGTTCACTAATTAACAAGCTAAGCTATCAAAGCTAAGCTAACCGGCTGCTGGCTGTAGATTTATATTCACCATACTGACATGAGTCTGAGTGATATTCATCATCTAATTCTTAGTAACAACAGACCCTTTTCACAGCGGCCATTTTCTGACGTGAAATAGTCGGGTCAACACAGGTGTTTCTAATGACACTAATTAAGATTCAGTTCCATTTACTGCAGCAGAGACTTTCCAGTGAGCCGACATGAACCACAGCAGCACCCTGACTCTGTCTGACCTGAATGAACCCTAGTTAGTAGCAATGGTGACACCTGTGTTTACCTACAATTTAAGCTAGCAGAGCTAAGCTAACTGGCAGCTAGCTGTGGAGTTATCCAGTGTTTACAACAACGGTGCAGCTAATTGTGTTAGCACAACAGCACTTAACTTGTCTGCTTGCACACATGGGCAATTATATAGATACCATTGTAGAAATTCAATGTCAACTTTAGCCAGACGAGCACTGATAAGAGAGGTTATAAAACTGAGTTGATTTAGAAGAAGTAAGAACATTAAAATTAAAGCTAATTGTGAATAAATGACACGCAGTCAAACATTTTGGTCACTCAAAGGTAAAGAACTCAGAGAGTAACAGACTGTGGCCCTCCATCACACAAACACACAGAAAAAAACATTCATTCAGCACATAGCACAGTATGATACTTCCTACTTTCTCTCTCCGGAGCGCACATGCATGGTCAACAAGTAAACACACACACACACACCCATTACCCCCTACACAGACAAACACAGCCCATGTCTGGTACCCTTGTTATTATGGATGTTCACATGCTGAACCACTCAGACAACTATTCCTGTGTGAGTTTGTCTGTGTGTCAGTCTGTGTGTGCGCGTGTGTGTGTGTTGTTTGCAGAGCTCAGTGTTTTCCTGTTGGCGGTGGAAGTGATTTGGAAAGAATGCAGTGGAAAGGGAGGGGCGTCGTGGCCGTTAAACCAGCAGGGTCGGGCCTCAAATGAAAGCCCGGCGCTAACGAGGGCGGATGCTAATTGAAGAGCCTCCCAGCGTGGTGTCACAAACACACACAGACGCATCTCCCCGCTACAGTGTGTGTGTGTGTGTACACACATATAGTGAAAATGACACTTTTATACATGGAATACACACCTGGTGTGTGCACGGCTGTGAACAGCTTTCTAGATTTCGGATGAGTTAAGTTGGACACTTTTTAGGTGATCATCATTGTATGAGAACGGGGATGTGACCGAGGTGTGGTGTCTGACCTGTGTTCTCAGCAGCACACTACCACAGCTCAGCTGTTGTAGGGCGGTTAGCCTTGTTAGCCATCCTGTTCCCAAAATGTGACTTCAAAGCAGCAGAATAGTGACAAGACAGAGAGGAATACTTAGAGCAGGTGTCAGATGTGCAAAATGATTACTGTTGAAAATACATAATGACATGTAGGAAGGCATCAAGCTGACCTTTTCTCTCCCAATACTGATTACAATACACATTTAACGTTTGGATAACGCTCTATGTGGAACATGTTGGGGTCATTTTTATGTAAGGTGACATGACAGCGGACAATACTGGACGACTAAAAACTAGTGATGCTTCTGATGACTCATTTTGCTGTTGATTAAATTACATTTTAAATTCTAACTAGTCTACAAACCACACACACACACAGATCTGACACTAACAGTATAGTATATAGCACCATTAAATGAGTATTCTGGGTTTCAGTGTTTGCACAACAACTTTATTCTTAAGAAAAAAGGTTGATGTAGATATTCTATAGTTTTTTTTATTGCCAAAAGATCTCATAAAAGAACCAAACCACCAATGTTTTAGTCCACCTCTAAATACTTTCCCACTTCCCATGCTGGTGGCGGGGAATCACGTTGTGGCACTCACCGCCAAGCTCACTGAAAACACACATCTTTAAAATGGGTCACAAACTACAGCACGCGGCACAGACTCCACATACACATTCACAGAATACTTAAGCATCATAAGCATAACAATAAAAATGACGGTTGTCTGATGATGGTTCAGGATAGATGTGCCTGTGTTGGAGGCATGAGCGGTAAGAGAATGAGAGTTTGTGCAAGTGTGTTTAGGACGTCAGGATCTCACCTGTGCCTCCGTGATGAGCCCAGGGTGTGTGTGCGAGTTGTCATTGGTGTAGTGCAGCGGCAGGCTCTGACACAGCTGTCCAAGCAGCATGGCCACTTCCTTCATGCTCCGCCAGCAACATACCAGCACCATCTGGGCTGTCACCCTGTAGCCCTCACCGCCTGGAGCCAACACGTACACACACAGTGACACACACAATGACACACACACATACACACAAAGGTGGAAAGATGAGATGGAAAAAGGAAACAGTTTGAGAACTTTGATTTATTACCTAATTACTTAAAGTAAATGTCTGACTTGTCTTTTCATGTAATCCACATTAAAGCTCAGTGTTCACTGGAAACCAAAAGAGCAATCAGCTCATGTTGTGTTCCACACATCTTGCATTCCCAAACACACACACACACACACACACACACATGCAGAGCCATTCCATTTTCCTCATCACTGCACAGTTACAGTAGTTAGTTTAGATAATCATTTAATAGGATTCCTAGAAGTCCTGCACTGTGTGCTGTGTCACAGCAGCACACAAAAATAAGGTCAAACACTGCCCCCATCTGGACGTCTGTAGTACTGTCGGTGGCGACTTCAATCAACTGAATCCACTTCTATCCAAGTAAAAACTAAAAATGACACAACCAGTGCAAAAATTTGAGCCTCCTTACATAGAAACCACAACAACCCACCATCCATTCCCCACTCCCCACTATTAGCTGATCCTATTTGTGATATGCCCACGCATGTACAGAAAACAATCACTGGGTCCCTTTGATGCTGAAGTTTATTTCGGATGCACATCAGAAAGTCAGTTTTACCAGAACACATATCATGTCTGGGGGTTCAAAGTTAGGAGGAGGACAATTTTTGACATTTAGCATCCCCAGTTGTTGACTGTTTGGATAAACAAACTACAAAAACTGACTTCCTGTTGTTGTTAGAACACTGATACGCACGTCTTTGTCTCATGTCTTTCCCACACCCTGTTAAGGAGACGTGCCTCACATTTTCAATACATATGAACAGGTGTGTATAACATTAGATTGTTCCGACTCATGGGGCAGGGCTAGATATTGTTCTGTCTAATGTTGTATATCATTAGAATGTGTAATTATCTCTAACACACCTGTGTCCTGAGACGCTGCGTGTGTCTTCTGGGTCTGTGCGTGATCATCTCCAGGCTGTGTGTCCAGCTCTCTGGCACTCGTGAAAAAGTCATTAGTGTCTCTGGGCTGAATCTCCTGCAGGATCCTCTGCAGACCGGCTGATGTCTCTGTCCAAACACACACACACACACACACACACCACACACACACACACACACACAGAACAAAGTATGAGGGTTCAGATGAGAATATCAAAGCGTTCTTGGTCCACTGAGTGCAAGCTGGCTCAGAATTCAGTGTACCTGAGTCATTATCCATGGGGATGAGTCCTTCTGGGGATGAGCTCTGGACTACAGGAGAGACCACATCAGACATCCTGTAGCACATAGCGATCAGCTCTGACACCAGACCTCTCCACTGCACGGTCTGGCTCAGACTCCTAAACACATAAACATACGAAACACATATAAGCATAGGACTTCAAATACATGACACTGTTGTCAGGGAAGGTGTAGAGAGCCACCAGCAGAGATCCATAGTAAGCAGTTTTTTAAGATGTGTTGTTGTGACTCATGAGCTCACTCTGTGTTCAGATGCTGCAGGACAGCAGTGATGCAGTGGGCTCTGCCATAGAGAGGATAGGAAGCAGCTGCCTGCAAGAGAGATGACTCGGCCCTCGACACCTCTAACTGCAGTGAGTGCAGCAAGAACTGAACCACTGTGGACAGAAGGACAATAAAACCCTTATCTTTATCATATAATATCATATCCACATTCATACAGTCATTAGACAGATGGATCTTACCGGCCAGCGTGTTGATCTCCAAGATGACTGCATCAGAAGGCTGAGATGGTGGAGGGGATGGAGGCTGGAAATCGAGGCCCTGCTGTTGCGCACAGTGCAAAAGTGCTTGGCTCAGGTCGGGCTGATGGAGCAGCAGGTTGAGGAGGTGGGCTGCTGAGACGCTGTCAAAAGGCTTGGTACTGGTACTAAGGTCCAGAGCAGCCTGAAGGACACAACGCATCCTCTCCGGGACCTAACATCGTAAAGACGGGGGTGAGATCAGTACAACAACTTGAAAATACAAATAGGTTATTTTCAGTAGAGTGACTAAACACGCTGCTCATATTAACCTGCAGTCCTACAGCTGATTGTGGGAGCTGCCGTATTAATGTTGAGGCCAGCTGTTTGACTTCCAGGAAGTTGCTGGCGACGCAGTAGAGGACATTCTGAGCATGGGCAGGGGTCACAACGTCACCAAGTGCAAACACATCAGACCCTGAGGAGAGCGGAGAGGTAGAGGTGAAGAAACGCGGGAGGGGACGGCTGAGTGACAAGAGGTAGAGCAGACACCGAGCCAGCTGGAGAGTCAGGTTGGCATCAAAGTAAAGAGGCTGGCCAGTGATGTGATAGACTGCTGCTTCAGGCAACAACACAGAGAGCTACTTCAGCTGGCCGCTGGTATTGGAAAGAATGTGCCAAGCATCATTACTGATGTGTCCTTCAGTAAGGCACTGAACTCTTTGGAGAACTTTTGCAACATATATCACTGCATGAGCAGGAAGACAAGCGTCAGCATTTACACACAGCCTGGATGTTGTGTAAAGTTTGATGATGACTCTTGGAGTAGTTGTACCTGTGCTGAAGGTGAAGAGCTGGCCAAGCAGACACAGCACGTGGAGGGACATGAGGCACTTTGAGAAAGAAGCTCCAGGAAGCAAAACCTCCAGCAGCCTCACACACATCCAGCGCAGGAACTCCTACAACACACACACACACACACACACACACACACACACACACACACACACACACACACACACACACACACACACACACACACACACAGAACAAGCCCTCAGCTTCATTTTACTCAACAAAACAAGAAAGTAAAATAGTCATGCATGTGATTACCTTGTACAGATGTATTGTGTGTTGGTCTCTGTCTCTCTGCTCCTGGTCTCTATCCTGGATCAGTCTCTTCTGCAGCAGCATGGTGCTGTCCTTCATTCTGCAAAGCAGCTGCATAGTGGAGGATTTGAATCATTAAATTTGTGAGAAAAAGGTCGTTAGCACTGTGAATCCAAATTAAGTCCATTCCCTAGTGTGAATCACTTGCAGCCCACAGACATTCCAACCATTAATGAGAAGTAAAATCATTGCAAAACATAAAAACGATGTGGCTGACCTTCTTCAGCAGGCTGACTGTCTGCTGTCTGACACCCGGTGACTGACTGTTGAGATTAGGCAGCAGGAAGTGGCGTATCAGGTCCATTTCCTGCACGGTCAGAACTTCAGTGCTGCGGTGGCTCTCGCACACTAAGCCCAAAGCGTCCATCCTCACCTTGGCGTCGAGATTTGATGACACATACATCAAAGTGACAAGCTGCACAAAATGCATGAAAAGATAAAAAATGCTTTACATTAGACATACTCACTTGATCATGTTTGTGCATCAGTGCTTGTTGGAGTAGAGAGAGGGGCACCAGTCCACCCCACAGACCCTCCTCTGAGGATGGAACGACACCCTGAGCCCTGGCTGCCCGCAGGCACGTCATGAGAGCTCCGAGTGCCCCCCTGCTCCCAGAAGGACCTGACGAAGGTAGAAAAAAACAGTGTTTATAGAGTCTTTCCTGCCACAGCAGAGCACCCATATAGAACCCCCAGAGGGAAATAGAGAAAGCGGCTGCAGCTTGATGTGATGTGTGTGTTATGTGTGGTTATGTGCACACAGGTGTGTGTTTGTACCTTTACCTGTGCTGCACGGCGGTGTGTCCTGCAAGGCCTGCACCATGTGCGCCAGACTGGAGGGGCTGCAGCGGAGCAGCTTGGGTAGAAAATAGTCTAGGATGTAAGTAGTCTGGTCCAGTCTGGCACGGCACAGCACCTGTAAGAGAGGGGTTACCCACGTCTGGTGCCAACGCTCCATCCAATCCTCCGTGGCGGTCTTGTCTGCTTCACCAGCCTCACTGGCCAGCTGTGCCTTGTGGCTAACAAACAGCCTCTCCAGGAGGTCGCTGGCATAAGGAGCCAGAGTCTGGTCCCCCATCAGGCCCAGGAGACATGAAGGAAGCTGGGGCTGGATGTCAAGCAGGTACCGAGCCCCGTAGAGCTCCACGAGGCAACCCAAGGAGCCAAACTTCCCCCTCATGTGCCACTCCAGTCCCAGCAGGCTTTGGGTGAGCTCTGTGATGTAGGAGTCTGCAGTTGGGTGAGAGGTGGAGGGGTTGGTGTGCTGATGGAGGACAAGGAGGTTGCGGAACAGGGAGCGGGTTTGGTGGCGAACCCCATCCAAAGGGTGCTCCCAATGAGAGTAGATGTGCTCCAACAGGTGTCGCTGTAGCTCTGAACCTCCACAGAGGGACTGTTGGAGGTGGGGAGTGCAGGGCTGCCCACCTCCCTGCAGGCAGTCCAGAGCAGCACCGCTCCACAGGGTCAGCACCCGCGCCACCACCATGGCTGTGCTGGACTCCTTTATACTAAAGAATAGACAAAAAAGCAGACATTGTTATAGCATGAAAATTTATTTTAAAGAACATTTAACTGTGATCTTTCTTCTATGACTGAGTAGTCAGTAATGAATGGGGGTCAGACCTACCTAACATCCAGATCCAGCAGTGTGTTTGGGACCAATAGCAGCAAACGTTCCCACTGTGGCCCTGCGAGAGCACCTTTCCAGCTCAACATGGCCAGAGCACCGTGACACAGATACAGAGAGACACCCGGCGGGCAACCGCTGGTACACAGGCCTTCACACCTCTGCTTCAGCCACTGAGGGGCTGAGTCCAAACCCTGCGCAGAGCTACACAGCAAACTGCACACCTGACACACATAGACGAGAATGAGTTGTGACATGAATATGAATTTGAATGCACATTTCATTTTGAGGTGCTGCTTTTCTTTTCTTTTTTTTGTTTGTTGTGTTAAAGACAGAAGTAAATATTATCAACTTACCACAGAAGCAACTTCATCTCCGCATCCCATGACAGACCTGATCAATAACACTACAGCCATGCCAGCTGTACTCTGGACAGACTGGATGAACTCCTCTGGAGACAGAACAGAGGAGGAGAGAAGTGAGAGGGTACACAGAGAAAAACTGCCCATATTTAAAATTCTGGAGAAATCAGGAGTTTGGGAAGTGAGTGTAAAACACATAAACCTACAGTCTGCATTGTATTGTCTGGGAACATAATCAGTACCAGTCAAATGTTTAGAATCCTAATTTCTTCTTCTTTTTCCAAAAATTAACTGGTTACGCCAAATATTTATTAAAGCCTGTAACGTACAATACCTCGATAATAAGACAAATACATGATATTATTATATTTCCTCATTTTACTTCAGCATCTTTAAAGTTCTGTGAAACCCTGAGAACCTTTTACCAACAAACTGGTGAAGAGGTCCAGCTCTGTCCTGACTGCCCCTAAGAGTCCATAGAGGAAGTGTGGGAGAGGAGGATGTTAGCAACCTGACCGTCCATCATGAACAACTCCTCTCACCTCCTGCATGAGACTGTGGAGGCCTTAAACAGCGCCTTCAGAAACAGACTGCTACTCCCACCATGTAAAGTCCTTCAGAATTCATGCAGTGCTGTTTCATTTACTCTGTTTTTAACTCTTGAATTTTTTTGTCTCTTTTCTAGTACACCTTCCTCTATTTCATTTTTATTTAAGTATGTTTCTTATTCATCTTCTGTAGGGAACAGGGTGTGTCATCCGTCACTGGACTGATGACATGAACACTATATGCCTACTTCTATCCACTGGGTCTCTGTACGTGCCAGGTGTATTTATATTTTTCTTACCGTCAGTCAGGATGTGTATGTAGCAGCCCAGCAGACTGCTCAGTGTCTCCTCCAGCTTGCAGTCATTCTGTTCAGCCTGCAGGGCGGTGCTGATGGTCTCCTGGGATCTCTGGATCACCAACATGGAGGTCTTTACAGCAGCCAGACAGGACTGCATCAGCTGGGCCTGGGCGATGTGACGTCCTGCTAGACCACTTGGTAGACAGCAGGGGGCGACAGAGACACATGGATCAACAACAAGCTGTGTAGTGTCACCAACTACACCTCAAGTATCAACAAGTAACCTGGCTGATCGGACTGTAATACAACAGAGCAGAACAACTCTGAATCCAGGGCAACCAGAGCATAATTTACATCATAGTGAGAACAAATCTACTGTAAGTATGAACAGATATGAAAGATATGAAACACAGTATATGTCTCTATACCTGTTCTGGTGAAGGTATTCACCCAATCCCTTGTGAAGGAACTGCAACACTACACAGAGGAGAAGGGAGTTAATGAGAAGCCTTTCTACAAATTAGACATTCCTCACTTTAAGTTTTTAAACAAGTAAGCGAACACTGACCTTCAGGCAGCAGTTTATTTATACACCTCTCACCTGGAGAGACAGAATTTTTCAGAAAGGTGGTTATTTATCTGAGCAAGGGGAAGTAAATGTATCTGATGTTTGTAGTGAACAAAAAAGTAGAATAAGAGAATACAAACAGAGTAAAACCAAAAACAACCACCTACTCACCCAGAGGGAAGCCATCCAGACAGGCAGTGATGGTGTCTACGACGTGCGGATACTGGTCTGACGTTGGATTGGACAGACAGTCAGATAGGCAGGCAGACAAGCGGTTTATGGTGCGGTCTTGTAGCCACACTGGTACTGAACCTAAGGCACTGAGGAGAGCAACACAGAGACAATTTTATTATTAGATATCAGGCTGCGTATTCATAAAAACACCCAAGGCATAAGTAACTCTAAATTGGCACAGTTAGGAGAAACTACTAAAAATAACAGAGGAAGTCGGGCCTAATTTTAAGACTGAAATCTTAAGAGAGTTTTGGTATTTTTGTGCTAACAAATATACACCAGAGACAAGTCAGTGCTACAGTAAAATACAGTTTGCTGATGAGTTCAACCTCAGTCGCCTGACAGAATTATAGCAAAGGAGTCAACCCCATCACTTTTCCTGTTTTTGTTGTTCTTACGTAGCTTAGGAGAACTCCTGGAGGTGAAATAAGAGCCTTCATTAATACTGCTGATATTAAAGAACAATGAATACTGATGATGTTAAGTTGGAAGGTTTTATAAAAAAGTTTATTTTGTGATCTCTTCTGGTTCATTTACTCATTCTGTATGTTCTATGACTAGAGGGAGAGTTTGCTTGCTTCATGCAATGCAGCGTCATCATCTCCTAACATCATACACCTCACTCATCCATGCACACACTTTCACCACACCAGGTGACAAACCATCTTGATAATATACACTGATGTGGAATTTAGTTTTTAGTTTTCAAATCACAGAAGGATCAACTCTTGTTGTTTGCCATCTGAAGGCAAAATAAAATCTGTGATAGAACTCTGGTCGCCTCAAGTTAAAGGCTGTGGCTCTGTCTTATTTATGTGTTTGCAGACATGTTTTAAACTAAGAGGACTAAAGTGTAGCTATGTACCTGGCAATGGCTCGTCGTAAGGGGTTCTTGGCGTGCAGCGAGGTGTAGACCAGAGACAGGGTGTGCAGACAGGCATCTAGAAGAGCTCCATCAGGCTGCTCTTCACTCAGAGACTCAAGCTGGGACCCCGCCTGGTGTAATATGAACACACATACACATCACATTCTGTAGCACTCCTGACACATAGTTTGATAGACAGTAAAACATGTAGTAGACACACAGTGTTTTTGTTTCACACACAGTGACAGAACAAACCTTTTTAACCAGCTGGATCTGCTGCACTGGCTCTGTCAGCTCCAAACAGGACTGCAGCGTGTGGGCAAGCTGCCGGACTCCATCCTCTCCTCCATCCACAGAGAGGGACGCTAGAAAAGATAACACATAACGTAAGTGTAGGGAACACACACACACACACACACACACACACACACACACACACACACACACACACGTGTAGGACTCTGTGCTCTGCGTTGACCTGTATTATCTTTTGGGGAGTTGTTGTCCACATTACCTATCAGCTTCTGCAGTTTCTCCTCATCCAAAACCACAGCCTCCACTTTGGCCGTCTTCTTCTTCACCACCATGACTCTGTCCTGTGTGAGGAGCACCAACAGACACGTTATTTCCATGACTGTGTTATTAAGTGTGACTGTAACATGGCTTTTTTATAAAAACAAACAGACTCAACCTCAACAACAGACTCACACACCTGACTCTTCGGCTGCTATATGTATTTATAATATTTTTTTCCTCATATGTCACACTCAAAGCCTCTCTCACACACACTTTATACGGTGTGTGCACATATTTCGTTGTATCTTGCTGCTAGGACTAATGTTAGCCAACTCCTGCTAGCTGTCTGCCACTGACTCTACGTTTGAAATTAAAGAGCGAAAAGACACGACAGACACTGAAACACTGAAGCAACGGCACGCTCACAAAGAGTCGGCTACAACTTCACTGAATTCCAGTTAAATATAAAGAAGACTTTACCTCAGTAAAACATGTGGTTTACTTGCAGCTCTTCTGATTCAGCTGGAGCCGGACCTGCTGTCAAGCTAGAGCACAAAGTGCGTTCACTTCCGGTTCAGAATAAACAAAATTCAAGCACAATGCCAGAAAACAAAATAAAATGTCACTCGTATCTACTTTTGTTTATAATTATATTCTTTATTTTACAGCATGAATAAAAGAACGTAAAATGTGTGTCTGAACAAACTTTATAGTGTTACTTGTACGATATAAAACTCTAATTTGAAGCCACCCTTGCTCAACTTCCGGTGTTGTTCTCGTACGCTTGAATCACTTCAGTCCATGCTGCGCGAGCCACATGACGTCACTTCCGACAAATTATCACGCACCGCCTTTACGAGACGGTCTGTCCATAAAATAGCGCTCCGGCTTCTCATTGGTGGACGCCGCCCGTCAATCAAACACAGATTTAGTAGTTCTACAGCGAGGAGAAACGCCTGCCGCGTACGTGATTGGACGTATTGTGTGCGAAACCACACCCTCCTAATACAGCCAGGCTCTAACTTTTTGCCCCAGAGCTGAAATGAAGGAGAGAAATTCACCGTTTTTAGTCATGAATTAGAGATGTGTCCACAGGAATAACTAGAAAGGTATAGACGCAGGACTCGACATGGCGTGACGTCAATCTAATAGTTTCTATTCATCAAATATCTGCGAGGGTAAGTCGAGAAACTTTGATAAACGTGCAGTTCCTTTCTTAATTAAATAGAGAACGGCGGAGAGTTGTGTCTGAATTGACACTGATTCAGCTGACAGCAGTAAGAAAGGCTCACACAGTGTTTTCATTCACTTGTGAGACAACCAGTTGAACCTTTGCTGAACAGTTTCAGTGTGGTGTAACAGTGATGTGAAGTGGTGACTTAGCTGTGGACATTCATAAATGTGAAGGCAGTAGTCTGTACAGTTCGCCATTTCTCATAAATTCACAGTTTTGATGCTTAAAAACTGTTATTCATGTCGTAGTTATGTTCATCATTACGCATAAAGCTTTAGCTTTAACATTTAGGTGCCAAACTATACTTTTTACTTTACTTTAATTTTTGTAAATTAAATGTCAAAATATTCTTGTGACATCACAGGAAACAAATATAAATGACGAGCCACAGTCTCTGTAAATTCAGCTTAAAGAATATGAAGTGACATTTTGGCCTCAGAGTGGCTCCCCGCTGACTATTTTAAGTCTCTGCATGAACACTCAAAGAATTTGAGGGGAATTCCTTCAGTGCTAAAAAAAAAAAAAAAGAAAAAAAAGAAAAAAAAAAAGAAAACTAACACCTTGAAATCACTATTACCTCAATGTTTAGTTCATTAGTTTATTTCCATTGTGAAGTGGATTATCGCCACACTTTGTAACTCAGTCATTAAAAATGCCTAAAGTGTGAGTAACAGGGATCTCCTCAGCTTTGAATGGCACACTACATCACCGGTCCAGACCAAAACACAGGCAGTACCCAGACAGCAGATTCAGCTCTGCTGTGTCTCTTTACATAGACTTTTACTTCAACAGGAAGTCAGAGGCACAGAGACAAAAAGAACCTCAGCGACAGAGTTCAGGGGTTAAATGACCTTTCATGTTTTCCACCAACCACATCCTTTTATGATCACTGGGGAATGGAGCTTGGACAAGAGGGAGTAGATGAGCGTGCAAAATGATATCTGTCCTCTATTCCAGAAAACTGACTAATATCCTCACAGGATCTGATTAAATTCTACAAAGTGTCCAGGGAAATTTGAGTCAATTAATCTCTGAAAAGATCAACAGAAATAAAAGTACCCACTGTTAGAAAGCTATAACAGAGGCACTATAAGTTTTATAATAAGAACATGACTGTGTTTTTTGTTGGTGTATATAAAAGGACTTATTCAAGTGAAAGCTTAACAATAAACTAGACTATGAAGATGGTGAGAGAGGGTGGTCTTACAGAGAATTAACAATAAAACTTAATTAGACCTGTCAGTGTAAACCCTGCTCTTACAATGATTCACAGCAGTAGTAAATTACAGCTCAATTCAAATGACATTTTTAAAGTGTTGGTTGACAAAGTATTACTTAATACAAGAACAGATATATATATATATCATGGTTCAGTATTAATCTTTGTAGTATGCCTGTTAAAATCTTAAAAAATGTATTGATGTTGTCTTGTTTTGTGGGGCGAGCGCTCCTTTTTTCCTTTCTTTTTTTCTTTTTTGCCTCCGTCAGTGTTTACCACAGCAAACAGGCAACAGAAATAAGCCTGTGGAAAGCAGTTTATGGCCTTCCTCCACACATGTTTGCAGTCTCTTTGTGAGGAGGCCAGCCTGGTAATGAGAGGTTATTACTTGGAAGAGAAACCCAGGCTTGCTATCTCCCCCCTCCTGCTGCTCTGCTCCATCAGAGATCCTCATCTGTCTCTCTCTCTCTCATCACTTCTCTCTCTGTCCATCTCTCTCTCTCTCTCTCTCTCTCTGCATTTACCTCCTGTTTTCCGACGATAGCGCTGGAAAACATGATGCAAGTCCATCCCGGTGTTTTTTCTGTTTGGCTATGCTGAGCGATACGCCCACTGTCCACACTGGTCCAGCTGGGCTTGACCGTGGAATATTTCAGGTGCTGGCTGGTGGCAAAACATCTGCACAACAACAAACCCTCTGTCTGCTTTTTTTTTTAATGGTCTACATTTCTACATGAATTAGTGTGTATTAGTGTTAGATACACGTAGTACAGTATATTGGTTTACAAGTAAAGGAGACAGCTGTTGGACACTGTTTTCTGTTTTTATGATAAATATCATAAAGTTTTGATTTATATTTCAAGAACTGATGGATTATGCACTTGACACAAAGACGCATCGCTCTTCATGAGCTGTTAAACTGTCTTCTGCAATCCCACGTCAGCAATCATTCACTGATGAATCCTGACCAGCCAGGACAGTTGTGTCTTGTTGACCTCACTCCATCACCTCCCCCGTGGAGGGGGAAATAAAAAGAAAAGAATACTTTCCCACAGGAAACATACAGCAGGATCTCTCTATTGTTATCTACATACTCTCATTGTGTTTGTCTGTGTGTGTTTTCCAGTGGAGTCGGGCAGTATGGCGGAGGGGGAGGAGGCCATGAGCCAGGAGGACTGGAAGGAGAAGTGTATGGTCCTGGAGGCGCTGCTCATGAAGTTCAGAGTGCAAATCATCAAGATTCGAGAGCTCACCGCTGACAAGGTTAGCTCAAGTAAACTTTATATTGTGATATGAAAAAAACGATTGAAATATTCTAAATAATATGTTCAAATTCAGGCTGATATTATAGGATTAATTACAACCACAACTGTGCAGGTGTGTGGGACAAATATTTCAATGGTCTATTTAAAATGCCAGAGCATTTTTCCTGAATAAGTCTTCTTATTATAATTATAAATGCTCCTAAAACAGAAAATAATAATATATTTTATTTCAAGCGCTTTTAAGGACACCCAAGGTCACTTATTAAACAGATAAGAAAAGCATTAAAATAATAGTCACATATCTAAAACAAAAAACAAATCTGTTGAGCCATGTTACAGTGAATATGCTAACCTGAAGAGTTTTCAGTTTCTTTTTTAAAAAAAAATAAGAGAATAAAAAAAATACAAGTCTTTTGGCTGATATCACATATGACTATGAATTTTTCATATTTCATATGAATTTTATAAATTCATAACGTCCAATCTGACCCGATAATCAATCATTGTGTAACTGTAACTGGCTGATGTTGTAGTGGTGTTGCATTTCGGTAAAAACACCTGTGCTTCCTCATGTCACCTTTGATCTGAACTCAAAGGGATAGTTCAAGTTATTTGTGGGGTGGTATGAGGTACTTATCCATACAGTGTGTCACAGAAAGTAGACAGTGGTTAACACAGCTGAGGGGCGCAGCAACAAAATGTATGTTGGCCTCTTACAAAAAGGCCCACCTACAAAAATGAATATCAGTCTAAATCCTGATTTGACCCTGCAGGACACAGGAGTTGCTGGGGGAGCGCTGCCCTGATTTGTTAGTTTGTGTTGTTGTGTGACTTTGGTGTTTTTAAACTCAGAGATAGAAGCAGCGCTCCTGTGTTCTGCAAGCTAAAATTAGATTTTTTGTCAGTGAGTACAGATCGATATAAATGCTTCAATTTTCCAGCAGACTGTCAGCAGTCTGACAGGAAAGTAAAGCAGTAAAAATACTCTAAATATAGCACACACTTAAACTGATATTTCATTTTTATATGTGGCACAAAAAACTTTGGGTGTTGCCTCCGTTCGGTACACTTTGGCCTCTGCGTTGGTCCACTTGTCTGCTCCTTCAAACTGGATACTGACCTGGATGGATAATTACTTCATCCAACCCCACTTCACATACCCCGTACTATCACTTTAAGGGATTGTAGACTACTCAGTATGGCCGACCTCCATTTAATTATGTAGTGGAGGCTGGAGGACGGGGCAAGGATAGGATGAAGAGCAAGTGTACCTGTCACCTCTGCTGTTAGAATCATGGATCTGAGGGAAGATTTGGACATCAAAAACTAAACAAAATAAAATAGCTGTCAACACGTGGTCCTCACGCAGTAAAGAGCATCCACCGTGAAGCTGAGAGCTGTGGTGTGTCTGCTGGGTGCAGAGGGGGCCGTCCCTCTCAGCTGGCCGGCCCAAACTGCTCAGTGGCCTAGATCTGAAGCTGCTCTCCAGGGAGGCTGATTAGAGCTCTAATGTAAACAGCAGTCTGACCACAGGGCTCCGCCACGCATTGCATGATGGGATTGACCCAGCTCCAGTCAATTACAGAGTCAAGGCAAAGCTCAGCTGGACAGCAAAAACAAACTCCGGGAGAGAACTTGGCTTTGGTGGGTTTTTGCAGCCCACGTAGCACATGTGAAAGTCTCTGCTGCATACTTCTGGCCTTATCCTTCCTATGTGACAGGTTGAATGGAATTATGTTTAAAGCATTTTCCACTCAACACCATAAATCACACCATTAAACTGAGACAAAGTGCTTTCAAGAAGCCTCTGTACCACTATAATCTTATACAATTTACTTCACCAGTTTACCCTTTCTCCTTCAGCGCTGTTTACTAGATGTTTCCTTGTCTGTATTATGTGCAGCATCTAAACTGGGGCCACCACCTCACAGCTGTCAGTCGGCATTCAGCCGTTGGTCAGTGTTTCTCGTAAATCTAATAGAGAATAGTCTTAATCCTTTCGTCTTTACCACATATGGAAGATCACTGATTTAGTTCCCAAGGATCCAGAGTTCAACCCGAGTTCACCGGCTTTTCTCGAGGACCAGTGCTGACAAAAAATACTTTCAGAACAGACATCTAGTATCTTTTATTTATGATCCGTTTGCATTCTATTAATAATAAATCCCAAGGAGACCCTACCAACTTATTGGCCAGTATCAGACAGCATAGATAGGTCTGTAGCGTTATCAGGGCATGCAGACGACAGCGCAGCTTTCAGATGTAGTTATTTCAATGACCTGTCACCTTGTGCTCGTTGACCTCCTGATGCTATGAGCTCATCATGTTAACATCCAGACCCCTGCTGCTGTTGTTTCTCTACTGTGGCTCCCACCGCCTCAGCCAGAGCTTGTTGTTTTAAAGCTGCGCGGGAGCACATGTACGTCACTACAAAATCCCCCCTAATATCTGACTGCAGAGGCTAGCAGATAAAGGATGAAGGAGTCATTTTGAGCGCTGATTCACGCTGTCCTGTCCTATCATTCAGCGCAGTCTATATGATATGAATGTACATGGATGTTGTCTCTGGGTACTCCACAGTCCAAAGACATGAACTTAACAGGTTAATTGGTGACTCTAAATTGACTGTAAGTGTGAATGTGAGTGTGAATGGTTGTTTGTCTCTATGTGCCCTGTGATAAGCTGACTTGTCCAGGGTGTCCACCGTGCCTCTTGCCCAAAGTCAGCTGGGATAGGCTCCAGCCACACCACGACCCTGATGGGGATAAGCGGTTACAGATAATGTATGGATGGATTAAAATGTTGTCTAAAAGTCCAGTGTGTCAGATTTTGGGAGTTCTATTTGCAGAACATCACATAAATGGAAAATAATACGCGCAACTATGTTTTTATGGCAACTGATGTTTTTTGTTATCTCAGAATGGGGAGTGGTCCACCATGTTGAACATCTATGTTTCTACTGTAGAAGAATGGACAAAACATAAATTGTCTCTAGATAGAGCATTTAACATGTTTCACGTGTTTTATGCTAACCATAGAATCAGGACGGTTGTTGCAACTGGATGCCAATAAGTCACTACACACTGCTCTGGCTTATGTAATGAAACAAGATAAATAAAATTAAAGCTGCAAGCAGCATTGAACGGGCCCTCGCACTCCCACGCAACTCGACGGGCTGGCACGTCGGAAGGCAGCAGTCGGAAAACGCGCGAGCCTTTGATGCTTTCAAAGCATTTCGCTCAATCGAACACACACATTAGCCAGAATTGGGACAAACGGGAAAAATCTGAGGGAGCGCAATGCACACACCGTTTCATCAAAATTCATGATTTTGATAACTTTTACTCAGGAAGTGTCTATGAACTCATCTACCAAGTTTGAAGTGAATTGGATAAAATACCTAGGAGGAGTTAGTTCAAATAGGACCCCTTCTCAGCCAATCTGAAACGGCAAAAAACAGTGATTTTCATTGTCCATTTTAGCCCATTACTCCAAGAGACTTTTTTGTAGGCCTTTCCATGTTCACAGTACGGCTGAGGTTTCAAAATTCTGTGTCCAAAATTGTGGCATGGCTGCCTCAGAGAAAACATCAAGGGAGGCGCTATGGAGCAATTTTGCGCCGCCGCCTAATTAATGATGCAGCCGAACTTTGCATCGTATTCATCTTAATAACCACAAGAAGTTTCGGACAGCTCTGACAAGGTATAAGAAAGCCCAACGGTTTTGCCTCAAAATCATGCAAAAAGTCGATGGAGATAGTTTTTTCATCTCAGCCAGCTGGAACCAGCGAAAATGGTGACTTTCATTCTTAAATATCTGGCTTCCTGTTAATTTTGGCCCATTGCTCCAAGAGACTTTTTTGTAGATCTTGCCTCCCTCTACAATTCGGCTGAGGTTTCATAACTCTGTGTCCAAAGCTGTGGCGGGGCTGCCTCCAAGACAAATGCAAGGGGGCGCTATAGAGCGATTTCGCACCGCCCTCTCATTAATTATGCAGCCGAACTTTGCATAATAGTGTTCTTAACAACCACAAGAGGTTTCAGACAGGTCTGAGAAAGTATCTGAAAGCACAGCAGCTTTGCCTGAAAATCATCCAAAAAAGTCAATGGAGTTTGTTTTTTTAGCGAAAAAATCTGCACGGTTGACTTTGACGCGCCGTCACGGCCACGCCCTCTGATGAAAAGTTGAAATTCTTTCTCAAATGTCAACCCCAAGGCCTTGACAACATCTCCACCTAGTTTGAGGTGGATATGGTCAATATTTTCCGAGCTGGACGTCATTTCGAAAAAAGTGGTCTTTTCGGTCGCCACTAGGGGGCGCTGTGATAACCTCCAAATATTTTTATGGAAATGTATTCTAGGCCAGACTGCGATTATATATGAGAAGTTTGGTGAAGGTTGGAGTATTTTTGGCGAAGTTATAGCACGTCGAAATTTCACGCCAAAACGCCAAATTTCGTGGCCCCGCCCCTCTCACACAGTAAATCGAAAACTTACGATTTTGATAACTTTTCATGGTCGAGGCCTTATGAAACCACACGCCAAGTTTCAAACAGATGGGACGAAAGCCCTAGGAGGAGTTCGTTCAAATACGACCCCTGAAAATGACCCCAAAAACACGAAAACACCAACTTTGGAACAAAGTGCACGGCGTACGCTTCGATATAGCCCGGGTCTCCGAGAGACTTTTTTGTGCGTCTCGGTCGTTTACATACTCCCACAAAGTTTCGTGCTGGTGGATGAAACCGTGTCCAGATGCTCCTCCGAAAACGAAAACGTAGGTGGCGCCGTAGAGCCATTTCTGTACGCCCATGTGCGAGACCCCCAAAATACGTAATTTTACACCCGACTTTGGGGGGGTAGGCAAATTTTCGCAACTTTTTGAGTACATATAGGCCGTCGAAAACGCGATTTACTTGGGGGAAGAAAACGTCCAAACGAAAAACAATAGGGCCCTGCACACAGTGCGTGCTCGGGCCCTAATGACCCAGCTGGCAAATTCTGTGCTCCTTCAATGTACAGTCATTTCTGCCACTCTGGGTCTCTCACATCAAAATAAGTATCATTTTCAAACAACCTCTGTTGGCGATAAAAATCTGACTGCTGTGACTCAGGCACAAATAGTTCACAGAGAGGTAATGTATTAAAGATTTATTCACCTGACATTTATCCATTGTTCACCGACTTCCTTCCTCACGTTTCCGACACATCCTGTGTTCACCTGGAAGTCATAGCAACTAGAGAGAAGCAAGGAAATTTCCTCACCGTTACCTGAGGAAAAATACAGACTTGGTTTTGAACATTTTTAGAAATATTTGGTGGGATGTAAGTACACATCCTGATGTGATACATGTATGTAACACGTCTAACATCTTGCAGAATTGTATCTTTGTTAGGAAAATGAGATGACTTGTTGGATGGATGTTACTGTGACAACCATCTTTAAGATTTCATTTAAACTCTGTAATAACTTGAATGGTAAATGAATCTGTCCGACTGAGTCAGGTGAAAATGAATGGACACGAGTCCAGGTAGACTTGGCAAACTGCTGCAGTCCTAGAAAGCCTGTGAGAGGGAACGAGGGGGAGAGAACGAAAGAGAGGAAAAATGAAGCCTTGTGTAAAGATTGAAACGCCCAAGGGAGGAAATACCCAGTTTGGTAAACAGTGTGTATGTGTGTGTGACAGTTTCTAAGTTGACGCGCTCAGCTGCGCATGTGTATGTATGCAGGTCAAGTCAAAGTTATTTATAAACTGTTTTTAACATGGATTTTGCAGAGAAGTGAGAAGTCACGATATCTATGTGTGCGTGTGTGTGTGTGTGTGTGTGTGTGTGTGTGTGGGTGCAGCTATTTGAGAGGGACGTTAGTTTTGACCAACGGGGCCTCTAGCTGTATTAGTAGTCTACACATCTCATGATGGAGACAAAGAGGCCGTGTGTGTTGCATTTTCTATCAGCCTCCCCCTCTTCAACCCAACACACACTCACTGATCATTTTTGTTCTATCTGTGTGTGTGTGTGTGTGTGTGTGTGTGTGTGTGTGTGTACTGTGAACCTCACCCCTCTGAAGAATGTATCAGCATTTGAAATGAGGTGAAAAGCAAATGAGAAATGAATACCATCCAACCCTTTTGCAATTCAAGATGTTTTATCACCATATTGTGGCACTCAGCCTCAAACCCGTAGAGGCCTGCTGGACACTTCATCTTTAAAACAGTTCATTAATACATAGTTTAATTTTTTAAAGCCTGAGTCACTTCCTAAAACAGCTGGGCACTGTAGTTTTTAGCAAACGTTACTCAAACAGGAGGAAATGATGCATTGTTTGCGGACTATTTTCATTCGCGTATTAATACACATCTGGTGCTCTAGTGTGTATTTACAGCAGCAGGATGGTGTATTTGGGATTGAGTCAAGATAAACTACAGTGTGTGTTCATGGTAATAAAGGAACATGTCACCCAGTTCAAGAGTGTGACTCACTGATGTGTTTTTAATAGATTTTGGACAACAATGGAGTTCTGTGGAACAGAAGAATAACATATACTGCATGTCAAGCTTTGGATACACACGCAATATTTTCTTTATTGATGATAATAAGTCAAATAGCTTGGCGTCTGTCTTTCAGCCTTTTATTTCACCAAGCTCTGTCAGTCTCTTAACCTCTGCCATTATGTCCATACATTACATTGCCCGCTTGCCCAGCTCAGATTCTGACATGACACTGGCTTTCCATAACGCACCAGGCTGAAAATATCCTCAACCAAGTGGTCCCAAATGCCTGTGGTACAAACACTAACACTTACAGTCACAGTCCTGGATGCCCGGATAACAAAGTGAGCTAACATTAGCTAGCAGCAACTATAATTGGCAGCAGTTTACTTTACTGTCCATCAGACTCTCTAAATCACCAAAAAGCAGAGCAGCTATAAAAACCTCCCTGAAATATGATCCATAAGTCAGTTGTTGGTGGTGTGTGACTTAGTGCTATGAAGTGCTACACACTTCTCGTGGGTGATCGTACCTGCGAGTGCAAAGTTACATAGCGCAAGAGCAGATTTGTGGGGTGCAGAGTGTGAATGACAGAGACACCATTCACCTGAAGTTAGTGTAGCATCAAAATGTTTTAAAATCTGTTATTTTATGCTAGAAACGTTCCACAATGGAGCTTTTAGAGGGAAACTACACCCACAAGAATACACACATGCACACACTGTATGTGCATGCACTTCATACAGTAGACACACACTAAAACCACACAGGGTGGAGTGGAATATTCTGGTTTGGTCGACCATTCTGATTCACGTGTGGAAAGAAACAAAACATCCCCCATATGTGGTAGGTGGAGTTTACTGACCACGTGCACCAATCATGTGTCAGATCGGACGCATAAGTCCCAGTCAGCAGGTTCAAAAATAGCATCAGGCACCTGCAAGTCCAAATATTACTATTCCATTAAACGTATAAAGTTATAGACGTCTACACACGAAAGCATCTGCCTTCATGACCACAGCTAACCTTGAGTTATTCTTTTTTTTATATACAGCTAGAGGACGAGTCTGTAGTAGTATTAAAGAATAAGTCCCGACTTTAACTAAGTATGTTTGGAATCAAACCTGTGTAACTGTAGGTCAGCACTGTGAGTCGCAGCATCTACAGAAAGAGGCTTTGTGAGCTGGCTGTCTGGCTGCGGATGCAGCGATGGTGGGTGGGGGTGGTGGGTGGATGGATGGAGTTCAGGGGGAGGTTGGCCACAGAGTGCCAGTTGTGGAATTCCAGGAATGGAAGTTTAGCTGGAGTTTGGATCTGAGCAGTGAATTGACTGCAGAGGTGATAGAGCGTTTTTTCGGAGGTTATGGACGGGAGGGGGTTCGTGTGTGTGTGTGTGTGTGTGTGTGGACACAGTGAAGCAGCAGGAGTATTCATAGTGTGTGTGAGAGAGTACATTTCAGAGCTCGGCTGTAACCCTCTGGAGTCACCATAATATAAATCTGTAACTCTCACTGGTCAGCCCAACTGAGCTGCACAGGATATGACACAAACACACACACACACACACACACACAGGCTGTATTCACCCTATATATAAGTGCGTTTAAGGGTTTTTACTGTATATGTTGTTATGTCTAGAGTGTGTGTGTGTCTGTGTGTGTCATCTCCAGCTTTAGCCTACAGTATACATGCCCTGTAATTAACATGCTGTTCTCTGCCAGATGCTATATCTGTTATTGAGAGAGGCGCATGTGGTTTGTCGTTTGTGGTGCAGTAAAGGATCTATATAAAGTGTGTGTGTGTGTGTGTGTGTGTGTGTGTGTGTGTGTGTGTGAATCTTTTTCATGACTTCTTCTGATCACAACACAAAAGTCAGTGAATGAGTAAAAGTGTGTGTGATGTGAGGTCAAAACAACTACAGAAATAAATGAAGAGAATTCATGTATCTGTGCTGTTATATTTGTCACTCCAGTGCAGTTTTTTTCAGCACAAACAGATGAATTTGAGCACAATATCACCAATGTCACATGTGAAGAAGACATAAATACAGCCATAAGAGATGCATAACAGTCCTTTCCAGGCCAGGTGAGGACATACAGTGATATAGTCTCCTGAAATCTTGTCCGTAGAATCAGATTCTCCAAAAACACAAATGTCAAGTGGAATTGCGTGGCTGCATGAAGGCCTCGCCTCCACTTGTGGTCCAGAGAACGTTGCGCAGTGGAAACACTGAGCGGCTCTGGCAGGCAGGGTGTGGCTGCTTTTGGACTGAGCTGGGTCCACTTCTTCTTCTTCTTCTTCTGGTCTCTGGTTAACAGGAGCAGAGGAAAACTGGAGCGCGGCCATGCCAGTCTCCACCAGCTGCATCCACACTGCAGCTTAATACAGTTGTAGCTCATTCGGGGTAGGTTACACACAGTTGGGTTGTGAAACAGAACAGCAGTGGCATTAAGTACTTTGAGTAGCGATTTGTTGATTTCTACAGTCCATGTACCACATTCACCATGGACACCAAGAGAGTGTTAGCTGTAAGACATGTTCCACTTTTTCACTTAAACATTATGCGAAACGCCAAATTATGTTGTAAAACTAAGTTTACACTAAGGAGTTTGTTTGTCTTTTTTTAAATAATGCAGTGTGTCTGCTAGTCTTGAAAGGTCTTAAAAAGATCATAGAAGATATTAAAAAGTCAAATACATTTTTCTTCAGTAATGTTCTCTATACAATGCTTCTGTATCCAATGGTACATGTTGTACACCTATGAGCTAGCGTGGGATTACTGTGACAGTGTTGCAGTCAGCAGCACCATCATAAATGGTTAATGCTTATATCCATGTTCTTATATCATATTTAGTTTTACAGTTCCCTTATACCTGTCTGACTGTCATAAATATGGACAGCTGTAATCATTTGTTATAACTTACCAACTTGAATGAATATGACTTAAGAACAGCCAAACATCGTTCAAGGTCAACAACACAAGACACAGCAGCCAGTTAATTTACTAACCCAACAGCAAGAAGCCCAGCTCGGCGTCCTTCACTTCTTGCTCGATCACTTTCTCCTTTTGAGCTCTCAGTCTGAGCAGCATGGACTGAGCCAACTAGCTTAGCGGTTGACATAATTTAGCAACAGTTAAAGCTTCCTGTCCATCAGGAAAGTCACCAAGAGTATCATTTCTTCATGAAATATGATCCAGTTTCACCAAAATCAGTGAAATGGTTTGCTGCGTGTGACTTAGTGCCTTGAAACATTTCCTGTGGGTGACCATACCTAGAGGACAAAATGACATATATACATACATACACCATTCACCTGTCGATGTCACATCAAAACGTTAGTCAAGCTGTTATTGTTAGGTAGAAAAGTTACAGAATGTTGCATTAAATAACATTTTAATCAGCATTAAATGTCTTAAATTGAACATACAAGCAGGAAATAGTTGCAGCTGCAAGAAATACTAAATAATGTTGATATAAATCACTGCTGGATCTTAGCTGCTCTGTTGGCTAAGCTGTAAGAAAGGCTTATCACAGTATTTCATTTCTTTTTCTTTTTTCTTTTTTTTTTTACTGAAGAAGGGTGTAAATATATTTTGTCTACAATGAATGACTTCCCCTCATTATCTCCTGTACTCTGTCCTATTCTTAGCTACATCTGATTCTCTGATGAGTCAGCTTAACTCCCCACAGGGATTGTTAAAAGTTCCCTCTGATCTGGTCTAATTTGTACGTGTATATGTGCACATGTAGCAAAATATTCTGACCATGGAGGTTGTAAAGTTGCTACACAGAGAATTTCCATCGACATTCCTACATATTTTCCTTCTTAAAGCCACTGAGGTTTGACAGAGTTTCCTTCGAAGACACCAGTTTCTGCTGCTTCCGCCACTTTGAGCTGAGGAATTTCAGAGGAATGCTGCTCATAAAGTCATCCCTCTCCTCCATTCCCAGAGGCTTTTTCACCCTCGGGCATGTGCACGTTTAGTGTGTACACTATTAGTGTCTGTGTGTGTGTGTATCCAAGCTGTGTGACCTTTGGTGTTGCTGCAGTTTTAACACACTCCTACCAGGTTCCACATGCTCTCCTCTGATCTCAGTACACAAAGAGCTGGTTGTACCTTTACAGATGTGGCACTTCATCATCATTAAAGGTGCTATATGCAGCACTTCTGCAGAAATAATGCCACCTTCACCATTCTGAGACACAAGTATAGGCGTTGTAAACAAACTGACCCTTTGCCAGAAATGGCAGTCTGCGCTGCTTTTTTTAGTTATGGATTGTTAGATAGTACGGTTCATTCTTTGGGCTCTAACCTTCTGGCACAAACAGAGGTAAAGATAGCCAGAGGAATGACACTATTGACTCTACTGGAGAGGAGAGGATGTGAAGGAGGTCTTAAATTTGAGAAATGCCACTGCAAGCAAGCACGCTAATGTACCATTGTTTGATTTTTGTTTTCAGTTATACAGATCATTTGAAAGAAAAAAGTGAAAAGGACAAAAAATGAACAATGACTGTCTGTGATTTAAAGCTCACTTTCAGCATAGTCCTGGAAAAGATGTCACTTTCTCAAATTTATTGGCAGAACCACAAAGTACAAACCTGAGTTTCTCTAGTTTTAGAGACAAAGGCTGTGGGGTTTTCCAGACTAGAATTAGTCAGCATGCTAATAACATTATGATGGTTCGATTGTGTAATTAGCTCCCCTAAGAGGACAATCCTCTCCTGGGACCCCAAATATGGCAATCAACAGATCAGCTTCTGTCACCTAAAACATCTGAGAGAGTTTGGACAGTAGATTTACAGTAGATGGGTTATTTGACACATCGACATCCCAAATCTTTCTCCCAAACACATTTCAGAATAAATAAGGAGGTGTTCTGCAAACTAGATAAATAATCATACACAAAGATATTGCTGCTTTAGCTGGAGGATTGAAGGAGAACAAAGATCCCATGGATTTATTGTCAGGCAGTTTATGAAAGATGTGTTGGATCTAATAAAAATGTGGATTTGGAGAAATCTGAAGAGTTTGTGGTAGACTAAATTTACTTAGAGAGGAGAGGAATATTCCATTAATAGATTCAATAACATTATGATTCCACATCTGAAATGAGGTGTTGATTATGGAGAGAGGTAAAAAGTGGTTGGGGGGACAGAGGGGTAAGGAGAGAGCTGCTTTGCCATCCAAACTGCCATATTCTAAGGGACTATTCTAAGGGTCTGTTCATTGTAAAGGTAGTGGAGAGGAGCTGAAGACGGAGGCCAGGGTGGAACTCTATCAGGCTCGGTGGTTGGACCCAGATGGGCCACAAATATTACAGGCCCAGTAATAAAAGCAGCAGTGGATTTAGGCCATTGTAAATATTCTGTTCTTATTCTGACTCTAACAATTGTTGAGACAGAATTTTCTTATCTTATCAGTTTAATCATCTTGATTTTACTTAATTTATAACATTAAAGAGTAATTAAATGCCACAAATACAATGATGATAAACTGGTTAAAATATTTAAGACAAACACTCGATGGTCATTTCAAAGGTGATATATGAATACAAGTTATTCTTATTAGTATTTTTTATTACTTGAGCATACGTAAGAATGCAAGTTATGGAAAATTAATGAATTACACCATTATAAGGTTGTAGAAAATATCAGTCGATTGTGCTACGAATGAAATCACTTAGTTCTAAACCTTCTAGACATTTATAAAGAGTTTGTAAATGAGGGATTAATTCTTGCAAAATGCCTAAAATGTAAATGCACGTCTTAAAATATGTCTGTGACCTCAGAGTATCCAAATTGTAATTTTACACATTCTTTTGAGCCGTGGATGCCAAGGACCAGCTGCAGCGCAGCTGCTCTTCTCCAGCGCAGCAGTGTTATCTTGACTGGTGTTCCCATTCAGATCTGGCATGCAGCAGTTTCTTTGTCTTTATTTGGTTGTGTTCAGTGTTTGGGGCTGAAGCAGAGCTGATGTATCACCTCTGTGTGTACGCAAACAGAACGCTGAGGGGAGATACATTTCAGATGAGGCGGTGCATGAAAAGGTTCAGTTTAATAAGGTGATATGATGCTCTGCCTTTCCCAGATTCAACAACTGGAGACTCAGGTGATCGATGCAGAAAAACGGGCCTTCACCGCTCACCAACAGGTAAGGATCCAAACAAAAGTGGGTACATATGCCGGCAAATGTTTGCATGTGTAAGTATATATAGAGTATACGTGTGTGTGATTCCAGGTGCAGTGGATGGAGGAGAAGCTGAAAGCTCCAGACAGTCAGTCCGGAGACTCAGAGGTGCGTTTGTTTCAACAGTGCCAGGAGCTGCAGGCCCTGGTACAAGAGAAGGAGGATGTCATCACCCAGCTGGAGCAGCAGCTAGAGGAGCAGGTAAAACACACACACGTGAAGAATTTTATCGGAGCAACAGATGTAGCACCAGTGGACGTTTCTTCAGCAGAATGTAGAGGGAGATTGGCATTCAGTTAGACTTTAGACAGGCACACACACAGACAAACAACACAAACTCTGAATCTTTGAACTTGTGGAGTTGTATCTGCACTCCTGGCTGAAAAGCGGCTCTGGGAATGTGGACAAAACATGGAAATGCTCCGCCCTGATCAAAACCTCACCAAATTCCCACTAAAGCTGAGAAAGAGAGCCAAACTCAAGTGGAAAAGAAACTCTGTGTCCACTATGGAAAGATTTCTTATAATCCATAAATAAGAAGAGTGAAGATACGAGAAGAGCATAACTGCTCAGCAGAGTCAATAGAATAGAATGAACATTGTTTTCAGATGCTAAGATAGGTTTGTTTAATGCTACCTTGTAAACGTCTTCCTCAGCTTCATCTCTTCTAAATGTATTAAAATGTAACTTCAAAGTCTCTCCATCTATCTGCAGTCTTATTGTGGGTTCTGAAGAAGTGGTTATACTCTTAATCTACTCTGCTCAAACAAATAATGGCAAAGTACTATTTAAACACATCACTGAACTTGCACTCTCAGCTTAAAGGAGTAATTATGTATTTCGAAGTATTACTCCATCCACTCATGAAAGATGGACAACTATGGCTTCACCATACAGAACACTAATGAATGTGCAGGAAAATGTTCGATGGTGTTTAACCAGAGAGAAACATGACTGATTTTTGTGCCTCCTGAACCAAACTTGCCTTCTTTCACCAGAAACAGATCCGACTTCAGGATGCCAAAACAGTGGAGGAGAAAGCAGCAAAGATCAAGGAATGGGTGATGCTGAAGTTGTCAGAGGTAAATACATTATGGCACTACACAGAAAGCTGTCTGAACTGATTCATACGGACAAATGTAACCTGAATAATGATTCTTCAGTTTGAGGTGGAGAACGCAGCATTGCGAGAAACCAACAAGCAACAGGAGGCTCAGATCGAGGAGTTACAGAGACAAGTACAAGGTGAGAGGCATCCATGTTTGTTCAAACATAGTTTCATAATACACACAAACCCGTACAGCATTCATTATATGTTTTTGTGTCTGCAGCCTTTGAGCAGAAGTACAGTGGTGGACGGGGAGTCCTGTGCAGACCAGGTGAGGCCCAGCGTCTCAGCAGCCTGACGTTCGGCTGTTTCCAGGTGAGGGGGAAGAACCCGCAGGTCCTTACGGGACCAGCACCCTCCCAGAGGACCCTGAGCACCCAGGTAGAGACTGCAGAGTGCAGAGACAAAACTGGTGAGTCCTCATAGATTTACAGCGATGGATATGGAAAGTCAGTATATTTCTGGGAAAGAGCTGGACACAGGAAGGCGCGCTTTCATAGTGGAAAATGGAAAGTGACTCAGAAGACCTTTTTTAGCCATTAGGTCATATTCATTGTGTCTGAGGCAGAGGTTTTCACTGCCATACTATTTTACCACATCTCACTTACAACTAAAACTATATGGAAAAATGAAAATTTTACTTTAAAGGATCATGATAAACCATCATGTTATTAACAAATGTTTTATGTATCTGCCTTGACAGAGAAGAGTGGTAAGCACACAGCCTCCTCTGGGACAGACGCTAAAGTCCAGAGACCTGACCAGACTCTGGAGGATGACAGCGCGTCTGAGAGCCTGGGTGAGAGTGCGTCTGGACCCGCGTCTCGTGGCGTCTCCTCCGTCCTCTCCAGCGCTGCCTCAGAGGGGGAGGGGGGAGGATTGTGCGAGGGCAGAGGAGGAGGTGGGGTGTGTGGTCTGGAGTTCAGCCGGCCCGGCAGCGAGACCTACCTGACCGCCTCGGACGACAGCAGCTCCCTGTTTGACGATGACATGCAGCGTGCCGAGCGGCCCGGCTTCAGCCTGCTGGGGTCATCGGATGGGACACTGGCAGGGTGTAAGGAGGGAGGTGAGCACGGGCACCGGGCCAAGCTGGAGGACTGCACCTCTGAGGAACTCAACAAACGTTTCCAGTCACAGAGGCTTGACTCCTCATCATCTTCCAGCGAGCCTAACACCCCCAGCCCCATCCTCACCCCAGCCCTTACCCCTAAACGACCCAACCCACCCCAGGACCTAAGGGACAACCCCGCCTCACCCAAACAGCCCCGGCTGCGGACACCAGCAGGGTTCGGGTTGATGAATGTGGCTCTGGCCAAGAAACACCTGAGCCAGCCTCCAATCAGCAGCGAGGCAGCCTACGGACAAACACGTAACGCTCTCAGCATGCTGCGCCCGCTCCGACCACAGGAAACTGACCTCGACCAGGAGCAGGAGGTTGGCATGGAGACGGGAAAGGACACACCTCTTCAAGGCCTCACCAGCTCACAAGCTGTGCCTACTTTTCCATCGTTGCAGACCTCACCTGGTCTGACTGAAGCTGGTACAGAGATCAGTCCAGAGAGGCAAGACTGTGACAGCTCAGGACCTGGAAACAAACCTCCTACACCCCCTTTACACAGGCTGCCCTCCTGGGTAAGAGCAGCCAGTGTTTGACCTAAAGTGAGATTGATTATGGGTATACAGCCTGTAGATAGCCAATAGCTGTCTCGCCATAAATATTATTATTAGTATTTTGAAGTATGGCAACTTTAGTTTTCATGCTCACTTGAGGTGATCCTTGCTGATAATAATAAGACTTTCTTTTAACATCTTCTAGTGAACATTTCTATCATGTGACTGATCAGCTGTTTCCTCGTTGCTCCCACAGCTCCTTAACACATCCATGATAGCTCAATGCAGATCTGACACATAAATACATACGTATTTACACATAAAACAGAAATCTTATATCCATCATGTTTTTCATCTGTTAAAGTTCGACTGGCACTTTTAATCTTTTAATTAACCTCGCTGTGCCCTCTGCTTCTGGTTTCCCGAGTGGAGAATTGGCGCCATCCTCTGCTGATTTCATGAAAGATCTTTTAATATTCAAATAAGAGTAGCGGCCAGAAACCAGCATCCATTCATATTATATTTTGTCAGATTATTCTAAATTCGGAGAGTTATCACAAACTCTAAATTTAGAATAATCTGACAAAATATAATGCAAATGGATGAACTCTAAATTTAGAGTTTGTGATACATTTGGATGGAAATATGACTCCTGTGATCTAGCACTGTCTTGAAATAGTTTCATAGCTGCTTGCGGAGAGAACATAGAGTGTGTCCCTGCAAATGGCAAATCATTATCTTGATACAAGATCCCAGCCATTTTTGGACATTTCCTCAAAAAATTATTTGTTTAAGTGTTTTTTAAATATTAACTGATAATTCATCACCTTTTTGTTCACAGGAGAGTCGTATCTATGCTGTGGCTAAATCAGGAATCAGACTCTCTGAGACATCGTGCACAGACTCTGCTAGCAAAGGTAAGACGGTGAAAGAGGACGTCATTTATCAGCGCCCCTTCAGCCACAGAGACGTTCAGCTGAATAACTAACTGATGTGTGATCTGTGCTGCAGACCCCTCCCTCCAGTCCTCCTATCCTGCCTTTGTAATGTACACATCCCTCATCTATAAAAACATGACTACTCCAGTTTACACTACTCTGAAGGGGGTAAGTGCAGCTTCATTCTCGTGCTGTGTGTGTTGTATATCTGTGAACTTCTGTGCATCAACGCTGTGTCGACCACTGCCCCGCTTCGGGTCTTGCAGAAAGCCACTCTGCTGAGCAGCAGCCCGTTCTCAGACGAGTCGTCCAGCTCTGAGGAGTCATCTAGTTCAGGAGAAGAGGACGGCTCCCTCTGCAGCTCTCACACCTCCTCCAGCTCCCGCAAGGACAGCAGCCCAGGCAGCCCGCGCTCTCTCAAGAGAGGTACAAGCACACACACGTATACTGGAAGGTTTCTGATGTCCGCAGCAGTCAACAACACTTTTTCCTCTTCTCCTCCAGCTGTGTCCATGTCTTCAATGACATCAGAGAGCGACTATGCCATCCCTCCTGACGCCTACTCCACCGACACAGAGTGCTCTGAACCAGAGCAGAAACTACCCAAGACCTGCTCTGCAGCCAGTGACAACGGCAAGAGTGTGAGCCAACGTGTAGATCCCTGAATGTATTCTTAGGAAAACTTAGGAAGATTTTATTCATTAAAAATAGAACAGATAGACAAATAGAACTGAACAGGGGTGTATCTTGTAGGAACCAATGGAGAAATCAGGCTACCTGTTGAAGATGGTGAAGACCTGGAAGAAAACTTGGAAGAGACGCTGGTTTGTCCTCAAAGACGGAGAGCTGCTCTACTATAAATCACCTGTGGGTTTATTTTTTACACTTTATTATTTATTTTGTTGCTTCAAAAATATCTTTTTGAACTGTTTGAAACTTTTGTATCTATCAATTTTATGCACCTTTAATATACACACTATATAATAGTTTCTTGTTAGTATTTACTGAATCTATTTCCCTGACAGATCGTTTGTATGTTCAGAGCTCAGTAGATGTAAAACTTAACTCTTGTCTCACAGAGTGACGTGATCAGGAAACCTCAGGGACAGATCGAGGTCAACGCCACCAGCAGCATCGCTCGTGGAGACGGAAAACAAGTTCTCCAGGTATTCTGCCCTGATTTAAAGAGTTGCGTCCGCTATTAGATCAATCTACTGTGCTGAGGAAGAGGATTTGGATTCACCTTCACTTTTCGTTTTTGTTGTGTAGATAGTGACAGGGAAGCGTGTGTACTACCTGAAGGCTGACTCTCCTAACCTGCTGGAGGAGTGGCTCAGGGTGCTGCAGAGCGTGCTCAGGGTCAAAGCTGCCAGTCCTCTCTTCACCCAGCCGGACATTCGCCCCGGCATGAAAGGACTGCTCATCAAGGTCCTACAGCTTTACAGCATGACCCTGAACTGTGCACTGACTGAAAAATGATACACCAGTTTCACCCACATTTCTACAGCATGTTTCCTGTTAGATTATCACCGTAGTTGTATTTTGTCTTTGGCAGGTGAAGCATGGATACTCTAAGCGGGTTTGGTGTGCTCTGATCGGCAAAACCATGTACTATTTCCGCAGCCAAGAGGACAAGGTAAGATTCAACATTAAATCTAAAGATCTAAAGATTTACAGGATATAGAGACAGAGGCCTGAAAGGCAAGTGAGAGAAATTACATTCTTTTTCATAGTCTGATTTAAATTACTGTATTACATTAGCAGCAAGTGACTGGACTGTAAGTGGTTCAACAGAAAAGAGTTTCATTTCAGTGGTGCAACAAAAGCTGTCAGCATTTAATTTGAATGTGTGTGTGTGTGTTCATGTGTGTGTTCCCAGTTCCCCCTGGGTCAGATTAAGCTGTGGGAGGCCCGGGTGGAGGAGGTAGACAGGTCAAGAGATTCAGATGATGATCTGAAGTCCTGTGGGCGGGGCTTGCAGTCCACACCTTTTACAATCGCCATCCACCCACAGGAGCAAGGCCCGACCTACCTGCTCATCGAGTCTCGCCATGAAAAGGTCAGCGTTTTTTAGAAAAAAAAAATTTCTGCTTGTATTTTCTGTTGTTGAAGTTTCTGTATACAGGGCTCTTTTTGTATATCACTGGTTATTTTCATACTTTTATATTATTATTATTATTATTATTATATATTATAAACAACCCAGAAAGCAGATCTTCATTGGCTCCTGTGCTTCACAGATTTTATTGATTTAGCACGGCTTTCAGAAACTTGATTGAGAGGACAAAATGTGTTCCCTTATGTTGTTATAAGTGTTACTGACTAGAAGTTTTAGTATAAGGTCTGGTTCTGTTCTCTGTGTTCATTTCATGTGCCTTTGGTATCACTCATGTTCATGCATCTGGCTCTGTAGGATTCATGGCTGTACCATCTGTCTGTGGCAGCGGGCACCACAGTGGGTAAAGTCGGCACTGAGTTCGAACAACTGGTGGGAAAACTCTTCCAACTGGACGGAGATCCAAGTGAGTCTCAGCAAGTATTCAGTAGTATTCATTTTCATTGTGTCTTTCTTTGTGTTTTCATAAAAGCAAACTGTTGCAGCACTGTTACACTACATATTACATCACACAGGGATCAATACAGCCCTGATAGTTGATCTGATCATGTCATTTGAAGATGTGACAAAGATGTCACAGCTCTAAACACAAATCAGTGAATTCATTTATTCGTTGTTTATTAATTAACATGCAATGTAAGATCTGTAAAAGAGATACTGGTGTAAATACTTAGAACAGCCTCCATATTTATTTTAGGATATCTTTTCCTTTCCTCTTTATTCTGGATCAGCTCTTTTACTACATTTTTCTCACTTCATTTCTGTTCTTTCATTGTTATTTTAAATAGATTCCTAAGTATCTTTGCATAGTGAATTATTTGTTAGGAAACCCTTAGGTTCTGTCTCTATTTTTTGCTTTCATATTTGTATGACGTGCTTATTATTGCCTGCAGCTAGCAGTTTGCCTCTCTGTTTTTCAGACTCTCAGAGCTGGAGACATCCCATGTTGTGTTTCAGTAAGGAAGCTCTGTTGTCTCCTCTCACCACCCTGCCTTCACAGGCTCTGCAGACAGAAGCCGTTAAACTCTTTAAGGTACACACATGGTGTTGTTTGAACCATAAATGTGGTCTCTCTTCCTATGTCTCTCTTTTCATCTCTACATATGACCTCTCTTCTTCAGACCTGTCAGCTTTTTATCAATGTGGCCATTGACGCTCCGGCCATCGACTACCATGTCTCACTGGCCCAGAGTGCCCTGCAGGTGTGTCTGGCCCACCCCGAGCTTCAGAACGAGTTCTTCTGCCAGCTCATCAAACAGACCCGCAGGAGGCAGCCACACGGCCACGCAGGACCGCTGCAGGTTTGCCTTTTCACCACACAGTGGCAGCAGTAGCTTGTGTTGTTTACTGGGAATGCTGACATTTGAAAGCGGAAGTACACTGAGTAAATACATTTTAAACAATAAACGCTTGGAAACATTAACATGGATCCAAACAGTTTAAAAGCATTTCAGTCAGTTCAAAACTAAACTTTGACACTTGATGGCATGTTCACCTAAATGCACGGATCAGTGAAATGTAGACCTGTTTTTAAGGGCCAGGCTCTGTCCACTGTCATCCTGAAGTCATGTGACCTTAAATATGCAATAACCAGATAAACCAGTAACTCCAGCAGAGCCCAGCAATGGCTGTAAAGTTGATGTTCAGCACTACCTGTTAGTTTCAGAGATCTCAAATACCATTGTATGAGTATGTCTCAGACAGGCACAGGATTTAAAGACAACACAGTCTAACGGCTCCTCTGTGAGGAAGAAACTGAAGCTGATTAACACAAAATCTAAACTCGCTACAGTTGTGACAAAGCTGACAGATTTTCCCTCTCATATTTGTGACAGTTTGTAAAGAAGGTGTCAGGTGACCGTGTGTTTTTATGTCATTCTTCAGGGCTGGCAGTTTCTAGCCCTGTGCGTGGGTCTGTTTCTGCCTCAGCATCCGTTCCTCTGGCTGCTCCAGCTTCACCTCAATAGACACGGGGACTCCAGGTGAGGAGACAGCAGGATCCCGAACACAAGCATATAGCACGCAGTCATTTATAGACATCACAAGTTTTACACTTTTGTACTTCACACTGGCCACAGCATCATTTTTATTATTAATTAATGAGTCAGTTTTTTATCATTAATCAATCAATCTATACAATGTTTTGTTAGCAATATTAGCATAAGCATAGAGTATATACTGCAGAGCCCTAACTAGATTTAACATGATGAAGTTTGAAATGTCCTCTGAGTGAATTCTAATTAATTGTGTGTGTAATTGTACATGACGTACACACATCGCTGTCCTGTGGTTCTCAGGACTGAGGTGGGTAAGTATGCCATCTACTGCCAGCGCTCTATGGAGCGGACCCAGCAGAAGGGTGAGAGGCAGTCCAGGCCGTCCCGTATGGAGATCCTGTCCATCCTGCTGAGGAATCCCTATCATCACTCCCTGCCGTTCAGCGTCCCCGTTCACTTCCTCAATAACACTTACCAGGTAACAATACAGCACGCAGGGAGATCAATAATAATAAAAGTGAAGTCTTCTATGCTGACCCAAAGAGTCTCTGTGTTTAAGCACATGTTCCCACGCTTCACTCCCATACCATCATCTACCTCTATGCTCTGAGTCAAGGTTTCTGCTGCGGGGGTGTTTGTTTTTGTTTTTGTCCCTCCCTGCTGCTCTCTGTGCATGCTTACAGAAAGTGTTGACATAGTCCTAATGCCTAGGATCACCTGTGGACAAACCGCTCTGTGTATTCTGTCACAGTCAGTTTCATAGCAGCAGAGTCAAATGCACATGAGGGGAATCAGTTTCGGGTATATTATTGTATATTTCTTTCTTGTCTATTAGATGAACAGGTAGACATTCGTGGTCCTCTGAGGATGACCTTTAAACACACTTTAGAGTCAGACTCCACATCATAGCTCAAAACAGGAAGGAGCTTAACTGTCCTGATCACTATTTCTTCTGAATTTAAAAATACACCATCCATAGGTGGTGAGCTTTGATGCTTCGACCACAGTGGACGAGTTCCAGTGCCGCCTCAACCAGGACACGGGCATGAGGAAAACAGGGCTTTCTGGTTTCAGCTTGTACACTGATGACCCTACTGGGAGAGAGCTGGAACACTGCCTGCAAGGAGGCATCAAGGTGCAACCTTTCATTCATTCATGCGATGAGTACTTTATGAAGACAAGTGTTAGATTTTTAAACACAAATAGGGTTTTTTTTCACACGATCTGCAGATTTGCGACATCATTTCCAAATGGGAGCAAGCGTCAAAGGAGCAGCACACCGGCAAGTCAGAAAACACCAGGACTGTCCGCCTCACATACAAGAACAGGTAGAGGAGGAGCCACAGAGCCCTGTGGTGGCAAATCAGATTAACATTCATAGTTCTGTTTCAGTTTTTCCTGTGTTCAAGCTATTGGCTATCTTGCTTGTGTTGACCAATTTGACCAGACTGACTAAAACAGATTTCCTCTTTGCGGTGACAAATGCAGAAACACAGACAGATTACCAGGAATAAAACAGTTCACTGTAGTAGAGAGTTTATTTCCTCAAAAAAATAATAAAGTCAAGAGAAGTAATAAAAAAAACAATAATAATGATAATAAAGTATTAGAGTATGATAGTGAGTTACTTTCTAAATTACATTGCATAGAAAATAGAAAGGTCATCAGAATATCTCACAAAGAGACTGAGAAAGTTGAAATTCTCAGGGACACAAATTCATTCAGGAGGTCAAAAGATGTCAAAAGTTGTAATAATGGTTCACTTTACAGGAATATCGCTAAATGCATTTAATCAATGCAATGCTAAATGTTTTAGCTCAGCTGTAGTGGACACACAACACAAACATCATCTTCCATGTCTGTATTTTCCAGCCTGTCAGCCTCATTATCTGCTTCTGTTTGCTTCTGTTTTACCATAACTACCCTTACCTTTCCACCCCCAGGCTGTACTTCTCTCTCCAGGTCAGGGGGGAGTCAGAGAGGGAGAGATTGCTGCTGGCTTATCAGACTAATGAGGCGATCGTTGCAGGGCACTTCCCCGTCAACAAGGAACTGGCTCTGGAGATGGCTGCCCTGCTGGCTCAGGTCTGTAATAAAAAAGAAATCATTTTCTGCTTATATTCATCTTTTAAACTTGTACAGGGTCTGTTGGCTTTAAAAGAAGGAGATGAAAGTACAAATAAGTCTTAATATAATTTAAGATAATTTGTTTTTGACTTGCAGCATTTCTCCCACACTGCACTATAACACTTCATGTGTCTGTGTTCAGGTTGAGTTTGGGGATTTCGAGCGTCCCTTCTCTGCTCCTGGATCAGCTCCAACGAAGTCTAACCAAACCCTGAAACAGGTTCTGGACAGATTCTATCCTAAACATTACCGCCGGAGCACATCTGAGGAGCAGCTCAGGTACAAGAACCCACTGAAACCTGGCTGTGATTCAGCCTGCAAACATTTCATACTCTCATGTGTAACTATTAGAGATAAACCACAGCAAATGGCAGCACAGCAAATTCAAATAAGATGAATTTGATGAATGATCACACTCTCCTCCTTCCCTCAGACAACTGCTGCAGCGCCTCTCTGCCCGCTGGGCCTCGCTCAGAGGTCGAAGTTCACCGGAGTGTGTCAGGATCTACCTGACCGTTGCCAGGAAGTGGCCTTTCTTTGGTGCCAAATTATTTGAAGCGGAGGTAAGCAAACTGCAATCTCTGGTAAATGAAAGCTATCTTATCGTCAGGCCAGATGTAAACATTGTAACAAAGTATTGTTATTTACTCTGCTGATAACAGCATGATACAGTGTGGAGGCCAAGATATGAATTAAATAAACTCTCAGTTTACAGAAAAGAGAAATTTAAAAAATATACATACACACATATATATGTAAATCATGTTTCAATACTTGATCTCACTTCCTGTTTCTCTGTGTTCAGTCCATCACGCCCTCTCCAGAGCAAGGTGTACGTGTTTGGCTGGCAGTGCATGAAGACGGCATCAGTGTTCTGGAGCACAACTCTGTTGTTAGTATCTGTGTCTTCCTGCAGCTTTCACACAAAGTCTTCACTCTGTTGTGTTGACTCACACTCTCGTGTTTATATCAGCTCAACTAGTATATTGTCACTGAATTCACATTTTATATGCATGTCATATCTCAAAAATGCTAATGTGAAACTTACTTGCACAAAGATGAAGATAAAAGTACATAAGAATATGTGGGGCATAATATTGTGTAGCTATTATTATCATGTTAGACACATGAATTTTGGATCCACATTGTCCTCCACCTTCTTTGTCTGAACAATCACTGTCATAACACACGTCTCTGTGCCCCTCTCTGTTCAGAAACCGCTGGTGTCCCACCCCTATAAGAACCTGATGACATTTGGAGGCTGCAAACAGGACTTCATGCTGGTTGTGGGACAGAGCATTGGTACCAACACTAGCAAAGACAAACCTACAGAGAAGCATCTATTTGCTATGGACGCCTCCAAGGTTTGTGAGATGAGACTTTCATGAATGTTTTTCATCACATCATGAAAAGAAAACAGAACAGAAAAATGCTGTTCAGATGCATGCATGAATTATGATATTTTAATGGTTGCTATATTTGTTTAGTAGGTGTAGCAAAAGCAGAGAATTGGGTTAGACTCAGCCCAGCCCAGTGCTATCCTTTCAACTGTTTAAATATAAGGCTGAGGCCAGGAGACAGTTGGCTAGCAAGGCTAGCTGTTTACCATTTCCAGTCTTTTGCTAAGCTAAGCTAAGCTAAACTAAGAGTAGAAAGTAGCGTTATTGCTCCCATCTAACTTCCAGTACGTGTTTGTGTATTTCCTATAAAGTCCAACTAAAACTTTAACAGTGTTGCATGGAGGGACAGAGGGAACACAAGAGGAAAGGCCTGAATGAAGACACTAGAGTGCAGTGCAAGTGCAGATCAAAGATTTATTAACAAAAAGTCAAACAATGGGGATGTGGGGACTTTTTCTTGGTCAAAAGCAAGAGAGCAGTCCAACACAGACAAATAAAGCAGATTCCAAGGAAACACAGAAAAACCAAAAAACAGTGGGAAACAAGGGCTGAGATGCTTCCCACCTGGTGCAACGAACTGACACTAAATAAACATGTATAAAACAGTACAGTACATGTGCTCTAAATCACAAGAGAGCTGGAACACCTTGTTTTCAAAATTCCCAAAACAGGAAACACTGAACAAGAAACCCAAAAGCAGGACAAACAGTTTGACAGATTTAGGAACAAACTAACAAGAGCTGATAACCTCCATTTTTGTCACAATTCAGTATAAAGATTGTGAATGTGAAAGAACTGAATGTCACAAAATGCAGTATATTAGCAGTTTCACTCATCAGGCATCAGTACTGTGTCTTCTTGAGGAACCACACCTGTCGACAGGGTTGTCTTCAAGCTCAATGAACAGCTGAAACAAACCATAACAAGTTCTTTGACTGCCTTCACTCATGCACAGAGACATCACTAACACACACACAAACTGACTTCCTCCTTCTTCTTCTTTTTTTTTTTTTTGCTTTGTTTTTGTCAACAGATCAGGGAGATCACCCTCCTCATCTCGAGTTACGTCAATAGCGCCCACCAGCAGAAGGCCGCCGCTCACCATCTTTCCGCGCCGGCTCTGATGGTGGCCCAGCCGGTCAGCCTGAAGAGCAAAGAGCTGAGGAGCAAATCCCCACCGGCACTGGGACGCCCAAGCAAGGCACCCACGCTGCTGTGATGGTCACGAAAACGTGACGCCCTGATCCCTCTGAGGAATGTTCACTTTACTGAGCTGCCTTTTTTTAGTGTATTTAAATCTTAAAATGAAATTACAGCCACAATAGGCCTGATTCCATTTTTATACAGCCCTTCTTGCCACAATTTACAGATTTCAGGTGTTAAGTGTTCTGACCTTTAATTTTACTCAGTTACCTTCTGAATGGTGCCTCCAGCAGAGAACATGACATTGGGATCTAAAACTGGAGCTGTAAGCATACATAGGTACAAAGGTGGCAAAAGTCTTTACTTATCTTTTTCCAAGGTACATTTTCTGTCTCTCTGATGAATGTGTCGCTTTTATGTGCTGACTCCAAAGAGAAAAAAATCAACAATATTTATTGACAGACTGAGCTAGCATTGTGAAATGTCTCATTAATCTATCTGTGCCGTGTGGTACATTTCCTTTAGTAAAATGCTGTTTGAAGTACATTTTTTCTAGTCCCGCCTTAAAACAATAAAGCACAGTCATACACAGCGTAGAAGAGGTAATGACGCTTTTCCTGTCCTCCTGTAGGGCAGAATCACTCGAACAGGAAGTAAAAACCTTAGATCTTTTTATATTATGAAGGATACTGATGAAAGCAGAAGGCAATAATGAGAAAAAAGAAGAAGTGGAGAAATTAAATGTGTGACTGAGCTGTGGGTTGTGACTGAAGTCGAAGAGGAAACCAGCCAGCCCTGTCTGCTCTTAGTTACTGAATAACGAGGACGTTGGTGGAACTTTAATCATGTGCAAACATTTTCAAACAGAAAAAGAAGAGAAGTGGTGCAGGGTTAGCATAAGAGGGGGGATCAACCCTGAGTTTATGCATGTTCATGTAGAGCCACGCTTCTCAAACTTTTTCTGCCATATTGGTTTGATCAACAAGAACCACCGTTTTAGAGGGTGATGGTGAGAGGATGTGGTAAATGTGTGAAAAACTTTATTTCTGGGTAGAGGTGAAATGTGTTTCTCTGTGGGTTTTGGCACATGCTGCGACAAACAGATAACAAATTACAAACAAACAGCATCAGATGTAACCTAGATATAAACTGGAAAAAACATTTTCCTATGTAAGGTACTTTAAGAAAGATGATTTTCTCCCTCTCAGTATTACCTTAAGGCTGTACAGAGTGAGTGTTGTCAGTTGTTATATTTATTTGTCATAGAAAATCATCATCTTGGAATAAGTGTTAATAATTATTATAAGTCGAATGCTTGAATAAACTAAACTACAGCGAACGAGGTACTGATTTCACTGAGTGTATCAGGTCTGTGAGACTATTCATATAGGTAACGCGTCACTTCCGGGAAGCTGCCTAATAGAAACCAGTCCCAGACTCAGTTTTTCCAACCACACAGTTTCTCTCCCGACAAAAACTGTGCTCCCTCATTGGTGCGACTGGAACACTGACGTGCTGATACTTGAAGCAGGTGCCTGACAGCAAATGACACACCTTCATTCCTATAGTCTCCCACAGAAGAGAGAGAGAGAGAGAGAGAGAGAGAACGGGGGTGGGGGAGGGGTGGCGCATGATATACGATACCCAACCTGTCTGAACTAGTTAGAGACATGCTTTTGTACCTGTGTTGCTATGGAGATGAAGGGAGGGGAGGGCTCACGGGGAGAAAGCAGGTGAGGGAAGTGGATTCAGACTTAACATACACACGATTAGCGCTGATACTCCACATTCATGTTCGAAAAATCAAATGTATAGCTGAGAAGACTTTCAAACTAAAGTCAAACATGTGAAATACACTGGATTCATAGTTTTCAGGCTGTTGACGGACCTCTTTTGTGACTTCACCTTGAGTGGGACATAAAGGTTAGACAGGGACTACCTCTTAAAGTTCCGCCTTCAGCTCGAGCCACACAAAACACTGGGTTCATGCCATGACAGGACAGCCAGGGAATTTTACGCTCACGGAGTCACCTACTTTTCTGCTCAGTGCAACACAACATCTGTCTCCAGCGTGTTAGGCAACAGATTGACACTCACACTCTGTGTTGCTAAAGCCACTTTAACTCTCCCTTGTATCTCTTTGCATTTGTTGTGTACATACTGCACATTTACGAGCGACTCACAACCTGCCGGACAGGTCGAACGTGATGCCAAACTGTTTCAGATATACAGTGAGAAATGACTAACCACCTCCCTGTTTGCTAACAGGTGTGAACAGGGGTCAGTGAGATAATCACGGCTAACTAAGTATCACCGACATGTTAAGAAAAATAAATAAATTCCAGGCCAAGTTAAAAATTCCAACAAGTTGGAAAGAAACCTTCAGGTGGATTTTTTTGTAAGAATGGCAACAAGGACAATTCAAAGAAACAAATACCAGACAGTGAGACTTCAAAACACGACTGCCACACCCATTCACCTGGATAGAAAATCTCATTTCAAACCTAAAGGCTTATTACAATCTACCATTGTCAAAAGTAGCTGTCATAGATGAGACAGGTTTGAAGTTTGACAATGTACATGTATGCATGTATCCATGTCGTGTGTTAAGACTAGACTGCAACATGCAAAACTGTGGCCGCAGTGGCTTCCTCCTCAGGCTCTATCAGTTCCACAGTACTTTTCCACTGCCGACAAGGCACAAAGTCACTCACAACACATCAGGATTCTTTTAAAACATTTTTTTATTAAAACAATCCAAACACACACACACACACACACACACATTAGTAAGAAAGACACTGTACAATCTATGATGTGGAATTCAAACCATTCAACAAGTTCTAACACAAAAATGTGGCCATATTATAGAGCAGTTTTATGGCATATAGATTTGGATGATGCGTTAAGACTTTACATGATTTATAAATAAAAAACACGGCAGTCCTAATAGTGCCACAATACGACAAAAACAAGCATGATGATTGTTCCTTTACAGTTTGCATTCCTCAAGTAAAATGGTGAAAAAAGGCACACTCCCACTGCAAATTAAGTTCATCCGAAAGGTAATGTACAAGCACTCATCATAGACTCCCCGCGATGAAGACTTTACATGGCTTCCATCTCCCTTTGCTGAAATATAAAAGAAAAATTAAGTCAAACATCAATTATATGGTGCAAAAAGTAACATTTACACAGGCATAAAAAACAAAAGTTACAAGTAGTTCAGCTCACCTGAGCTTTGTTGTACCGCTGATTCTGGCGCTTTCTTGCAAAGAACTACACAAAACACATGAAACAAATAAAATTAGGACTCACAAGCAGAATAAACGACATCATAATGCCAAAAAAGTGACACAGATGCACTCACCAGGACCAGCAGGCCGGCGACCACAGCCAGCACCACCACAACGATGACAGCGATGATCCCACCAGACAGGTTCTTCATGGTAATAGTGGGGGCTTCCTCGTCCACGTAGTACACCAGGATGCTCTCCATCTCCAGCTTCTGGTTGCCAACAGTTGGCTCAAACTTCTCCTGGTTCTTGAACAGGGGCAGCACCTTTACCTGCAGGCAAAGATGACAAGATCAGTCAACGGATAACTCTTTAAAAAGGCAAACACGCGATTCATACATATAGCTTCAACATACATCTTTCTCCATGTAGTAGGCCATGTGGGTCAGGTCACTCTTGCGATTTCCCTTTGGCTTCTTCACGTCCACCACAAGCATCCGGGAGTCTGGGTCATACTGCAGGGCAACGGACAGAATATTAGTATAAAGAATAAAGTGTTTTTGTGACGCGGTGCTGAAAATGAAATGCATCACATACAAATGTGTATTTCTCCCCACAACTCACCTCAACGTTTTCCACCAGGTCCTTGTTAAAGTTCTTGTAACGTTTGTGAATGGCATCAGCAATGGAACTGTATTATGACAAGAGATTACAATTATAAAATGTTGACACATGGATGTCAGTGTGTTTCGTTATGATCATTAAAATATGGGCTGTTTAATACACTTACGCCTTTAGATTGGCAGCTTTCACTTCACCGGTCACTGGTTTGTGTACCAGCTGAAGACGGATCCAGCTGGAAAAAACATAAGGGGGGTAAGCGTTTCAGCATTGAACATTTAAATCAGGTATCCTTAAAAAATACCAATCATCAAAACTGAAAGCACTGGAATGAAGGATAAAATACTTACTTGGTCTCCACAAGCTTGTCACACTTGAGATTTTCGTCTCCCTTGTCAGTACGACGAACCCCAGCGCTGTTGACACACCAGCACTCCTTCGTGTTGTTGCATTGCTTGGCCTTGAACTTGCCGTCGCTCTCACACACCGGGTCGTAGATGCCATCATTGTCCACGAGGGCATGCTCGTCTGGCTTTCCTCCAATTCCACGGGAGTCCTGGCCTTTACTCCTTCTGTACATCTCGGCCTTCATCAAGAAGCATTTGGGGATCACTGGAGGTGGAAACAGAAGGCATGTCATAAAAGGGAAAGAACAAAACAATGTAAAAAAAATAAAAAATAAAAAAAAAAAAGGGAGGGGGGGGGGGGCTTGATCACAAAACACATTTTATATACTTACATTGGGAGCAGTTCAGCATTTGTTTCTGGTTGTCGCCAATCAAAATATTACACATACATGGATTGTCTTCACAGGTGGCCCACTTCATAGTCTCACATGAACCTAAACAGGGAAACAAGGTTTATTATTCAGGCAGAAACTAAGTTAACACTTTCATTCTGGAAGAGGTGAGGCGCAGATCAAGCTAAATAGCACTTCAGTTCAAATATGTATGTTTATGCTTTAACACCACATCGCTGTGGGTGTGTTTGACAAATCTACAGTGGGATTTAAAAACAGCCAAAATGTATCAGAGGCTTAGCCTAACCCCCTCTCATCAAGGATTCATTGTGTTGTCTGTTATACATGCCTATAAACACAAGGGGCCTACAGCGGCAGGTAGATTAGCAGGTTTACCGAGCACCTGGGCGTTGGTTCCTCCAAACACACAAGTCCTCAGGGAGCGGACAGATCCTCCCCACCCCCACACAGCAACCAAACTGCCAGCCGGTTTACACCAGCAAACCCGCTTTTAATCACACATCCTCCATCTTTCACTAATGAGAGTCACTTCATGCAAGCAAACATTACACTGAAAGTTAGTTAATGTGATTAAACCCCTGCTACAGTTCGTCACAAAACACCACACGAAAAGGTAATGTTTAAACTTTTCACTGCGCTTAACTTCTACTCAAGAAGTGCTGACAAAGCTTTGTTGAAATGAAGATGTTACAGAATTACAATTAGTCGGGGAGTGTCGCATAAAGTGCGCCCATTAAAGTTGAACAAATCAAACTACTCACAGCTCTGAGCCGAGGCTCCCGCCGCGAAGGCGACAAGTACGAGAGCAATCCACATTTTCATCGTGAAATGAACAGAAACGAGTTTCCCTCGGTGCCTTTCTATGCGTCCGTCCACACAGGTCAAAGATGGGGTGAAGAATGGCGTCTGAGCGCACAAAGCTTCCTTTTTCTCCCGGCAGGTGTGTCCTCGTCAAACCTGTTTGAAGAGAAACTCAGCGAGCGAGCGGGCGCGCGCAAAACCCTCAAGTCAGGAGTGAAAAGAAAAAAGAAAAGGAGTGCACGCGCAGCAGCAAAGCGTCCTTGTTGTTGTGCACAGGTGATTATTGATTATATCCTTGTCGCCTGTTGTCGTCCAACTGATAGGGAGAAGTTATTGAGTACATTTATAAGACAGGTATTCTCACGACGTCACCCTAATTTACATATCAATGAGGGAGAGGAGGGGTGGTTAGTCGAAACACCTTTCTTCCGGTTATGACCATATTTGGTCCCGCACCCTCTCCGTGTATCTCTGTTGACATACTTTTTCTCTGTCAATAATTTCTGTCATAGTTTTGGCTGAAGTGAAACTACCGAACTACTAAAATCTTTAATTCATTTATTTAAACTTTAACACCTTAATTATTTAGAACAAATTATAAAACATCAAGTTAGAGTACACAACTTTTACAGTTAATTTTTTGCACTTATCATTAGTGTGCCTTTTTCTGTAGGTTTATAGTGATCTTCATACTTAAAGAACCACTGTTACCTTTTTTATGATGTTAATCATCACAGTTTTTTAAAAAGTTAAAAAGTTTCATATATTCTATAATATACATGTACAAAGACATATTTCACAATAGATGATTGTTATGTAATTGTATTTATTTGTATATATACAATTATATACAATTATACTGCACTATTGTAATTTTACTGTATGATATGTTAGGACTTGGTGTTTAAGTATAAATATGTGCGTTGTTTTTCACAAACCGAGAATCACTGTGTGGCATGATGACATCATCAACTGTCCAGGCAGGTATGTTCGATGGCAGAAACTAGAGGTCGGAAAAACATTTCTCAGGTGTTGTGAGTCACGCTCTGTTGGATGATGACACAGCTGAGTCACAGACGAAGATCTCACATGAGATGGTTTAAGAAATATTGGAACAATATTTGTATCCTTATTCATTACTTGCTGTCAATCAAGGATAAAGTGGGCGATACAGAAAAGGAAAGAGAACAGTGGACTTTAAGCTATTTTCAATGGCTATTTTACAAACAGCAGAGGCCAGCTTTAACCAACACAGAGAGTAATAATTCAGTTTCCTCACTTTTCCTCTGTGTCATCTGTGGCATGTGTGAGCACCTTTAGGGTGCAAAAGAAGAAGAGGAAGGAGAGGAAGAGCTGTCTTTCAGCAGTGTCTGAGCTTGTATACCGAATCATTTTTCATTTTTCCACTTGAAAAAAAAAGCTCAGTTCCTAACTAAGACATAGTCCCGAACATAAACCCCAGTCTGAAAAAGCAGAACTCAGTGTATGTTTATGGACAATGTGCTCAGTCACAATAAGAAACGCATCAAGCACAAATTCATTGTAATTGCTTTGTGTGGCCCACACAGTGGAAAAATACGATCTCTACTAATGCTGCAGGAGTGGGCGAGGTGTTGAGAGGAAATATGATGGTTTACTAAAAACATCTCCATACGTGCATTCTATCTTTTTTTATTATTACTTATCACACTATTTATCAAATATAAAGGCCATACATCTGATATTTTTGAGTAACCTTCCCGGTATGCAGAGCCACTGTTAATGACGCTGGTTAATAGGCAAAAGGAAATTCCAAAAGAAAGTCTTCCAGTTCCTTGCACACTTACACAACCAGAAACATTAGTATGGCAGGAAGCATCAGTCAGCTGATAAACAATTTGAAAATTATGAGAATTTAATAGAACAAATATTCATAAAACACCTATATTAATAATATGTTTTGGTGCCATTTTGGATTTTTTAAATTGACAGTGTCATTATTTGCCTCTAGATTGTGCAGGAATCTGAGTGTGCTAATCAGAAGAAAGTACAGATAATTAAAGACATTGAAGGCATTTTGAATTATGATGAGTACAAAATGACAATTTGCATTTGCCTTTCTCTCACTGATGTTGTAAGGTTGGTAATAGGGTTTTAGGACATTTGTGGTGCCCAGAGAAAGAATCCTTAACGTTCTGGTAAGCCTCCATGAGGTTGACATTCAGGGTTTTAATTGACATGCCTCAATAACTAGTGACTAGGTTTCCATGAAAGTTGGTACGTAGCCCACTCAGGATGAATTGTACTCACTCTGTTGATCCTCAAATGTTTTCATCTAGTGCCATCATCAGGTCAGATTAGTACTCATTTTAACTTAATACCTGATATTGCAGCACAATATCTGCTATATTTTGAGTTTAGTACTAATTAGCAATGTTAGCACGTTAAACTAAGATGGTAGACATGTTAAACTTTATGCCTGCTAAACATCAGAATGTTAGCATTGTCATAGCTTCCTGATACCAGACAGCTGGAGATCTCCCAGCATATTGATCCAGGGATTTGCTTGTACAATGAAGAGTACATTTTTTCAAGGACACACCCTCCATAACTTCTGTGCATCACGCCCCAGATATGAAGGGCTGTCCTGAAGACTGTGGGCTGGTTCACTGAGAGAATGTCCTCAGTCTGTCCTCAGTGAAGCATTCAGAGAGTCACTGTGAGCATGTTAGCCCAAGTAGCGCAATACTATACCATTTAAAGACTCTGATCTTCAATTCTGCTAACTCTACTGTTGACCTCTAGACTAGAGGAAGTAGACCGAACCTCTGTGACACTTCTCTCCAGCTGCTTCTTTTCTAACCTGACAGTGTGAGAAGTCTTTGTTGGAAACCGTTTGGAAAACACATAAAAAAAAACTTCCTGATTGGATGAATCTTTTTATTACCTGCAAACTTCAACCTGTCAGATCAACAAAACCATATAATGTAGTCAAAGTCCTCCTGAAGTCAGTCAGAAGATGAACAAAAACTTCTTTGCAATCAATTCTTTGCTCTTCTTTCAATGAAAAAATATTCCAGTTCTGATGTAACTCATCCTAGCAGTGCTTTCTTGAGCAGTGCAGAATCGAAGAGTATTTTTTAAAGCCATCAGATACTACTGATCAGATACTTAAATCTTTGCAACAGGCTCCCACCTGTGAACGAAGCTCATAAACCTGCTCAGCCTCTGTGTCTGACACTGTGTTCTATAGTGTGTACAGGGCTGTATGTCAGCTCCATGACATCACTGCATGAAAAGATGCCAGGATCGAATGAATTAACATTGTATAATTTGCCTTGGAATAACAGCAGAGCTGGATGAAATGAGACATTCCGGTTTTCTCTTACTTTCATGCGTGAATGGTAAGCACTGCAAAAAATTGTCAAATCAGTTGACAAGCATAGGATGGACTGGTGTATATAATACAGGTATGTTTAACCAAATAGAGGCTAAACCAGAAGCAAATGGTTTGAAGTTATTACACCAGTATCAATACTATGGGTGGTGTGATTCACATGTTTTGCACATGGATCTTTGATACACTCTGATGTCTGTAACAAATATGAAAGAATCACACTACAATGCTCCAAATCCCTTTCTCTCCTGACGAGCAGATGAATTTATTTTGGTGTCCTGCTTTTTTGTCTACAGTGAGGAGGACAAACGAAGGCCTTAGGGGACCGGTACTTTTATTGTGTGAGAGCTGACACATAAGCAAAGGGAATATGGGTGTTCCCCTTCCCAGAGGTTTAAGATGTCAGGGCAGTGCATGGCATGGGGAGGAGGAGGAGGGGGGGTATTGTCCTGAATCCCAGGGGTGGAGGAATCAAGACAGAGGTGGAGGAGAAGGTTGCACAGGACGCTGCTTGAAGGCAGGTTCGACTCTGCAGAAGAAGACAAAGAGAAGGCGACAGATCCAGAGGAGGGGAGTTCACATTTACGTCCCCATGAAAGACTCAAACACCATCCGGAGAGAGCAAAATATGCGGTGAGTGAAAATGGCTTTTTAGTTTAGGCTTTATAGTTCTAAAGATTAATTAGTGTGATATACAAATTTTAGTTCTCTTGATATTTCAGATCATGACATACTTTTATGATTATGACTATATCCAACCCTAAACCATGCATGTTATTGTCTTTCTTCAATGTTCACCATGCTATAGTTCTTTAAGTTATTAATAAGTCTCATGGATATTTCCTCATTTAGAATAATGCAGTACTAGTAATGATTTTTTTTTTTATATAAAAATCAAATCACATTAATTTATTAATTAGTCAAACAGAATGTAGTCATGTGAAGGCCTGGTCAAAATAGCAACATATGTAGTTATAGATTCTAGAATTAAAATTGTATTTTTTAAAAAACATATAAATCGAGTCCTTTATGAATCCCAAAATGAAATCACAGTTACAGCAGTCAAGTCGCGTAAAAACAAAGACAATATTTTTAGGCTATGCTGCAATATGCACTGGTGCCCATAAAGTTGTATTAAAATAGTTTTACCTCTTCTCATGAAATAAGTATGTACAATATGATTTATTTTTGATAGATAAAGTGAATCTTCCCCAAACTTTATTGATTGATCTCTTCCAAACATATCACAGTGAAAAATTAACCTGATGTGTATAAATAGGAATACAAAAAGGAATGTGTCTGAAACCTATGCCAACTTTCTGGGCAACAGTTTATGATATATCTTAATATGCAGATTTTACACATGTCCTCTAAAACACTGAACATTTTATTGCAGAATGAGTACTTTTGCCATTTACATTTTGCTATAATACTTACTCATGTGATCTTGTGACAGGGTACTTTTACTTCTGGTTATTAAATGAAATACGTATGCATGGTAGGGTGTTACATACGGTTAGAGAAGCAGAAGTATCTGAGCAGATGTAGAGCACAGCAACTGTGCAAACTGTTGTGGACTGTTATCTTTTTAAAGCTTTACCTTTTTTATAGTATCGTTTATGCTCAGCTAAACTGACTTCTAACTATAGTTTCATAATTAACAAACAAATGAGAGTTGTATCAATCTTCTCATCTAATTATTTTACTGATTTACAGTATGCAGTTCTACGTGCACGTAATGGGAGTCCCATTACTATCGCTGTCCATCCAGAGTATTCTCCAGAGACAGACAATAGGCGTGCATGGCTTCGAGAGAATATTGACATTTAGATGGTAACCTAATCAGGGATTATGACAATCAGGGATTGTTGTCATTATTCTCATAACTCATTTTAACTACTTCCTCAAGCGAATGCCTGTAAAACAGATTTGGGTTGACTGATAGGCTTGCATAGAGCATTGTAGAAAACAAATTTTAAACCAGAGCCCTCGGGTGTTTCTGGTTAGACATCAGTTAACACGAGGGAGAGGGAGGGAGGGAGGCTTTAGGTTTTTTGAAATGGGGTTGTAAGAACATGGACGTGGAAAGTAGAGGTGCTGGGACTTACTACAGTTTGCTCTAATCTTATGACAGGGTACAAGTTGTTTTATGGTACACTTACACAGAATCACACTGTTTCCCACAGTTTACACACTTTATGCTAAGCTAACAGGCAGAGCCTTCTCCTAAGACACAGACAACAGGCCTGCATGGCTTGGAGAATATATTGGCATTTAGATGGTAACCTAATAAGGGATTGTGACAAACAGGGATTGTTGTCATTATTTTCATAGTTTCTCTCAACTACTTCCTCCAGCTATTGCCCGTAAAATGCATTTGGGATGACTGGCAGGCTTGTATAGAGTATTGTGGGAAACAAATCAGAGATCAGTTAACCCCAAAAGCTTTAAGCTTTTTACAGCTTTATTTCAGTCTGTCCTAAGTAAACTGAAGTGGCAGGAATTGTTTTGAGGGAAGCTTTTGGGCAGTTTCACTAAAGTTAGTGAGAATGTGTTATGAGGTAAACTTTGAAGTTTGCATATTTTATGCTCTACCATTTTTAATTATACTTTATTTGAACACTCTAGCATGATCTCCTTGTGATTGTTAGTTACACCAGACAATCTCTCTGATATATCAGAATCAAAAGGGGAGAAAAGAGAATTATATATAATATGCAACTACAGGTGGATGGAGCTGAGGAATATAGACAAAGAATGAAAATCCTACCTTTTTTTTTTAAAAAAAAGAAAGAAATAAGCCTGATCTGAGTAAAATAAGGAAATGTAGGAATGACATGCAATGCCGGGTAAGCATGAGCCGAAGACAGTAAATGACCTCTTTGGGAGGTGAGTCAGGATACAATATGTGTTATACCCACTGTATTAATAGACACCTGGCCATTGTTCACGGGGTGAAAGTAGGCTGGAGAAACACAAGATACTGTAAAAAAAAAGGCAACACACACTTTGCAGTTAGGGCAAAGCAAGACTTCATATTTCAAGACCAGAGCTGGATGACATTTTAGACTTTATGTGATGCTCCACAACATAATACAGAAAATAAATAAAGTACATTAAAAAGTGCTAACAATTGAAAGTGGGTGAAACTCCTTACCTTCACAAGGACTGAATCTGTCACCCATATCTCTCTTGTACTTGAGTATAAAAGTATGAAATCTTCTTTTCTTTGCCCTCACAGTTTTCCTCTCCTGTGGCTGATAAGTCTATTTTCAATGCTGGAATACTGCTGTGCAGGTATCTTACCTTTAATGAATCATTACTATTCTTACCCAGCCCAACTCTCTCTGATAATGAATCAAACTCTGTATTTCTCAAACTACTTGTTGTTGTTCTTTTCAGTTGCTGACCTGAAAGAGTGTGAGGCAGCAGGCAGCAAGTGCCACATTCACGGCGAGTGTATGAAATCCCAGAACAACTTCACCTGTTCGTGTCGCATAGGCTACACAGGCGATGGTCTGCTGTGCAAAGATATCGATGAATGTCTCAGTGGTCTGCATCGCTGTCACCAAAAGGCCCTTTGCAACAACACCTTAGGCAGTTACAGCTGTGTCTGCCCCAGCGGATATGTTGGCGATGGCACCAAATGCGAGGACATCGACGAGTGCCAAAAAGATAATGGGGGTTGCCATGCTGGTGCCATCTGTACTAACAATGAGGGTGGGAGACAGTGCAGATGTAAAGTTGGCTTTAGGGGTAATGGCTTCCAGTGTACTGATATTGACGAATGCGCTGACCGGTTGAATTGCCATTGGAACGCCACCTGCACCAACAACCCTGGGTCCTATGTATGTACCTGTAATGCTGGCTATAAGGGCAATGGTAACTACCTATGTCTTGATATAGACGAATGTTCTGAGACTCCTCATGTGTGTTCTTCTTCACTTGGCTACAAAGGCTGTAAAAATCTTCCTGGCTCCTACCACTGCACATGCAGCCAGGGCTTTGAGAGTAATGGGAAAAGCTGTGTTGACATCAATGAATGCGCAAGCAACATCTGCAGTCTATCTGCAAAGTGTGTAAACACCGAGGGGTCATATCAGTGTAGCTGCAAGAGTGGCTTTGTAGGAAATGGACTGACATGTGCAGATATAAATGAATGCATTGACAAAAATAATGAATGCGATCCCAATGCTGCTTGTATCAACAGACTGGGGAGTTACGACTGTTCCTGTACTGAAGGTTTTGAAGGGGATGGTCGACTGTGTAAAGATATTAATGAGTGTGCTAACCCCAACACCTGCCCTTCTACCACTACCTGCGTCAACACTGGTGGTTCATATTACTGTGACTGTGGCAGTGGCTTCGTCTTTAATAACTCCAAGTGCCATGACATAGATGAGTGTGCGGAAGGCCGCTGCAGCCGCTATGCAATCTGCACAAATTTACCTGGAACCTTCTCTTGTGGATGTGCAGAAGGGTATAGTGGAGACGGCTTCTCCTGTGTTGATATAGATGAGTGTTTGGATAAACGGTGTCACTCAAATGCTCTTTGCATTAACTTTCCTGGCACTTACAACTGCACCTGTCGGGTGGGTTATTCTGGAGATGGGGTGACCCAATGCAATGATGTAGATGAGTGTCTTGTAGATAATGGAGGTTGTAGGAACAAAGCTAAATGTCTCAACAACCGGGGCTCCTTCTCTTGCCTATGTGAGTCAGGCTTCATCTTGGTTAACAAGACTATTTGCCAGGATATAAATGAGTGTATCGAACTGAATCCATGTGGTGTGAATGAAGAGTGCAAGAACATTGACGGGTCATTCAACTGTCCCTGCCGTGTTGGCTACTACCGCCCTGCCAGTAACATGGACTGCGTTGATACTGATGAGTGTAAACACAACCCTTGCCATGTCAATGCCACATGCCTAAATACCATTGGGTCCCACACTTGCACCTGTAAGCCAGGTTTTACAGCAAATGGCACCCAGTGCGAAGATATTGATGAGTGTTCTCTGGAGAGTACATGTGACGCACAGGCACTATGCTCCAACTTCATCGGGGACTTCTCGTGCTCATGTCATGTGGGTTTCAACGGCGATGGCTTCTTCTGTGAGGATGTGGACGAGTGCACCATCTCCGATACCATTTGCCCAGCCTTCTCCAAGTGTATCAACTCCCCTGGTGCTCATGTCTGCTCATGTTTGAATGGTACAGTGGCCTTCAATGACACTTGTGTGCCACCCAATCCATCATGTAACCCTGCCTGCCACAGTCAAGGCCTTTGCCACCTTTCACCGTCTGGATACCAGTGTGTTTGTGACCTGGGTTACATGGGTAATGGGCTGACTTGCTCTGACATCGATGAGTGCCAGAGGGAAAACATCTGCCCCGGAAATAAAACCAAGTGTATCAATACGCCTGGATCATTTTCGTGTGTCTGCAAAAGTGGATACATTCTCAATGGAACACAGTGTTTCGGTAAAACATTTTTTTTATTGTCATTTTCAAATAAATCTATAAAAAGTGGATAACCTAGTCTGGTTGCCCTAGGCTGCACAGCTATTCATATGAATTAAGTAAAGGAAAATCCAGATTGGAGTCATTATTCTTTATTGTTGTATCCCTGTATCAATATAGTTTTCAACAACAATTTAGTGCTGATAGGAAAAAAGGGAGAAAGTCCTGCATGACATAAAGCACAGGTCTCCAGGAAGGATGAAAACTTCTGCAGTTATGTGATATTCTTAGGGAACGACACATCATCCACTCAGATGAGTCAGAGTGTTCACATATTTTAACTTGACAGTACCAGAATAAGTGATTTGTTTTCAGCACAATTCTAAATAAAAGTAAATACACCAAAATAATTGACTCTGAAAATGTTTTTGGAGTACTGTTAAACCTAATTATCTCCCTCTCAATCTCCCTCCCTTCCCATTTGTCCGTCCCTATTCTAGATGTGGATGAGTGCAAGACAGAGAAGCACGAGTGCAGTGAGTTTGCCCAATGCAACAACACAATGGGCAGCTATCAGTGCTACTGTCTGAATGGCTTCACAGGTGACGGGAAGAACTGCTCTGGTACGTATCAATTCCTCATTATAAACAACCATTACATCAGTTGTTTGTTTCCCCCCATAAGTGGACTCTCCTGTGAGCTTTCTTTTAGCACCATTTGGGGCTCTTTCCCTGACACTGTCCCATTTTGGATAACTTATAGACTTTGATGAATGCCAAGTCCAAAATGGAGGATGCCATCCAGATGCCAGCTGCACTAACATGGCTGGGTTTTTCTACTGTGCCTGTCCACCTGGCATGGAGGGCAATGGCTTTGACTGCCAGGATGTGAACGAATGTGAAGAGAACGCCACCCTGCAACACAATTGCAGTGCCGAGGCTTTGTGCAACAACACTAACGGGTCCTACATCTGTGAGTGCCAGGATGGATACCAAGGTGATGGCTTTGTTTGTGAGGATGTGGATGAATGTCAGCTGGCCACAGCCTGTAGCGGGAACATGACGTGCAGCAACTTCCCAGGTTCCTACTCATGTTCGTGCATCTTGGACATGGTGTATGACGAGGGCACATGTGTGAGTGAAGAAACCTGCCTTAATTCTACAAATGTCTGCCACCCACTCGCCGAGTGCACCCTACACCAGGGTTCTTTCTACTGCCAGTGCTTAAGTGGTTATGAAGGAAATGGCATCGAATGCTGGGATATGGATGAATGTGACCAATCACAAAATCAAGTCTGCCCTGCCTTTTCCAACTGTATCAATACTAATGGCTCCTACATCTGTGAGTGCTGGGAGGGATTTCAAGACAATGGGACACATTGTGAGGACACGGATGAATGTGTGACAGGGAATTTCACCTGCCCTGACAACAGTACCTGTGCTAACATTGTGGGGAGCTACGAATGTACTTGTGACCTAGGCTTCTCAGGCAATGACTCCCTGTGTTTGGACATAGATGAGTGTTTCCTTGGCCTTGTCATGTGCCCTAATTTCTCCAACTGCCTCAACACAGTTGGGTCTTTTGTCTGTGAGTGCTGGGAAGGTTACCAAGACAACAGCATTGACTGTGAGGATATCAATGAGTGTCTCGTCAACTCTACCTGCCCTGAGTATAGCACATGCATCAACATCAATGGAAGCTTCCTGTGTGATTGTGACAGTGGATTTTCCAGCATGGATGACCTGTGTGTGGACAATGATGAATGCAGTGACATGCAGCTGGAGGAGCTTTGCACCAATGGCACGTGTATGAATGCTATCGGCTCATATTACTGTGACTGCAACAATGGATTCTGGAGTAATGGGACAGAGTGTGTGGATATAGATGAATGCTTAGACTCCCTTAACTATTCAGTGTGTCAGACATATTCTACATGCATCAACACCCCTGGGTCATATCATTGTCCCTGCAATGAAGGGTTTATTCTGAATGGTACAGAGTGTCAGGATGTGGATGAGTGTCAAAACCCAGATGGAGCCCCTTGCTCTGCGTACTCATTATGCAATAACACAGTGGGGTCCTTCTTTTGTGTGTGTTCTCCTGGGTACAAACCCACTGGCCTGGCCTGTGAGGATATTGACGAATGCAAGGACAACACTACCTGCCGCCTTGACCAGGTGTGTACTAACCTCCCTGGAGCCTACAAGTGTTCTTGTCCACTGGGATATCATGAGGAGAAACAGGCATGTGTTGACACCAATGAATGCGAGAATTCACCATGCGACCCCTTGGCAAGATGCTGGAACACTCCTGGTTCCTTTTCATGCCACTGCCCTCTGGGCCTCACCGGAAATGGCTCATGGTGCAAAGATGTGAACGAATGTGATACCCTCACCAAACCGTGCCACCCTCAAGCTCGCTGCCATAACACCCTTGGGTCATTTGTATGTGTGTGTATTCCTGGCTTTGTAAGTATTGGGTCACTGTGTGTAGACCTTGATGAGTGCCAACAGGCTAATGGGCAGTGTCACTTTGCTGCCACCTGCTTAAACCATGTAGGAGGTTTTAAATGCTCTTGCAGTCGGGGCTGGAATGCAACTAAAAACAACGGTCTTGGAAAAGAAGGATGCGTCGACTTGGATGAGTGTATGTCACCTATTACATGTCCTGGGCAAACATCCTGCACCAATCTGCCAGGATCTTACAAGTGTTCCTGTCCCAAAAACAGCACAGTGTGCAGAATGATGACTCAGACGGGTTGGCTATGACTTTGTTAATCACTTCTAATCATATGTAGACTGAACTATAGCAAATTTGAACTGATTATACATGCTTGACGACAATATAATCTTGATTTGCCACTTAATTGTCTATGCTATCCCATTAGAGGGCAACCTGTACCCCTTTGGAGCAGAGGTTGGTGATAAAGAAATAAAGATGGACACAAAAGATGGAAATTCCCCATACATCACACCGCCAATGGGCTTTCCCTTCATGGGAAAATTGTACGACAGGGTTTATGTGAGTACATTTATTTACAACATTAGAAATATAGAAAGAACAGTAGATATCCACTCAGGTATAATCTTCAGAAATTGTTATTTTTAAATAATGGAGAATATTGAGAAATATTTCTCTAACAAGATATATTTTAAGAAATTTCTGGATGTACACTGAAAATGACTTTTTCCTTGGCACATGGCCTAACTTTCCAACAAATTTAATTCATATCTTCTGAACATTTTAAACAATTTTTCAAACAGGATTAAAACATAACCTCCTTGCCAAAGCAATGATAGCAATGATAACAGCAATGATAAATATAATGTACACATATTATGCATGGTTTACTACAATCTACAACATATAGATGGCAGAATAACATCATCATATGTGATGTTATATCCTTTTGCTTAAGGGTTTACAGCAGTGATAAGTCGCTCAGCTTAAAAAAATGATGAAATGAAATGAAATTTAAAATAGATAAGAGAGACATGTTTCCACTGTCAGCCAAGTTGTACAGATGATAATCAAGCTGTCTGATATCAGTCCTCTCTCTTTCCTTTCACAGTTTTCTGATAATGGCCTTGTTCAGTTTCAATCTGTGGCTGAGAATGAGCAGTACCTGTTCCCGGCTCCTTCGGCAAATGGTTTCCCCGACAACATGAATGTGTCACTGTTGGCAGCATTTTGGGATGATGCTGACATCACCAAAGGGGATGGACAGTTACTGTATCAGGTTAGATGTCACTATGGTCTGACAGGAGTCAAAATAAGTCAGAAGTAAAATTGTAGAATGCTGTACTTGCAAAGCTGCCATCAGATCTGATTAATAGCCTTACATTGTAACTTGTGCTTTATATTACCACGGCTTTTCTTTCTTTTTTAAAAAATCTTTCAGGAATACCATGAGTTGGATATGTCAGATGTCTACTCCCAGACTGTGTTTAATCGTACAGCAGACGAAGTGACAAATTTTGAGAAGTCTAAAAACAATCCTGCCTTCACCCCATCCTGGATCCTCAAAATCACCTGGGACCATGTGATGCCCGTCTGCTACCAGAAGATCAACTTCTCAGAGGTGACAAGATTTTCTAGCTTTTAAAGTAGAAGGTGTATAGCATTAATGTGTTATGGAGAAACGTAGCAGAGTCAGATACAAACAACAACTGAACCTGTTTAAACAATTTATTGATAACATGAAAGTAACATGCATTGGATGGATCCAGTGGTGGATTGTTCAGGGTGATGCAGGGATGGTGGTGTCAGGCATGGAGAGCAATTTTCATCCCTTCATGTTTTTATGATGTTTGAATGACTAAACTGAACTGAACTAACATTGGAGACTGAATGATCCGATGGAGTCTGGGAGCGTGAACCAGGGTCTTATGCAGTAAGGGTTAATTGGTTGATGAGAGAGGGAACTGGAGACCACACACTGTAACAGAAACACAAGGGGAGGGGAGACAACAAGACAACACTTGGAAGAACACTGTCCACTTAACAGAATGTATCTGTTAGAATATTTTTTTTTTTGGCAGCCAAAATTAAGAAAAATGAAAGACATGTTCATCAATAACAGCTAAATGTTAAAAGTAACATGTTTTTGTACTTTGTATCTCATCTTTTTCAGTCTGCATGTATTTGTCTCTCTCCCTTCTGCAATTAGTCTAGTAGTCCACTAAAGTCTAGAATAAATATGTGTGTCTTGCATAATTTACACCAGTCACTATAGGATAAAACCCATCATAAGAATATAAGATCATAAGCACCACATGAAACTGACTGTCTGAAGCTCAGTCAAAGGTGTGATGGAACACAGAGTGTTTTTGTTTTGTCCTACTTTGCATGCTATTGTTATTTGCAATGTGAGCCCTCTTCCTGTGAGTTCTGAGGAAGCAGAGTCAGTCATGATTCCTGGACGACTTACTCTGTTTTGTTTAACTCTGGTGCCACCTTGGGGCTGTTTCACCTACAGGGCTTGAACAGAGTGTAGTGATCTGCTGCCATCTGTCCATTGCATGTCTTCCCGCAATTACCGTTTTTCAGATGTTGTTGTTCTTGTTATTCAGCAATAAAGGGGTTGATAAAAACCTTTTACAGAGTTTATGTGGGCTTTCACTGTACTTGATGACTAAAGCAGCTCTAATTTGTCATTTTCAGACTAATACTTTCCAGTGTATCCTGACCACAGATGGAGTGCGCTCCTTTGCCCTCCTGAGATATGGGGACATGCTCTGGGGCCCCGGTCAGAGGCTATATCACAACGCTATCATTGGCTACACAGATGGAAACTTGTCCCACAAGGAGCCCACAGTCCCCCCAGAAAACCTTTTCGGGCCTGGGGGCAGATACAGGCCCCAGGAGACAAAAGGGTTCATGGGGAAGTTGGGTCAGCTGGTGTATGATTTCTCAGGACCAGCAGGCTCAGACATGGATCCTGGTATCAGGTGCAAGGCGTGGGCATTACAGGAGCCGAACCCTGCTGAGTGGACAAAGGGGCTGTATTCATGTCCCTGCACCCGCACCCAGGCTATGGAGGACCTGTCGTTCCTACAGGATACCACTGAGCCAGGTTCAAGGGTGCAGAGGCTGAGGAGTCAGCGGTGGGGGGGCACAGAGGGACACATCTTCTACTACATCCTGGCTAACAGATATGGTTCAGGGAAGAGGTGTGTGTATCAACCAGATGGTCCAATTCTGGCTGGGTACAATGAACGCTACTTCTCCGGACACAGCATACAGAAACATATCGGTAATACATGTGAATTTGAACAATATGAATGTTTGTTTTCAAGATAGTATTACTGTTGAGTCAAAGGGGGTCATGAAAGAGTCATGACAGCGAGACCAACCCTAAACTCACCAAAAAACTGTTTCTTAAATTTAATTTCAAACTAGATTTTAGAAATTGATGCATAGGAATTCCTTGATGAGTTCCTAATTAATGATGAAACCTGGAACCTTCTACTCACAGGACGACACAACAATGCTGCCACTTCAATCGTTAAGTCCTAATAAAAAAATTCTCTCTCCAGATGAAGATCTCCTGCCATTCCAATGGTGTTGTATCGAGTCTCCTCTGTGTCACCTTTACCTCAACAAGAGACCACTGGACCGTTGCCAGGGTTACAGCTGGGACAGCCAGGCCAAGAAGGCGACAAAGGGTACAGGTGAGGGATTCTTTTGCCAGTAAACACTTTTTTAGAAAGCAGAGGCAGACAGAAAGACATGCAAATGTTGCTGGCTGAAACGTCAGCGTTTGAAGTAATGCTGGTGTTTGCATATCTCATCATGACAGACTGCAGCCTGACCATTCCTAGAAATGAATCAAAGAAAACAGTAGTGTAATGATTTCAAACTATTTCCCAGAAAACTTCTTTTGTCTATGTTTCCCTTGCAGCGATGGTGTATGGCAGTCTCCATTTCATCACCTTTGATGGAACAGGGTACTCCTTCAAGGCCCTGGGAGAGTTTGTGATATTGCGTCTCTCCTCCGAAACCGGCTCTAATATCTTCACCCTGCAAGGACAGACTGACAAGCTACACACAGATGCAAAGGGGATCATTGAGGTCCCAGTGGTGGTGCGCATGGCTGCCTTCCACCAGGGCATTGGCAAGGTCGGGATGTTTGTGTATTGGAGGAAGACAGTATAAATGTGTGTGTGTGTGTGTGTGTGAAAGCAATTGTTCAGTTTTTGGAAATAAGCCTCCTCTCTTTCCCTCTGACAGTTATATTGATGCCACTCTCATGTGTGTTAAGTAGAGAGCGGGGAGACCATTAGCCTAACTTAGCATAAAGAAGCAGGGGGAACCAACTAGCCTGATTCTGTCCAAGAGAATTTCACTATGAAAAACTGTGGGAGGACATTTTTCCCATCAACCTATATGGCCTCAAATAATTGTTCCACATTTTTTGTTCTGTTTCTTTTAACTTTTTATTCTTTCACATTATTTTAATGCCAAATCGGTCTAGTTTTTTAGAAGGGTTAGGGTTACAAAGTTATCTAAAAACACTGGACAATGCCACAAATACAGAACCTGTAGTTCAAATAAATATTAGATAATAATTTTATTGTATTGTAATTGTATCATACTGTAACTTATCGCTGATATTTCTATATTATTTTCAGATTGAATGGAGACGTGCAGACAAAGGAGACAGACTGCAGGTTTTTGTGGATAATCTTAAGATCCCAGTCACAGTTGGTAATGATCACCACACACATCTGGCATACAGTTAAAATGTTGTTTTGTTTTTGTATGAGATACCACAGTATGTAATTAACAATCCTGCACATGGAGTTCCATAACAAATGAAGCCTTTTCATATGACAAATATGTCATAACTGTCCTTTCAGGCGCCGTGCACATGGGTAAGGACTTCGCTGTGCGCTGTGTGTCACTGTCTCGCTGCGCAGTGGTGTATGCCGGTGGTCTCCATGTGGTGGTGTGGCAGGTTGTAGGCCAAAATCAGCTGGCGGCCATGGTGGAGGTGCCACAGGCTTTCTACAACCGTACTGTGGGTCTCATGGGTTTCTGGAGTACCAGTCGTGCTGACGATTTCCTCATGTCCGACGGCAGGATCCTGCCCTCAGCGGGCCTCAAACTCCCATCAGAAGAGAGGCTGCATGACTTTGGCATGTCCTGTGAGTGGACCATATTGTTATACTATTTAACTGAAAAAAGTTGGGAACATTTGCTCTTTGCTGCTCTCTTGCATCAAATCATGATACCTTGACCTTTCTATCACCATGGGCCCGGGGTCCTGTTGTCTATGATTTTGAGACTCTTTCCTCTGGTGTCAGAAACAAGGATGGGGTCTTGGGATGGAGTCTTGTCTTCGTGGTTTAGGTCAGCTAGAATAATATTTGTTTATATTAAGAATGGATCATATGACTATGTGCAATGTGAAAAGGGCCGTTTGTAGCAACGAAAGAAAATAATCACCCAACTTTGCAGCCTATTTGCTCTATCAAGTCTTTTCACCGTCTTTCAGCTCATTGTTTTGGTCTGACGTCTCACAGCTTTGCTGTTGTGATTTACTATTTTCCAGGTACAGCAGGCACATGTTTTCAGTGAAAAAGCTTTGATAAACTCATGCTATCTTCCCAGCACCATGCAGCAGGCAAAGTTAGCAACTAGCTGGTGAACATAGTGGAGCATATAGCAGCCGAAACGCTTTTATTTCTCTCAGGAGTTTATGAAGAGCAAAACAGAGGTAATAGGAGAGTGTTTGGCTTGATGTTATCATGCAGTACAGCATGCAGGGTGTTTTGTACAGCTATACCTGTCTCCACATCAATCATCATCTCTGTGCCTGTATGTGTGTATGTGCCTGTGTTTCTAGGGGCAGTTCCAGTCCCTGAGAGCCTGTTGTTCTCTCCACCTCCATTGGTTCCACTGGAGCCAGTCTCCTCTGAGAGCTTGATGGAAAACGTCAGTCCTGCTGAGGCTGAGGAGTTGAGGAAAACCTGTAAAGGCAGCATGCAGTGTGTCTATGATACCTTGGCAACCGGCAGCTCTGATCTGGGCCTGCAGACTTTGGACGCTGAGCAGCAATATGAAAACCTGGTTATGATCTATGGTAATGTGGCTACGCTATGTTGGGATCGTTTGCTTTTCCCACATTGACCTGTACTAATTTGACACATTCTGACTGTGGTCTGCTAGGTAACATGCCACCCATAGTGACAGGGCCCACAGTGATCCACTGTAAGGTCAACTCTACTGTCAACACTCAGATTGATGCTCGGGACCCAAATGGAGACCTCATCACCTACTCACTGCTCTTCCCCAGGCCTCCACGGGCTTCCATAAGCGGATGTGAGACACACACGCAAATCTTCCATGACACCTTCATACTTAAATGCAGCCCTGTTAAAACGTTGATGTTACAGATGACATTACTGTTGACATGTGTTAGTGCCTGCGTGTCTAGTTTTTCGATAGATGGGACATTTCAAAGCTGAGTCAGTGGATTGTGTCACAGACCAACAGGCATACAGAGTGCACAAAAAACTGGCAGACATGTTTTTGGTATGACACGGCATAAATATTCCATGATGTTCTATGAATGTGTCCACGTGTTCCCCTCTAGCTGCTGGCCTCCTGACGTGGACGCTGGTCACCACACAGCCTGTCAAACTGACCATCAAAGTCAGTGACAGGGTCACCAGCTCTCTGTTCACTCCCGTCCTTCGCATCTGCAACTGCCTCAATGGAGGAACGTGCCAGTACGACAGCGTCACTGAAAACCACCAGCAGGGAAAGTTCCAGGTGCACTTTGAACATACGTAATAATATTAACGATACAATACATATTCACACTCACTTCTCATGTTTTCTTTGATATTAAATGATGACAAGGTTTCTTTATAACTTGCATGTAAATTAATTTCATCTTACTTTGTTGGTTCACTGAGGCCTGCTTATTTATTATGCCATATGCACTTGCTTGCATGGTATATCTGGCTGCTCAAATACATTTCTTAATGCATAATTTATTCTTAAGGAAGTGTTTCTGACCAGCTTCAGGTTATTGTAATTTCATGTGGATGATCTCAGCACTGTGGTTGTTCTCTCTCAGCTCATTATGAATTCCCCCTCAACACATTCTCCTGACTTCATGATGTTCCCCCGCTGATGTTAAGGGAATGCAGTTGGCAGAAGGATGTATTTGTGTGTGTGTGTGTGTGTGTGTGTGTGTGTGTGTGTGTGTGTGTGTGTGTGTGTGCGCGCGCGTGTGGAAGTTATATCTCTTTTTTCACTGTATACAATATGTTAATCTGTCTGTCCGTGCTCCTTTCTGTTTATTATTCTTTGCTCTCAGGTGGTGGGGTGCCTGTGCCCAAAGGGATTCAGTGGGAAGTTCTGTGGGAAAACTGTAGACGTGTGTCGAAGCAAACCCTGTTTCCGAGGGGTACAGTGCCAGCTAAAGTCAGACCCCAGCCAGTTCACCTGTGGAGAGTGTCCTGTCAATACTGTCTCTGAGGGAGAAGAGGGATACAAGTGCTTTGAGCATGGTCTGTATTTGTGACTTTCTCTGAGCCATTGAGAAAAAATGACTATCATTTATCTCATTCTTCCTTCCCTGTATGCCTTCTCAGACTTGTGTGCCCCTCCATTCCCCTTCCCCTGCCACAAAGACGCCATCTGCAGCAGCACAAAGCATAACTACACCTGCACATGTAAACCTGGCTTTGCAGGGGACGGTTACAACTGCACAGGTACCGGACACCCAACTGCTTAGTATGAATGACATCACGGTTATTTACAATAGTCTGAGCTGCCTCTGTTTGTTTTGCAGATATAGATGAGTGTGCAGACCTCTCAACCTGTCAAAATGCCAAGTATGAGTGTCAGAACAAGCCCGGCTCTGCCGACTGCATCTGTAGATACCAGAACTCCAGGGACACTGATGGATGTGGTATGTGCACCACTGTTATCAGCATTTAGCCAGCAGTGAACTACTTTAACAGGTTATAGATGAAACAGAATACAATGTATGACAAAACAATGTTTTGAATTTATTTGATTAGGTCTAAAGGCACATGCTAGAAACACCGCCATCTAGAGGCTACATGGAACAAAGATGTCCTGTACAAGCCATACATCCTTACATACTTTAAAGTTTAGGCCTTATATGAAGTGCTCAAGTTCACACAGCCACTCACATGATGGTGATGCCTGTATATGTACTGTAAATTCACATACTTATTGTGATCTTTGGCATCGCATCAAAGTGTTGAACATCATTTTTTCATGTGTTTGCTTGAGAGCCACGTTACACTTGTACAGGTGTTCTCATTTTTATGTGGGATGGAGAAATTTCACATCAACCCAAGATGGCTGTGTGGTTGTAGAATTGGTCACCGGGATAAATAAATAAAGAAAAAACACAGTGCATGGTCAATGTAGCACTGGATTGATTTGTATTTCATTGTTTTAAAGGGGAAATGTGGCTTACACTATGTGTGTGTTTGTTTGTTTTCAGATGCTTTCATATTACTGTACAGTAAAAACGGGTACTGTAGCTTCCTGTCCTGTCCTAATAGTCTTTTTAGCGTGGGACAGCTTAGTGCATGGATTGTAAACTTGAAATTGCTGCCTTTATTTATTCTTAAAGCCCAAACACAATGTCCAAAAACTTGGTCCATGACATGGCTATAAAACACTCTTTACCTAGTGAATTAACCACCTTAAGGTGCTTTTCCATAAAATCACTGGTCAGTGTTACAATAAGTATATTAACCTGAATATAACATAACAATAATAATAACTAATATAAGAATAACAAATATAAATTCAGCCCCTCACCTGAGCAGAAGTCTAATCAAGCAGAATAAGTGAATTGTGTCAAATGTTCAGTATGTCACCCGTGTGTTTAATTCACTTCTGAATGATGTGTTTCTCTGCAGGTGACTCTGCCAATCCTCCAGGTAAGCACTTCCTCTGGTGTTTCCATGGTAAACACGCCCATATATAGTAATAATAGGTCATCACACAGCTGCTTCTGCTGTTCTGTGTCTGCAGGGTGGAATGTGTTCAACGTCTCTATGGTCTGGAGGAAGAAAGGATCCGATGGACTCGAAGAGGTGTGTGAGGGGGATGATAGTGGTAGCATGTAACAGTAATAAGACAAACAAATGTGTACACTGCACCGTGAAAATCTGTATCTCCTTTTTTCTCAGCTGGTAAAAATTCTGTCGATGGGTTTCAAGAACAAATTCTACAACGCCAGTAGCGAGGTTCCAGCACACAGCTCCAATCCAGGCGCGTCTGAATATCGTATCAACGTGTCCAGTGACACACCGCACTGGTACATCAGAGACTACCTGGGCCGAGTCAGCAGGATATATGAGATTGATGCTATAGAAGTTGATGGTAAACTACCAACTACCTTTTTTTTTTAGGAATTTCACCTTTTTTTAAACATAATAACTCCAATTAATATCACACATTGCAGTGTTTCAGTGCCACAGTATAGAGCGATATAGCGCAGTACTTTTGTTAGTGATGGTAAGACTACTCTCTCCCACTTGCTGTTGGGCTGTCCACACCTACAGATCTGGATGAATGTAAGGCCAAAGAGGCGGTATGTGTCCGTTCTGCTCTCTGCTCCAACACTTACGGAGGCTACAAGTGTCTTTGCAATGGCACAACTGAGGTGGATGAAACCCAGTCCTGTGTATTAGGTGAGGATCTGAGCATGTTTTACATCCATCCCACAGGTACATCAGTGGCTCTAGGGCTAATAAAATCAAAATCAATATTTTAACCAGTAAAGTGCCTCGTAGAAATGTCTTTAATAGTGTCAGAACCGATTGGTAGGTCTTGATACTTTCACATTTATGGTGTCCTTTACTCCTTTACTAAAAAACATTTTGTGACTGTGATGAGAGCGTGCATTTGTCATGACTTGGTTTGACTTGGGTCTTTGCAGACAGAGAGGAGGTGAAGGGTAAAGAACCAAACCTTGTTCTGGCCCTGGTTCTGGGCATCGGCATCCCTCTGCTCTTGCTGCTAATCCTGGCTGCACTGGCTTGCCTCTGCTGTTGCAAGAAGACTGTTACCGGAGAGTGAGTAATAACACCAGGACATAAAGTAGAACTCACATACGCATGCACGACATTCACGGCTGTCATAGAGTTTAGAGAGGTTTTTAACTACTTACTGTTTGATCAAAACTCCTGATGATGATCCTTCCGCTATTTTTTATTTATTTATTTATTTTTTGCTGATAAGTAACATATTTAAAGGTCCAGCGTGATTTAGTGGCACCTAGCAGTGAAGTTGCAGATTGCACCCAAATGGATACTCTCAGACATCAGACATGTTTCCTGGTATGCAACGAGCATCACAGCCTGCTAAATAGCTGTTTATAGCCACACAGGCCTTCACACAACAATGTCTGGACCGTTGCTTTGCACTGAAACTCTGATGAATTAAAAAATGTGTTAGCATCTCTTTTGGGAAGAGTGAATTTGAGATGGGGTTCATTGCAGGTCACCACAAAATGTACTGCTGCAGAGAATGACCAGGCCACACACACACACACACACACACACACTCACAGTTACACAGTGTTTCAAGGTACAGTAGTCAAGTAGGTCTGCCCAGAGACAATCCTTCACAGCAACTTGAAGGCTTTAAATCCTGTCCTCTGTACTGCTGCTGCAGCACTCTCTTCTTGCATTTAACTTCTCAGTTGGAGGACGGTGCCCACTCTCTTACTATATTAAACAAAAACACTTCCTACTAACAGCTTTGGTCCGAGTTATGAAACTGCACTTGGGTAACATGGAGGACTGTTTGCAGATAAAATATACAGTAATGATGAGCGTAACACGCCCACAGGCTAGAGTTTGCTCACATGAAAACAATACAATGTAGTTTCCCAACAAAATTTGGGAAATACCCTTTTTATATATGTTAGAGTGAGGAAACTGATACTACCTTTGTATTTGTACAGCCAGCAGTTAGCTTAGCTTAGCATAAAGACTGGAAGCAGGGAAACAGCCCGCCTAGCTCTGTCTGAATGTGACAAAATCTACCTACCAACCACTCTGAAGCTCATTTTGACTTTACACTGGATTATGTGCCAAACTATTGCTTAGCTGAGATAAATGACTTCCTTTTTGTGTGTCTTAAACAAAGATATAAATATATAGATATAAAGCGTGCTAATTAGCTAATTAGTTACCTTTAAACAGAGCCAGGCTAGCTTTTTTTCCAGTGTTTATGCTCAGCTAAGCTAAGCTAAGCAGTTTTCTATTTACTGTGTAAGAGTGGTATACATTTTATGTAACTCTCTCCAAGAAAGATATTACATGCATTTCCTGTCGCAATTGTTTTTTTTTTTGAGAAAGGACATTAAAGGAAGAGTTGTCCATCTTATTTGAGAGAATGGGTAAATTATACAACACAATTACGCTGGATCAGGAGCCCAGAGCACAGTCTGCTCCCTCTTTTCATAAGTTTGATATTCTGGGTGTCATCCTTTCTGACTGGTACTTGAGTCACTTCTCTCATTGGACCTTGTTTTGGGCAGAGGCGGTTTACTACTGACTACAGTCCATATATTGCTGCACTGTGTATTATTATTATCACAGTGTAAACACAAAGACAGATCACTTTCCAGGCTTGAGATACTATTCAGACTTTGACTGAGCTAGCCAGGCAAAGGGTGCACTCGCTTACAGTGTGTGCACCATTAGTTACTGATTCTTTGATTTGACTGAGTGAGTGATCAGTGAGCTCAGTGTGTTGTTTATCTCAGGGAGCCTGTTCAAAAATCCTGCAGACAAAAGGTCATGAAGAAGAACAGAAAGGATTTGTGATCATGTCAGCAGAACACCTCTTTGCATAGTGTTTGTTAGGTTTTTCACCACACTCTGTATAACAAACCATTTTCACATAGATTTTAATATGTCACACTTCCAAAAGTGTCAAAGTATTCCTTTAAATAGAGGATGAGGACATTTTCTTGCTGTGATTTAACTAGACCACACAGATGGAAACATCACAGCAAAGAGACAGGAATTAAAACCACACTCTCAGTGGCTCATAGATAAATATCAGATCACAGCAGGATTTTAATACAAAGCGCAGTATTAAAATCTGCTGTAACTGCTAAAGTACATCTGATATGATGCAGATACGGATGTGTATGTGCGTGTGAATGTGCTTAGCAGTGTATCTATTCATGACTTTGTGCATCATAATAATAATAATGTGTCCTTGGCCCCGGCATGTGTACAGATGTATGGCATCTGGGCCAGGTGTTAGTGGGCCACAGAGACACATAATCCCCCCGATGACTGGCCTGCTTTCTCCGCTATCAGTAAACTAGACCCTATGGATATAATGGCTGGGGGTTAGCTCCAGCATTGTGGGATTATGTTGTTAGATTAGAGTGAATAAGCAAAAGCCAGGGAAGAGGTTCTGCTGTTGTCTTTCAACAAGACAGAGAGATATTTGGATTATATGGTATGATATAATAACAATGAAGGTGCCAGATGTATGAGATATTATGGAGCAGAAATGGTTTATTTTAATGTTTCCAGCGGTCCAATAACTTCCCATTTCGTAACATCGAATGTATTGCAGCATTGCATTTAAGCATTATATATCAAATCTGTGGACTGATTATGCACAGAACGATTCATGGCACACCAGGTTTCACCTCATTATCAGAGCAGATATACATATATTTGCACAAAGTGCAAGTTTAATGATATACAATCCAAAACATCTGAACAGAAAATCAGACAACAGTGAGTCCGGAGAAGCACTGGGGATGTGTGTGCTTCATGTTTTTAATCAGCTTTAGCCTCAGATTTCAGCATCTTTCAACACTCGGAATATCTAGGCTACAGCCTGCATGAATATACATGAATCTCTGAGTATTCCACAACAACTGCTGCACATCCAAACATTTCTATAAATTCCCTGAAATTAATTGTATACTGCGTGGAGAGTTATAGACAGCATTTAATCAGAGCCAGGAATTCACTGTAAAAGGTGCAAAATGTGCAGAAATGTGGCTCCAGGCATTGATGAGGATATAGCACCGCTCGTTTACACTTTTACAGAACACAATGATCCCTTTTTATTTTTTTTTTAACATATCTGCCATTTTTGTCATTCCTGCATTCTGATTGGCTTATCCTGTCTTCCAGCCTCCCGCACTTGTTGCCAGACTACATCCAGGAGCAGCAAAACCCTCCACCCTTCAACTACTCCGACCCTGCTCTACATTACATGACCCACTGCAGCCCACGGATCATAGACAACATCACACCCAGGCAACGCCTCAGATAGCACATACTAAAAGCACATGCACACACAGGTATAAATCACTTACACTGATCATGCACACGCACACACACACACACACGCACACAGAAACACACACTTGCACACAGAAACACACACTTGCACACAGAAATGCAAGTGCAAGCACTTTTGGAGCCACTGTGTATGTTTTATAACGACAAGATGAATGACTCTTATTTATATCGTAACAAACAAGTAATTAAACCTGAGTGACTTTTAAAGTCAATTACTTCCAATCCTCTCTGCTGAGCGATGGACCTGCCGAGTTTGAACTGCAAGATTTTTCGCCGGGACAACAGTTTACAGTCAGAGTCTGACCCAGCAGAACTCGACCACCTCTTGGCTGGAGACGGCGATGAAAAGTAAACCTCTGCAGTGGTCTTTGGCTTCCAGCTGATACTAAGCCAACAGCCTCTTTGATAGCCACATTAGCTTTTGACAGAATACCTGGCGTCAGGCTCCTGCCCTCTGTCCACTTATATTCACTATCAAGGTTGTTATGGTTATAGTCCAAAGTGTGCACTATCTCATCCATATCTGGAAATTCACTCATCACTCATAATCACCAATGCATCACTTCAGTTAATTTATGTGTTATTAGTTTGCAGAGTAGGCATCACTGTTTTCTAAAAGCATTTATCTCACTTTGCAATTACACTCTAAATGATTGGTCATTGCTGGATCGTGTCCCAGTTCATTCAACACAGCAGAGTAACTCAGTGTTTCAACTGGCAGCTGTCTCATGGAAAGCTGGACTGTCACTGCAAGTAAAAACAGAAAAGATGTGCCAATAAATGTAATTTCCAAAAAAATGAACAAAAAAAAAAACGATGTGTAAATAAAATGTAACTCATTACAAGTTTAATTTCAGCAACAGTGTGCTGTGGTGATATTATTTCAAGAAGAAAGCAGCTTGGACGAGTGGAGAACAGAACGTGATCGTGGTGTGAAGAAGGTCCAGGTTTGAACTGTTTATGAGTGTACAGTCAAGATAGTCCATCCATAGAAACTCTAGGGATTCTCTCTTTAGCTCATCCTGACCTCTGACCTCCCATTGGGAGAAAAACATGAATGGCTCATTGTAATCTTCCTGTAAAGTGATGGATGTCACCTGGAGGCTGCTAATGTGTGAGGACTCATCTTGAACAGTGACTGTGACAAAATAATCAAGCCTTTTTCAAACCTTATTCTTGGCAGAGTGGAAAGACCTCTTATGTTCTGAAACAAAGGACGCCGCTACTACTTCTACTACTGCATTGTAATCCTGCTTTCCATTTACAATTGGTGCAGCCATTCAATACAGTGGCTACAACTAGACTACATGATGGCTATCAGAAGGAGGGAGATAATACCGACATGTGAATATCAGATGTTAGATCAAAGATTAATCTTAAGTAAGAGTAACAATCCCATAGTGTTTAAGTACTCCATTACAAGCTTTCAATCATATATAAATATACCTACATACTGTATAATTATTTGAAGTTTTAAAATAACTAATAATGCATTATATTATTGGATCTTCTGTGACTGGTGCATTAACATATAAGCAGGAGTTATCAGATAGAGCTACCTTCTTCTAAACTTACACAAAGCTGGATTACCAAGCATGCAGAGAGGACAACTGCCTCTCCAGTGACCCATACAGACATTTGTTCTATGTATGTATCTTCTAAGATAGTCAGTATAATAAAGTAATAAAAGTAAAAGTTACTATAGTTGTCAAATTAATGTAGCAGAGTAAAAAGAACAATCCCAGAGGTAGATGAAGTATTCAGGTTCTTTACTTGAGCAAAAGAAGTAAAACCACATTTAAATGTACGGCAAAATACGCAAGTAAAAGACCTCCATTCAAATTTGGACTTCAGCATACAGAAGTATTATCAGTAAAATGTCCTTGCATGTCCACATGCAGAATGGCTCCATTCAGAGTGGGTCATTAGTGATGCATTAACATGTTAGCAGCATTATGATAATCTTGTAGAGGTGACACTAACTTTAACTACTTTACATGCAGTTTTGCTGTTTAATCTATAAAAATTTATATTATATGTGACGCTCATGTGCTCATTTTTTAGATAAATGATAAATGTAGTGTGGTATAGAGCAACATATAATAGAAATATTCAACTCAAACACAACAATATTAAGATTGTATTTAAGTTAAGTACTTCACTAATTGCACTTCATTAATTTCCACCTCTGCATCTTGAGTTATTAGCATCTCTTTGACCACATCAGTCCTGTTCTGCTGTATGACCGGCTCCCTGCAATCTGTTCTCCCACCACCAGGTGTCGCAGCTGAGTCTTCCACATAAGGCAGATCAATCCCATTTATTTATGAGTATGGTTTAAGCAGAAACGCAGCACTCTCACAGCTCCCCCCACCCCACCCCACCACACACACACATGCACAGACGACTAGACACCTGCTCTGCAGCCTTCATCTGGAAGTGGCCACAGCTTGCGGTGGAGCTCGCTGCCCCCTGCAGAATGAGATCATCTGAAGGGGGGCGCGGAGCGAGGCAGCCCTGCAGGTCCCCCGCCACTGCAGAGACAGTCCTGGCCTATGCTACAGCAAGGGTCAAGGACAGGGCGCTGCTAAAACACTGCCCCTGTCACTTCCTTATTGTGGTTACGCACTGAAGTACTCATGCACACAACTACCTCTGCATAACCTCTGCAGTGCTTCTCGATTCCACTGGTTTTCAGTTTCGTCGGGATTGATTGAGAGAAAACTGAGATTACGCCACAACCCCACACACATGATTTGAGTAAACTTCTGTAAAGAATAAAGATCCATAGCAAGGAGAGCCCCTGACACCTGTTATAGACACATGCAGAGCTAACAGTGAGCAGCAGCCACTGAGGATGAAATCACCTTGGTGAGAGAGCTTTGTAGTGCCACACTTCTGGAAGGTTCCAAGTAGCACTGTTTCATGTGCTGCTGAAGTCTGCAGTGTTTGAAATCCAGCTCCACACTGACTGCAGCAGACAACCTGGAGGCAAGCCAGTGAGGGAAAGAGGGAGGAAGGAAGGGAGAGGGACAGAGTTAGATAGAGTCAGAGAAAGAGAGAGAGCGAGAGAGAGAGAGGACAGGAGCGAAATGAAAAGTGAGAGAGCGAAGATCAACAGCAGGGATTCTATTTGACAGCCAGTAAGTGGTTTTGTCCCTCAGATCCCTTCAAATAAAACAACTGACATGTGCAGGTTTAGAGGCGCTTGATGATCCAGCGCCAGGCCCAACAAACAGAAACACGTTAGGGGGATAGAAACCTAAGTGCATGCTTAACACTATATCCATTTCATCACAACATGATTGAAATAGGCAGGGAATAGCAGGCCCGACCAAATCCTCTTATCCGATTTGAGGCCATTAATCATTTCTGCCTCATGATGTAATTTTAGAAAACATGTCATTTCTCAGTAACAGGTAGGCCAGAATGCAGATGGGATTGGCTTATGTGCAGCTAGCTTGTTGTTGGACCTTATACAGCTAATGCCCTTATTGTGTGGCTGTAAAACCATTCACTCTGACTGGGAGTGGTTTCTTGGAGGCTCTCAACTTTGCCCATTGACTGGGCCACAACCTTTGGCCAGCGTATGCTGGGAAACATTACTGGCAAAAAGAAATTCTTCGCAGAAGTTGTATCCGAAATTGCCTGTAGGTCATTAAAAATAAATGCGCACATGAACACACCCCTTCCCTGTCGTAACTACCATCAGCACACGTATACAGAAGGATTTGCATTTAGGCATATAGGCTAATCTTACATATACGCAAGAGCAAACAGATGCAGGCCTGCGTGTGCACACATGCACACTCACACAATGTAAAGGTCTTTTCACTAATAGTAGCTTGACATCCATGATGCACAAACAACTGCCATTCTCTCTCATGAAAGGTGATCCGCTCCATTGGCATGGAACCAGCAGGTGCATTACAAAGCCTCATTCATTAATAATGGCACCCGCTTCTTTCAGTTACACAGGTAAACATCTTCTCATATTTGTCACCAGCGCTTTATCCCACATGCCACTTAGGTATACAAATTAGTATTTTCTTTAAGCCTTTTGCCTGGAAGCTGCTTTATTTTAGAACACGATTGCGCAATAACACCCCAATGCACAGTGCTACCACATACTGTATCTCACGTGCCGTGTGCCAACCCGTCCCCATTGCCAAAAATTGAACTGACCCACATGTTCGGTTTTTCTGTAAAGGGAACAATGCTGAGCGCTATCAGCAGGAGTGATGTTACAGGCTATTGGGAGGTGACATTAATGAAGATGGAGGGCTGACTTCAGCCCTGCCTCTACTGAACTAAAGTGACCTTTGACCCCACATTGGAAATGAAAGCTACCATTTTATAAAAATGTTCCGGGTTGGACTGCGTCCGATAAGGACTCATTATGTGAGGCAGTTACATATTCACAGAGCTGATAAGAAGAGGAGAAACAGAAGAGGAATAGCAGTGGTTTGAGCATAGAGTGTACACACGGATCAATCTGTGTAAAAAATAATACTAGAGTTAACGTTATACCTAACATCCATAATGCAAAAACAACACTGTAACACATACTGTACTGTACTCCATGTCTTTGTCATACATCTTGAAGATTGGTTTCAGGTTTTATAGACCATTAAGTCATGTCTCCTGGGTTCCAATATTCCCTATCCATATTAACTTCCAACCTAAAATCACCTTTGACCTGGAGCAGGTCCTCAGAGACTTGGGGATCATTGAAGGGCATATCATCAACCAAGCAAACAGCTGATTCCGCAGATTGGATAAAGTGCGGCTATATAAATTGGCCAAAGTAGAAAGCTATTCTGATTTTGAAATATTTATGACCCAACCGTAAACCATTGTCTTTAAACAAGAGTTTCATTGACGCAATTCACTTGATGTTGCACAAGATCTGCGAGTGTTCATGGCAATTACATACAGGTATATAAATTCACCTTTTAGTGTTTGCCAGGTTTATTTTTTTAGAGCAGCAAAAGGTGAATTCATTCACCTCCACATACACACGCTCCAGCTTATCTAGTTCTTGTGACAGGCCTTTGTGCTGTCACCTTTGGCATTACGTAATCTACACAGTGACAAAAACCCTGTAGCAGAAAAACAGATTTAAATGAAAAGAATCCAATGTGCTCCAGATTAGGTAGGTTGGAAAAAGCCTGGCTGATTCTAAAGCTGCTCAGGAGATCACATGGCACAGGCAACATCACTTCGGCAAACAGTACAGATGGAAGTGGGAACCACTTTGGATCCTTGTTTCTTACATGTACATGTGAGATATTGCACTTTTCACAATCCCTACTGTCTACTTATAGTGTGACATCCGTGTCTAATAATAAGAGAGGCAGCAGAAATGCGAGGAGGGGGGGGGGGGGGGGGGGGCTGTTTTGGGACATGGAGATTCTACATTTCTCTGACTGGTTCTTCAAATCCTTCTCTTTGCACATCCCTGTCCACCCTCCTCCTCCGCCTCCTCCTCAGCATCTCCCATGGGATCAGGCCAGAGACAGGTGGTCACTGGGAGACAGGAGAGCAGTCAGGCATAAGCAATCAGGCTATCAGATACTCCCATCCACACCAGCAGCACAATTAGACCTGAGAATCCACAGTCACCTGACAGCAACGCCTGTTACAGACCCAGTCACATATCACACATCTAAGCGTGCACGCACACACATGCACAAACTATTACCTATTACAAAGTATTACACCTCAGCCCTGACGCTGCATCTCATTATGAATAGCATTTTAAAGCAAAGAAGACATAACACCACAGACAGAAGGAACTTTACCCAAGTGCCACAGTGAACTCTCTCACAGTCTGTGGTAACCTTGTAACAATAATATGAAAAAAGAAGTAGCATGGATATAAATATGATAATGCAAACACAAGAAATGTAGTCAGAAATGAAAAACAAAAACTGCAGCAATAGGAAATGCAGAAACTCATGTGAGCACAAACTGGGTCAGTAATACCCCAGTTACAAGAAGTAAACTATGCTCCTGGTAGCTAATTACTTATCAAAACTATCTTATTGGGTCTCCCTAAAGATGATGCCCATAAGTATACACACTATGCAACAAGCTTGTCTGCTGTGCCTGTGGCACTGACTGGGATGTCTATGGACAAGATGCAGCGGCAGCGCAGACCATGGGAGTGACGCATTGCAGGTACGAACGCACCAATCAGAGAGCGCGATTTCTTTCAGCTACGTCTTCTGCCCCATCACAGAGTAGCAGAAAGTATTCATACGCCGTCATATAGACCATCAGCTATACGCATTTTAATTCCTAAAATTGACGTTAAAACCTTCGCGGAGGTCGTGCGTGGGTATTCCAGTTGTTTCTGGATTTTTATTGGATAGGGAATCATTTATTCCAAAGCGTTTTTGATGAATTCACTAACTGAGGAAAAGGGAAGTCGGCGGATTGATATTAAAAAGAGGAGGAGTTTAGGATAGCCGTTAAAGGCGAGTCCAGTAGCTTCTTCCTCAGTGTGTTCATAGAAGTTGTCAGTCCGCTGAGGCTTTTGATTGTTACGGATTTTGTCGTGAACTAGCCGCTGCATCCACATCCAAATGGTAAGAAAAACAGGATTATATTTTTACTCCAGTCTAGAACCTGTTGACAGCAGCTTAGCTGTTGTCGTTTTCTTTTTAAATGCGCGAAATTAACGTGAATTAAATGTAACGTCACCGGTGGCTAAGCTGAAGGCAGCGTTATCTGCGCGCTGTAACTACCGCAGTGCTGGTCGAAGAAATGACAGCGCCTGCTAAGTGCTATTAATGCTGGCCTGATAGACAAAGCTAACCTTAGCCAAACCTGCGAATAACGTTAAAGTAATACTGTGTGTTTAATATTACCGTAGTTACACTGAAAACCAGCGTCAATATTTCTTTTATGCGAGCCCGGCAGCCTTGTAGCTAATGTTGGCTTCGCCAAATTGTGACGGTGGGCGAACATTTGTCAAATACCGGTCCCACTCAGTGATAGGCGCAGAATGAGTGATGTTGTAACTGTTTTCCAGCCGATGTCTCGGTTGTGACGACTGCTGTATTAGTCAGAGTCACTGTTCCTGTCAGCCGGCACATAACAGTGGCTAGCTAACTTTAGCTCTTCCCTAGCTAACATTTACCGCCAAATTCTAAGTCATTCATTGTGTACGGCAAAGTTGTCGTCACTGAGCATTCATATATAGATGGATGTAACTTTTTGAGGGGGGAGGCTTGTCTTGTCTTGCATTGCGTCCGTATTACTGGTTTCTTCCAAGGTCTGCAACAAGGTTGTTAGCTAACCGGCAGTAAAATGTCTTTTGTGTAGTCGTAGTGTTACAGCGGCTGTTGTATTCTCCAGAGTCATTGAAGATGTGTTTGCTGCATTTGAACTAAATGGGCGGCCCCAGCTTTGAGGCCATCCATTAACAATTCAATGACTGCTCTAGTTGTTCTCGGGCAGAGAAGCTAACTCTGGATATTTCTGCTGTTTGCCATGTCATTAATTGCTTCATCTTGTATTTTACAGGCAGACCAGCTTACAGAAGAGCAGATTGCCGGTAAGACATCGCTGCACTGACCTACTGCTTTTCCTCATATCCTCAAAGTGGCCTGCGTTATGGATCCTTGCATCCCTTGCAGTGGATTTATACTTTTGCCTTTTAAGGCATTCCACAGGGCAGCCTACAGGTCATAAAACGGGAATGAATGAAACGGCTGTTGCTTGCTGGCTCCAGAGTGCAGAAGGACTCCCTCATGGAAAACTTTGCATTTTCATGGTTGCCATGTAATAAATGATGTAATCTGGAAGCGCTGTGTGTTCTTGTGCTGAGGGCTTGACGGTCACTTTTTTTTTTTTTTTTTTAAATATATAAACATGCTGCGCCCTTTGACCTGGGTGTGTTCTTATTTGATGGAATGCAGCAAGGACAGTTGCAGTAGCATGCTGGCTTGTTGTACTGTTATCCTTAGATGAGACCTCGATGTTATCTAAATCATGCTGGAGGAGTGTGCCCTGGGACACCTGCTGTAATGTATGCAGTCCATGTCTAGAATGTAGCACAGTTGTAGTAGTATCTCTGAAAATATCTTCCAGTTTCTGTTGACTTGATTCAGCTGAGGTCTCAGGTTTCATAATATGCTGTGTATACTCTGTGTTACGTGGTATCAGTATTTAGTAGGTAAAGCCTGGCTTGGTGTTTCCCGTTAAACGACATGACCGCGCAGTAATGTGTTCTGTTGACGTGGAAGTTAACGTTAATGTAAAACACAGAAAGCTGCTGAAGGGATGTGTTGTGTTAATCACCAGTACCAGAGGACTTGGATCCCCCTGCAGTTGATGCAGACATCAGGGCTCTCCTAGCAATAAAAAGGGTGTCACCCTGTGTGTTTGACCCTGCAAACGGCAGGGCAGACTGTATTTTTTATGATACTGACAAGCTGCTGCATGACACTACACATAGCCCATTGGCCTCATCACACTTGATGAGTGTGTCATCGTTCCTCGTCCCTAACGGCTCCACCCGGCAGCACAGGCTGTCATTTGCTGCTGATGTAGGCCGACTGTCCTGCTGCTCTGTTTCATGGCTGGTGTCCTTGTTTAGCCAAAAACGAGTGCAGTTGGAACTGAAAACAGAGGCTCGTCAGTGTACTGTAGCTAGTTTATAACTGAAACATGAGTGACGTAATGCCCTTTTAAGTCTTGAGCTAATTCAGGGTTTGGGTCAATGTGGCAGAGGAGGTTAAGATGAAGAGTTTGTTATGCAGGGTGGGCTGGTAGCATGTTAATGGACTAAATCTATTTTTCTTAGATTCGTCACTCTGCAGTGTTTGACACGTGTCTTGCCAGTTTACTGTGCATATCTAGTTATAGATGTGACATGTCTGCTTTACTGAAGTCCATCTACTTTTTGTTTTTCTCCAACCAGAGTTCAAGGAGGCATTTTCGCTCTTTGACAAGGATGGAGATGGCACCATCACCACCAAAGAGCTGGGCACAGTCATGCGCTCTCTGGGTCAGAATCCCACAGAGGCTGAGCTCCAGGACATGATCAATGAAGTGGATGCTGATGGTGAGAACTCGGTCTAGTTTCAAAACCTGCTAAACACGAAATGTGCTGGATGGAAATCGGTGTCACTTCATCCCTGTCTGTTTTCCTTCTTCAGGAAATGGAACGATAGACTTCCCAGAGTTCCTCACCATGATGGCCAGGAAGATGAAGGACACAGACAGTGAGGAAGAGATCAGAGAAGCATTCCGTGTCTTTGACAAGGTAAATGCTGTGTGTTTATCCCACACACGTTTGTGTGTCTATGCAGCAGTGGTTAAAATTTGCTTACTGACTGATGTCATTTTCAGGATGGTAATGGATACATCAGTGCTGCTGAGCTGCGCCATGTGATGACAAACCTTGGAGAGAAGCTGACTGATGAGGAAGTGGACGAGATGATCAGAGAAGCAGACATTGATGGAGACGGACAGGTCAACTATGAAGGTTGGTAGATGTTCTATTTATTTTTAAGCTGCTTGGGTCACTCGTTGGATACTGAGTCGCAGCATCTCATTTTCTCCCCCCTCTCTTCCTGCAGAGTTCGTACAAATGATGACGGCGAAGTGAAGGCCTTGTACAGATTTCGTATATAAATAATTTGCCTTTTTTTCTTTGTGTAATTTATCTGTAAAATCTTAATAGCCCCCTTCGTCCCTGCCCCTTCTGCTGTCCAAAGGAACTGCATGTAAACTGCATAGGCTCTTGTCCCCATGTCCCTTTCTTTTGCTGTCATGGTGTTTTGGAGTGACGGAATGGTCATACAACCAGATGCCTGTGGAGGCCCCTGGGAGCCGGAGAACTTCGAATCTTCCCGTCTTGTGTGCTCGGGGCCCCTCCACGCATGGCGACATTGGAAACCTGTCAGCTGGTTGTCACTTGGCAACATTGTTGGCATGGAAACAATGTAGAGGAGTTTAAACTCTGCATGGACTACGGACAAAGTATATATGGAAATCTCTCAGCATTGCACTACTGCAAAAAAATGACACGGGTGTATCTCCTAGGTACTCGTACAAACTCTTTTTGTATCTGCTGTTCTATATACCAGAAATCGACTAATCTTACCATGCTTTTTAATGTTTTACTCACTACTTTTACTTTTCTTTCTTTTCTTTTCTTTTTTAATGGCCTCTGGTCATGCCTCAAATAATCCATTCCAAGTTGTATATTTTTGTTTTCCAATAAAATTTACAATCTACCCGGATTTGAAAATTGTCTTGTTTTCTCAGTTCTAATGGATCCTTGAGTTTGTATACCCTGTAATAATTCCCATTTTTGTATTGAGGACAGGATGCTCCATTTTTGATAGGGTTTTTTTTTTTTTTCTCTTGTTGCTTAGAATACATATGAAATGTTTACCATTTTGAATTTAAAGTGTCCCCTGTTAATTCCCAAAAGCACTGAGGAGCATCAGCCAATGCCTCTTAATGTTCAGATAAGCTCAGATCAAATCTGTATTGTCATTAAAATAAAAGCACTGAGTGGGATCAAAGGCTTCTATTCTGAAGTGCACACAATGGTACTCAACATTGGATTAGCCTTGTACTGTCCAGCTCCCCAACTGACTACATAGGCAATGTGTTGTCTGCTACTGTTGGCACGGCACCCTGTAGAAGCTGCCTCATGTCTTATTTGGCATTTGCCCCCAATGACAAGGTGCAGGTGATTGAGCGTACATCAGAAATCATGGTGTAAATAGAGGTGTACCTGTTTATGTTGTTTGTTTTTGTTAATTTCTGATTGAGTTTGTTACAGTAGCTTGCAGAGATACTAAGTTTGTTATTTTGATGAATGACAAAATAAAGCTCTATTGTGGACCTCTGCTCTGCCTCCTGTGTGACTTTTATGCAGGCTGCTTTTAGTTCCTGTACACCTTTTGTAGTGCTACACTATAAATATTTATTGTAAGTTGTGTGATGGTTTTAATTGTCTGTTGGGAATGCTAAGGGCTGCAGTTGTTTGTGGCTTGGCCGCTCATGCATATCATTCAGTGGTCCCTGTGGAAGTACTTTTAGAGCTACTCATATACCAACAGGGACTTATGTAAAGGGGTAATTTATTTACAGCACCCCTGATTTGATTTTCCTTCAACTGCTGTGCATGTATGTCCAAATGAATGGATCATCCCTCTCTGCACTGTCTGCAGAGGAACAAGTTCAGCTCCAAGACATAGAACAAAAAGGAACACCACGACCCATGGCAGTTTCAGGTGTGAACTGATGATACAAGTGGCTCTCATCTTGTCAAAACCAATTATCACAAGACTTAAAAAAAACTCACAGTCAAAGTGTCATCACAGTCTACTTATAAAAAGCTGTTAATTACACAGCACACTAGTCTTGGCCCTCCTCTGCATTGTTCCAATAAGAAGGCTGCGACAGTACATCAGGTACTGTGTGATGAAAAGGGAGATGTACAGAACAACCTCACAACAGCTCCTTTGCTGCCAAGTGTGTGTGTGTCTCATGTACTCTGGGGTCACATGAGACTTCCTTGACAAGCAGTGTAAACATGAATTCTTGGCTCCTTCGAACCATGTGTTCCATGTAACCTAGCAACGAGGCCAAATGTTGCGCTTTTACTCCCAGAGCGAGATTTTCACTTCAGGTGATGGTCTTTAGTTCTGCCCTATTGAGAACAAGTGTGTGTGTGTGTGTGTGCCTGACATCACACTCCAGCCTAATATGCCACAAGAGGTAAGATACTTCAAACTTCACACACAAAGAAAAGAGTTGGTTTGAAAGAATTTCTCAGGTTAAGGACCTCACTGAATAAATGGCTCATTTCAAGAACCCACTCTTCATAAATACACACTACACTCATGTCTAGTGCTAAGAAGAGTCTGAATTGTATTTTATGTTCTCTCAGTTAATGCAAGGACAGAAAAAGTTGTATAATGATGGTCTCTGTGGCTTATGAACAGCCACCAGAATGAGACGTGTCCCTATCTCGTACTGGATTTCATTTTGCACTGTAACTTTTGATCTATATATTCTAATCAGCATGACAACAGCTTTCTAAATATCACACAATGATGGATGAAGATGACAATGAGGACTTAGTAACTAACTGCAGTTGTGTAAGCTGTGTACCTTGGTGCTTGCTCACCATTGTGTCCTACTCTCAGTCAAACTGGTCGGTGAGTCTAAATTTAGCCTTCCACCAGGCCAGCTTGTTGAAAAATTGATCGATAGTGGAGTCGCTGCTATAGAAACAGTCACAGTTTTAATGGTGGTCAGGTGTCACCGGATCTCCAGTCAAGCAGATAGCAAACGACAATAAGCACAGTGCAGTATACTGCCACAAAGAAAAAACAAAGCCGTCTCTAAAGTCAGTGACATGTCCAGGGGTGGTAACAGAACAGATAAGGTAAGGCTCTTCAAAGTCCTTGTAAATCTGTGTGCTTAATGAGGACACGGTGAACTGGTAAAGAACAGGATGATACAAGTGGAGATGCATCAACACATTGTTGGCATAGCAATGTCATCATAGCATGAAACTATCTCCTGTGTCTTGGCTTGTATCCTGTTTTTATCTGCAGGGCAATGACAAGGTGGACCTGTGTGGCCGGGGGAGCTGGTGGCTGGGAACACTGAAAGTAGGTGTCATACTGCAGTACGGTTTCATAGCCTGTGTAAAGGAGCAGAGGCTGCCACACCAGCTGTCACTTAAAAGTGGCTCATTAGCTCATGTGTAGATACACTAGATTTACGGTTAATGGCTTTTATTGCAAAGCACTTTCCCATTGTCTGTGCCCAAAGTGTATGTCTGTCTACCAGAAATAAATACTTAACACTTACACTACAGTGAGTCCAGTCCTTAAGTGCCTCACAGTGGATTCATAGTCATAATGCAGAGAACTGATTAATTATCAGTTGATCTTAATGCGATCTCAGCTCTCAGGCTCAATTGTTATTCAACTGCCTGCATCTTTCTTTGAATGTGTCCTGTACAGCTAACCAGAAGAAGCAGGTCTTCCATTAGAAGAAACCTGAAGTTAAGCTTCTTATTATGCTAAAAAATCGACTAGTATTGTTATAAAAAATAAATTATATTTGGCCAAATACAACAAATTAGAATTTCTAAATAATTCTACCTGGATGCCATTGTCAGCTGAATTTCTCTCTTGAGGACCAGAGTCCAGTGATATCTTGCTACAGCAATATAATAAAGCGTTTATCTGAACACCATGCCACGTGCTGACACATTCCCTAAATGTCTCTCCTCTCACCTCTTCCCAGGACACACCCAACCCAGGTCTCTATCACATCCGAGACTTCATCGAAGAGGGTGAACTGAACCCGGTGAGGAAGACCTACGGGTTCAAAGGTGTGGGCAGAAAAGCTCAGACTCTGGGCGTACGTAAGGGGGATTTGCTTCTACCCGGGGCATATGAGTATACTGACTCCATCCAGGAAGTCCTGATGCACCAGGCGACCTACTCTTTTAAAAACTGTCCACGGCCTGACATCATCACCCTGGGCATCAGGGACAAGGTGGGGTTCAGATATGACCTTTACAGATGCTGTTAGCATAAGCAATGACCACATAGAAAGTTCACGTTTTTGAAACTCCACTCGCTTTCTGAGAGTTAGATTTGAAGTTCAATAGCACTCTTACGTCTATGTGTTTTCACCTCTACAGCTCATTGGAGCAATGGTTTTACAAGTGGGTGCCCGTTTTTGTTCCTCTTGCACATGCATGCAGACGGTTTCATGCTGTCCCATTGATTTATTGAGTGAGGGTTGGTGGTGCTAACATGCCAAGAATTGTAACAATGAGGCTAGAAGGAGAAGAAGAAGGAAGACTAGCAAGCTAGCAAGATTGGATGAGAACAGGTTTTAAAATATTAAAAAATAGCCTTTCCTGAGGAAGGAAATCCATTCAGTAGATTTGTTCTCAAGGATACAAACTGTGTTTGGATGAGAAAGACTGAATATAAATATAACATTTTTGTTAATGAGAAAACTCCAAATAGTACATAGGTAAACAGGGCCCAAGTCCCAAGTAAAAAATGCATCCACCAAAACCTCAAAAGCTGACTTCCTAACAATTTAAATTTCATATTTCAAATGATACCCAAACAGTTTTATGGAGTTTCCGCTGCTACAGCTACTTCTTAGTGAACAAAAGCTGAGAGCGGCGACCTTTCAGACCTTTCAACCTTTCACTCTGATGTTCATAAAGGCCATTTGCAGAGGAAAGTCATGCGCCTGCATATTTATGCATTTTTGTAAAAAGTGGATCTGGAGGGGCATTGATTGGCATTTCCAATAGCCAATAGTGCTGAGTGTGCATTACGGCCCCACCACAATGCACTGCGGGTAACATGTGTAGGGTAGCTATGATGTCAGCGTTTACCTTCCGGGCAACACAACCTTTGAAACCAACAGTGGCCATTTTGGTGGTGGTTTTCTCATTGGGTTTGGCTCCTGGCGTCACAGGGCTGAGTCAGTTTGATTAGCCGCATGGCTGACCGAGCTAATGACAGGTAGGGTTCACTATGTAGTTTAAATCACCATGGTAATGTTATTCCCCGTTGATGTCGGGCAAGGCAGATTTAGTTAGCAGCAGTGAATTAAAGTAATCACAGATTGAAGTTATAAAGTTGTGCTTTTCTACAGTAATCAGTGAAGTCCGGCCATAAATTCATGTAGCAATCGTCAACATTGGCGATATAAGCGAAAAAGTGTTTCATTTGATACAAAATAAGTATACATGCCCAAGTGCAGGATGAGTCATCGACGACTTTTAGTTATTTATCAGGAAATGTCAACTCCAGAATACCACAAAGAACACCACACCAAATGTAGTCATTGTTGTCAGATATTGGTGTATGGGTGACACTGAGCACTAGATATATGTGATGAGAGCAATATTGACCTCATGCGATCTTTAAATATACAGTAGGTGTTTTTCAAAATGCGGCTGAAGAAAACAGATGATGTGTTGGAAGCAGAAGCCAGCTGTTGGCGACGCGACAGAGCATACAAACAAAACAAACTCATGCTGATACTGTCATATATATTTTAACACTTCTGATCTTCATTCCCTGTGCCAGCATATAAACACTTCACCATGCGACTACGACGTGACAGCCAAACCGGTGGAGAAGATTCCCTGCAAGTAAGCGCTCGACAAACAGCCTCTCTAACTCTCAGATCACAGCGGAGCAGACAAGCCATGAATCATCCCTTGATCGCTGAATCCTTCCTCCTCATACAACTTCTCCTTCCCTCTCTCATCTCCTCCCAGCACAAAGCTGGAGGAGCACTCACCGACCTGCTCCCTCATTTTCTTTGCCTGTGATCATGCACGTCATTATTCTTTTCTTCCTCCACTCTTCCCCTCACTGTTCTCCTCCTTTTGACAGCCACTTCCTCCCTCTCTTTTCTCTCCTCTTCTTGCAGGCATGTGATGTTTCGGTCGACCGTGCAGCGGATCAGCTTTCCACCTGTAAGTATCCAGTCACCAGGACTAGTTATTAGGACCATTCAGTCTTTCCATTGCCCACAAAAAGGCTTCATTACAATACACTTTCAATAGGTTTTGGTTACAAGCTATGACCTAATGTGCATCTGGTATGTGCTGTACAGGAGCTAGTTATGACAACCACCAGGGTCAAAGAAAACTGATCTCACAGGGTGTCTGATTGTATCACTTGCCCCATTTGAGGGCCTGTTCTGGCACTGTACTAGCTGACCAGTCAGCTTTGGTTCATATTGCAGTGTTGCAGCCTTCGCTGTGTGTCCATGCTGGTAGGTGGAGATGGATATTTGAGCTGTGCTGGCAGCTGCTGAGTGTTGACAGAGAAGGAAAGGCGCTAAGAAATCCCGAGGGTGTTATTACTGCAGAGTTGGGAGCGGTTTTCTGCTGTTAGTGGTGTCACAGTGACTCTAAGACAAGTTTATTGTCAGAGGTTAAGCAGATACACAAATCCCACTGTGAAGTTAACTGATCATTCGGACAGCTGACCTGAGGGAGATGGACACGGACATTAGCGGATCAAAAAAAGTGTCTTAATGGTTTACGCTGAGAACTCTTGGTCCATGTTGAGGCAGGAGACAAGAAGAAATCAGACAAAATATAATGAAATAAATCTCCACACATCAAAACCTCCAGCGCACTCAAGATGTTTAGGAACACAAACAAAATATATTTTTTCTGATTTGACATAATTTCTCCATCCTGGGGCTACTGCGTGTCCTAGATTTACATTTACATGTTGTGCTTTTTTGCAATATCGACTGCACGTGCTGCTCAAAAGGAACAAATCCTCCCTTGAGATTCAAACCGTTTGAATTAAAGTCTTAATCCCATTTTCATATGAATAAACGTCCTCCTCCCTATTGCTGCGGCACAGAAGTGATTCAGCTGCTGCACGAAAACTTGCTGATCTAAACAGCTTCTTCTATTTGCCACACTAGCAGCATGGCTCCATGCATGGCAATGTTGGCGACACAGTCAGTGCAGCATTTTGGTTCTAGTCTGACATATCTCAACAACTATTGGATGGATTGCCATGAAATACATATACAGACATTCATGGTCATCAGAGGATGAACTGCCATGGCTTAAATGATGTTCACTAGATGACAAGTCAGGGGAGATCAAACCGTTTTAAACCTGAATCTGGGTCTTTGTGTTTAGTACTGATTTTCAAATGTTAGCATGCTAACAAGCTAAGCTAAAATAGATTATACCTTATAATGTTAGCATTGCCACTGGGAGCATGTTAGCATGCTCACGTTAGCATTTAGTGAAAAGCTCCTCTGTGCATAAATACAAAGCTGCTAGCATGGCTGTAGAATACAGCTTTTGTCTGTTGGGAAACACATGAATGATTTTTTTTTATGTTTCTATCATGAAAATCAAAAATATGACTTAATTAATTAATTAATTAATCTCACCTGATGTCATTTCAGAAGAACAAAAATGAAGTTGACCAGTTGATTGAAGGAGTAGCGTGTAGCAGGGTGTTGGATTCACTGATCAAAAACAGGTCAAAGTTTTAGTTTCACAGACATTAGCAGCATGTGCCAGTTACCTACGCCACACAGGAGAAGGTTTCTAACGTGCTGCGCCACAGTAGGAAAGTAGGCCAGGTGCTTTGGCTCAAGCACTCTCACACATGTACACACGTGTGACAGCGTTTCACTACTGTCCACTGACGTCCTGTGAAATACACCTGCATTAGCACCTCTGGGAGCATCAGGCAAGTGCGCGTGGCCCAGCAGGCCAGTTGCGGAGGATCAAGTTAACTAGCAAGTGGGATCAAATGGCATGTAATGGTAGCAGCCGTCCCTCCAAGGAGCCGTGGGGAGGAAAAGACACCTTCCTGTCTCCCACTGTCAGAATCAGAGAGCAGCTGAAAATTAAAGGCTGGTCCTGTGTTCAGGGACAGGGAGACAGTTTTATGTCTGAAGAGGAGGGTGGAGGGGCGGGTGATGCTATTTCTGCATGGCACGCCGCTGGTGATGACCAGTATGTGTGTTAGTGGGTAAGAGGAAAGGAGAAGTGAAAGGCAAGGAGAGAGAGAGAGAGAGAGAGAGAGAGAGAGAGAGAGAGAGACATTGACTTTTGACAAACCCTAAACAGAGATCACATCAGGTGAAACACACAAACGGAGACCTGCAGAGACAGATTTGACAGCAGTCAAATGATGTGTCATTGCTCTTAAAAATATAGGTATAATAGATCTAGTGTGTATTCTTAGTACATCCTTTAGATGACTTGAGTATCAGCGTGGGATAACAATAGATTTCCATGAGTTTAGAGGTCCAACGGAGAAACAATTAAACTCATTTTGCTCTATAAATATTAGCGGTCATGAGGTGAATGTAATTCAGGCCCGAGGCCTCACTGCGTGCTTACACCATCACGTATGTAGCAGTTTGATTGGACACATGTTGGATGTGCTGTCAGCTGGGTTTGTTTTGATGATTAAAAGCAATGCCATGCCGTCAAAATATATATGACAACGTTAGCCAAAAATATCTAGACATTCACACATATTAAGCTTTTATTTTGCTGCCTGGTTATGGAAACTCTGTCCAATGAACAAGCCAAGTGACACAAGCTACACGCTACTGACATTTTAAGTAAGGAAATACTGAACAAAATGGAGGTTCAATGAAAAAGAGTATGGGAAGGAAACCATATTTGTGCTCACATGATAGTCAACAAACTGAGTATGAGGTATATCATGTTTATCTAAAGTGGGTTTCACCAGGAGGGCGGCACGGTGGAGCAGTTGTTAGTAGTGTTACCTTCTCCTCGTGTCTGCATGGGTTCTCACCAGTTACTCCGGCTTCCTCCCACAGTCCAAAGACATGCACTTAACAGGTTACTCTAAATTGTCCGTAGGCGTGAATGTGAATGGTTGTTTGTCTCTATGTGCCCTGTGATGAGATGGCGACTTGCGATAGGCTCCAGCCCCCTGGTGACACTGATGAGGTCAAGCAGTTACAGAAAATGGAAATGGAATTTGGTTTAAGCAGCTGTGTTACCAAACAACATGCTGATAATTACATGGTAGGCTGCAACATGGTTGAGGTGTATAGGTCTATTGTCAACACTTTCAATACAGTTAATGTTAGTAGAAGGCAAATGGAGGAAAAAACAAAAGCTACCTACGTTCAGCTGAGAGAATACAAAGAATACAAAGCTTCCCCGTGTGTTCCTCAGCTGACCAGAGGCAAGAAACCCCATGTGTGCTCATGCACTAATGATTACATGCTGCAGCTTGATCACAAATCCATCAATCAATCCATCAGTCTATAATAGCTTTCATCTCTGACCACCATAGAAGGAAGGACTTGCTCCATGCCACTATAATCCACAGACCAGACCAGCGAAAAGCATCAGTTCCTGCTTCAAATCCACATTGCCCCGGCTTCACTATGAGCACTCAGTGAGTCCAGACTTCACATTGAGCTCCTTCTCTGACATGTCCAACAATATATTATTCATGGTGTGTCTGGTTTGTGGCAGTCTGTCATTAGATTATGAATTTATATGTTTGAGTTTTAAAGTTTAAAGAGATAAGATTTGAAAATGCAACATGCCATCAGCAGCATGACACCATAACAACAGGATGCAGCAAAGAGAACACATCCAAAGGCTTCAGCATTTTAGAACATGCTGTGTAAATACTTTATATGTGATTGAAAATATACCGTGTGTTATGTGTGTGTGTGTATTGTCTGTGTATTCCACAGAAAACCCCGGGACCAGGCACTTACGAACCTCGCTGGAAGTTGGGCGACCGACTCAAAACAGAGGCCATAGATCCATCGTTTAGCCTCTTCTTCCGCAACACTCTCTAGAGTGGATTTATTTCCCACAAAGCCTTGTTCCCACAACCATCTCAGACAGATTACACACGCCTTATCTATGAAATAAAAGTGAATGTACAAGAGAAATAAAGTCTCATATTACTTGGGCGCAGTGTTTATCTGCATGTCAGTAAAGCATTTTGCGGTCTGCCAATGACATAATAAGTTGCATTGGTTGCGCTCAAATTGCTTCAGTGATGTCGGCCAGGGAAGCAGAATGATCTTATCTGCAACAAAGGGTTCTTCATTCCACTTAACTACATGTTCCCGGTATTGCTCCCTCCCGCCATCTCTCCTCTCTCCAGCTCTCACTCCTCTTTCCCTTTCTGTCGGCAGTCAGGCTGCTTTGCCTTCCTACTATCTCTGCCCTGCGATGCACTCAGGAGGAGGAATGCTGCTCAGCCATGCGTCACATGCACATAGCTTAGTGCGGCATGCTGCACCCTCAGATAACACATTCAGTATTAGGGGCCAAGGCAGTGGCACACAATAAAACAGCTATTCTTATCACTACCTGCTCCGCATACTCTTTCTCTTGACGAACAAACAGGGCCAATAGTGTCGGGACACGGAGAACACCAGCGAAAGGAATCATCTCTGCGTGGAATATCACGACGGTGTACGTTAGAGCACAACAGGGGACAGGTACAAAAATAAAAACAAACACTTTGCATATTTATTATTAGTCGGATCCTGAACAGTGTCTTTTTTTCATCATTTACTTCTTCTGAGAAGGGTTTGCTGAGCATGCATGCACTTTGTCAGCACTGCTACATATTCATAGTTACACACTCACGCCTAAGTGAAGCAGAATTGAGTTAGTTTGACAGTTGTTGGAATTTAGAGTTATATTCATCCATTCTGCCCACCCAGATTCTGTTATCACAACCAAAGACGAGAATAAGAACAACTATATTTAAAGCCTGCCTTCTTAAGTTTGATTTTATTGATTTTTGGAGCATGAATAATCACCCATAGCAACAAATAATACAGCAGGATGTTGTCATAATGTCAATAACAAACACTAATATAGATGATTCATTGACAGAAAATTAGTCACATGACTTTATGAATTTAGCCAATCAACTAACATGTCTAAAATCTAGTCCCAAGTCATCATCAACAGAGCAGTTTGCTGTATTCTAAACCCATCTGTGAGTTAACTACAAACATGGCTCCTCTTACCTCTTCTTCTTTGGTGGATGTACTGTACAAAAAGCTGTACTAATCAATATTTTGTGCTGAATCTCTATAAGTGTCACCTATCACCTATCATTTTGTTTTTTACTGCCTTCAACTAATATGCTTTTGTTCAAGCTGCAGCAAGCAGCTGTTTTTTTCACTAGCATGGACCACAGCGTCACGTAAAGATCGTGAGTGAAGCGTGAACTCTTGTACTTCTTTGGTCTGTTGCTGTTATGGGGAAGCTTAGGTGGGAAATCCACCGTAGCACCCAGGTGTGACGAATGGGGACCCTACAGAGAGTAGGATGGAGAGGAAGAAATAGGGGAAAGCAATGGAGTGTGTGCAGAATATGAGAGCGAAAGAGGAGGAGAGGATTAAGAGGGTATTCATAGGAACATTGGAGGTATGGTGGGTATGGCATGGTTGAGGTATGGTCCTGCTGCCGAAACTCTGATAGGTTAAATGAATGAAAAAGCATTAAACCCACTGGACACTACCTGCCCTGCATCAAACAGCTAGATTTTGAATAAGCGCTCGACATTTTTCTGAGTCGGTGACCAGAAATGGAAAAAAAGGAGACTTTGACTTGTCAGGTGTCCAGAAACGCAACTCATCATGAATATTAATGTTGCTTTATGTCTCAATAAGTAACTGGTTTGCTGACATGCTTGTCATATTAACTTGTTAACTTATAAATGTTGCATTTACAGCTTGTTTACAGTGTACAAGTGATCTTACTGGAAAACCCAGCATAGTTTGGAGGAAATACTGAATTTAGATGCTGATTTTTGTACAACACTAGACGTCAGAGAGATTACAAAACAACCTGCTGCTAGATAAACATTTTCTACCCGAGCTGTGCGACAGGATGGTGGAGTAAACGTCAATGAAAACAAGGTGGGCTCGCTGCATGCTGGCTTTGGCAAAGAGTTGTTCATATCCACATAATATGACCTCAAACCATCTCCACTGGTGAGTCAACTCTCAGGGTCAGCTGACAGCAGCATCTGTGTAGAGCTGGTCGAGATTATTGTTGTTGCTTGCTAAAGAGCACTTCAGCAAGATGAACAGATCAAAGTAGAGGCTTATTTTAACAAGGGGATCTTGTGAGGTACTGTACATAATGAGGCATCGGACTGACTGCTTATTGACATCACTGAAGAGTTTTGTTTAGGACAACAGTCAGGCGAGGGATGCAGAACCTAATCATTGTGACTACTTGGGCGACTTCAATCCTCACCACTCTGTTTTCCTTCAGTAGCAAACACTTAAGAGCTTGAAGAGGTTCAAGAGCCGGGCTCTCATTCCCTGTCATTATTCCGGAGACAAAGGAGTGCACACTTCCACCCTGAGTCGAAGACGATCTTATTAACATGGGGATTTGCATGCAGCTTCTGCAGGGCTGGGCACTGTGTGTGCGCTGCTTGCGAGAAAGACACAGTGAGAGTGATGTGAATGTGTGTGTGTGTGTATCTGATGAGGAGCCATTCTGCCTGTGGTCAAGGCATCAAGCCCCCAGTAATCTCTGTCTCTCCCAACCCCCAGCATCTTTCCTCCCTTCTCATCTCAGTGATCTCCACGGTCCAGCACTGATCTCTGACATATGCCTCATACTGACGACTTAACACCCTCCATCTCCCACAGCCTGCCTCGACCACAGGCACGGCTCGGCACCCGCTCTTTCACCGTCAATCAAGTTCCCCCTCGTAGACTCACATTGCTTCAAAGAGCACGCACGCAGCCGCACAGTGCCATGAATGCAACTCGCACGCACTTGTGATCCTTTGCTTTTTAAAAACGCACTTGCAAACTGACGCGCAAACCTGCAAACATGTGCATACATAGACTCATTCCTTAAAGCTTTCTTCTATCAGTATGTACACAGAGGTGAATATAGGCACTGCACAAAGCCTACCACACACTATCTTTTCATCTGTGGTAGTATTTCCTGTCAAGAGCGGTGAGAGGCCGATTTAAGATGCAAGTTGTGCTAGCACAGTGGAATTATGCCATTTACAGGTCATGGGAACATCTGGTGTCAGGGCAGGTCGCACATGCAGCCTAAACATCAACTTCAGTTTTTGGGAACAGCTTAATGAGAGCCGGGCAGCTTTCAAGGAAGCAGTGTAGCACATCACCGGTCTGGAATAAATCTGTGTTTCTGGCAGCTTACAAAAGGAGGTGACCCTGCTCCTCAGTGGCACAGCTGGGCTGCAGTCAAGGACGTCAAATTAACAGTTAACTCGGGGAAAACATGCTGAGAAAATGTGACCCTGCTCCAGAATGATGACGAAGGCAGACCGCTGGAATTTCCTAAGAATGTGAGGTTACACAAAAATACCCATAATCCAATACTAGTGTGGGACAAATGCCATTATCAGTGGCTGGGTCCCAGCTAAAGGTCGCCAAACAAACAAACAAACCCTCAAACAGAGAAGCCATTGTTTCCGTCCATGACATTGTGCTGAACTAAAATGGCTTCCCGGTATCACAGAACCGGCCGGACTCTGTCTCCTTTTCTACCTCGCTGTATAACATGAGCACCATGAGAAACTCCAGCTAGCGGTAAGAGGGTCAAACAAAGAGGTGGCAGGTTCAAAGGTGCTGCTCCCTCGTGTCCCCTCAAAGTCCAGGTCACAATTGCAGTCATCACCACATCCCACACTAAGGGTGATGACTAGCCAGCTGAGGAATTTAGTAGGCAGTGTGACACACCGGGAGGGTGACCAGGTATCCTTTTACCCCCCTCAAGCTGCTGACAGACGCATTGGCGCAACATTACGCTTCTATTAAATGACATTTAAAAGTTTAATCAGCTCCAATGGCCGACTGTTAGCGAACAAGGGGGTCATTGTTTAAGTGGGTAATGGTGCTGGCACTGTCGCGGAGTGTGTGTGGAAGTAGACCAAGAGTGCTGGAGGCCGATCAGGTGAGCTGGAGTGATTGATGGAAGAGAACATACTGCAGGCCAGGCTGCTGTTTACCGTGGTGTTATTAGGCCTGCTTGCTGGACAATGTCAGCCTCATAAAAGAGCATCAGAGCGAGTCCAAAAATGAGGCTGATGTTGGCGTGGCAACAATAAGAGTAATTCAACGCTCATTTCATATAATTAAACAGGGTCATCATGGCTGCTTGTGGCTTGCACCAGTAAAGGACTGCATTATGTGGCTGAAATGTGGCCTTTGTCCTCATTTTCTGTTCAGCTATATTCACACAGTAGTATAAAAGATTCACGATCTTTCCAAGAGCCAGATGAGAAGAAGATACCACTCTGATGTCTGCCTGTTAGATATGAAGCTACAGCAAGAGACAAGTTAACTCAAGAAACAGTCCAGCACATAACACCTTCAAAAATCACAACTTGTCTTTACACTTTCTATATAATTTGCATGTTTTTTGTACAGATTAGTGTGATTTGGAGGTGCTGTAGGTAAAATAACACCACAGCTGTTATAAATGATATACAATGTGTTAAGTGGTGAGCTTTGCGGGTGGTGGTAGGCAGATTTCATCTTTGGATATAGCCTAACCCATAACTCTAACCTTAACCCCTAAGCCCATTTCCAAGCTTTATGCTAAGCTAGGTTAGCTGGCAGGCAGGATAATTCTCATCTTATTCTTCATGAGAAAGACAATAATCGATTTTCAAAGTTTATTTAGTCTTTTAACCATTCCTACCTGTACAACATTCATGGATTTCAAGAGGATGCATTTATATTACAGTGTGTATCGATTAACCTGTAAAGTAAGTCTATGAAATGACTGCAAACTTCCTGAGGAGCATATGCATTGAACACATTCGCCCCACAGGAATGAACTATGTATATGTCTGCCGTACCAGTCATTTTATTTATAAATGAGATTATGGAAGCACATTTGATCCTCATAACCTCCATCACACCCCTCACCCATCCATGACTCCCTGGCCCCGTTTGGACATCACAATGATGGTTTATGGTTTCCTTCTTGGCGCTGTGCTCCAGCACCACCCAGGCCGTGCCCTCCATGTGCCCCTGTAGGGTTGGCATCAACAAACACACACATACACCACCATGAGCTGGCTACCAGGCCACCCACACACACACTTCCCTTGATGTCACCGCCTTTTATTGTCAGCTTGTTGTTTGTTATTGATCACTATTCGATCCAATATGGCTTCTTTCACGGAGGTTGTGTGTGTCAAAGACAACAATAAGAATACAGCAAGTCTGCCTGCACACTTGATACCCTTTGCTACACCCCACCACCCCAACTCACATCACCCACGCAGACTGTCTTGTGATGCTCAGGTGTAGAAGTGAGAGCGTAACCAGAGCGACACGCCCGGCTGCTCTGACATCACGGTGACGCAGACGCACGTACACAATAAGTTACACAATAAGATGCTCTGCTCATTGATCCCAGGTGTATGCACTGGACGTGTGTGTGTGTGTGTGGTGACACTCGGTCCAGTGAATAGAGCTTCATCTGCCTGTTGTCATACTGAGAGGCTTTGCAGGAGGCCGCTTCCTCCATTTATCTGTCTCCTTTTACCAGAGCTGTCAAGACCATGGCATCTGTGTGTGTGTGTCTGTGTGTATGTGCAAGCATGTGTACTGTACCACACAATGTGTTCATGTGCCCCTCATTGTCAGCATGCGTGTGTGTGTATTTGTGTATGTGTGAGCACACCATGTAATATTTCACTCCTTACCCACAGGGATTAGACCATTCATCTCCTGAAGCCCCTGTGTAGGTGTCACACACAGTGCTAATGAGGAGAGGATGGAACAAGGGAGAGCCGGGCGAGCGAGCAGGGAAAAAAGTAAAAATAGATTTTTTCGGATGGCAGAAAAAGAGGCGACAGTGATCGATAATTCCTGGGCGAAAATCGAAGTATCGACGAGTGAGGGATTTTCACGCTGGGAGCGACGGGAGGGTGGGTGATTGTGAAGTTTTAAAAAAAGACAGAGAAGGCTGATATTTTGGTGTTTGTAGCTGTGCAGGGAGGGGAAGGGTTAAGAAATAGGGGGTTTGTTTTTGAGAGCAAAGGCAGGGACTCTTCCCATAACACAAATCAATTTACACCAGCCTGAGACATTGATTATAGCTGGCTCATACCTCACATGGTAACAGCAGACATCAAACAGACACTGTCAAGCCTGTAAAACCACACAACGGGGGCATTATCTGCCTCTCGCTGTGTGTGAGTGTGTGCGTGTTGTTCAGCAGACCAGATATCTCTCTGCTTCCCCAGTTACTCAAACAAGGGGATGGCTGCTAGGCAACCAAGCCACATCACATCACATCAGGCAAGCTGGGAGAGAGCGAGAGACATAGAGAGAGTTAGAGAAGGAGAGAGAGAGAGAGAGAGAGAGAGAGAGAGAGAGAGAGAGAGAGAGAGAGAGAGAGATAGGAGGAGGAGGAGGTGGAAGAGGAGGAGGAGGAGGGAGTTTGGAGGCAGAAAACTGTGCTGGCAGTATTACATAAGCCGGCAGCCCAGTCCCACAGCTCACATTAATGTGGTTAGGCACTCGGAAGTGATGTCCATTAGTCACAAGTGACAAGGCAGGTGAAGACGCGGCATCCAGCAGTGATTTTTTTAAAAGCCATTGTTGTTTATAATGGAGAGCGTTACGACAAGACGAGTCAAAAAAACAAAACAAACAGAAACAACACACACATTATGAACGGATGAGTCGCCTACTGTACCATACAAACAGAACAAACTGAACAGGGACTGATAATTACCCCAGAGGGATGCTTTAAAACAGAGACACATGCATGAAGATACATAACGTGGAAACACACACACACACACACACACACACACACACGTACATAATAATGACATATGGAATGATGCGTGAACACGCCTGCTAGAAGATGTACGAGCTCTCATTTGAAGATGAGAGGGCGGGGGTGTTCACGTGTGCTCGCACATAAAAGCTGCGTCAATCAACATGATCATCAAAAATACATCAAAGGCTGAAGGGAAGATGAAGTGGAGCTGCTGCTGTGACTGACAGCCTATACATGATCAATGTATGTGCATTTCCACATATAACACAACATCATACAGTCCATCTCAAGATGCAACCAGCACATCTCTGCCGTCTTTGAACCTTTCAAGTCATACCCAATCATTATTAAACATATTACTAATCATTTGTCTCTGATTGCAAACGAGCTGTTACTTCTATAACTCCATAGGAGATGCACATAGTTACAGTACTTACATCTGAACATTATTTTCTCTATACACCGCTCTGCTAGCTGCAAAAATCTGAATCCCTTTGTTGCTTTTTCTGCACAAACAGCATTGAAATCTAATATTAACGTCACTGCTTTCATGTGAATATTCAACACTAAGAAAACATGCACACTAACTAACTGATTAAGATGGATGCTAAGAAGTCTAATGTAATATTTAAGGACAATTAGACATTTAAGATGTGAGATAATTGACAGGGTGACAGTGAAAGTCACTTATTGAAAATATACTTCTTACAGCAGTACTTTGAATTTTGGGAAATACACTTATTCTCTTTCTTGCTGAAAGTGAAACGATAAGAGTGACACCACTGTCACATCTGTTCATTACATATCACCAGGTGTTGTTTAGCTTAGCTTAGCATAAAGACTGGAAACAGGGGGAAACAGCTAGCTTGGCTCTGTCCAAAGATTACAAAAAAATATGCCTACTCGTAATCTCTTTGCTTCATTAATTACATTATATGTTTATGTTTAATTAATACATAAACTGAAGAGTAAAGACCAACACACTGTGGTATGCTCTTGGCAAGAAAGCGAACAGGCCTTTTCCCAAAATGTCAAACTGATGAACATTTTTCCACCTAGCTCTAGATTATCTACATCATCTACATCAGTGTAACATAATCAAGCAACACGTTACTTCTTCTTGAAACTTAACCCAAAAATCCACCCAACCCGGGCCCCTCAAAGCTCTCTGGGGATGATGGTGAAGGGCCGGATGGGGCAGGAAGCCTCCAGATCCAGGGCTGTCATGAAGCAGTCTGGGGCCTGGCTGGAGCCTCGAGACTGTAGAGCCTCTCCCAGGCCGCTCCACGCTTCATGTGAGGTGCTGTGGACTTGAACCGCATCACGAAGGACCTTCTCACCGAGGTGGACACGTCCTGTTTTCACCAGCAGACGGCCCTGGACAGATGGATATATGGATAAAAGAGATGTAGTCTGCAGTATGTACACTACTGTTAGGCTCATCAAGTCATATCAGTGTCAAAGCAGTAATAGAAAAAAATCTAATTTCTCTTGTTCTCTTGGCCAAATGAACCCTGGGGGATATCGCAGAGAGGTCTGTTGTTGAAAATATGTGACAATGTGATATGTGTGTGTATTTTTAGAGAAATTTGTTGTGTTAAATTTGAATAAGTAAGTAACAGACCTGAGTTAAGACCTAGGACATGCATCTTCACAATACAGAGTGCTGATATTCCACTGAACTTACAGTTAAGTACCATGTCCTTAATATTTTTTTTATCCTAAATATCTACCATTAAAACATTTTCCATGGCATGAAAAGATCAAGTAAGCAGATGGCGGCTTTTTACAAAAAAAATCAAAATCTTGGATTATAATGCCTGCTGTCCCGTGGACGAGTAAAAAAAAAAAAAGCAGCCAACTGTACTACACTTGACTAGAGTCATATTCAACTGGGAATGTACAACTGAAAGCAGAAAATGTGCAAATCATGAGATTATGAGCAGTCCTCTGCTGAAAGATGATGCAGTATGTTCGGTCGGGCACACAGATGCACACAGCAATGAAAGTCGATGCTGTGTTGGAGCTAGTATTTAACTGCAATAAAGTTATGGATACTTTACGTCACTAACTGCCAACACATGCCCTCGATTTTCAGAAAAAGCAAACATGTCGTGGAACAGACATGTAGCTTCCTGCATTTCAGGTTGTCTTCCAAACAAAATAACAAAACAAAATATGCTAACCTGAAACATTATTTACAATCTGTATGATCGTCTGACCGCTCAGGCTTGTTGCCCTGTTGGACCTATTTTTAGTAGTGTCACGTAGCCAGACCTATCTATGCACTTTGTTTTAGCACTGTGCCAATGCCAGGGAGAGGTCTGTGTGAGCTCATCATCCTGGTACAGAGGAAAACATGACATGGCCTGCTTTTTATTTCTTTAAACTAATCACAGTCATCTTGGGTGGTGCTAAGCCTACTGTAGGAAGGAGTGATGGTGCTGTTGCAAAATAGTGTCAGAGGGAACTTGTTTCGATGGAGTGCTTGCATGTGAGGAAGTCAGCCTGAAGTCCCACAGAAGAAACCACCAGGCTCAAAGTAATGGAAGGGTCTCTATTCGTTCATGAATGGGTGAACGCGCAGAGGGGGAGGGAGAAGCAGACTGAAGTTTGATGGACATGTCAGGATCCAATCATAATGTGCAGCCCCATCAACATGATTGGACGGTGTTTTCCCATGATTTCGCCCTCTAGACTGGACTAAAACATTTCGTTTTTTTTGACAAAGCTTCTATTTTACTGGCTGCAATGGGGTCGTGAAGACGTTTTCAAGCAATATGGTAAAAAATGTGCCAGAAAACATCTCCTATTCCACCTTTAAGCATCAGAAATTTCCTCATATACTGAAATAAACTGAACCACTCTATTGGAGGGTAGAAATCTAAAAATTATAGAAATAAAATGATTTGTACTAATAAGTTCTTGATTCTGTACTAAATTTCCCATAGCATTCAAAGATGTTGGTATAGCATGTAAAGGAATGTCTCGTGCTGGGCAACTACTGCCCAGGGCTCTGCCAAGAAGAGTGGTGGGTATGCATGCAACCACCACACTCACTGGTTATATACTGTGTCAATGTTTGTGTGTGTGTGTGTGTGAGACTTGGCATTTACTGTAAACTGTATGGATGTACATGTGAATTGAATAAATAAATATAAGCTGTCAGTGTGTATGCACGTGTGTACGTACGAGTGTGTGTTAGGATATTATGGATGATATCCTCTGTCGCCATGTTAAAGGTCATGCAGAGCTTTGTGTGTGTGTATGTGTGTGTGTGTGTGTGTGTGTGTGTGTGTGTGTGTGTGTGTGTGTTCACCTCAGTTGGGGGTGCAGTGTGTTTGAGAGCAGAAAAGGGCGTCATGCAAAGAACCAACAGCATGGAGTTAAATCTGGCTCACACACGGCACACACACACACACATAAACACATACATACACAAGCGACAGTGTCAAATGCACACTCAAGGTGACAACAGGCAGCTTGCACAATATCACCCCCTCCCTTACTTTGACTATCTGTTACACACACACACTGAGCTGGCCTGGGGTCAGACAGACAAGTCTTGTTATGTAGTCTCTGCTCACAAGCTCCAGATTAATTGGGCTGAAATTCACATAGCCGTCTAGGGGCTCTGATGCAACTTTCAATAAAAGAACACACACACACACACACACACACACACACACACACACACACACACACACACACCGTTCTCCTTTTCTTCATGGCTGCTGTGAGGAAAACACAGAGGAAGATCGAAACTCTTGGGTAAAGAGAAAACCTGTCACAGGATGTACACACAGGATTTCAAGCTTGTGTGTGTGTGTGTGTGCGCCTTATGAGTGCGTGTATGCGTGCACAATTGTGTGTGGGTGTATGCTAGGGGTGTATGATGTATTCCTTGCCGATGGTTTGGCCACTAGCTTCCGCATCTTTCCGTCTGTGCTCTTGTCTCCAGACTCACAGGGGTTACATTGTTCCAACGTTTCTAGCATAAACACAGTCAGCTACTAGGCGCACACACACATACACACCCTTCCATCTGTGCCACATGTCACTTATGCTGGTAACCATGGAAAAGTTGATCCTTCTAGGTCAGCAGCTCAATCAAATAAACACTACTGTGTATACTGTGGACTGATATAAACACAGCAGAGGCCGAACAAGCTGGCAGGAAAGCACACAAACCACAATACATACACACACGCATACACACACACACACACACACATCAGCCAAAGGTGTTCAGTAAAACACTTAAAGGAAGAGTTCAACATTTAAGGTAATATGCAATGTAACAATATCAGTGACTATCTCCTCACAGTATCAGCAGACCTACGGGATGTTACTAGCCGAGCTTTGCAGGGGGAAACAGCTAGGCTGCCAACCAAATATGTCTACCAAACCTCTACAGCTTTCTTAATTGCCTTAATTAGTTATCTTGTTTGTTTAATCTGTAGTGGAACAGAGATATATAAAAAAAAAAACAATTTGTGATTTAGGGGAAGTTATGTGTTGAAGCTATTTCTGGACAAACAACAGTTTGTACATCCGCCCAGGAGGCTACTCTTGTGCTGCTGTCAATATGTGAGTGATTTACTATTAGTTTCTTATTTGTTTCACAAAATTCTGTATTTATGTAGGAAAAAAATGATATTTTAGAGCCTTAATTTCTCAAATGTGGCTTTCAGGGGAGCTGAGCTCCCTGCAGTTTCCCCATACTTTGAACCCTGGTGTTAACATCTTGTCCCCTCAGTGATGGAGTTAATGAGCAGGCAGTTAGTTGGCTCATTAGCTTGTTACCCTTTTCAATGAAGCAATTGAATGAAATAATGTTCACTCAAAAGGAGGGAGAGAGAGCGTGGATGGCACAGTTCAGAGAAAATACAGCTAGCTATTGTGACTGAGTAGTGTTTGCATGTCACAACTGGCTACCATAGTGGCTAGCTCTTCAGCTACAGTCTAAGTAGACTACACCAAGCTTTTAGAACCATGTATTTGGCAAAAACGTGGATTCATTTCAGTGTGCCAATTTCTGGGGCAACCAGCTGTGACAAGACTTTAGGAAACATTGTGTCCACTGTTACTGTGGCTAGCTGTGGCACAGAAAAAGCTGCAGCATTCAACATTTAACTGATGTTTTTAATGGACAAATAAATTAGATATGACTGTACAGACAGCATTAGAGGTTTTGGTCAGTGTTCTTCGTTTCATTTTAAACAAGGCCAAGTTAACTGATTCCCTTTGCCTTCATCTTTATGCTAAGCTAGGCTAAAAACATGTGGATTTCAGCTTGGTCACTAATATGAGACTGACATCCATGTCCTTAGTTCACTCTTGGAAAGAAAGTCAGGGCGTAATTCCCAAAATGTTAAACTATTCCTTTAAGTTGGAGACAAGCAAGACATCAGAGAAAGATAAACAGACTGAGAGGCATTATGGGAAAGATTTTCAATTAGTAAGAGACCAGAGTGAATGAGTGAAAATGACACCAAATGTCTGAGGGAGTAGGACAGTGAGCACATAGGAAAGGAAGTGAATGAGTGAGCAAATGCATGTTCAAGAACATTTAAATTGCTACCAAGTGTTTCTGGCATTACACAGATAAAACTGGTATCTATTGGTTTTGCTTTAATTACTCCCAGCCATCTGTCTCCAGTTTTACCTCAGCTGATCCCATCGAGCTTGGCAGCGCAGGTTTGTTTCTTGTTCTGCCATTAAAGCACAACTGAACAAGAGCTGAGCCAAACTGAGCGAGTGGGCAGCGGTGTTTCCGTCTATCTTTCAAGCTAAATTTAAGCAAACTTTTTGAAATGCTGCAAACAATACACAACATTTAATCAAGTGTATTTCCATCAGTTAGATTGAAGGCAATGAAAAAGGCTTCCTGAATGTCACAAACAAACACACCCTACAGAGATTTGATTATGAGATTGATTAGCATTGGGGAAATGAGTTTTTGTCCTTTGGTGTCAGCTGATATTATTATTATTCATACTGTGCAAAGACAAAAAGAGTACTTTGTAATATTCTGATGTACCAACTACAGCTAAGCAGCCACCACAGAGATTTATTTATGGGAATAGTATTTATTGCATAACTTCTTTATTGAAAAAAAACCTTTTTCTGCCTCAAGTAAGTATTAGAACTTTTCATTACATGGTTATGTATAGAAATACAAGGATGCAAATCCAGCTAATGTATACAGCCACACACTGATTCAAAGCTACAGTAAAGGCTTCAAACAAATATATGACTGGATTCAACCAGACTACCAGTTAACTAGACACAATGATGACAAAACCACAGAATCAGATCACAAAATGGAGATATTAGTTCTCAGTGAAAAAAGAAAAACAGAACAGAAATTAACGTCTTCGAGACAGTGTGGAGACAGCTGAACTCTAAATTTAGACTAGCAATCTGCTGTTGTCAACCATGCTGCCTACAGAGCTGAAGACTGTGTGACTGACCAGATCAAGCAGAAAAATAAGAATAACGCTATAAATAGTTGAGTTTAGGTACAGAGTTATTCATTGTTATGTAGTTTTAGTACAGACATTGTCAGGGTTGTGTGTGTATGGCATGTTTAAGATCCATGCGGTCCATAAAAATACAAGCTTAGGGCATGTTATGTCACCCAACATGTAACCCAAGTCTGTTGAAAGCCTGTAGGCTAACACACACACACACACACACACACACACACACACACACACACACACACACAGGATAACCCAGTGGCCTAATGCCCTGCCTTTGAACCAGGAAGAAATCCTTTACCTGGACCTATAATCTCATCAGTGGTTAAGTCTGGGAAGGCAGGGAGAGGTGAGGTGAGATGAAGGCTGCTGTATTTATCTGAATCATATTGGATTGAACTTTCCTTACTTAGTATCGCCTTAATATAGACTTTCACTAGTGAAGCCTATGGGAGATTCATGGAGAAGCACACAGAAAGCTTTGATGCAGGAACACATCTATCACATGATTGTCCAAATATGCACTTTATTTATTTGTTTGTTTACTGTTGGTCTAAAGATGATAACTTCAACCTTCAGCCTCTTATTCATTGTGTATTGGTAGACCATAAAACAATAAACATACAAGCTTATATTTCGTGGCTATCTCTGCCGTAATAAAATCAAGACCTTGTTATTCTAATTGTCTATGTGCTATGCTATCACTTGATCGCCATATCAATAAACTATATATTACATTACTTAACATTAATTAACAGGCTCAGAGTTAATTTAGTTAGGGTATTATCAGCGTTTATCTAACTCCCTAAAGTTAGTCTGTTACCAGCTTGAGCCACATGCATAACAAGCTCCAGTCAGTTTTGGATGTAGCATAACAGAAAGGTAATGCAAATAAATGCTTTAATTAATGTACAAATTAAATCAAATGTATCTTAAAAAACATGAAATATTAGCTAAATACACACACACTATGATACAAACACCTCCATCAACCAGATAACGGCTAAGAGATAAAGGCTAACTGCATGACGTTCATGCACTACAGTGACGTAATTGGTCTTAGTGGAAATAGGGAAACAGCTAGCTCAGCACTAGATACAACGTACAAACGTACATCTTTAAAGGCGTTGTCTGGTATGTAGAGCTGGATGGAGTCAGGCCAGCTGTTCCCAGTCTTTATGCTAAGCTAAGCTAACCATTTTCTGCCTGTAGCTTTATGTTCAGTGTACAAACATGACAGTGATAGCAATCTTCTCAAGTGACAATAAGACTGGAAAGATCATCTCATTGACACCATCATATGTATTCTGCTTTACAGAATATGTAATGTTTAGAGTCAGATAATGGCAAGTTGTATGTGTTTATATGTGTACCCACATCCTGTGGTGTGTGTGCGTGTGTGAACATATGAGAAACCAGCATATATACCGGGTGAATATACCGTGAATCAATTCCTGCATTGCAAAGTACATTCTCACCTCTCTCCTGATTAGAACAGACACTGCATATAAATATATAACAATGTAAAAGTCAACATGGCACGCATGCACACACACACACACACACACACACTCATATCGGAAAAACAGCAACAGGAAGGGAAATGAGGAAGAAGGAAGGAATGAAAGAATATACAGAAGATACAGGAGACACAGAGGAGAGGAAAAAGAAGAAAGCGAGGAAGGAAGAGAGTATGAGCGAGCCAGAAAGAACTAAACTGGGAACAATGAATAGCAAGAGAGAGAGAGAGGGGGAGAGAGAAAAAAGAGAGAAGTGTCAAAGAAAAAGGAAAAAATAAGTGAGCCCAGATGAGCCATACATAGCAACGGAGGCACCAGCCAACTCCCAATCGTCTCTGTGACGAGAACCCCCCCCCCTTCTCTCTCTCACACTCTCTCCTACTCTCTCTCGCTCTTTCTTCGTGGTTATCAGAGGTCTTGCTCAACAGAATATATTTCCCTGGTTGCTAGGCAATCCCATAAAGCGGCGAGAACGTGCAAAGTGTTATAAATAATGTATTTGCATTATCTAATCAGCTGACAACCACCCCCATCCACACAGAGAGGAGAGGAGAGGAGAGAGAGAGAGAGAGAGAGAGAGAGAGAGAGAGAGAGAGAGAGAGAGAGAGAGAGAGAGAGATGAGGGGCATTTGATAATTGGAACGCGATTAATTCAATGAGCACAAGTCCACGTCCTTGAGAGTATGCATGCATATGTGAAGTACTGTATGAATATGCTTCTGTTGGAGAGGAGGGGAAAAGTAAAGTGTGTGTGTTAAGGGTGTGTATGTGTGTGTGTGTGTGTGTGTGACTCAGTGCAGGCTGGGCTACAGAACAGGAGGGATGAGATGTGGAGGATGTTGGGAGTGGGTCAGATTCATTTCATACCATCGCCGGAAGCATGGCTGGTCCGTTTTTCAGTATCAGCTAGCCATCAGAACACACACACATGCTCCACATGCCTCACGCACACACATACACACACATCCACCAAACACTTACCATAATGAGGTTAACAGCACAGACAGACAAGTGTGTAAGAGCTGACACGGCTAATATGGTGACAGATGAACTGAATAGATGCTCAGGTTTAGCTTGTGGAGCGTGACAACCAAGACTAGAAATCTGCAGCTCACCATCAGCGTACACTTACACTCTTACACAGCATACCATCATCCTATACTGGTTACCCTCACTACCACACCCTCATCCATCCAAAAATACTCTGAAACCAGCAGCTGACCAGAGCTGTGACTCACTGTCTGATCACTGCATTTCTCACTCTCTCACACACACATGCTCAAAAACCATGTGGACACAGCTGATGCTAATATGTAGAGGTGGAGTGAGTAAAGTGGTGGTGAATAAGTGAAAATGGTGTGTTATTATGAACCACACCGCAGGGGCTGCTGAGCTTCTGTATGTCTTCCAGTTATGGGTTTCCCTTACTCAAAAATTTCCCTTTCCTCATCTGCTGTGGAGAAAATGACGACTTCACTCCACTCCGGTTGGCTTAGGGTGAAGTTATGCAATGTTGTCTTAAACCCCAAGAAAAGTGCTTTTTGCGTCATTGCTTGTTCTGCTTTTATAAGAGTGAGTTTGTCTGTGGATTCCGGTCTAATTTCTTTAAAATCTACAAGAAATCTGGTCGTCAAGGGCCAGAAAAACGCCCATAGTGAGCCAGCAGGAGATTAGCTTAGCAAAAAAGACTGGAAGCAGGGGAGGACAGCTAGCCTGTCCCTCTTCAAAGTTCAAAAATCCACCTACTGACACCTCAAAGGTTTCCTAGTTTATAACTATTTCTTCAATAACGCTTCCATCGCCAAGTACTTTGCCTGGCAACCGAAGGAGAAGTCTGTTCCTGGCTGTTATATGCCAAGAAATTGTTACAGTGCATAGCTCACAGTGAATCCTGTTTTTGCATGTCTGCTTGTGTTTGAGAGAGCCAGGGACAAAAAGTCTTTATGCTACGCTAAACTCAGCTTATGGCCTCCAGTTAAAGCAGAGACATGGGAGGTATTGATCATTTCATCTAACAAACGAAGAAGCATATTTCCCAACCCATCTAGAAACTATTCCTTTAAGAGAATATTAGGCTTGTAAACTAACAGTTGTATAATTTGGCTACTATTATTACTATTACTACTATTGTATGCTGTTTCATGGACAGGCGGCTACAAGTCCTGACCAATATAGCGACATGTAACGACTTTCAGTGGCTTTTATTTCTCATGAAAAGAAAATAAAAGTGTAAAAAATACCCTTAAACGACGAGTTATTATAAAATCATGAACAAATATGCCTGTAATCAAAGGCTAAAATAATTGTATTTTTTATGTAGTGGTTAAGATGTATACAAAATAAGTGTAATACGTCCAGTTTGACTCTGAAACCTTTGTGAGATATCATACACTTCTTGCTCTCTCTTCCTATATTTCCTGTATATCTCCACGGCGAGCTGTCCAACTAATAATGTGAATAAAATGTCTTTTTTTAAAGCTCTAGAGGCTTCACATTGATACTACTGTCTCATAATGATATTGTATCCATAAAAGAATAATCCACAAAGAAAATCTGAAGAATTTCACTGTGGAGCCAAAGCAGGAAATACATCGTCTTTTATCTGTTCCCCTAATAACTCATAAGATCTTAAGGACATTCAAGGAAAGTACAGTATGTACTTTTGCAGAATAATAGCTCAAGTGTAAGAATATCAACCAAGAATATCATCAGAATTCCCCTCAAGGCAGACAAGAATAAATGGGCCACCGGCACACAAAGTGTCCACAGTAGATACAGTATAAAAATAAATGCATGAAGCCACAGAGTAGCACCAACTGTATGTTGTATTCTGGCAAGCTTGTGTAAGCCTGAAATTCTGGATGCGCTCCAAATAAAATGTCCCACACATTGTCCCACTTAGCCTCCGTCACAATGCACTGCTCCATTAGTATATAATATATAATGCACAATGTATTGTGTTCCATATATAAGTGCTTTTGTATTTGGGTTTAATAGGTCTACTATGTGGCTTAATCAGCATATAAACATGCAGTCTACTTAAAAAAAAATGCACAAATAGTCCACATGTGCGCCAAATCCATGGAGGAAGGCACAAACACAATCATGCCTAAACGCATGCACACTCACACTTTGAGACTGAGGACACATCTGCCCTGTAAGAGACCCAGAGTAGGACTCTGCCAGCTGGGTTTGGTTCAACTTTTCACCCCCTGGGATTGGTTCTCCCACAGGCCAAATATGGAAGAGACGCGTACCTCTGTCTACCCCAATGGGACTGCTCTGCGCTTCACACACAGACACGCACACACATGGATAAATGCACACACTCTAAAGTGCACTGTAGGAGCAAAAGCATTAGCCTTATGTGGTCACAAGGTGGCCACTACTTAAGTCAATGAAATATCAGCCAGCACATCTATGATCACTATGGAGGCCACAGACAGCGCGTGTCAGGCAGTGCGAGTCTTGGATTTGAGGAATATCCCTCTCTGGTGCCTTCACCATGACAACAGAGAAAGTTCAAAGGTCAGAGCAGCTACGGTTAATCCGGAGGATCATGTGGAAGACAGACTGAGCGAGGGAGTGGGTGGCAGTGGGCGAGAGAGGATCTTTATAGTGTGGAAGTGAGAAAGAGAGAGACGATCTGCTCAGATGAAAGAAATGTGGGGGAGTGATCAGCAGAGAGAGAGCTTGTCTCTGAGCGCTATTTGTCATTTGTTGGTTTCGAACCAAAGTTTGTTTGTTTCTATTTTCTGAAATTTGAAGTTTGCCCACAACAAATTAACACATCTCAGAATATGACTGAGCTATAATGTGATAATTAAGACCATAATGACCACAGACCTGACACTGACACAGCACAGCACCGCACAAGGGAGAAAAATGCTAATGATTATGAGCAGCTGCCATTGCTACGCCCGGCTTACAGGCTAATATTAGCAGCTAATAGCGAGCTAGCTGAATCATTTCTGTTGAATCAAACAAGAAAAAGACATTTGATCATGTTTCTTCTCAGAAAGCAACTATATTAGTGCATGAGGCTAATCTAGTGTGCATCTGTTCAGCTCTATCAGCACACCTGATTCATTCTAATGAGGTATTGATTAGATATTGATTAAACATGCCAGGATACATGAATGCTGTGATGAAGAATCACAGATATTCCACCTGATATTGATTGTTGAACCTTCACAAAGCAAAGAGGTTGTTATCTTTATGATTTATTCATAAGCTTGTTTAGCTTGTGAACTGTTTAAATGGGCGTTCTTGTCACAAATGAACATTCTGATTGAGCGTAGCATGCCGTGTGTGCATGCCTTTGTGTTTCTAATGTGAGACCACCGTTTCATGGTCTCAGTCTCATATTTTTACTCCTTTATGTGCACTGTCTGACTTATTTGTTAACATCATTACTGTGAAGGGACGTTAAACTTCCTGTTTTAAACGCAACCAATGACATTTAAAATGCTTATCTTGCTAATCTTACTGGTACCTTCACACACACACTCCAAATAGAGGTGTCATCCAGATATTCTGTAATGAAATTTGTCTCCCTAGTCCAAAATAAACACACAGTAATATATGGAATGTCATCGATTTCATCAGACAACAGATTTGAATCTGTTGAGATAACGTGGCATGTACAGACAATGTCTTGCATGTTCAGCCAACTGGCTGTGTGAGGGGGCCGTTTGTGTATTCTGTTACAGAGAGCTGACAAACTTTAATTTAGTCTCATTTAATTAAGAGGACTTGAATGTGTGGACATCCATGTGTGTGCAGTTCAGCCAGTTCAGAAGATTCATAACAAGATGAAACCTTTTTGAACACTGCAGCGTTATAAACTCGCCTTTCTCAGCGCGACTCAAGCTGGCTGAAAGCCGTGCCTGTGACTCAGTCGCCAGTGGCTGGTTTTAGAATGTCACCTTTTTCCACAGCCAATCAGCTCGTAGCAAAGTGAGTTACAAAGCAAGTTTTGGACGAAGAAAAGTAATAATCTGAGGATGAATAAAGAAATATCCTTGTAAAAGCAGTGAAACAGCTGAAATAAACGTTTTTCTTTTAATCACCATCTTGTTTTTGCCATTTCACAATGCTAGAAAGGCAAGTGACTCACTATCACTATCCTCATTCATATTTTAAGAAGCTACAAAGTACTGCTATAAAAAAGCCCGTAAAGCCGTCAATTAGTTGCTGCTATGGAGACAAAACACTTTTTGGCATAAACTGGCTTTTTTCAGAACGTTGCAGGCCGACTCATTACAAACAGTTTGAATTGGTTTGGTCCGAACAGAGTTTTAGGGTGCGTGCCAGTCTGACTTCATTCTGAAGTTCTTGCGTAACATAGACCCTAATGTAATTTAGTCAACTCAAATAAAGCATTTAAAATGTGTTAATGTTTCCATGCATGCTATGTGTGTGCGCGTGTGTGGTTACTGACCACTGAGCAGAATGTTGCATTAATTCTAATTTAATTTAACAGCCTCTAAAGCTTTCACTGTCTCTCACCATTTGCACGAGTATGCACTCTCCTGTGGGATGGATGGCCAGGGCCTCGTCATACAGTCCTTTGGCTTCGTCCATTTGGCCCCGGAGCTCAGCCAGGCGGCCCCGCTGCAGCAGCACCGAGTGCGAGTTGGGGAAGAGGGAGCTGGCCTCTGTGATGCAGAACTGGGCCTCTTTTAGCCGGCCGTCCGCCATGAACAACTCCCCTGAAAGAGGAGGGAGAGGAGGGGGGAAGAAGGGTCAGGGACGTGAAAGGGGAGGATGGAAGAGGAAGAGATGTAGGAAAGGAGGTAACAAGTAAGGTAAGGGGTGAAGGATAGAGAGCACGTAGGGAGTGGTTAGGAGAGGAGAGAATGGAAAAAAAATGTTTCAATCCCATCAAAAACATGTGAGAGTGACAGAGATGACTTAACTCGTGTTAAATGTAAACTGTGCAGCACTCAAATACCAACACAAAACACTAAACTTGGAGGGACCAACACACATACACACACACGCGCGCACACACACACAGCGTGAAAGAGCGAGTGGGAGCAATGTAGTGCCTGGGAAGTCGTGAAAGTCTTGCCTAAATATGGCCATCGCATACTAAAGCTGCCTTCTTCCTTTCTTTGCTGCTGCTGCTGGGAAGCTGAGGACAAACCCCAGACACACACACATTTACACACTTACACACATGCACAGAATCACGCCTACAAGCACATCACTGTCCAATAAGACTCGGACACAGAGTTGACCAGGAGGACCCGCCCCTGAGGCAAGAGCAGACCAATATCTGGAGTGGATGTTTACGCAGGGAGCTGTCAATCATTCTCATGAGTGAACGCTGGGTCAACACCCAGACAAACCCTGAGAAAGAAACTCTTCAGCTCTGAACACTGATGAAAAAAAGTGTATGTGTGTTACAGAGACAGACAGTGAAATATATAGTGCACGCTGTCTGCTACTGAGCGCTTGTGAACTCCTGTGTGTGTGTGTGTGTGTGTGTGGGTGTGTGTGTGTGTGTGTGTGTGTGTGTGTGTTTGGTAGTGGATGTTTTGTTTGTTTACCTGTGTCTCACAGATGCACAGATGGGAAATACTTAGTGCATGCACACTTCCTCTGTGAGATGAAAAAAAGCCATTTCCCAGCCTCAGGGTTCCTTTTCATAGCTTCACATCAGGGAAAAAAAGATTCAGTGAATGCTTTCTGGTTATGTAAGACCATTTTCCTGCTCCTCACCTGAGCTCTCATAGAAAAAAAAAACCCTCTCAGATCAGTGCATGCATGTGTGCACTCCATTTATAAATCTGCAGGTATGTGTGTGTGTTTTTGAGGTTATACGCAGCTAAGTGTGTGTATTTAAAAAGCCCTGTGTGTGTGTTTTTTCCTGATGTGGCCAGCAAGGATGTGAGATAGAGAGAGGAAGTGACCGATGAGAAGAGGAATGCTGGGAAGGAGAGAGGAGGGGGATCGGGGGGGGGTACAACCGGTTCAGCCTTTACACACCCCTGGTCTCACGTGCACACACACACACACACACACACATACACACACATGCACGCAGACACACACACAGTTTGGCTCAAAATCAGCAGCGAGCATGTTCTATTTTCTCAGCAGAGAAAAAGCAGAGTTCAAAGGTTGGACGTAGAAAATGCCCCTCAAATTACAGTAGGCCACGGGGGACACAACCCCACCACTCATCCCATCCCATACTGTAACACACTGGTATGTTGGTTGTATCACTGCATTCACTCAGCTGCTGTATGCATTCCCATTAGCGTTCTCATGCCTTATCCACTCTAGTGGAGTGGATGGATGGAGTGTTGTTTGTGCGGAGCATCTCTGCGCTCCTCTCCCTTCATTTCAACGCTGCTCTCCTGTGAACTTCCACAGGCAGACTTAGGCTGAAGGGGTGGAAGTAATAGTGGTATGCATCACTGCCGTTCTGCCCTTAATAGAGCAGTGGCCACAAACATGCAGGTACAGCGAGCACTTCTACATAAGGTATGCAGACTTCGATGGGGCCGAAATGGTTCTACCCACTAAATTGTTAAAAACATGCTTGTTTACTGCTGTTTGCGAAGGCAGAGATAACAGAAAATGGCTGAAGTAATCACATTCAGTTATATCCTGGGAATCAGATGAATCTGGGAGCTGCTTTATTTGCTCTGGCAGATGCGTCTGGTCTCCTTCCCATTTAGACAGATCTCCCGCTGACCTGGCCCTGGTCAGGCCAATCACTCAACTGTTTATCTAATATAGGACAGATTTGAGACAACGGCTGAATAAAGAAGCGCCATTCAAGCATGATCGTAAACAACCAAGATGGCTGCTGCTGATGTGGAATATTCTGTTGACTGGACAGTATATTTTCTCTAACAAGAACACTTAGAACACTTCCTGTCATTCCGACAGGAATACGGGAAAGTTCTGCTGGCCATCAAAAGATAGAGTGAAAATACAGTTGGTATTGTTTCTTTGTTGGTCAGTATCATGGAGGAAGAGATCTGGGAAGTAATCAAGCTGGAAAGTCCACGATGAGGCAGAAATCCACAATGGATGTTGTTAAGTTTTATTTCTTAGCCTTAGTTTAGTTTTTATTTCTTAGGTTTTACAAGCAAACCTTATGATACCTGTCATAGATAAAGTTCATGTTATGTACAAATGGTAAGCATCATGTCATGGCAAACGTGTATTGTGTTGAACTAGAAGCCATATGACGTGGATGTTGGTAGTAGCTACCAAGCCTACTAGTAGTAGCCTACTAGTAGTTATGGACTTTGTTCAATGAATGTGGAAATTGCAAATCAACTGACAAACTACCTATCTTGGGCTGGAGATGCTTTAGATGATGCTAATTACAGTAAATTATTGTAGTTTTACACAAAACCAGTCTTAAAAATATGTTGTCTTGGGCAGAAATAGTTTTGGGGAATATGTGTATCCCTCATGTTAAGATGCAGGACTTTCTAGCCTTTCATATATAAGTGACTCAAAGTGAATTTCTATGACTGCAGAGCTCAAAAAGACTTTGCAAAAAAAGAATAAACAATATCTCACTTTCAGAGGGACTGAAATTCAAATGAACTTGATTTTTATTGTAGTTTGATCTGGATTTGTCTGATGGAGTCATTAATAATATGGTGAGGCTGAGGCTGCTGAATGCTGCTGTTCTGCAGCATGCTTAACCACAAGTTTAAGCGGTCTAAGTATTGATCCTTGAGGTACACCACATGTTCCCTCTAGTTGATGTCTCTAGTCCTGTCTGTCAAATGGGGTAAATAGCAATCAAGAGCGGTATGAATAAACTATAAAGTCACATGTTTGTGTACAATATAATGAACAGTATGTCAGCTAAAAATCAGCATTTTAAGTGTGAGCATGTTAGTATGCTGACATTAACATTTAGCTCAAAGCATCACTTTAAGGCCTCATACAGCTGCTAACATGACTGAGGACTCTTGTTATATATTTATTGCTCTAGTCTTTTAAATAAAAAATAGATGACTGGAAAGCTTTAATCGCCTGGAATCGATGTCTTGTCCATTTTGCTTTTGCCATTGGGATTATTATTCACAAAGCTTAAAGGGATAGTTCGGGATTTTTGACATGAAGCTGTATGGCATCCCCGTCAGTAGTGTCGCACAGCCACACCGACTTACCCCCGACAGTGTCCTGTGGGCCGAGTTCTGTCCAGGTTTGGTCAGCAACGAAAGTAGTCCGGCAGGTTTGCTGGGACACTTAAATAAAAAGTTCTTCTTCTCAAAACAGCATGTGTTCAAAAGAGTGATTTATTTGCATCACAAAACCGATGTCCTCGAAAAAGTCCCACCTCGTAATCAATTGGCCCTACTTTCTCTCTTTTTGTATCTCTGCGCTGCTGCAAGATGACAGACGAGGGCTGGGCTGCCCAGAGAGAGCCTGGTGGGGCGGAAGGAGCTGGGTCGGAATGGGGCGCTTGAAAAAGTGCCCCATTCCGACCACTCTTTTGAACACATGCTGTTTTGAAAAGAAAAACTTTTTATTTAAGTGTCCCAGCAAACCTGCCGGACTACTTTCATTGCTGACCAAACCTGGACAGAACTCGGCCCACGGGACACTGTCGGGGGTAAGTCGGTGTGGCTGTGCGACACTACTGACGGGGATGCCATACAGCTTCATGTCAAAAATCCAGAACTATTCCTTTAATAACACTGGGAAATACAAAACCATGGAATCTGATTACTGTCGATCTGCAGTTTTCAAACAGACGTTTCCTCATAGCCAACTCTTTTCAGCTCAGACTCAATAAATATACAGCTTGCTTCTCTGTTCTGCCAGCTCAACATAACATTACATGTAGCACATACTGTGTATGTATGGTAAATGTCTCATCTACACCCAAAGGAGTGAAAAGAGATTGCAACCTTGAGATTTTAGAAATTGTGCTATGGTTGTGTGTGCTATTGTCATACCAGCCTGCAGCCAAATGCGTTCTAGGGTGGCCCAGATATAGGTGGGTCCTTGGCGACGGGTGGAGCTGACGTCCGACACCTCAGAGAGTGCTGCTTCCAGACGAGACGCAGCAACCGAGGACGGGCTCAACGAACCTGTGACAGGAAATGATGGAATTAAGAACCAACCATTAGAGTTGAATTGTTTTCCTTTTTAAGCCACAGTAGGACGCTAAATATTGGTTGGCAATCACACTACACTTGAAAACAATGAATAGTTTTATAGATACTAAATGATAATCACATGAAAACAATATTTTTGAGTCATGTATGGATTCAAAACAAACATAAATAGAATACAAAACCCTTCAAATATGACAAGGCTGATGATTAGACAGACCATTTGTTCATTTCATATCAGAAAATGATGACAGAGGAGAGCCACGCTGAGAAAGACAAACATTCATTCTGTTGCAATTTTCAGAACATCAATAGATTTCCTGTGGCTGATCCTGTTAGAAAAACAGGTGTGGAGGTGAGTCAGATCATTGATATTTAAACAGCACATCTGCTCCCCCTAAACTGGGTTGCAGACAGGCAAACAGTTTTAATCCACAATAGGTCAAATGCTGGGGGATTTGGACTGACCTACACATCCACCTTTCTCACTGGTATTTACCCAACACCAGAGAAAAAGGAGGATGTGTTTAACTTTAAGTAATCTATTCAGCATTTTGCAGTCCAAATATGTACAGCGGTTGTCCCTTATTAGGAAGAATTTAACCAGTGAGAGAGCAGACCAGTGGAGGTGTCCTGGAAGTCCGGCAGGGTGAGGTGGATGGAGGGTTTCCTGCCTCCGGGGCTGACCTCTATCCTCTCAGCTATTGGTATACTGCTGCTGTCATCTGTCTCACTGCAACACACATAGATGAAGACATGTACAGTGCAGTCCAAAATTTCTGCAGAAATCTTTCTGCAAAAGAGTTTCTAGGAGTCGTTCACATCAAACTTTTCTGTTGGGGTGAGGAGATTTTTCCCATGTTGTAAAATTGCAAATTCTGACCACTCTGCAACTGTGACAAAAAAGCCAAGGTGGGGGGATGAACTGCCCTCCACAGTGTATGATCCTTCTGTGGCAAATGTCTCTCAAAAGACGCCCAGATTATCCATGCTAGCTCACGGTGGCGGCTCAATGGTGATGATCAATGTCTACCATCTGTCTCCCACCTGTCCCCGACACGTCAGCACATTGGCAAGCTTCTCCACAACAATTCGCTCCCACCTAGACCCAATCCTCCACACCATTTTTAAAATATTCTGGCCGGGAGGTACCACGAAGAAATGAGCACGAAACGGTGCACAGTCAGACATTTTCAAACTTTAAAACTGTAGTCTTATGAAATAAATTATAGATGCCACTGTTGCAAATGCCAGCTAGGTCAACAGCCATTTTTATGTTGTGTATACTTAATGAATAGTGGATTTGTACCATTAATTTAGTAGCTCAAGCTAATGTTTGTGAGCACAAATTATGTTTTTAAAGGTTAACTCAAAGTTACTGTGACTGTGCTCTAAAGATTTCAGCAATCATGGTCAGAGTTTACATGCGTAAGAACTATACCATGCTACTATCAAGCTTTGTGTCTGCATAGCATCTCAGCAGCCACACGCTGTTGACAGAGACTCGGGCACTGGCAGCGATGACAAGGGCTATACAGGCTTACAAGCAGAAAAGAAAAATTATTGCACTGTTTTGTATTTTATTGTATGAATGTTTTTGTCAGTTCAAATCTGTTTGACCAAATATCTTCTCTAATCACCACCTTCAGTAATTACACTGCTTTTGTGCATTAATTCTAAGTAAAAGTAAAAGTATTACTAAACATTAATACTAACATATTTTAATACATGGAACTCATGAGTTTAAGAAAACATGAGCATAAAACCATATTTTGCAAAATGTTAAACAGTGTTGATATTATGTACTTAAAGTACTTTTAGGGTTCCTAAAAGTTCCATAATGAGTAATAGAGTACTTTAATTTATAGCAGGTCATGACAGGTTTGATGCTCAAACTGCTTAGATCACTTTATAACTCCATGGTTGCAATATATCAGGAACACATGAGTGTACACACACACAGACACACACACACATACAATAGCTAATCAACAATATAAGTAATCAATACCACAGCAGCAAAAGATTTCCCCTCCCACAGTCCCACCTTCATCATATATATACAGCCGTGAGGTATCACATCTGCTACTACACTGCATTAAAAGCAAAGGAGCGGCTGTGGCTCGGAGGTAGAGCAGGTCATCCACTAATCAGTAGATCGGTGGTCTGATCCCCAGTTCGATCCCACACTCACCTGGAGCGGCTGACATCATAGCGACTTTGCCATTCTTGCAGCATTTCTTCGCAGGTCTGCAGAGCTGCAGTCGGGCCGAAGAGGGCCTCTTCAAGCTTCACCTTTGTGAACAACAGACTGGACCAGAAAACACACACTAGATTTAGCACATTAGCACATTCTGTACATGTGTGTACCCTTATTATGCCATCTAAGTGGACTGAAAAGAATGTAACCTGAAGGAATGTCTAGTTGGAACCACAGACAGTCAAACCTGTTCTTATTATCATTGACTACATGAGCTGCAGTTTGAACACACAACATGATACTCAGTGAAAAGAACAACTGGACATTTGCCAGTTTTTGTGTGTGGTGACTGAAACAATCCATCAAACCTTCAACCTGCTCCTGCACCTGATCCCATGTAGCTGATGGATCTTATTCGGGTTACAGAACAAACATGATAGAAATAAGCTTCTACAGTAGCTGAGTAAGTGCTTAGTGCATCAACATCTCACTGATGCATGCTGGACTGATGCACACACGGATCAATACAAACAGAGAGGGGGTAAAGATAGTCGTCAACGACAAGAGAGTGTATATGAGTGTGTGTATGTGTGTGTCCTGATGTGTGTGTGTGTGTGTGTGTGTGTGTGTGTGTGTGTGTGTGTGTGTGTGCGTGTGTGTGTGTGTGTGCAGCAGTGTGTTGAGAGGTTGATGAGTAGAGGTCATAGAGTGTTTCCGCTCTGCCCCTTTTAGTTGAAGACAACTGGTTAAGTGATGTGGGAGTCTCTGATGAATGTGTATGTGTATGTGTATGTGTATGTGTGTGTGTGTGTGTGTGTGTGTGTGTGTGTGTGTGTGTGTGTGTGTGTGTGTGTGTGTGTGTGGTAATTGCCAGAAGGGGCTCTCAGAGGATGCAGTCTGTCATGGGCATCACTCATCCATGAGTGTGAGGAGAGAGAGAGAGTGAGGGAGACAGAGAGACTATGGTGTTCACCACATCTGACGCCCGCCTGCCTAGCTGTCCGCTGCCTCCCTGTTGTTGAAGGCTCCTCCAGTTATTCTGTACTCTCCTGTCAGAGAGAGGCGAGGGGGAGGGAGGGGGTAGTTTGGGGGTGGGGGCCTGGACAGCAAATAGAGGGAAGGAAGAAAAAAAAGGATGAAGGGAAGGAGGGAGGGTGAGGATCGATAGCAGAGCGAGACGAGCTTGTGTCAGGGGAGAAAACTCTCGGTGAAATGCACTTCGTTACCGACTAGTCGGTGGACTACTGGGGGAAGGGTGTGTGTATGTGTGTGTATGTGTGTGCACTCAGGGTGTGAGGAGAAGATGGAGGGATGCTGGAAAGGGGAAAAAATGAATGTGTGTGTGTGTGTGTGTGTAGGAGGAAGGGGGTTGGATTTTCTGACGTGCAGATGACAAGTGCTGCCGAGGGACGCTGTGTTAAGGATACGCCTGCCAGTAGGGGTCCACCAGAGTGTGTGTGTGTGTGTATGAGAATGCGTGTGTGTGAGAATGCGTGTGTCTCTAGACTCCCCATTACCAGTGTGGCAAAGCATTTAGAAGCATTGTGATGGTGTAAACTCATCCTAGTGTTGAAATGTGTCAAGAAAGTGAAAGGTGTGTGTGTGTTGGTGTGTGTGATGTGTACAAAGAACTGCCTTGTCTAACTGTGTCTCCTGGATGTAACACATGAAAAAACCCCTAAACCAAGTTTATTGTTATTATTTTATGCCCATAGTATATTATATTAGATAACGTCTTTTATTTTATATCACACAATGCCCCATTTTTAAGTGGAGTTCTGTTTTTTGTCTGTTTCTGTTTCCATGCCTGACAAAGACCTTATAGGTCAAAACATTGCATCAAATTGCAAATCTAAATATGCGGGAAAACCCCCAAACAGCTGCAGTTCAACATGCAGACTAAAGGCCCACTGTGGAAAACAGGAATTACACCCTTTGAACCACAGGAAGGCTCTCAATGTAAATGAAAATGTGCAGGAAGTGCTGAATTTGATTGAGAGTAGCTGAGCAGCGGAGAACAGGCTGCAATGGGCTCACACGTAGAGGAGTGGTTGTGTATTGCTACTCTCCTGTTTCACCCTCCTGTTCCTACAGAAACTCCAGTGACCACGACCATGTCTAGAGTCCGTGTTCAGTTTGTCCATTCTGGTAGAAACATGGCGGTTCAACATGGCTGACTCAGCGGAAGAGGAGTGATACAAAATCCTCATTCTAAGGTAACAAAAACATAAAGCTCCTTATAGTCTGGTTTTGAAATGGAATAAATCTTACACACTGGACTTTTAAGATTGCACTAACAGAGGTAGAAAATTGGAAAAAGGTGGATAGTGTGCTAAAATATGATAAATATGATAAGATGTACAGTATGTATAAAAATTGGAAAACTGGTTTCAAATAAAGCTCAAATTTTCACAGCAACTATTTGGGAAATTCTACCAACTTCTTTGCAATAAGTCACATTTACATCACATTGAGTCATTATGAAATAATTTCACTGTATGTGTCACAGAAAGTAATATCAAACTGATCTAAGTCATCCAAGGATAGAGTCTTTCTACCTTGTTATTCAGCACTCAATCACAGCCAGTGTTTCCCTCGCAGCTCCAGAAAAGATACATTTCGTCAAGATTACAGCATTCAAAACTACACGTCAGATTACAAAGGCTGTCATCCCCAGCCTCCTGGGTGTGAGCCTGCTTTGCACAAGGCGTAATGTTTGAGGACGGATGGAAGCGAGCTGTGTAGCTCAGTGTAAACGCCGTGGCCAGCTAAGAGCGGTGAGTGCCAGCGTAAACTCCATATAAAAATAGCTAATAATGTTCCCTTGAAAAAGTGGCACATCTACAGTATTACTCATTCTGCACTCCCACAGATCAGAGTGTGTATTCTCCACAGGCACATGGGCGCATGCAGACACACAAGTGCGCGCACGCACGCACACACACACACACACACACACACACACACACACACACACATCATACTCAAGTATATATTAACACACACAAGCCTGTGCAGACATGCTTTGCTTTGTGTAGCAGAGCGTAAAGCCGGGCATGCACGTACACGCTAATACACACACTGGCACAGATGCACACACGCGTGCACGCGCACAAACACTAGCTCGTGCTGCAACATCCCGTTGGATGAATGCAGAATCAAAGGCTGGGATTAATCATTCTCTTTAGTACAAACTGTGAGACCATGATCACTCTCTCTCTCCCTCACACACACACACACACACACACACACACACACACACATAACCCTCCCCCTCTCTAGCCTCAGCTCTCTCAATCTGTAGCAGAATCCCATTTCACATTGAAATGCATGCCTGTTTACTGGGTGATTAAAATTTCAAAGAAAAGGGAGGAATGGAGACGGAAAGATAAAAAAGATGAGAAGCAAGGAGAGAAAGATGTGGTGAGAAAGAAAGAAAGAAAGAAAGAAGGAGAGAGAAAGGAGAGAGGAAGAGATGGAGAAGGAGGGAGAGGGAGACAGAAGATGCGGTGGAAGAGGAGTTAAGAGGAATTCGGTGTGTGCTACAGCGAGCTTGACAGTTTGCTGTGGCGCAGAGAGGCAGTGGCTAACAAGAATCACACACATGCATGCACACACACACACACACTAACAGTGACACAGAAACATGCCAGATTACGATCTTGTACACCAAGTACACCCGGTACACACACACACACAAATGTACACACTGACAGTCACGGCATGCCCAGCACCATGCATGATACAAGCTTTGATCTCTGATGCTCACACACACATCCAAAGGAAATGATATTCAATGAGCTTGTTACTGAGAAAACACCTCCTCTCTCTCTCTCTCTCTCTCTCTCTCTCTCTTTCTCTCTCTCTCTCACTCTCTCTCTGACTCTGAGGTCTGCAACTCAGCCTCAGCCTGACGGGTCCTGAGGGTATTGATATATTCTGGCTGGGTTTGGATTCATTTTCATGTTGCATATTACATGTTGGGTTTGGTTCAGGGCTAAAATACTGTTGATAATTAAATGTTACAATCAGGCACACAGCGCTTACTGTTACAGTTACACTGTTGTATTGCACTGCATGCTGATTATCTTGCCTTATGTCTCTCTTGGAATGTTCTTCTTTCATCTGCATGTCAGCAAACTTTCTGAGCTGCTGCACTTGTCACAGTGTTCTTGCTGCACCCGATGAACCTTTTAGTTCTGTTTTGGTGTTCACCAAGTTTCACCAGTTAATCATAAATTTTGTCTGATGTTTGACACTCACATGTTGCTTCGCTCTGTAAAAAGATGCCCGCTGTTGCTATTGATGAGCGTGTTATCGTCAAGTAAAACACTAAAACAATAAGCTGAAAGGCACTAAAACACTGTGCAGAGCTGAGGGGAACTGAGTCCAATGATAATTCTGTGTGAACCATGCTGTTATGACTGACTTTAGAGGATACTAGCACAGCATTTCTCTGCTGGGGTGCCGTGGCACTCTGGGGTGCCTTCTGGCTTCTTCTGGGGTGAAATATTCTGACATTGCAGGTTTATAAAATGCATTACAACTTGAAAATGAAAATAGAAAATGCAGATTGGTAACCACCTCATACATCATCAAAAATCTGTTCGACCTGCCCCTTTCTCCATGTCACAATATCAGCACCAACAAATGAAGCCCTGTGATGAGTTGGCGACTTGTCCAGGGTGTACCCTGCATCTCGCCCACTGTCAGCTGGAATAGGCTGCAGCCCAGTGGATGGATGTTATGCATGGAGTTATGAGAAACAAATATGGAGTGTTTTTTTTGAAAAGACAGGCACCAGAATGAGATGAATCTGAGCCATCAGTCATTTCATCCAGTGGTATTCCAGCAATGAGGGCAGTTGAGCTACGTGCATATTTGATCCCCTCTTCCTCTATACCTCTGAATGTAGAATGATATTGTGAAATCAAGCAAGGGTTCAAGGAAGACACCTGACGAGATGAGATGAGATGAGATGAGATGAGATGAGATGAGATGAGATGAGATGAGATGAGATTAGATGAGATGAGATGAGGCTAACTATATAGTGGCTGAGATAGTAGCAAAGGCTAAGAAGACACCCGATTGACATGGTCATAAGTGCAGAGTGTTGCTGTACCAGCAGTTCATCAGAGGGAATAGATGGCTGGCTAACCAATGCTTGTTAACAGCTGTAACATTACCAATGTTGTTGTTTCCATATCGTTCCACACTGTATGTTGTTTCCGCCATTATTCACAGTTTGTTGCTCTATCATTATGGACCGGCTGGTATAGCAGCAGACTGGACCATGTTTGTTACACAAACCAGCAGTCTTACTTAGAGAGAGACACTAAGAGAAAAATGTTGTTAGCTATTGGTCCCAGGCCAGTTGAGCCCAGATGAATTGGGCCAGGTCATGCTAGGACTAACATTTTAGGCAGAACTCTACTGTGCGTCTCTCTCTTCAGCTTTCAGCTGGCTCACTTCAAATATACTTTTCCTAGGAACATACATGTGGATCGATACATCTCAGAGGTAGTTTATAGTTCACGGACACAAGAATTTATTTGAATTCAGCTGTTTCATTCAGAAAACTCCCAGTGTATAGATTTGTGTGTGTTTCTCTCTCTCTTTCTCTCTGACTCAATCTCCTTCTACCGCTCCATAACAACAATTCGGGAACAACAACTGATGCTGCCTGCTCTACCCATATGACCTCATGGTTACCGGGGCGATGGGGATTCCTGGCGCAGAGAGCAATGTGATTGGCTGAGCCTGGAAAAGAGCTCTTAAATGGGTCAAAGCAGTCAAGTGTCTCTACGGAGGACGTGTGTGTCTAAGTGTGTGATTGTGCATCTAGAAAGAGATAGAGCAGATTTTTCATCTTCCAGTTGTACATACAGTGCTGATCAGTAAAGCTTGTGTAATTATAAAACCATTGTCTTTTCCTGCATCCACCCACTCTGTCCCTGTGTTTTCGTCTTCCTGTCAGGCTCTCTCTCTCTCTCTCTTTCTTACATTCTTCCTTCCTTTGGTTGTTTCATCAATTTTCTTGTTTTTCTGCATTTCCTCTCTGTCCCTCTCTCTTGCTCTCCCCTCCTGATGTGTGGATGTACCCCATCTGTCTGCGCTGGGACCATGGAGGCCAACACTGACCCCAAATGGTTGAATTATGAAATGCTTTACAGGGCTTTGAAAAGGAGAAAACGCATCAGAAAGATGATGCAACATGCTTCCATAATATGGTGAGTACAAAATAACTGCCCTCGATAGTTAATGTTATCCATGATGCGCTGTGGCTTCTTTCAAAGCTAATGAATACGTTTTTAATGTTCAGGATGACTTGACAGGAATCCCTCCTGTTAGATAATGGGAGCATCTTAAACCAGAGGATCTACACTGATGCTTACCTGTCTTAAATTAGTTCATTTCAGGCTCAATTCTTTACGCTAAAATGGTTGGAGTATAAATGTCTACGTCAGTTTTTATGTTTTAACCCGTTTAGTGTAGCAGACTGGCTTATGTATCTGATGACTGAGTTCTGTCGGGAAAGCAGCACCAAGGCTCAGGTCAGAGCTCCAGTGTTAAAAGGGTAAGGGTGTATGAGGGGCATAGGTACCGCAATGCAGGCCTCCACTCTGGCACGTCTAAATAAGGCGTCAAGTGTGTGTGTGTGTCTGCTTGGCCTCCAACAAAGTGGAGCTGAGACACCCTATCCCTACGGAGAGGACTAGTGTTAGGACAGGGCCTCACTGCACCACTCGCTGAAGCTACTTTCACACACACACTCACTCACACATAAAAAACACCTTGCGAAGTCTAAAAAGTACATCTGTACAGTTATCGATTGGTGCCTTGTCCTCAATTCACCAACACTTCCACCAACATTTTCTCTTGCCTGTGTGAGCAGGATGGTTTAGTGGTTTTTACTTGAAGTTGCTGGGGTGTTGGCTGAGGGCCAAACCCAGGGTGTCCAGAGCATGACGGTGGTGTTTCTGGGCGCTCAGCAGCAGGGTCAGCAGGTGGAGGGAGTGTAAGTCGTCCCCATGGAGTGATAAAGCAGCCTGCAGGGGCTCTATGGCTGCTGATACCTGTCAGAGACACACGTCGTTAGGTATAACTAACAATCTGCAGTGTTTTCTAATGTGCATTAATGAAACATTTAATATCTTTCCCATTTGTGTGTTTATACCTGCCGTACAAGTGCCAGCTGCAGAGCCAGATACATGGCAATCTGTGTGTCCTGGGGGTCTAATGAATGAGCCCTGTGGAGGAGAGATGGTTCATGTTGTGTTAGCAAAGGTTTTCATGGCAGCAGAATAAACTTTTGATGATCATATGTGTCATAAACTCCAAAAAATTGGATCATAGTGAGATTAAATGGAAACTACAGCTTCTGCAGCTAAGCTGGCAGCTCTTCGAGGCTGAGCTCACACACACGGTCGTGCTTTGAGCTAAATGCTAATCTGCATACTAACATGCAATGGCAATGCTAATATGCATATGCCATGCTCACATGTTCACAACAACATGCTTATGGTTTGGTAACGCGCCATGTTACCATCTTAGTTTAGCATGTTAGCATGGTAACAAGTGGCGCTAAACACAGTACAGTTGACAAAGTACAGCTGAGGTCGATGGGAATGATGTTAGTTTTAGAGATGCTTGGTCATAATCATCATATTTCATGACATTATATTCACTAGTTGAAGGGACTGGCTAAAATTAAAATGCTACATATATGTATGATATGTGCAATAATACAATAACTGATGGAGAATGGAGAAACCAGGACCTACTTGCTCAAAGCTTGTAGCGCTTTTTTGTTGAATTCATTACGATCAGCTTTCAGAGTGGCTGGAGAGAAGAGGACAGAACCAAAAAGTTTACTTGGCACAGTATTAGCTTTAATACTGTATACTGTATCTCAGTAGGTATATGTTATATAAACTATAAAGTGAGAACGGCTGGTCCTCACACCTAAACAACAAAAAGGGTCTTTGTCATGTCCTTCTAAACTGACTCTTAACCTTCCAAAGGAATAGTTCTACAACAAACTTTCTGTTTGTGAAGCTATAGCCAGGAGACAGTTAGGTTAGCACAAAGGATGGAAGCAGGGGAAACCATTACTGGGTTCAACAGTATTGGGTAACGCACATTCATCCAACTCTACAAGAAAACAAATAAGGATATTTCCTAAAATGTCAAACTGTTAGCTCTGGTTCTCCTGTTGTTCTTCTGTTTTAAACATTTGAACAAGTGAGAGATGCTGTTGTTTTCCTGGAGAGAGGATATTATTAGTATATCTCTCTGTTAGTTAGTTGTTTGTCTGTCGTTACCCTCAGAGGCCTGTAGACTGCAGCAAAGTCCCAGAGCCAGGTAGGCCCTGGGTAGAAACTCTCCAGCTTCTTCCCCCATAGACACCACGCTCTGCGACAGTGCCTCAGCCTCCTCGTACTGGACACACACACGTAAACAGTTAATTATATATATATATCAATGGGCTAGTGCAATACTGATTTATTTTGCTCACACAAATCCAGTTAGATCCTATAATATGTAACACATAAACTTCTTTGGAGCATTGTGGGGTACTGTACTGTTGCTGTGCTGGAAGCAGGACTTGTAACATCCTCCCCTGCATGAGCACGTGGAAAAACTTTGAAGCACTGAAACGTGTAAATGTGGCTGAGGACTATTGATGTCTGAGCCTGGTGTGAGTTTAACGTGAGGACAGTCCGAGCAGATTCAGTTGAAGGACAACGCAGAGTTTGCTGAAGGACACACACTCGCGCGCTCGCCCACACGCGCAGCAGCAGACTGCAGGCGGTGTGTGGCTGAGTCGAGCCGAGGTGCTCTGAGCCGAGGAAAAAGTGTGTCACTATGTGTGAGGTATGGCTGGTGGCGGGCAGGTGAGTAGGTGGGCGTAGGGGAGGAGGAGGGGCAGGTGGGGGGGTAATGCCTTTGACAGCACGCCACCGCAACAGCAAGCCAACTGCTCTGACACCCTCCCCCTCCTCCTCGTCTTCCTCCCTTCATCCTCCTCCTATACTCTCCCTCTCTCTCTCTCTGAATCCAGTCCTTGTGAGTTCAAAGCCTGAACACAATAGCCAGTTATTTAAACACACAAGTCCGTCCATGCACATCTTAGGAGGATTACGTTTTTTCCCCCTCTGCCTTGAATGGTGTGAAAGAAGAACATGTTGCTGCTGCTGCCGGGTGAAAACCTTGCATCTGCAAAACTGCTCTTCAGGAATTTATAAAAGCAGCTTTGCTTTTAAAGATCATGGAGTTTGTGATGACGTCATGGATTTGGAGAGGGTTTCATGTGTCCTATGATCTGTTGCTGTTCCACATACATGAATAGGAGCATTTAAACCCTGAAAAATATGAAGAAATGATCAGGGAGTTTTGTTTTGTGGGCTAGTGAGTCGACGCAATGTGCAAAGAAAAAAATGTTGCCAGCTAGATAATAGTTCAGACTGTCCAGTGTGGCTGGTGGTGGATAATGGTGGCCCATTTATGTAATGCCCCACTGTGCTATGGCCATAGTATCCCATTGTGATTAAGGCTGTAAGCTCCTTAGTGTCTCTGGCCTGCCATGATCTCCAGCCACTGACAGATGTGCTCTCTCAATTCGCCCCTGTTAGCTTTTCTAATCTCTGACCCCTTTCTCTCTCTCTCTATCTAACTCACACTCACTCAATCTCTCTCTCCCTCCACCCCCTAAACACCACTGTTGTTGTTCTCCCTCCAACCCAGATCATGAACAGCAGGACCATCCAAGCTGGCCTGGCTTCACCGTGACGCATATCTGCCCGAGTGACCCCGGTTCAAATCCCAAAACATTAGCGACACGGCGCGGCTGTGTATGTACACACACTATATATTCCATAAAGCTGCTGCCCGTGTAGTGCAAATATTCTATTGAACGACTTCACCTTTCAGCTTATCGTCTTATGAGTGTTGGGTGCAGCTGAGGGCGCAGGTCGAGGTAAATGAACATAAACATACATGGATTATAAAGCTGATGTGTTCACATGCAGATTTGTGATATCTCGTTAGTTACAGATGGAGGACGGATGGATCCCTTGATCCTCGACTATGTCTGTAATCCTGTGAAATGTGAACCTTTACATTTATTAGCCTGAATCAGCAGCTTGTGACCTCTCAATACAACGCAATCTCTACTTTTGACCCCTTATCACAGGGTGCGTGTCAGCAGAGTTGTGTGCATTACCAAACAAAGTATAGGACACATTTAAAGTTTGAAATTTAAAGAATGTTCTTCAAAAATATTGTTAATAAAATATAGTTGGGATATTTCAGTCTGGAACAAAGTGGAGTGAACAACATCCATAGTGCCCTAGGTCTTCCAGCACGGCTAAAATGAACAAATATTTGATAAAAAGGTGGGAAAATAAACAATTTTTCTTATTTTGTTCCACAGCAATAGCCTTGTGGGTGGATCGATGAACATGACTTGTGAACAGTTAAAGCATACATGGATTTTTCTTTTCTCAGATCATTTCATGTGATTTTTCAGAGGGATGAAGAGATTGTCTTTCCAAGAATTCACAAGAAAAGTCAGAAAGAAATCATTAAACAACACACATTTTGTGCTGCAGCAATAAATATTTTCTCCCTCTTCATTTTCATCCCTCAGATTTCTCTGGAAATCTCTTTATCTGGATGTAAACGTCTGCTCCTCTGCATCTACTCTTTAAATAAAGGAGTTAGCAAGAGCAGCAAACAGACAAGGAAAACAGCTCCACCTACAGAAACCCATCATAGAAAAATTCCGAAGGTATCACAGCAACAAGTATCTGTGGGAAATGTAGAGCAAAAACATGAGAGAGCAAATAAGGTCTTTATGTAAGCGAATGTTTTGTGTGTATTCACCCAGTGCAGTTGACCAATGCAGACTTTAGCAGCCAGTAGAGGCAATGAGGGGTCCTCTGGTCTCATCTTGGCACACTCTTTAAATACAGACACAGCACCAACTCCCTGGAACACACACACACACATGTCACTGACAAATTGTGATTCATGTCCACACAGCAGCCAGTTATCACGCAGCCACAGATGACATGGGGTCGCTTTTAGGCGAGTGTATCAAACACATATCAGCTGTCCTTACACAGCCCTAATAGACCCATTTAGACACACAGTCACTTAATACATGTAGGCCAATCATTAATGGACCACACGCACACGCACATGCACTCACACACATGCACAAACACACACACACACACACACACTGCTGGCCCTAAATAGAAGCGGATGTGACGACACTGAGGCGGCCCCTTCTCCTTCTAGGGAGCAGCCTATTTCTAGAGCTCTCCATTGATCTGCAGTGTCACTTCATCCTGCAACCCAGATCAATTTTTCTGTCACACACATGAGCACACACATACACATTGGTGAACACACAGACAGAAGGAGAGAGAGGGAGGGAGGGAGCTATTCCAGCTCCCAGGACTCCCATTTGAAGAATGTCCAGAGTTTCTTAACATTGCAACAGTGTTTAACTTTATTTATCTACAAATAAATTCATTTATTTGTATTGTTTACAATAATTTAATGTTTTTCCGGAGCAGATAGGGGTGTGGTTTAGACTAATAAGGTGGCTGAATGCTGTTTCATTGTTGCTTTTGTACAATTAATTAACTTGGCATTATCTGAATTGTCCAGATCGTGTACAACACCGCCCATCTGCTCCTCCGTGCAGACTGGACACTTATCTGTGAATGCTATTTGTCGCACGTCTGGACATGAGGGTGAGTCAGGAGCGCCTGCCGCGTACAGGACAGAGGTATGGCAAAAGATGGATGTCTCCTTTGGGTGTGTCGTGGCGGTGTGTGTGTGTGTGTGTGTGTGTGTGTGAGAGAGAGGCTGTTGCTGGTATATAAGGAGAAATGAGCTCACCTTCCCGGCCGCCATGAGTGACAGGCCCAGCTGGTGCCAGAGGTGGAACTCATTGAATGAAAACTTCATGGCTCGCTCCAGACACTGAGAGAAGAAATGCAAACATACACTTTACAGTTTTACAATTTATACAAGTGTGATGTGTAGGTAAAGGCCGAGTCCAAAAAGTGTGTGCTGAAAATGTCCTAACAACAACTACATCATCTTTAGAAGAGCAAGTCTTAACCAGGGTTAAGAACACTACAAGTAGTCACTAAAGTGGATGGCCACTCTTCTTCACTACATTTTTCTAGCTTGAAATGACTGTCAGTCACCACTCACCACCCACTCAGCTCTGCTTCAGTACACAATAATGTGATTGATGTGTGTGTGGATGAGCAGAGGATGGCGTGGAGCGCCGCTCAGTCAGATGTTGTCACTCATGCAGAAGTGAGCTAAATCAAGAAAAGGTCTGCCTAATATTCTGATGAAATAATGTGCACTTATTAGTACCGCTGATAAGCCTTTAACAGGGAGACAAAGAGATCAACACAGCCAGCAGTGTGAGGTCTGATTAACGGAGTGAGACTGTGGACTGTGCAGATGATTGTATTACTTAATATTTCTTAAACGATACAATGTCTGAGCTGAGCCGAGCGTCGGACAGAAAGGCAGTCATGTTTGTCAAGTCTGCGATTATGAAACTGTCACTGCTGCTGCTGCTACATATATGTAATGGTGCTGACCCTTGTTAACCCTGCTAAATCAGGCCTCCACACATACCAAATTCCAGTTTAACCCCTGGTTAAGAGGTTAATGTGCAGAGGTGGAAGCAGGGTTCAGACACACTGAGATGCAGGACACAGAAAACTGCCAACAGCAAGTGATAACTACTGTATCAGAATACACTGTAAAAAGTGTATGTTTTCTGCATAACTTGACTTTTACTTGACACTACTTACTTTTAAAAAAATGGATTTTTATAGAACTGCTCATAAGTGTACTAAGTAGTTAACATCACTTATGGCCTACAGCTAGCAGCTTTGTGGGCTGTGCTTTGTCACAGTGATGCCTTGAGCTACATGACCACATGCTGATTATTATCAGCTCACCACGTTAACCATGTGCTTTGCGGTTTGCTAATTAGCACTGAACACAAAGGACAGCTGAGGCTGATGGGAGAAGTGTTCAATAATGATCCGGTGATGACGCTAGATGACCAAAGTTACTACAATTCACTCAGCGGGGAACGTGAATGTCTGCACCAGATGAAAAGTCAGGAGATCATCTGGGAGTCATTCACTGAACACCTTAACCAGGTTTCATGTCAGTCCGTCCAACAGTCTGGACCGGGCTGACTGACACTGCCATCCCTGGAGCCGTGCCGTCAGCATAGCTAAAACTGTCTCCACCTGAACCACATACTTACACATTAATGCACCAGTAATATTAATACAATCATTTCACATATATAATAATACATGACTCTGACAGCAGGAGAAGAAAGTACTTTTACTGAATCCATTTTTAATTACTAATAATGGTATGTTTTTATAATGTTGTATTACTGCTTTGACCTAACGACAGAGTTTGAATTCTTCTTCTTCTTTGAATTATGTCAGATCATTGAACTTGACAAGCGTCAGATATATGCTTTGCATAATCCGACCTTTAATAGCACTAACACATACTTGTGTATCTTCCAAATGATATTAGAATCAGGACTTGCTGCAGACGCAGCGTGGATTGATTAATGCATCAGTCAGTCTGTAATCAATCAGTGTGAATCTTATTCATCACATCAGAGATGGATGGAACTGACTGGCTGACACCTAATTTTTAATAAATGGCCCATACTGCCCTCATATATCAGCAAACTGATCTACCTCAGTGTGTTATGAGCGTTTGGGTGTGTGTGTGTGTGTGTGGTCCTCCTTATGAGATGACCGATGCTATCTATGAATCAGTCAGACAGGTGGACAGACCTAATTTGAGATGACCCTTCTAACCTCCGCCTCCCCATCTTCCCACACCTGGGTAGAGGTCATATTTGAGGGTTTGGGGGGTAATAGAACTTGTAAAATAGTGTGAAACTGGAGGAGGAATTTGGAGCAAGATACTGAGAGACAAAAAGGGAGGAAGAAGTTTAAAAAGGCAGGCGCTGAGGAGGGTGCAAAGAGAGAAAAGACACATAATCCCCCCGCTCAAAGTGATAAGGACATTCATTAAAAAGTTTGGCAAAGGCAAAGCTCTCACTAACACATCTCATCTCTCACTCTTTTGCTCTCTTCCCCTCAGACCTCCAGCGTAGAGTGTGTATTTGTGTGTATATATGTGTGTGAGAGTCGCTGCACCTCAGAAAGCATGTCATACTGCCCCCTCCTGGCCATGCCAATGGTGAGCAGGTCGTAGACAGAGGTGGCATCTTGCAGACTGGCCTCGCGAGCTTCGGCCTGATCTGGCAGACGGCTGATCACTGCGTCGCCGCTGGCCTGGACGGACAGAGATGCTGAGTGAGGAAGAGGAGGAGGAGGGAGAGAGAGGAGGAAATCTAAGGGAAGGAAAGGTGGTGATGCTGATGGTCTCAGCAGAAAGGTCCTCTGTTAAGGTGGGGGTCTATGCCTTGGATGTGTTTTGAAAGCAAAAAGGCTGAGAACATGGAGTGTAAGGGGAACACTACAGACAGCTGTGTGTGTGTGTGTGTGTGTGTAGGTGTGTGTTTCTCACCATGGACTCTGTGACGAGCAGCAGCAACACAGCCTCCTCCACCACGTCCTGAGGACAGAAGCAACTGCCAGGACACAGGAAACAGGAAATAGTACCAATAACAGGAAGTCTATCCCTCACACACACGCACACACACACACACGACTTGTCCTGAGGTAGATTGTCAGATTGCTAGGGGTGTCCAGTTTCTGTCTCAATTGTGCTGCCGTAACTGAACACGGGCCGCTCTAGGTGTATCACTACACAGCACTATCTCAGATGTCACACACAGAAACACACACACACACACACACACACACACACACACACACACACTGGCTCCTTCAATTCTTCCCTCTCCACTTCTCCCATCCCTCTCATTCATCACTTTCTTTGCTCTTCCCTCTCTGGTCGGCTCCATGTCCTATTAAAGGACACATTTACCAGACACCATGGTGGCCTTTTCAAAAGAGGTAACCGATGACAAAAGCCATGAACAATACTGAAGTACAGCTATTCCTCAGGGTGACGTCTCTTGTTCCTACTCTCCTCCTAATCTCAGACATGGATTTAGATCTTCACTTATGATAGTGTGGGCAGGATTAGTCATGTGGCGGTGACTAAGTATGGCTTGCAGGGTCTGAACAACAGGAACCCTGCAAAGAAGGAAATGCAGCCACGAGATAACAAAATGCTGAGAGAGTTCAGTGTGCTGATGCAGATAAGCAGGTTGCAGTGCATGCTGAACTCTGTGTCAAGTCATGATCCAGTATGTCACTTTAGGTTCAGTCATGTTACGTCACTTTAAGACATAGTGTGTTATGTTATGCTATGTTATGCTGTTATGTCATGTTATATCACATCACATTACGTTATGTCACTCGATGTGTTGTTATGCTGTGCTGTGCGGCTTATGTCATGTTATGATGTCATGTCCAGTTTCAACACACGAAAAGAAGCACAAAGACCCAGTCAGGCTCTGCTTCAGAAAGCTAGTGATTCGCTTGGTCTCACACAGGTGATTAAAGGCTAATTAAATAATTGGTTTGAGCTTTGAGATTTCTGTTTTCCCAGTTCGGCTGATCGTATCACTAAATGCAGAGGAAAATGTGTTTGATCGTTTGTAGTCTAGCTGCACATTTTTAAAACATTTATTTTCATACGTCCTTAATGTCTTTTTGTGCAGGGTGTGTTCTTGCTGATGTAACCCATAAGCCACTGCTTTTGTTTTGTTACAGTGTGTCTCAGTATTGTTTGTCAAAGCTGTACTTTATCATATCAGTCCTTGTCCAACCCAAATATATTTATTTCCTCTGTCATATTTTCTTTTTTAATTACTTTATTTAGAAGTATTCTGTGAATTCTCAACTCAAATATGATATAATATAATAATATATCAAATAATACATTATTGTTAATCATTACTATCTGTACTATGATTGTCAACCCATGAATAAAAAAATCAAGTAGAGTGCAGTTCTACATCACACTGATAAGACCTGTGCTGCAGGTACTGCATTCCTCACCTTGAATGACCCAGTATATTACTCTCCTGTAAGGGGTCCTTTTACTTTGATAGCTGATGATGACTCATGATCTTTAGTACAAATAGTACCACCTGTCGAGTGCTACAGTTGCTGGTACCGTAAGACAGTAACTTGGACTAAACTGATACCACGTGGGCTCAAAGTGCTACTCTGACAAAAGAAATCGACACCCAGAGATAACTACTGTGGGTACAATGGTGAGCTGACACAACTGAGTAACAAAAAACAATCACAGGAGGCATCGGCCTTCTTGAATGTTTAACTTGGGTAAAGCAATTGCACTTGGACAGAATGGAGACGAGAAATAAGAGGATTGAGACAGGTGTCATCGAAATGAAACAAACAATGCGAACCAGTCAGTGCTGTAACGTTGGGGTGGTTTAACAGTGGGGTAGATGGCATCTTTGGAGGCGGCGGCTCCCTCTCTGTGGAGCCAGGCTGTGGGTGGGGGGCCCAGCGGGGGCCAGTAGCTGTCCTCACTCACAGAGCTCAGCAGCACCTCTGCTAGCTTCCTCGCTGCAGACTAGGAGGACACCACAGTGCATTAATAGAACGCTGCACACCCTGGGTAGATCAGCTGATGATAACCAATGCCTTGTAGCTAGCAATACAAACTAGACTGACTGCTTATGAGTGATTGCGTTTACTGCATGTGTGTGTGTGTGTGTGTGTATGTGAGTCCTCACCTTTCTGAAGCTCTGAGACCCTCGTGACTCCACCACCCTGAGCACCCTACGCAGTTGGTGAGCACCCTGTGCAAGATGACTAACACACACATGCACACGTACACACAGTAGGCGTACATCAGTGTGATGAATATCAGTGTGATGTACATCAGTGTGATGTATAGGTTTTGAAGGTGCAGTGTTGGAAAGATACAGAAAAAGGCTGATGGACTGAGTGAACAGCACCAATATTCTGGCTGCATACTGCTTCACATACCCAGGGCCCAACCTGCCTTATAAATTATATAGAGACTAAAACAATACACCCAGCTGCTAGTGTTTCCAATATTTTGTCAACCTTTCTCCAACAATTAATTAAAAATATTAGAAAAAGCTCTCAGGTTACTCAGCATTCAACAGCAGCACGAACTGCAACCTCCTCAGTAACCATGTCTTAAATAGTTACAACAAAATAACAACATTAGAACCTTCATGAAGGTCACATTTACTGCAGGACTGCTGGATTGGACTGCGTTACTTTCAGCTAGGTGTACCTAATAATGTGGAAACTCAGTGTATCTGACAGTTATTCAAACACAGAGTCCAAGAGCAACACTGACACCTGCTGGTCACTAATTAAAATGCATCAGTGCTGCACAGAGGTCGAGTGGCACTCATAAGCTTTTGAAAATCAATTTGGAGGCATGCAGTCTTTTCACATTAGTTTTGTCTTAAAAATGACCCAGATTAAAGAACCTGTTATATGTTGTAGACTTTGGTACACCTGTGTGTATGCAGGGCTGCTCGACTCACCCCCTCTGCAGCAGGCAAAGGTAAGCACTCTGTAACGCAGCCTGCACGAAGTAGCCCAGGTCGATGTCCACAGGTGGAAGCAGACTGGCTTTGGCTGTCTTGGTGTGTGGTGTCGTTACAACCTGAAAACACATGGATGACAATGTTTATATTGACTTTACTTAAACCTGTGTGCAGTATGAATGTTTTTGTGTTTTGCCTTTTGACCCTTGTTCCAGTATAATATCAGTGTAGCAGCAAAGTGTTTTGTCAGAGTGAATGAACGTAGATAGAATCAGTCAGTCATCCATCCATTCATGCATCCATCCATTCATTCATTCATTTCCTGTAACGGCTTATCATCATCAGGGTCACAGGGGTTGGAGCCTATCCCAGCTGACTTAGGACGAGATATTTGTAATATTTCATTAGAAGTAAAAGTACTGCATTCCTTAAGTAGGTACAGAAGTATTGAGTACAAGTACAAGTACAGTGTCAAAAGAAAGAGAACTTATTATGCTGAATGGAACCTATTATTATATATTATAATGCAGTAACATGTAGTCAGTATTTTAATGTTGAAGCTGGGTGAGGTGGAAGTTATCATACCTATTCTGACCATGTGTTTTGAATGTAAAATCTTAATGTGCAAATTTGACCAGCAGCTACAATGACTACATGGGTGTACACGTAGTTGCAGAGAAAGGAAATACAAGTAAAGTACTAGTTCCTCAAAAGTACTTTAAATGTACTTTACATCACTGGCAAATACAGAACCCCTAAATATGACTAAATACTAAAGATCTGTGTCAGAAAACATAAAAAAAACACACACACACAGTCCCAAAAACCTGCACACATTCATGCATGTATGTACAGATAGACCTTATCGAGCTCCTGCAGGTAGGACAGAGCAGCATCACAGGCCCTGAGGAAACAGGACAGGCTCTCCTCCTCCCTCTCTGACAGGCGCAGACGAGACACTGCAGAAACTGTCTGGTGGTCCAGAGACAGACCTAAAACACAAGAGAGACCATGTGCATGAGCTGACCATCCACCATCCTAACCAGTGTGGTTTTACCTATTTACCTATACCTGTTATAAAGACTGCTCAGAGTCATCTGTAGACTGAACCAGAGGCTGGAGGAATGCATTCATTCATGCAATCGTTCTATAAACTAACAAACCTGAACTCTTATTTGACACCAAAGTGACATTTCTCCCAACTGTATCATTTGAAATACTTGGGGATATTTTTAAATGTCAAAGTGTCCGTCAACTCAAAGTTTCTGGGAAAAAGCATCTATCTAAAACACTTTAGGTTAAGAGATTTACTTCTTTCCAGAATGTACACTATTGGATGCTGATTCTGGGCAGAACCTTAAGCACACTCAAAGACAGCAACTGCAGCTATCAGCATCCAGTAATGCTAAAAAGATGATGCTGGCCAGGTGGCATCCACCGCACAGTCCTTCTATATATCAGTGGGACTATTCTCTGTTAAAGGCAATTTAATTGTTAAAATATCTGTGAGACTCTAGGATGAACAATGTAGGCCAGGTTACACTATCAAGTATCCTACATGTATTGGTGGCAGTTAGAGAATGAGCCGTGAGGAAAAGGTAGGTCAAGGTTAAGGAACGATCAAAAAAAAGTGCAAGGAAGGAACAATGCAAAAAGTTGCAGGTGCAGGTGAAAGCAGCTGTATGCTTTCCTTTGCATTTCTATATCATTTACTGTCTGAGTCATAATGTTTTGTCTGTGTGGAGACTGAAACGTTAAGCTATAATCTACATCCTCCACATCCTTTCCTTTTTTATCTCAGATATTTTAGTCTGTAATAAACATACAAGTATACAAGTCACTCATTCAAGAAGCCGGAACACATGAATGAGAATCTTAGTACAGTTTTATTTTAATTTTTTATTTTAATCTTCAAGTTTCTTTCACTGTTGTTGTATTTTCGCTGTTATTGGATGCACGCACTGAACAGACAAGAAGAAGCAAGCCGGGCAGTTCTGGTCCAGATGCCAGGTCTGATGTCCGTAAGTGGACTTATTGGTGCAAATAAACAGAGTGAACAGGAACATTTCTAGACCGCAGGAGGCCTGTGACGGACAGCAACCTCAGACCAGACGCCAGGCCTAATCAAATAAGCAGACAGCTGCCAATGGACAAGACATCATCATCCAAACATTCCCACAACAATAAGCAAAATGTACATGAAAAACACATGGGAAGGAGCAGTGGAAAACCCAAAGGACCTGATCTGTTTTCTCATGCAGCATGTGAGAGTCAATCATAACAATCTGCTATAAATATCATGCAGCGAGTTTCAAGACCATCAAAGGAAATAAAGATGAGTTACTATAATAAAATTCTTCAGTTTCGTGAACATGAGGTCATGTTTGATGATCAGGAAACAGCAACGTGTAATGACATGATGATTATAAGTTAACAAGATTATTTAGAGCTCCAAGGACTATAGATGGAGTAATGTTCTACCTTTGACCTCTAATAACGTTGGTATTCAATTTGTCAGAATATTTCAAGACTGTATCCGACTGTAAAAAGCATTTTTCATGTTTAGAATAAACGGCTATAACCAAACTGCATTTTTGGCAGACAGCACGGGTGCCTGTGTGACTATGAGTAACAGTTAACGCTTTCCTTCACATATGACTCATAATCATCAGGTTTTTAAAAAAGCATCTGTGTACGGATCTGCCAGTTACTGTAAATCTGTTCCCTGAAGGCCTTTCAGTCGTTGCCTAACTCTGAATCTCTCCCTTTTTTAGGCGTCATTACTTGGAATGACTGAAGGTGTGTTCAGGAGAGGCAGAGCGCACCTTAGGCGACATATTTTCACATCATCAGTGTCATCCACAGGCTGGGATTTAAAGAGTCAAACGAACACGCAGAGAGGTTACTGACACAACTATCTGTCCAATCAAGCTGATATTTTCCAGGCGTGTCACATTCATTTCCACAGATTGGCCTGCCAACCTCCCTTCCACTTCCTCTTCCAGACCTCATACAAGATCTGTGTAATTTTAGCTTTGTACTGACTCCCTGGAATGGGATTAAGAATGGCATCATAAAGTCAATATATGCAGAGAGTTGTTTGCTGTTGCCTGTTTTTTAGGGAAACATGCTGGTCCTCGGTGGCCCACAAGCTGACAGGTGGAGGATCGGCTGTGAATGTGCAGCTCTACAGTCGATGTCCAAATAGTCTGAAATCCAAGTGACAGGTAGCACAAGGCTCCGGCTGACATAATGTGGGTCTATGAAGCTCATTATATTGCACTAACACTGTAAATAGTTTTATTGCACAAGAGATGAGCTGTGTTAAGGCCATAAGACAGATTTCACTGAAACATGAGTACTTATGATAATCAATCAATGAATCATCCGACCCATCACGCACTAACACTGTAAGAGGTTTGTGGGAGGCGAGACTGTAATGTTTGTGCAGGTATTTATGAAAATTAAAACATAGTTTCCAGTGAAACCTGTTGACAATGTTACTTTGTTTCCTCTCCTTCCCTTGTTTGTGTGTGTGTCATGTTCTCTGACTGGTATTCATTATTGAATTACTTTATAATAACTGAGCTGGAGGAAAACGCCCTCTTATATGACTAAGGTAGTTAAAATGAGTCATAATTCTTTAAACATGCATTAACTGATTTTTTTTGGTCACTGGGGCAGCAAACAATGAATCACTGACATATGATCACGCATGAGTTGATGTGGCCGACTTACTAGCAAAAAGTGCCATATTTACACATCAAGGAGATACGGACATTATCGTTCATTTGGAACCATGTTTCTGCCCTGTCTTTGTAGCTCTGTTTTTGGTCTCCACCAACTCCTAAAGCAAATATCTTGCTCTTTAGCTGCTAAATGTTCACCAGCTAGTTGCTATCTGTGTACATCTGCTGTTTGATGCTCAGAAGGTAGTATACAGTCCATTTATCAAAGCTCTTTGGTGAAAACAGCTACCAGATGCCTCTGTGATGACTCTTATCAGAGCTGGGAGAATGAACCAGAACAGAAAGCTGCAGGCAGCAAAACCAAAACAATGAGCTGAAAGACACTAGAAGCTCTATAAAGCTGAGCTGCAAACATGAGCGCTAAATCACTGCGTGTTCATCACTAAGAGCTACTCACATACAAGTAGTCATGTGATCCATCGTTTATATAAAAATATTGATTATAGCAACTTTAAACAAAGTTGACCCCTGTGTGCGGGTCAAGCTGAATCAGGAGGTCAGTCTGCGAACAGTTATAGTTTGAGAAATAATTTCACTGCTGACTGCTGGTGTTTCTTAGCAATGGACCTGGTGAATCCAGTGTTTTTCTTACTGATTATAATGATGGCAAACGACTATGAAAACATCCCAAGGTGTAGAAAAAAAATGGAATTTCCCTATAATATTTCCAGAGGTATCAGGTACCTTTAATGACAAAAGCCTCAGCCAGGAGGCGGAGATGGTAGGTTGGCTGGTCATCCCTTGTCAACTCCTCCAGTCCCACCCTGGCACACATTCCCTGGGCATCCCGGTATCGACCCTGCACGTAGTGCACTTTGGCCATGAGCAGCAGAGCCTCGTTCAAATACCGGGGCTGGAACACAAGAGGGAATACATGGTTAAACTGAAGCAACACAAAGGAAGTGATCTGTATTTATAGCTTCCTGTATTATGTGCTGTAATGGTCTCAGCACTTCCATTATTTAGTTAAAATAACGGAAGTACACTGTAAAGAGGCAGAGCAGGATGTACAGCTACAGGATGACCTGAAGGAACCCAGACTAGACTAACCGTGAGACGGCCTCGGCTGAGGATAGTGTTGAGGTGGCCTTTGGCCCGGCACAGTCTGGGTTGGGTCTTGTCCATCAACGGTGTGGAGCTCCGTAACAGGTCCATGTTCTCCTGCAGACATTCCTCGAGCAGCGCCTCGGCCATCAGCAGCATCCCGTAGTCATCTGTGGGGTGGGATTGAAAAAGTAAAAAAACAAAACAGAAGTGAACTAAATTTATTGGAGCAGGTTTGAGCTCAGGGTCACAGGTCATTAGTTTCTGTAGCCAAAGCAAACCTCACTCAGTCCATTAAAAACAGCATTTCCCAGCAGCTCAAGGAGAGGAGTTCAAACAGGCCAGAGTCCTGAAGTCTATTTAGAAGTTATAGTTTCCATCTCCCTCATACTTTCCTTAAATTGCTTTAACATTGCAATCATATGATAAGCACTCCAAGTCCACTTCTACTGAATCCAGATACTACAGTTTACTCTGGACTGACTGGGCGCAGCGTCCAGCGGTAATCTTCAGTTTTTTTGTACACACACACTCGATTAAAGCCTTCCTGTTTGGCTTTTTCTTTCTGTGTGCGTGTGTTCTGACGCCAAGTCTGTGAGCAGTGTTTACGTCCAGATACACTTGATATATCTGTAAATTAGTTTTATCAGCACAGCCAAGGCTAAACCTATCAGTGAGGGGACGGTGAGGCATAAACACCAGAACGTGTCTCACTCCATAACTACAGCAAGAACTATTTAATGATTTCCTTGGAAAGAGGAAATCAATGATTTCCTTGGAAAGAGTTGTAACAAAGTAACCAAGAGGTAACAGTGTTGTTGTTGGACATAAAATATTCTAATTCTAATTAAGACTGTTTAAGTGCTGAAAGAAAATTTTGCCTGGAGTTAACTCTGATGCATTGTTGTTATTTCATCTCCATTTGTCAAAATGATCTTCAGTTAATAATTTCCCAGTTCACATTAATTAGATCTGAACTCCCCAGAGAATAGGAAGTTGTTACTTATCAGTGACGAGTTTTAGGGAAGGGAGTATGTGGAGAAAAGAAGTGATTGTTTTATTATATTTATATAATTTATAATTGTTTTATCCAGCCCAGAACTTTATTGTCTTGATACAGTCTCACATCTCATCAGCTACTGTACTCTACCTGCATAGCACCAAACCACTGAAAGAAAAAGGTAACAACTAGCTGGTGTAAATAGTGGAATATTTACCAGCTAATAAGCTAGATATTCTCTCAGGAGTTGGTGGAGACCAAAACAGAGCAAAGCTCCAAAACATTATTATTCCCCATTCACAATCTAGGATGGCTAGAAACCTACATACTAAAAATGGTTGGGTTAAAGGAACCCCAATCTCAGAATTTGATGATGAGTTAGCCTTTTGGGAAAACAACCAATGTTTTGGGGCTCTGGTGTTGCCAGTGGATATCTAGAAAATGGATAAAAACTTCCTCTGCAGTCTATTTAGCAACTTGATTTACAAAAATGACATTTCTGCCAATCTCTACAGACAGTTGACTCATTGTCAGACGATAGCCGACAGATTCTGCTTCAGCCAGTGTGTTCTGTCTCTTATGCTCTCCACATGGACTGCTGCGACCAAAGCCCGCTCAAACGTGAGGGCAAGATATTCTGCCTATGCCACTTTAAACACTCTTTAACCATAAAAACAACTTTTCTTGTACCAAAATTCCAGTAAAAGTACAGATGGTTACACATAGGACAGTATCTAAATAGCAGCTCGTGCTGTGTGTGTGCATTTGTTGATTATTGAAGATTGGTGCACAATATCAGCTTTTAATAAAAATCCTTGCTCTGATCCCTCCTCAGTCACTACATCACAACACCCACGAATGCAGAGTACACCACCACTGACGGCTTTATGCAGTTTTACAGTAGGGTGGATTTTACCAGCAACTTGAATTCCTTATTATGTTACCTACAGTGAAGTTCCTCTATCTCTAGTCTCAAACTAACTCTCCTAGTGAACCATGCCTCCTGTGCACAATGAATGTCAGACCAGCTAATGTGAACCATGCATGCACACAGTAATACCACATTGATTTAACACTTCAGTGCATGTGCAGGCAGGGGGAAACTGCTGCTCTGCACTATCAGCCTCTTATGGGCACAATAAGAGTGAACTTGCAGTCAGATCACCTGAACCCATATTTACTCTGCTAAGTGAGAGGTGGAGGCAGGTGCATTAGCAAAGTAATGCATTATGAGGCACAGAACGATAAGCGTGTTTGCATTTCTTTGAGCACATGTACAGGGTGGACTGATTTCAGAGACGAGGACTAAAGGCATAGTCAACACAGCCTGCTTCACAGAAGGTGCTGTATATCCTGTATGAGGAGGGTAAAAGGTACAAGGCCATACAATACCTTTGATCATGTACACATTCTTTCATTGTGTATAGTATAAACTTCCAGGGAGTGACGTTTTATTGTTGGAGCCATCCGGCAACCCCTCTCTGACCCCTGATCTGACCCACTGGGACAGATGTAAGCAACTTATGATTGTTGTTATGATTGCTTATGATCTACGTAATGAATTTACTGAGGAAACCTTTAAACTATACTCTCTATCTTGTTCAAGTCCAAAGTCCAACTTGAGTACAGTGCAACCCACGCACTACAAAAAATATCCATCTGTGACAAACACTTTGGATTCTCCTGGAGTCCTAAAATCACATTTTTTTTTAGATTTGAACAGATCTGTAAACATGAGATACAGTAAATCGCCACTGTGACTTCTATTTTTATAAATGGTTTTCCTTGACCCTTCTACTCTGGAAATAACTTCCTGAAACTTCCCAAAACCAAGTGGCGCTGAAATAACGAGTTTTTCTCGAAGCTCATTTTTTGCAGTGTGCAGCTCGGTGAGCAGCCAGGAAAGCGCAGGAGATACCTCAACTTCAAAAATCCTCCAGGTGTAGACCTACTCACCGTCCTCGTGAAACTTCGCAGCCTGCATCTGGTCGATGACCGCCGGCATCTTGTCCCACTGACACTCGGCCCGGTAGCGTTCCAGCTCCGCTTCCAGTCGGATTTGGGTGAAGGAAACCCGGGATGCCATCGCCGCTCTGTCCCGGTGGTGACTGTACTCCCCGGACACGATGGGAGTAACTGCAGACTACCGGGAGAAATAAATGTGTAATCTTTGAGTGCGGAGGGGAGGAGTGTGGGCTCATGGTTACTACAACTATAAGGTCATCCAGAGCGCACAAGTCAATACATGATGGGCTTTATTTACATTTTCAGTATATATTATATTTATGTGTCATTGTTAGGATTTATATTGTTATTACAGAAACTAATTCTAACTCATTTGTAGCCTAATATAATCTATAGGACTTTTTCCAAGTGAACCATCTTGACCTGTCATGTCTTTACTGTCACATTGCAGCACTTTGCACTGCATGTATTGATCTCTATCTGTTGGAAGTTAAAGGAAGGGAGACCTGCCGTGACCAGCCGCGTCATTAATCTTCCCCGTTAACACTTTAACTGGATCAGGTGGGGGCTTAAACAGCAATGCACAGAAAGCTGAGCCCTCCTGCTTGCAAAACACACAGCGTGCGTGTGCATATAAGGTGCTGTCTTTTGATTATTTAATGACTTCACTGAAAAAACATTTGTAATTGCTTGGCTTGCTCCCTGATCTGGGTTCAGCAGTACTGGCAGCAGGCTGACGCTGGCTAACCTCCTGGTCCACTTATAAAATAATACATCTGTCAGCTATTGCTCTGTGACATGTAACTGCACTGTACAAGCACAAGGTTGGACTAGTCCATGGATGCACTAGACTAGGCAGAGAAAGGGTTTTCTTACAGTTCACACTAATCAGTGCTCTTAAACTGAAGGGACAAAAATCACATGTTGATCAGCAGTTGGCATCTCCTGTCAACCACAGAACAGCATGTAAACACAGGGGAAACAGGGGTCACTGAGGGGTTTTACTGAGAGTCTATCTGCTACTTTACGACATTAAAGAAACCTCGAGCCTCCTGAACAGAGCTTTAGCAGCGTCATTTTCTCTCTGGAAACTTGACATTAGCTTCACATAAGTTGTCTCGTGTCCTCCTTGTCAGTAAACACTCCGCACAGCGTGCTCCTGTGCGGTCAGCGCGGATTTGACAGCTGAGCGGCCGCGTCACGCCCCCTGCTTACGTAGAAGAGAGGCCACAAAGGTTTGTTATCTATCAAGATGATCACGTCGCGAAGCGTTTTGTCTCCATGAAAGTGTCAAGACTGCTCACAAATCACAACGTAACAGTTTGTAGAATTTCTTAAACCTAAACTAGCTAATTTACTCAAGAGACGCGGCAAATTATTACGATTTTAGCCCGCGAACAGCCACCGTGTGAAACAGGAAGTGCACATATGTTACGTAGAGACAAGGCATTTCTAGCTGTTATATGTATTATTGTTTTCCAATATCTTTTAACGTCATGTTGGAACATGTGCTGTATGATAACGGTGTAATTCAGTCGTGGACACTGTTTAAATTAAAGACGTAGTCTGTCTAGTAAGTTTTTTTTGCTGATTTCAGAGGTCGATGCAGTGAACACTCTCGCTTCCGCTTCATACTCTCTGAGGACTCTAACCAATCACAATGAGCTGTCGTGTCCAAGTGCAACTACGGCAAGTCGCTTGGTCCTTTTAGCGCTGTGACTGGTCATTGTTACCAGACAACTAAGAAAACAACCTAACAGTCCGCGGAGTGACGTGAAGATACAAACTATTATTGAGTAAGTATGAAATAATTGTATATGTAAGGAGTGAACTCTTTGTACGCGTTGTGCATGAACCAGGCCGTGACATGTCAGCGCACACAATGAAGCTTCAAGCTAGCAGATCTTATTAGAGCCAGCCTGTCTGCTAACGGTGTGATGTTACGGTCATTTCTGCTCTCTTACTAACATAGTGTCTGTTATGTTACCTCATAGTATCATCAGCATGCAACTTCAATGTGACGTTTTCAAAACAGTTAGTTAAATAACGCAGCTCATTGTGTTTCTACGGTGATTAACGAGTTAACACGTAAACTACGTTTACATACACGTGTGGCTTTGAATGTATTTAACATGAACACAGTTTTGATTTATAGACCAGGCTTGACTTAATGTAAACTCCTCTGTGGGCAGCATTCTTTTCTACATATAGCTTTATTAAGACGTAAATAGTTACATAGAAACAATAAGAAGATTATCTTTAATGATGAATCAGCTAATGAGGATTTATTTATCTAAAACGCTGAGATGTGTGAGGGGAAACTGAGTAACAATATTCAAAGCAGATACAGATGTGTGAATTTAGTAAAGCTTTAGTAAAGCAGTCAATAGGCTGAAACAGCTGTTTTATAATTCATTCATTATTTATGCAAAAGTGACAGAAAATTCTGTTTTCATCTTCTAAAATATGAAGTTATGCTGCTTTGTCTGTTTTATATCATATTAAACTGACAAAACACATCAAAAGACATCACTTTGGACATTTTCTGTTTTCTGATAGCATGTAACCTAGAACATAATGAACATTTCATCAGTTGCAGCCCTAAATTATAGCATATGTAAACAGGACACATCATTTATGCTATCAACACAGATTTATAGTGTCAGTACACTTCTTTACCTTGATGTCTGTTTGTCTCTGCGTGTGTGTGCGTGTGTGCTCAGCAGAATGAGGAGAGGCAGGTGTAGTGTGTATTGGGGGGGTCTTCTCCTCCTCCTGTCCTCTCTGCTGTGTGTTCACTCTCAGGGGGATCCACACCAGCAGCAGCCACCGGTCATCGAGAGCGCAGCTCAGGTAACCGGCCACGGTCACGGTCGCCTGGACAAAAACATGATTCAGGACAAAGAGTGAGTGATATATCTTAACATTCAAACATTTTCTCTGCCTAGCGTGCATGAATGATTCAGCACTTATTTGCACAGGATGGTGAACTTTGAACGGGGTCGGCAGCAGCACACACACTGTGTAATCATGAACTGTGGTTTTTGACTCGTCGTTTGTCTTGCAGCCACATCATGGAGCATTTAGAGGGAGTCATAGACAAACCAGAGAAGGACATGACACCGCAGGAGCTTCAGCTGCACTATTTCAAGATGCATGATTACGATGGCAACAACCTGCTGGATGGACTGGAGCTAGCCACAGCGATCACACATGTACACAGGGAGGTGGGTACCCCGTGTGTGTGTGTGTGTGTGTGTGTGTGTGTGTGTGTGTGTGAACATAATGCCTGATGACTTCAGTACATCTAATCACCTGTCACTGTCTGCTAAAGGATTATAGAGGCACGTGTCCTGACCAGATTTTTAGGTAATTTATTCCTTTTAGTACCATGGAAAACACTTTTTAGTGCTTACTTTAATGCAGTTTCTTGCAAAATGCACATTTAAATCCCCCAGTTACCCTCCAGTCATGTAAACTGTGGCATTTTGAGTCAATCACTCCCACAGGACTCTGTTTGCTTTCCCTGAATTATCAGGGTTGCATTCCAGCAGCTGCAGTACATTTGTTTTGTTTCAAGTTTGTGAAAGTTCAAGATTTCGTAAAGAGCATTTCACAGTTGATTGCTTCATCAATTGCGCTGCATTAGAAGTTTTTCTGCCCCCTGTTAGATACCATTCCACTTACTCGCTCGTGTGTTACACCCCAAGTGAAAAGCGTAAGTCAGAAGAATGTCGGATTCCAGCGGCAAGATTCCTTTCAAATACTCGCTGGTCCAAAGAACCGAAGGCACATTTCAAGACGGCCCTGTCTCATTTAAAGTCTGAGTGGCCCTGAGTTTTTATTTTTTGGCCTTTTCAAGCTTTTATTGTATAGAGACAGCTGAAGAGTGACAGGGTTGTGGGGAGAGAGAGATGGAGAATGACAAGGGGCGAATGCTCTACCAACTGAGCTAACCGACACCCCTCCATAACCAGTTTCAGTGTGGAGACAGACAGGGGTTCCAGCACCGAGGCAAAGCAAAGGTCCTCTTCAAAAACTTAAATCAGTCTACTGATTTGAACTGAACCGGACTTCATGGACAGAAGCCATCATTTTACCCCACAGAATACGGGGACTTGCTACCATTGCCTTGATCTGCGGCAAACAATTCACACTAACTGACTTGACTACTAACTTAATTTGGAACTAATGTGTTAAAACACCAAAGTCACATAAAAACAAACTCACTAACAGATCGAGGCAGCATTGGACCAGCAACTCCTACATAGTGACATTACATTTTTTATCGATGAAGTCTGTATTTCATTGTGGAAAATATACACAAATGTACATACATTTCATGTGTGTCTGAATGCTGTCAGGCAGGATGTGAGACACATGTTTAATCTGATGGTTCTGTCCTGAGGCTGGGCGTAGACCAGCTGTGTTTTTTGGCTAGACCCTCTGGAACTTACACAAAGCTACAAACTAGCAGGAGTCCTCTGTGACTTATGGATTCCAATGAGCAGCGAGCGGATTTTCAGAAATTAAACATGTCTGCTCACGTCTTCCTGCATTTTATGACGTTACTCAGCTTTATCTGTAATAATGAATATCTGTACTAATACATCTGCATGTATGTTTCACTGTCCTTCTCAGGAGACAGGCGAGAACAGCCAGCCAATGAAAGAAGAGGACCTCATCACTCTCATCGATGACGTTCTGAAGGACGACGACAAAAACAATGACGGTTACATAGATTACGCAGAGTTTGCCAAATCACTGGAGTAAGATGTCACGTGAAACACTGACGCTCTTCATGTCCACAACAACAACCACAAGGAATCTGCAGAGAAGAGAAGTCAAACCGAGGCACTGCCACCACGCTGTCTAAAAAACTACTGTTTAACCTCTGCTTTCTCTCAAGGCCGATCAATCAGGGTTATTAGTCATTTAGGAAGTTTTGGTACTTTCTAAGCTTATACTGCTTTTTTTTTTAATGTAATGTTCAAGCCGGTAGCAGCAAAGCTGGTTATACCAATAATTTGATAAACAACAAAAAAAGTAGCAAATGCCCCTTTTTTTTTCTTAGTTTGACTCCGGTGTGTGAGTACGCTTCAAGTGAACGTTCTGCACCCTCTGCTTTTGTAGATTCCTTGAAGTAATGCTGTTTATAAAGGGTCGATTCACCCAATATCACTAATAGACATTTTTTTACTCAACCTTGTGACCTCTGAGGCCTACACAATAAAAGCCCAAAACTTCCACAGGAAACTGGTAAAACTACCAGTGAAAGCTGTCCACGTGGAGTACACCATGGCAAACAAAACCTCCATTGTGTTGCCGTGGCAGCAGAGGTCTCAGTGGAAGAATAAAAAGATATCCATCGTCATTGTTACTGTGAGGGAATATGTTTTAGTGATTTTGGTATTTTTGGGTGAATGGGCCCCTTATACATGCAGCACACTCTATAGTGTGCGCTCTTCTTTTAGTGGTGCTACATTTCATTCAGTCTAGTAGCCCGATAGCATCGAAACAGGGTCATCACTTTTAATGGACCACAGGCTCCATCTCAAGTGTTTGACTGTGTGGACCAAACGATTCCTTGCGTGAATCCATTTCATTTGCTGTTTGTGATGAGGACGAGACAAAAGGGACGCTCCCATCGCAAGGAAAGTGGCCTTGACTTGCTCAGATGTGCAGTATATAGCCTGATTTAGAGAGTGTGTGTGTGTGTGTGTGTGCGTGCGTGCGTGTGTGTGTCTAGAGAGAGCAGAAGCTTACTTCAGAGGGGAAGCTTGAGGTTGCCAGCAGCACGTCAGCGCCACATTTACTGTTGTTTTCATGAAGATTACCACAATTATATGAGCCAATCACAATCATCCTCACTGTAGTCTGTCAGCCAGCAGATACTTGACATGAATCTGACGTCATGGAGTGAATGTAAAGCAGCACCGTACTGCTGTTTCTTTATCACTGGATAAGCTAGACTTAAAGCACACTGCTTGATGCCGCAGTTGTCTGAAAGCTGACTTCGCCTCGACGGGTTTCCAGTAAAGCACTTGTTCTGAACCAGTGAACACAACACGTTTGCTTCAATTCATTAGCTGCCTTTAAAACAGATCTGGATGGAACATTTCAGGTCTCTGTGTGTCACATCCATCTGTGATTATTTCTAAAGTATGATTTTTGTATGGATGAATCTATATTTTTGCCATCAGTATTGATCCTCCAATCAATTCAGGTTGTTGGCTGACAAATATTTAAACAGCTGAGAGCAGAACAGATGCAACTGTGTTGTTTCTGGGATGTGAAATATTAAAATAAATCTCTAATGTACACACTTTGACTTGTGATGTGTGTTTTTATGAAATGTGAGAGACATTCTGCAAACAAAGAATCTGTACAATGGACAGTACTGTTCGTGGCTTAAGACACTGTGTAGATTAAAAATTCCCAATAAATGTCTAACAGTACACCAGATTTAAAAAAAAAAAAAAAAGTGTGTGTGTGTGTGTGTGTGTGTGTGTGTGTGTGTGTGTGTGTGTGTGTGTGAGGAGAACGATACCAAAGGCAACTTACAGGAAAAGTACATTTTAATACACAATGTATGGGTTCAAATTTTTGCTGTCACAGTATCCGATTTTTAGTACAGAATTATCAAATGACTGCAATATCTGCAGAAAATATGAGTAAGTAAAAACCAGTCCAGTATATCTTTAATTATTTTTTGTCCCTTTAAGACAAAACGACTCAATTATCTTCAGCTAAATAGATGCATTAACATTTTTGTCTATGTACTGCACGTATTTGACTTTGTTACTTCTTAGCTCCAGTGTGAGGCAGGGTCCAGAGGCTGCATGGAGGCCAGTGAGAACATGGGGGAGGCGAGGTTGCTCCTCAGCGGGTTGTACCAGTCTTCATGCTGCCTCTGGGTGGCCTGTGGTGGTGGGACATTTGGGCACGGACACTGGCTGACCGGACCCGGGTGGCGGGTGTAAGCTCCAGAGGGCAGCATGGGGGAGAGGCGGGGTATGTGAGCCAGGGGCTGGGTGTAGTACTGTCGAGCCATGCTGGGCGGCTGGACATGCATGCCTCCCAGCAGCGCCCTGTGACCTGGCAACACGCCCATTGAGAGAACTTTGTGTGAGGCCCGTTCCTGCTTCCGCTGTTTGGCTCTTCTGTTCTGAAACCAAACCTGCCGAGACAAGGACAGGTCAGCTGGCCTGCACTGCTTAAAGACCAGAATCACCTGACAATATCATGCAAGAAACACTGACTGACTGGCATGTGTTCAGGACAAAAGAACGGACAGACGAACTAAAGCCTGAAAAGTGAAATTAAAAAAAAGTAACTATAACATACACACATTTTAATAAAGTCATGTTGTCTCTGCTCACATTTCAAAATAAAACTCACAATAACATATTTATTTTCCCATCACGTTTGAAGTGTGAGGAAAACTGAGACAGTGCTTTCAGGTAAAGTGGACATTTTGTTATCCTGCAATATTACACTTTCAGTTCATGGACTGCAGTGCGATGCAGGGATGCTGTCAGACTGCTTGTTTTGTTTAATAGTCCAACACTGTAAAGTTGATTTGCAGTGATACTGAAAAGCAGAGTTGGGTGAAGTTGAACCAGTGGCTGCTGATTCTTGTTTGATGGATTTAAATTCAAGTTTCAAATTTCAAGTTCAGTTTATGACACATGTACATGTACTTCTGTACAATCTTTAAAATATGATATTATTAATAATACGAAGAATTGAAAACAATAATAAGAATCAATAAGAATGGAGTAATCTTAGTAACATAAGTAAATAAGTAGTAATTATTGTGTGAAATAATGACAATAATAAGACAAATGAGGAGAAAAAAATAATTAATTATTTTATACTTAATTTTCTGTTAATTAAATGATCAATAAATCGCTGTATCATTTGGCAATAAATAAATAACTGTTTCCAAACTAAGCTATCACATAACATAATGTCATACACATATTACACATATATATCACTTTTATTGCACTTCCGTTATTAATTTTTTGTAGTCAGCAGTTTTGGTTATGAGATTTTATTCTAATTGTAATCAGTCACATTTCCTGTCCTGGTATCGTACTGTGACTTTGGTTTTGTTTCAAGCAATAATGACTTTTCAGTTATACTTTTTCTAAATGAACAAACATATAAATGACTGAAATGTTCTGTTATAGCTGATAATGAAATGAAGTGAGTAGTTTTGGTATCATTCCTTCTGAATATTAGAGTGACTTTGACTTATCCACAATCCCGGTCCATCATAACTGTCAGAGAGTTCATTTTTTTGACTTTTGAGCTTTATTTGATAGACGCAGCTGAAGAGTGACGGCACAGTGGGGAGAGACAGAGAGAGGGGCGGGGGGTGACATGCATCAAAGAGCTACAGGTCAGAGTCAAACTCTGGGCCACTGCAGCAAGGACTGAGCCTTTGTGCATGGGGGCGCACACTCTACCAGGTGCCCGGTGACAGTTGTAATTTGAAGGCCGTCTCACCTGTATGCGAGCTTCGTTCAGTTTGGTGATGCGGGCCAACTCCTCTCTGTAGTAGATGTCAGGATACTGGTTTTGTCCAAAGGCCACTTCCAGCTGTTCCAGCTGCTTGTGGCTAAAGGTGGTGCGGTGACGTCTCCTGGCTGGGGAGGGGTAGGCCCTGCTCCTCCTGCCCAGGCTGACAGCCATGGAGGTCTCACACAAAGAGCCCTTCCTCACAGACTCTCCTATATCTGTTTTCAGGAGGAAGAAAACCAGTCTGAGGCTTTGCTGAAAAGACTATGACAGTTGCTGAGCTCCTGTTTCTTGGTTGCCCTGGCATGATACAAAAAAGTGTCCTAAACTTGTAAAGGAGAATTTCACCAATGGCCGTCTGAAAAAAAGGAGGGATTACTCTGACTTTATGGTTCCCACTGGCATCATGCAACCTGAGAGTCACAGAGCTTTAGCTGGAAAAGACAAGCTCGTGAGAAAAAGATACCAGAAACTGGAGGATTTGAGGCAGATTATTAAAACAGGCGCTAACAAAGTGACTAATCTGACAAATTGGTGGACTGAGCTGACCTTGTTTGTTCACCTCATGGTGAAGAGACAGAGGACACTGATTTGATGATGTGTATTCTTACTGACAAACATTTATTTACCCGTCATGTAGCCTGGCTACGTATTCATTTGTGTACAACACAAATATATTCTAAGCTTTGAATGCGGTTATCAAAGTCAACATTTTATGTTGCTGATTGATGACTAATTAAGTACCTTTTTAGGCCTGAAATTGAAAGCAGCTAAGAGACTTTTTTAAAATTAACACACTCTACAAATCTGTTGTTGAAGAAATTCCATATTTTAAAGTTTGGATATTGTATCCACGTCAATCCGCTGATAAACAGACCATCATGCAACACTATAACCAACAAGTAATCAATTCCTCAAAATATTCACACGTAAAGGCAGGTCTCTCAGTTTCCATCATGTTGGACAGATAATAACAGATTTATGATCATTTTTACATAAATCATATGCTGGACTCACCTGCACTGGAGCTGACAGTAGCCATATCCGAGTAAACCTCTGCACAGACCTGGTGGCTCGTCACTGCGTCTCCTGCTACCTTGACCTGGGCCATCACTGCAGCTCTGCTCACTGACGGGGGGTGGACGATCTGCACCCTCTGATCCCCCACACACAGACACACCTGACCATAAAGCCACATGTCCCACCCACCTGGTTTACCTTTACCTGTGTGAGTGGCCTGGATACTGGGATATTTTCAAAGGTCTTACACACTGTTGTCTATGTTACGTTACATAATGTTCATATTGAATCTTACCCCGACACTGCAACACCATGCTATCATGTCTAATCTCTGAATCAGTGGATTCCACAGCGTGTTGATTTCAGCCAATCTTGCGGGTATCATATGCATAGAAATACATTCGCTAGACAAGGTGATGTAACATTGGGGTGTGCTAATGATCTCAGCTGCAAACCTCCAACCGTAAACATCAGGTCTCTCATGGCTTCATTACCTACAGGTCCAGTCTCTGCTCCTGCTGGTGTCTGCCCACGCTCCTTCTCGCTTATTTATCCACATTTATCCACATCAGTTCAAAGTGAAGTTTGACTCTGAGGAAATTTATTTGGATGCAGACTATCCAGACAGAGTGATGCCTCAATCTGGATAGTCTGCTAACATTCTGACAGCCCAAATGGAAATGTGCACATGTTAACTGGTTATGCAAGCGATAATCAACTTCATGTTTACATATATGTGGTGGAGAGAAAGTTAAGGTGTATGTATACACTACATGGACAAGGCATCAGTCCACTCATGGTTTGGAAGTAAATGGTAATGGGTTAAAAAGAATAAATGGTTAGCCTGTAGTCAGCTGGATATCAGTACATAGACAAGAAAATTAACTTGCAACACTGTAACAAAAAAAAATCATTTACTTCCACTAACATGGAAGCCAATAACAGAAATAATGTATACACATGCATTATATACATGTTCTAGTGCTTAATGATTAATTCAATGATTGACTGATTGTTTGTAGTTCAAGTTCAACTAAATCATCCTTAAAATATGAAGGCATGTTCATGAATTGTCACATGTGTAGTCTGCAGATAATCTGTTAAACTCCTACAGACAAAGTGAAACAGTTCATGTGCTGAATTCTGACTAATAAGCTGTTGAAATGTTACAAATAAACTGTCTGTAGTCAGACTATCCAACTAAAGTTTAACCAGATGGATAATGTCATAACAAAGACACGAAAACAATAATTATGGTCACTATGGTCTATGATCAATAACTCTATTAAAAACCTTTCAGGGTAGATTTTCACAGAGTGCAGGTCAGATAAGCATGTATAAACTGTAGACTTTCAGTGTTTTAGTTCAATATACAGTACATATACATACAGTTAGAGAGTTTTTATGTATTCAGTTATTTATTGTTTATGTAACACACGTGTGACTCTCCTTCCTGTCTCTGTTAATGCTTTTAAATCCACTACTTTATTATTAACAATTCTTTACACTTGAAATACAGTCTCACACACAAAGGCCTTATAGACGTGCATATGTGGAGTGATGGCGGCGCCACAGGAGCAGTTGGGGGTTAGGTGCATTGCTCAGGCAGGCTGTTGGCAGTGCCCAGGAAGTGAACTGGCATCTCTCCAGCTACCAGTTCACACGCCATACTGTGGTCTGTGTGCTGGACCTTGTCCCCAAAGCCAAGTCACTACGGAGTTAGTGCTACCCTGAAGAACGAATGAATATGAAAGATTTAGACAAAAACACAAAAACAGTGAATTCATATCTATGTGTTGTGGTTGTAAAACATGTAAATTCTTATTGTTCAAATCCAGGTAAGTCAGGTGAAACTGTCAGATAATTGAGGGAAAGTTGCTGCTTTTTCTTTAATTCATACTTTTTTATTCGCTTCATAGATTGTCTGGTGAGGTGCAGCTGCCTCAATGGCCACCAGGTGGCTCTGTTATGTCAGGCTGTGACACAAACAGAAAACAGAACAACAAAACCTTACATACACAAAAGGCAGAATCCTCATCTGTCTGTGTTTTGACTCTGGGGATTGTGTGGAGACCACCCAGCTGAGTACACTCTCCAGTCTTCCACAAACACAGCCCCTCTCACTTAGTCCCTGCATTTGGTTCCCTGCGTCTTGACTGACAGGGCACCCCGTCGGCTGGATTAACTCAGCTGAACTTCTGTGTGTAACCTCCCAGGACCCCAGCTGCTATCAGCAGTTCCCATGATGCTAAACTCAGTCCGGGCCAAAGCAAGAGAGGAATGACCCTCTCACTCTGCGCTGGACACGAGGAAGAGACCAACTCATGTCCCACTCAGCACTGAGTCATGACAGGGTAGCTCACATAGTTGGAGAGCAGCAGCTGGCATTTTATCAGGGCTCAGGCAAGACAGTAATTCATCATGGACTATATTTGTTCAACAATGCTCTGTGCTTGTGTATATATACATATAGTGACAGTAAAGTGCACTCTGAGAACTCTGCACGTGTTGAGCACATGCAGCTTATGCAAGGAGGCTAGTAACAAGATCAGATTAGACTTTCTTATTGTGCACATTTCAGCACGCAGTTCTTAATGCGTGTTTGATGGTGCCGAATTCTGCGTACCCTCTCTCCTTCTTGTGTAACATGTCATATCATGAGACATTTGACCCGAGTGATACATGTGACTCCCAGGAACCACTAAATCAGAAGTTCAAACGCAGACTGAAAATGTGTCACACTGATACAGTAGATTGCCCTACCACCACCCTCGGTCTAGGATCCGTTCCAGGAAAGTGTAATAGACAAAATGCAGCGATTGAATGACCCCCTCTGTAGGAGCGGTCCTGAAGGAGAGTCTTTTACAGATGGTTCGCTCTCTGGTTGGATTTACAAATTACCCTTGAGATTGAAGCAACTTTACTGTAGATTCCTTGAGAAAAGTCCCTGGCCTTGTTCTTGGGCGCTCTACGCACCAACATCTAATTTGATTCCTTGTGACACGTCGTCTGCGAGGGCCAAGTCCTGTGTGTCCTGGAAGAGCCTCCATCTTTCCGGCATTGTGAGTGTGTGTGTGTATCTGTGTGTGGCTGCCAAGTTCTCTACGGATCCCATATTCAGCTCACATGCTTCCTGTCCCAGACAACAACTCAGCCACAAACCCCCCCAGCAAAGCACATGGAGCCTGTCTGAGTTTCTTGTCTGTCAGTCTCACTAATACACAATATGAAGCAAAACTCTTAAAACGTATTATCTTCTTCTTCATTTTCAGTTAAAGATGTAAAGTGAAGTTATCTCGTCTCACTGGGAAATTTCTGCACATGAAAAATGAGCAACAGCTATTAAGTTGGTTCAATGTATAAAATTCTTATATCTCAAAATCAAGACCATATTTTGCAGAAACCCTAGACTTCCTGTCTCAAAGAGGATGCTTCCATATGTCCTCTTCTTCGCTCCAGATGTGGATCCACAGGAATTTAGTTGGAGGCACAAAAGGCATAAAATGAACATTTGCCATTAGAGTTGTTAAGTCAAATAGTGACTGGTGGCTGAATGAAGTTTCTGATCAGTGCCATAAGTGACTCATCTTTGCAGGCACATTAGAATGCAATGGTTTTTTTAATCAAGGGTGCCATATGCTGTACAGATTGTAAAGCCCCTTGAAGCAAATTTAAGAATTGTATCTGAATGAATAAAACTAACTTGACTTAAAATAAATGCTAACTGCCTGGCAGTAAAAATAAGCAACTGTCTGCTTGTTTCCGCTGTGGGCAAAAGATCAATGAATGCACATGAAGAATTTGCACTGTGGTTTCCTATTTCCAATTTACAGTTACATTTTTATTTACCCTTCTTCTATCTGTGCTTGCAAGTACCAGCACCAGCACAGAATGAAGAGATGTGGATTTTTTATACAAAATGCCAGTTGACTTCAAACCAAATGTCCTTAAAAAGTGCCTCAGTTTGTGTTTCCAGCGGTCATGATGTACTTGCATCAAAGACAAATTTCTGACATTGCTACACATAATTTCAGAAACACTTTGTCCAGATTTGTTTTGTTTTATGACTGACAGCTTTAGAGCCGACAGATGGACATTTTGCGACAAAAAAGCGCCTGTGCTATGTGTCAACATGGCAGAAACTCTTCAGTCATGCTAGCAGCTCTGTGAAACACACACAACACAGATATGGTTTGAGCTAGTTTGCTAATGTCAACTTGCTAACATGATGAGCATGTTAGCATGCTAACATTTGCTAATTAGCACTAACCACAAATTACACTTGGGGTACTTGGTCATAACGTAATTGAACAAAATGAAAATTTGACCTCATGTTGGTGCTACATGAAAAGGTAAAGGATTACCAAAGTTGTTACTGTTCATCTCGAGAGAAGGACATCCTAGCAACATTATGTAAGATTTAGCAATTTTTGCAATTCAGCGCTCCAGTTTCAAAGTGCAATACTACTGTTGTAAAATATGGAGAGCTGTACGTGTATATTTGTTATGACTATAGTATTGACAACTTTGCTAAAAGCCAAACATCAAGCAAGGTCATCAACATCAAGACATAGCAGCTAGCTAATATTACTTACTAGTTGAGCTCAGTCACACTTTCCTTCCCCTTCTTAGCTTACTCTGTTAAAGTCCTCTTCGTTTTTTTGCATCTGCCTATTCTAAGCCTGGTAACATTACACCCTTGCCTAGCTCCGGTTCTGGCATGACACCAGCATCCTGGTGGTAGAGGAATATTGTTCTGGCACATCTAACCCTAACCCACTAAGGCCAGTAGAATTCATCCTCTGGAGATTTTGAAAGTCTGTACCAAATGTGGACTGTTGACTGCACATGGAGAGACGGACACAAAGGTAATTGTTTAGAAAGGATCATAAAGGCAACAAAGTAATGCTGAACTGTACAGCAGGTGCAGATAACCAGGAATTCTGGATGTTAAAAATCAAACAATTAAATGATTTACCTGTTTCAGTGTCCACTTTTTTTATCTGTAACAATGCACACACACACACTGTGTGTCCCTGTCCCTGCTGACCTATATCAATGTGTGTAATGCAGCACACAAAGAATAAACTTCTGTTCCCATAAGTTTATCTCTCCATCTTTCTATTGTTAGGCTGCAGCGAGGGCCAGAGAACATGGAATCTTCTGGAAGCATCTATCATCGGGGTGTTGTGCATGGTGTGCAAGTGATGAACAGGCCAGGGGATGCAGTGATGTTCGGAGGGAGTCTAAAGTATTGCTTCAGTTCAGTGTTTTCATAGGAAAGTATAATAAATATACAAGTTTCAGTGACCCCAAAAGTTCATGGTCACAGAGATCTTTAATAGTTGCAGGATGGATCAGATCAGAGCAGTAGTCAGTATGTTCCATTGAACCGTGCGCTGATACGTTCCCATCTCAGTTTCACATTCAGTCTCACATACATACCCACACATTAACATACACACATACGCTGCAGAGTGCACGCATGCCTACACAATTAGATACATATACACACTTAGGTCGCGTACAATGTACTCTACAAATTAACATGTAAGTCATATTACACTGGGCTCTCAGTTTCAAACATCATACACACACACACACACATACATGTGCCTTAGGGTGCACACAGGCCTCTGTGTGGTTGTGGCTATGTCCAGTATGGACACATAGAGGAAATTCTTCCCTCCCAATTTCCCGGGACTGAACTGGGAGTGACCTGGTTGGCAGACACACAGCCCCGATGGAAGGAATGTAACTCAACTCCCCCCGTCTCACCCTCAACAACCCCCACCCCCACCCCCTTCATCCATCCAGCAGTCTGCTGGCCCAGCTGTGTGAGGACAGAGGGAGAAACATACAGGACTGTAGGATGTGAAGGGTGTCTTTTTATCTCTTACCAATTCATGAGATTCCTTTCCCTTGTGAATGTTCATCATTGAGTCTGGTGTGTGTTCATTGTGTAAAAGATTAATCTCTGTTTGACATTGTATCTGGGCGTCACTGAAACACCAACAGACAGTTTAATACATGTGGCTTTTTTTTTTCTTGTGCAACTCAAAGTACTTCCAGTCCCACCAAAACAATAACCATACGAGAGCAACAACTGAAACAGGAACAACAGAGCAAAGCAGCAACAAACTTTGAAAAAGTGAAAATAGAGCTGGTAATAAGAACTTAAGATGAACTACTCTATTGAAATAACTCAAGATGAAAAGAAACTGGACATTAAGAACAGTGAAAACACAGAAATCAAAGCAACCGCATGATCATTCATAACTCCTAACACCAATAAACAACAGCAGAGACCAAAATAGCATGTTAAGTATAGCACTGCTAATCTAATGTTAAGCTTAATGCTGCATTCACATCAAATGAAACTCGCTCTGTAAAACATTTGACTTGTAAATACAGCCATGTGGTAAGTATAAGTACAAATATAGCTTTAATTAGCTCTAAATGTGGTACCAATACCCTCATTTAAAGCTAATTTGGTAAACTGACACTATTTCTAACAATACATGACTGACTCTGCCTATTGTAACTGAATGCTATTCATGAAGCGTGTCCCAAAATCTACCGGACGTGGTTGCATCACGTTCCAGCTCCGTCATGCCTGCCATACATGATTCACTGCTATTCTACCTGGTGTGTTGATGTCTACTGGTTGCTGTATATTTATTATTGACAGCTGACATAAAATGAATGTTTAAAGCTGCACTAATCAATATTTGTATTTATATTTATATTGTATGACAGTTGTTACTCATAGTGGCATACCCGCAAAGGATGGTGTCAGCAGTTCCCACCAGCTCTATCGAGCTAAACGCTCTAATTGTTTTGGTTTTATGGCCCAGGACTTTACTATTTTGGTTTACTCTTGTAGCCCTCGTCAGCGTCTTTTACAGCCACAGCAGACAGCCGTCTGAACGCACTGATAAACCTGTCGTACACTACTGTACCAAAACTCAGACAATGCTAGCACCTACCTAGCAAACCCATAATGCATATAGCAGCATGGGAGACAGACTTGGTGAAAACCAACAAAACAGAGCTAAACGGGGAAAGAATGATAAGTTAAGAGTCATCAGACAACAAGAAGGACAACACACAGTCAGCGTTGAACACGCTGAAATCACATTTTACTTTATCATCTAGTATGAGTAAGGATTGAGTAAGGTTTCCTCATAAACACACTAGTCCCTGCCAGAGTTAGAAAAAAAATGGTTCTTCTAAATATGAGATGTCTGTAGATAAACACAGTTTATCAGAATCTGATGACAGGTTGTGTATTTTTCAGTCATTGTTTGGTTAAATGTCATCAAACTACACCCACATGAAGCAGATCAACTGCATTCCATAATTAATAATACCTAACCATGCTTTTTAAACCTTGATGTCACTTACATAGTCAGGATTATTTCATGTTGTAGAGAATGTTTTCAGAGGCTTTAACTTTTTTCCTTTTTCCTGAGAGGCACCAGGCAGTAATGCTCAGTATGTTAACCACCCACCTGTACACTTACAGGGTTTAGGGATGGACAGTGTAGCCAAAAAAAAAATCAATTCATTCAGGTTTAGGAGCACATTGCATGCGGCACAGCCTAGTAATAGATAGTCATTGAGTCATTGCGTGTATTTTGTAAAGCAGGCCACCTTGAGGTATCCAGTGGCATTAATACTCGCCATTGGAATTCTTCTCATCATTACTTTTCGTCCCACGTTACATGAATGCAGCGAAAGAACCACGAGGCTGACAAAATTCAGCTGATTTGATTTAGGTATTACAACATGTCCTTTCAGTTTGGAACAACCCTGAGGCCAGATGCTACAGTCTTTAAGCCTCCTAATCTAAGTAATGCAAAGTTTTGTTTTCTGATCATTGTAACCTTATTAGTGTGCGCTTTTAGTACTCTGAGTTTGTGCATTGAAAGCTTTTTGGCTTAAATTGTCTTTACTTTCCGTTTTCTTCAGGCAGATTTACAGTTTGTTACACTTGGACAACACACATGGTGAGTGAAGTAAAGTAAGGCTGTTCGTCTCAATACGGTTACAACCTGAATCATTCTGGTTGTAGGTCTGTTTCTCTGACCACCAGGCCAGTCTGAAGTGGGAACCACTCCGTCCATTATGACTCAGCAGATGGTGCGGTATGCACTACCACCCTCTCAGTGTCTGCAGCAGTACTCTGTGTTCTCTAATGACATTTAACTCATCTAGGCCGTCATGTTACCCTGCGCTGTGGGAATCTCATCTTTCCCAGCTACAGATATAAACCCAAGAATGCCAGGTTTGGATTGGACAGGTTGTTCTGGGCACAGCAAAGACTTCCCATTCAGCAAGTCATACAATACAGCTTTGACTCTTGCAACCTCAAATATTAGAAAAATGGAGCACTTTTTGACGATGGCTTCAAATGCAATTCTACGAATTTATCATTATTTTTTGCTGTTTTTGTTGCACTTCCATGAAAATGTCAGCTTTATTGTAGAATGATTGAGATAATGGTGGCGTGTGGCAGCTTGCCCTGCCTGAGGTTTTCGAGGTTCAGCTGTTTGGCAGGGAGGGCCAATGGATTTGCAGAGCTGTTGTCTGGATGCCTCCTCCTGCTCCAGACTCCCTTGGTGGTGTCCTTTTCCCACCCCCCTCCCAGACAGCCTTTTATTGGCTCCACGGGCCTCCTGTGGTCCTCAAAGGCACTCCCGTACTCAAGCATGATACTCTGCAACCAACCCTACCACCCCACCCCTGCTCTTATCTGCTGCCACAGGGGAGGAAATGGCCTGGAGGAGCTAGAGAGTGGCACGGTGTAATTATTATCTTGCTTCTACATCTCTCTCTTCACCTTAGTTTCCTCACAGCACCTCTCATGATACCTCTGTGGCTCAGCTTTGCACCTTTTTTGCAACAGGATCAGTACACTTAACACGCCATCAGCTCACGAAACTTGAAGCTATGGAAAAGACGCAGTATAATTCACCAGCACAAAACCTTATTATATCAAATTATCCACAGACAAGTTAAAGCGCTGACTCATGGATCATGGATTATTACTTAATTGAATGTATTTGCTAAGCCTTATGCTGCCTTTACATGGATTCAGACAGACGGTGGACAGCAGATGGTCTGACGAAACATGGAGACGCATGACGATATGTTGCTATGGTGATTTTTTATTGTTAACAAAGAATGAGATATAGTGTATTAAATAAAATCTATCATGTCTATTATTTTATCTAATTAATGAATGAATTCATTGAAGACTGAATGTGTGAAAGAGCTACTGTGCATGACATCTGGTTGTAGATACAGTTACAGAGGACAAAAAGTTCAAATATTTTAACCAAGTTAATGTTAACTTTAATTTTAACTATTACTATTCAATTAACTATATAAATTTACTATCCTAATCTTGCCCACTAAGCTGACACACAATTTGTTGTCTACTGTTTGAATCAATGTGAATGCAGCATTAGCTCCAGATCAGGGGTGTCCCTCTCTACCTTTGAAAAAAAGACCCAGTCTTACTAGTCTTACTCTAGTACAGTCACAGTACATACTGCTGCTCTAACATATCCTAGTCTCACTATGCCTTGACTTTTTTGTAAGTTGCTTTGGATAAAACGTCAGCTGAATGACTAAATCAATGAGTCGCTACACCTTTCTTTGAAACAATCCTCGACCCTTGATTTCAGACAAGCAGAATTCTCATTTGTGAAGTCACAAATGTTGCTAGCAGAGTTTATAAGCTGTACATGCAACATTAACCCTGTGAGTTGTAGACGCTGTCTCTACTGAGTTTTTAAAATGAGAACCCTTATGTATTTTAATATGAACTCATTGGCTACATAATGCTGTATGAGGCTAACACTACAAGTCCCAGGCAAGATCACCAGCTCATGATCCATGTAGAGGACATGGAAATAAAGAAACAGCAGGAATAGCATGTTGGAATAGCATGTTAGTCCTAGTATTATAAGTATGGTATTCTAACATAACTCCTGGGCTGCTTATAGCTTTTATACTATATATATTACAGTATATATATACCAGACAAGCAAGTCAAAGGTTAGATTTATGCTAATTGTTATAATTTTTCAAATTGTAAATTTCATTATAACCTGAGGAGAGATACAGTTTCAAAAGAGAAAAGGCTAAAGACTCATCTCATAAGAACAAAACATAAAACTTCATATAGTGCATATAAATTACTGTAGCTAGTTAGCCACATTTGCAGCTCACATTAGTGCAGATAAACAGTTTCTTACACGTTCGCTCTTGTAATTTTGGTTTTGGGAAGGATAAAAACGACACCACCCTCAACTCTTTATATATATATAGTATCTGTCAGCCCCATGCGCACAGTTTCAACACGCAGACAAATCCAAATCTTGACAGGGCTGCCATGCCTAGCGGTTGCTGAGCTATGATTGGACTCTGGAGGGTTGAGCAAACGGTCAATTAGACATAGTTCACAAAACTAGCAACTAAACTGGTCCGTTAAAAAAACTTAATGGAGTTCTTAAAGTGATCTTTGTTCTTCTCTAAGTTATTACTTACAAGATCAGTTTGGACCGTTCCTTTACAGCCCTCTGGTTATGTCTTTTATGCTTGTGCAACTTTGTTTATGAGCATCTATTTGCATTGATTGTTAAGCACTTCCTCTTGTGCAACAACTTGCTTTTCATAGGCGGGGTGTGTCAGCATCTTGGTGGTTGTAACTATAGTGACGGCAGCTGGTTTAAAAAAGCTGCTTGCTGCCTCTCCTGCATGTCTGCATTTCTTGCCTCGATATTATGGTCATCTGTGCTAAGCCGTTCTCTGACCCCCGGCACACTACGGTAACATTGCAGAGCAGATGCCTGTTCATCACCAGCCAATCATATACTGTAAGGTCACACATGCACATACTTATACTCATGTAGACATGGATGTTTCCCAACTTAACACACATGTAGGCTATATTCTGCATCACAAGCTTGTATGTACTCTCTCAACTCAGATCAGCACTTGCATTCTCACTCTATGACCTCTAGAGCGGTATAGGATTTCTACTGCAATTACAGTGCATATTGTTGTCTCGTCTGCAGGCTATTCTTAGCACCGCTATAAGTGAAAACATGAGGAGGAAAGCTGGAAGGTTTTTAAAAGCTGCAGATCAGATGTACACTGCATACTTCAACAAATCATCAACTTAGATATCTGATGAACCAAGACAGAAATATTCTTACGCTGTCCTCTTCTGTTTCCGCTTGTTTTTGTTCAAGACGTTGAGGTTTTGCTGCTTTTGACTGAAGGATTTCCAACTTAAAGGCAGAAGCAAGTTTGTTTCCAACAGTTCATGCTCGTCTCCTTCAGTGTCATTATAGTACAAGAAGCTATCTCTGAAACTGGCTACATCACTGATGCGAAAAATAGTGGCAGTGGAAGTGTTCTGGATGAGGGGAACTGGTTATTCCCATGCTGGGACACATATGGGAAAATCCAAAAATAAAAAAAAGGACAGAGTAAAAGAAGAACGCCCATTAATGCCATTTATTTGACCCTGTGTAAAAACTGACTTTTACTTGCAACTTTTACTCTGCTAGTAGATCATATAAAACTGAATGGGTTGGATAGCTTCAAGCATTTTGGACTCACAGTTTGACCACCCATTATGTGGGTAATACATTTGAACACTATAAATCTGAATGTAAAAAGTTTACCAAAGTTGAACCCAACATGAAAGCAATGCTTCCATTAAAATGACTAGTATGAAATATTGCTGTCATATATGGGTACTATATATAACCCGCTCACCCCATGTTACCCTACAGCTACTGCATACGTACTGTACACAACTATTATGTACAATTTATATACAATCACTTAGAACCACGTGAGTAAGGGAGACTATTGAACACAAAATCTGTCTGTAGAGTATAGAGCATATTAAAAACTATAAATTTATCCAAAGGCGGTATTGTCAGATTTTATTGTTTTATTGCTGTATTTTTGGTTCATATGCTAACACATTAGCATAATAACACATCCTGCAGGTACAGAGCTACATTAGCAATCATCTTAAGTTGTGTTTATGGCTACCTGATGAATACAATACATATACATAGATATATGCTATAGTTGCAGGGTGTCACTGGAAGAAAGATGGCTCACTTGTTATATACTTCAGTAATCAGCTCTGGGAGAGAATTATTTTAGTTTTTCATGTAAAAATTCCTTCACACTTCTCTGTGTGAGCTAAGATAACACTATTAACTTAACAGAAGTTTGTTAACATTAGCTAAGTAATCTAAAAACTGTGCTTGTAGCTACATATACTGTATGATCCACGTATGTGTCACATGTATATATATATAGATGAGATGTACCTGATCAGATTGCATTTGGAAGATGTTAAAACCTGTTTTTAGTTGTGCCCTGATGGCTCAACTAGAGCTTACACACCATGTGCTCCTGTCACGTTCCTGTCTGCCTTTGGCTGCCCTGTCAAATAAAAACAAAAAACACAGGGATTAAACTTTTTTTCTGTAGCTGATGGTGGAAGTAGCTAACAAGTGAGCCATCTTTCTTCTTTCTCATCTCTGCTGAGAGTTGCAGAAGCACTTCATCGATCAGGCAGGAGTTACAGGTCGGACACTAACACCGGTCACATAGTGTGTGGTGGGTTTATTGCTGAAAACAGCTGCTTGCTGCTGCTGGGAACAAGACTGATAACAGTAACAGTGATGTTACCAAAAACCAAAACAATGAGCTGAAAGACACTAAAATCCTCAGAAATGGTCTTTGAGTCAATCACGACTAGTCATCAGTTTGAAACATGGTGTCAAGGTGTCAAGCATGGTTGCTGAACTTGAATTGTTGCTCTACCTTGCAACTTTAAATTACAATCTGAAGTGCATAATAATAATCACAGTGTTAGTGTAACACATACAGTGCAATAACTTCAGTATCTGCAGCATGCCTCTCCTCCCCTCTCGTGGCCTCATCTCGAGTCAATTAATGAACACAACTTCCCCCCGAGTTTGTGAAGGTTTCTCCTGGTGCCAGCAGCTGCCACACCCAAACAGCTGGAACGAGGACAGGAGCACACAGCTGGGGAGGGAGACCGAGCTGAGTGTCAGTGCAGCGTAAACCTGCCAACACCACCGGCAGGAAGACAGGGCGAGGAGCTGGAAAACATACAGAGTACAGGTTGAGTAGCTGAAATGCACCATTAATGCCCCTGTGCGACTGAGTGTGCACTTTTAACAACAGATTTGAGGGCACATTACGAGTGATTCAGAATAGTTATGGCATAAAAAGCCTCAGTGTATGCGCTCGAGTGTGTGTGTGTGTGTGTGTGTGTGTGTGTGTGTGTGTGTGTGTGTGTGTGTGTGTGTGTGTGTGAACGGGAACAATGCAGCCATTTATGGGGTGAATACCGCAGCCTTTAACAAGGGCCCTTAACATATTAACCATGTGACCCACTTGAGCTCAGAAAATGTCTTGTAGCAACTCATACACCCCTACACCCAAAAAGATACAAAAGTCCACGTACAGTTAATACACTGTGCATGTTTCAGCATTTTTTTACTGCACAAAATTCTTCCCTAAAATCTGAGTTCTTAACCTCAAATGACTGCATTCGAGGACATGTGATCCAGGCAGATTTTTATTATCTCACACAAAAGTGTTTCATAAAATTACATCAGGTCTACACATTACAAAATAGGAATTAAGTATGTGTGAACGAATGGGAGCAGCCCTGACCTCTGACCTATAGAGTACGAGCCGGGCCGCCTTTTTTTACCCCATTGAGGCTGTGATGTCACCCCAAGTACAGAACAGGCAGTGCTGGAAAAGCAGGCCTGAAAAAAGAACTGAGAAACACGGTCCAGCAGAATAATTATATGAGAGAGGGAGTGAATCAGGAAATAGCTTTTGGTTTGGGAAACTCAAGAGTTTGAGGGAGCGCTGCCATGTGCTAAATGAAAACAGGATTTGAAAAAAAAAAAAAAAAATGGAGAGAGAACGCAAGAGAAGCCAAATGTGCTTTTTTTCATGCAGAGGGGTGGCAGGGTATCCAGTGGTCAGCGAGGAGAATATCCCTCAACCTCCCCCTCCCCGATCCTTCTCTTCCTCTAACTTTTTCTCCACAAGACTCCCCCCTTTCAATCAAACTCTCCTGCCCTCTTCCTCCTCCTCCTCCTCTTCCTCCTCCCTTGTCTTTGCCTTCTCAGTCTCCGCTGGCTGGCAGGCTCTCGGCTCTTTCCTCACACGTTTTAATGGGTATCTTCCCAATCACGTTTTTATTGCAGGAAATTTCAGCACACCACATTGCGTGAGCCGAAGGAGTGCTCCATTCTTAGCTCGGCACCGCCGAGTGCCAGGGTGTGTTGAGCTTGCCAGTGTGTATGCGTGTGTGTGTGTGAGTGGGGTTAGGAAAGGGGGGAGGGGAGTGGCGTTAGTGTCATTTTGATGCCAGCATTACAGCTCTCGACGCCCCCCCCCCCCCCCCTCCTCCACCCTCCTTCTCCTCTTAACAATAGTGAAGTCGGGGAGGGAGGAGGTGGAAGCCGTTGCGAAAAGAAGTGCACGTTGTCCTCTCTGAGTCAGTGCACTGTGGCATAACTTCACAGAGATTTTACTCAGAAACCCCCCTCACTCCGCCCATCGCCAACACCCAACCTTTGACTCCGTTTGTGAGAGCTTCAACTCCTCACCTCTCCCTCTCCTCTCCTTCACTTTATTTTTTCCCCTGGCAACCACCTGGGTTTTTCTCTGAAAAGAAGGCCATGGTTTTGGGCCTGCGGTTTAATTGAAATAATATTTGCTGTACTCCGCTGCCTCCCCGGCTCTATTCTCCCTTAACAACGGGCATTATTTTTAGCCTCTGCGCCGAGTTCTGTCATTTCCTGTTGCAGGGCTCGCTGTGCTTTTGACCACAGGCAGGCTCAAACACTCTCTGTGCTTTGCCTCCACCATCACACCATTCCTCACACACACATCGAGCACAGCACAGGTCCCTTGTGTCTTCGAGCGACATCCATCCTGAGATAAACCAAAAGACACTTTGGGCTGTGATTCAGCGCTGCATTTAATTTAGGACTGACAACTTAAATTGTCTTGTCAAGCAGGCAAAACAAACGCTGGTTAAATAACTTCACATGTTCCGAATGCAAATCAGCAATCCAGCCAACAAAGCAACACTGTTTTCATTACTTCTGCAAAGAATTTGACTTTGCTCTACAAAGCCTATGAATCATTCTTTCTCAAAAAAACAAATTTGCCATTGCAGATTCAGAAGCAGCTCAACAAATGAACAGACGTCCCCGACGCTGGTGCGGAGGTATCATTTACAGCGTATACGACACTCTACCATATGCTACAAAGACATGAGACCTCACATGCAGTGCAAAGTTTGGACAGTAGACTACACAGATCACTCTACAAATATACATTCAAAGTCAGCAGAATGGCTGCGTGCATTCACGCAGTGTGTCTCACAGCACGGCTGCAGCTGCAGAGGGGAGTGCAATGAGTGACCCGTGCACTGACCCAGCAGATCATCTCAACACAATACAGGAATATGAAATGTGAATACTGGTGAGCCACATTCATGTAAAGGTCTATATCTGAGGGTACACTGTGGCCGTCTTATGACAGAACACATGACTAATGTTCTCCATGCCACTAATCTGATTTAATCTACAGCATTTTCTAATACATGATATAGGGTAGGTCTGTCCCCATGCAGAGAGTGATGCAATTATTCTGTCTGATTTATTTGGAATGAATGGTGTGAGTAATGGAGAGGTATAGGCGTTAACTTGTTAGGATATATATGTATATTATTTTATATTTTATATATATATATTTTTTCATTTTCATAGTTTCGGACATCGTTTGCCAACACTTTATGCCATTTATGAAACCACTTTGTGTGGGGGTAAAACTGAAAGTGAGCATGCCCGTTATGTCTGTAATTACTGCACAGGAAGATCGTAAGTGCCCACAATTACGGTAAGCGCAGGAGGTCGAATTTGAACCCTGAAATCGGTCTGTCAGCCGTGATGGATGTTTACAGCGGACACTTAACGGGTAATAACAGTATTGTTTGCTTCCAAATTAGCCTGTTTGGCTAAATTAGCGTAAACTTGGCAGTATTCTGCAGTTTTGTTACTGTCAACAAATCTTATGAAAAGATCCAAACTAATGACGTGATGGCTTGTGCCTGCTTATGCCCATTCATTCCTACTGAAGACCCAAATCTTTAAGAACATACATGACACATTTCATCTTTAAGAAATGTTAAATAATTCCCTAAAACAGCTGGCACTGCTGTAAATAGTGAATTTGTTGGAGACTATTTTCTGCTGTGTGTTATTACATTAGGAGCTCGGTGTATGTAGGATGGAGTCAAAAATAGATACAGTGTGTTTGTGTGTTCATGGTAATGAAGGAATGTGTTTTTAATAGGTCTTTGGACAACAATAGAGCTCTATGGCACAGATGAATAAGATAAATCAGACTTTGGACACACACAGACACACAATACTGATTTAATAAACCTTGATAACATCACCAGACTTATCTTTCAATCACCTGTTTCTTTGTAGCAACGCCGACATGTTCTCAGCAATTACAGCATCTTGGTGAGTACCAAATTGTTATGATTAGTAATAATATATAATATATATTATTATAATATTATTATATAATATTATTATAATAACCGGCAGAACTACAGAAATAAGAGCCATGTTGCACTAACCCACAGTTATCCTTCATTATTATGTCTTAAATTGTAAAGCTCGGGGGAAACAGCATGATGTCTGCAAATGTGCTTACAGAATTGGACAAAAGAAATGCTAGTGTCAGATTACCTTGGGATAATTGGTTAGCTCTGAAGTTGTGACCAGAGGTCACAGGTTCAGGGCCGTAGATACCCTTGAGCAAGTTACTCAACAAGCAACAGCTCCAGCGGAGTTGCTCAATGACCTGTGGTTGTTTTGGGCAGCTCCCATGCAGGATGTGAAGCCGAGCCTTGCTGAGAAAAGAGCACAGAGCTCCAAGAATCTTTCCTGGTGAAACAAATATTACAAAAAAACACAGTAGCTAAAATTACTTTCAAATTCTGCTAAACTATTGCCATGCCTGATAATAAAAGTTCTGTATAAAGCAAAAGTACTGAGTGTGGTCTACAGAACATCGTGGTACGGCCATTTGGTCTTGAAAACAAACAGCGTTTTATATAACAGATAAGACTACGGTTCTGTGGAGTCAGAGTGAAAATATTCGCTAAAAGAAGCCGCCAGTCATGTAAACATTCCTTTACAACATCCCTTCAACATCTATAGGACGTCAAAGAAGATCATTCAGCACCGCATATATTGTGTTTGTATCCCAGGAGCAGAGTTACACGTGTCCTATAGTGGCGTGACAAAATAAAACATGTCAGCAGCGTGTAAATAGCGTATGGGGACCAGATCTGCCAGAGAAAATATGTCAACACATTAACAAAACAAGTGAACCTTCCACAACCTGGGTGGGTTGTGGTCGTATAGCTGGTGCCCAGTGGTGTGACAACAGCTGTGTGAGTCACTGGGAAAGAAAGAGAGAGAGGCCAGCGTGATAGTTAAGTGGTGGCTCAGCTCCCCCTCCGCCCTACCCACCCCTGTCCTAGACGAGACCCTTGGGCCTGGATGAAAAGCCTCTAGGCTCCTTTGTGGTCACCCTTAGCTGATTACTCTTCTGGGAAAGTCGACTCAGAAAGGAAAAACCGCAAAACAGCTCTGTTTCTCACTGTCTTGTCTCGATCCCCTCTCGGTCTCTTTTGTCTTTTTGTTGTTGTTGTTGTTTTCCTCCATGCCTTGTAAACAGTAGAGGCACAGAGCTGCTGATGGTTTCCATTGTTCAGCCTGTTCTTGATCATTTTGCATTTCATCAGTGTGGTTCCAGTTATTAACAAATGATTCACTGCATTGTCTGGCACTGCCAAAGAGGCAAAGTCTAGTTCTAGGCCTAGTTCTTGCTCAGTTGGATTAAAACTGTTCTGATCATATTTTTATATTTCTAATGGCTACAGATGGCGCTACAGAGCTTTTTAGCATTTTGGCTCATTGTTTTGATTTTCTGTCCCGCAACTTTACTGTTTTGGTTCATTCTCATCAGCATCATACCCAGCCCTGACTGCCTGCTAAAGGAGCAGCTAGTAGCTAGTAAACATGGAGGAGCATTCAGTAGCAGATCCAGATTTCCCTCCAGAGCTGACTGAGATCAAAGCAGAGCTAAAAGGAGAGTTAATTCATATTTGCAAGTGTCCATGAACATAAGTCCAAGTGAATGATGCTGAATATGTAAATAGGCAGATGTTGGTGTTGGTTACAGCTTGTTGTGATACACAAGAGGGTTCATTTACCGCTCACTTGGCCTTAAACTCAGGTCTCAGTATGCTTTTAGCAAATATATGTAATGCTTGCTGTCATAGCTCTCTTTTACATGTATTTGACTTCATGGGCTGAATCTCTCCTCGACAGCATTCATGCTGTAGCACTTAAAAAGTAATGGATGTATTTCGATGACGAATTAAAAACAGAGGACTTGAGAGCCAAATGCAAACTCTGCAAACGTTCCCACCTCTCCACAACAATTAAACGTTCTTTAAGTGGGCGAGCTTGTTGAGTTATCTGTTTTGGAAAAAGTCGCACTTCAGCTCCACCCGAAATCAGCCTTCGGAAATGGGATCCAACGAGCACTTTGTCTGAAGCAGACTGAGGCCCGTAGTCTTGTTTCAGACTCTGTGGTGCACCAGATAAGTGGGGTGTAGCTGAGATCCAACGAGATTTAATTGACATTTAAAAGTCAATATAATTCATTTCAAAAGTCATGTGACATCTCTGAATATGGTAATCTACCAATGCAGTGCTCACAGTGTTTGTTTGCAACTGTAATTTGACCCCATGCAGGAGGCTAAACTGTCTACTAACAGGGCTGTTATGGGACTTATTTATACTTATAGTACCGTATGTGGTATACCATTATGTGTGGTAACTTTACTGTGCATTTTTATGTTTTACTTCAGCCGTAATGTGGCTTGGTACCACTGGGTCTAGTTAACACAAAAGCAGGCACAGCCCCAGTTGTTGTTGTTTTTTTTTCAACATCCACTGCAAACCTAATACTCAGTGGATTGGAGGAGCTTATTCATAATTCAATCAATTAAAGAGTGACCAGTATTTCCAATGCCAATGACCCAGGCAGTACCCTGCCATAAGAAAATACAGCTCCACCACATATCCCATAGCTCTACCACAAGACCTATCTGAACCCATCGCTCAACTGTCCTGCTGCCTCCATAATGGTGCACCAGCCACCACAGAGGCCATAGCTCCAACTCCAGGCCCCATAGCTCCTCCACCACACTGCCTCTGCCTGCACGGGGAATGAGGGATTAAATATAATGCTCGCATGTCAAGTCTGCAACGCAACAGAGAAAGCGAGGAGGAAGGAATTTGTCAGAACTCCATAAACACATACATGGATTCAGCTCCCGATGCCAGCGCTCCGAGCTAGGAGAACTTTCCGGAGGCTCGGGGAGGCCGAGGGTGAGAGTAAGCAGGGCTGCTGAACGAGCCCAGGGTTTACATAGAGGCCAGCCAAGCAGCAATGATACACTGCACTGGAGGAGAAGGACACGGGGGAATGGGAGAGAAGAAAAGTGGTAGAAATGAGAGCAGAGAAGCAGAAAGAAACGGAAAGAAGAGGATAGATAGGACACACTAAACCCCTGAAGTCTGAACTGGATATGTTCAGAATCAAAACATTTCCGTGATATTTATGAACGTCCATATATACATATCGAGGCCGAGATACAATCAGGGAGAGAGACATTAATGGAGAATGAGAAAGAGTGGAAGAGGGGGGAAAGACAGAGGAATTAACAGGACATGCCCACTGAAATTTTCCAGTGTCTCTGCCAGAGAACAACAAAAAAAAGAGGTCAGTCCAGATGCCGTTCACTGACTGTTCACATGTGGTCCAACTTCTCTGGAGCGGAGGGGTGGAGAGACTGACAAAGAAAAGGGATATCGAAGAAGGAGGTTAAACGTGGTTCGGGCAGGGAGGGGGAGAGGGGCACGAACAGGGGGGTTTGGCTTTAATCAGATTACGTGCTGTGGAACCTGGACTTCATTTAGCCAGCAGATGTTGGACAGGTGGGGAGGGAGTCAACTTTCCAGGAGGTGGTGGGGGGCACAGGTCATGAGGTGAAGCTACCACTTACTGTAACCTGTTGAGCGGCTTTCGGGATGGAGATCCAGCTGTATCAGATCCACTCAGAGCTGAGTTAATGATCAATAAAGTCCATTTGAGAAATGGACTGATAGATCCTCTTTGAGCCCCTGCATCTGCCTCCACTCTTCTGCTCCAGATGATTGTGTGATTGGCCCTGTTGCTCTTGGCTCACTTGGTGGAAGAGGAGCAGCCTCCAGGCCCGGCCCTCCTCGGCCCGCTCAGCCACTGGGAGGTGATCTCCGCAGTGGGTGTAAAATACTGTCGGGCGGATATATTTCTGCAATGAAATATGGATGTAAGCCTTGTGTGAGCGTCCGCGTAAGGTTAACCGGAGGTCAACGCTCACTTTGCCGCCACAGACTTGGCGGCTCTCCAACATTGGAAAAGCAGCAGTGTCTCTTACTCATTCTCTGTCCTGTCCCTCGCTATGTGCTCTTCCTCCTCTTCTTCTCGCCAGTGTTACTGTGGTTTGCGTGCAGATAACGTGCAGGGAGCCATGTGGCGTGTATCTGTGTTGAGCGCTGGGCTTAGCACTGTGGGAGTGGGAAGAAATGTGGGCTCAGAGAACAAGAAGTGAAGGAAATGAAAAGCCTAACTAGTTCACAAGAGAGACAGGAGTCAGATGAGCCTGAGAAAATATGACAGGAGGAAACTTTTCCCCCACACACACTGAAAAGAAGTCTGTAAAACTGGATTCACAGGTATTACTGGTATAGTAGATGCTAAAATTAAAATAATAAAAAAATAAAACCTAACTCCTTAGGTCCAGTGTGTCAGATATAGGGAGCTCTATTTGACAAAACAGAATGACTTTTTCATATCTTAAATGCTCTTCCACAGAGTCCACCATGTTACACTGTAAACTGTAAACACTGTAAACACTGGCTCTACAAAAGGATTTTCCTCCTTCATCGTGGCCTCCGTATGGTCTCCTACACTTAGAAGTGAGGGTGAGGCGAGGTTGTTGCAATCAGCAACTACACTTCTAAATGCCACTGACAGACTGGACCTTTAAAGAAATAGCTCAGCTTTTTAGGCAATGCACTTATTTGCCTTCAAAAATAAAGAGTAGACACGAAGCTATAGCCAGCTTAGTTAGTCAGAAATGATCACTTATGTTTTTGTATGAATTAAATGAACAAGTGAAATGTGACGTTCAGAGGTGCTGGTAGGTGGATTTTGTTATCTTTGACAAAGGCCAGGCTCCCCTTTGTGCTAAGCTAAACTAAGCTAACCACCTACTGGTTCTAGCTGAATACAAAGTCATGAATTGACATTGGGCTTGCATGTGTTCCACTAGCTTCTCTGACTCAGTATTTCTCATCAAGTTTTTTCTCCTTCTGCGTTCAGCCTCTATACTGTTGACTACAGAATAAAGACAAAAAGACCAAAAACTAAATTAATAAACATTCTGAAAAAAATAAAAAATAATTTATTTGTGAGCAATCCCAAAAGTTCCAGCTCACAAGAAGATTTACGCAGTGTTTCAGCGTGGGTACCTAATGTCATTGTAACTTGTCCACAAACTCACCAAACACTCTTTCACTTTTGTACTTTGAATGTCTGCTGTCTAAAAACATCTACAGCTTCGGTCCTCTTTGTCCTGCTGTTAAATCCACGGCTGAGCCAACTCACCCATGGACTCGTCTCTTTTGTTCGGCTGTGACACTTTATCCTGATGGAAAATTCTGGTTTTTGTTAAAAGCCACTCCAAAAAAGAAACATCGAACAAAAAACAAGATCAAGTTTTTAAAAGTTACCATCCTTATCTAGACTTACAGAGTAAGCCACATGACATGCTGTCAGAAAAATGTTCCAGGGCTGGATTTTTAGTTTCACAAATGATAATTACAAATGTCACTGAGATTTTGAATGAGGTTTTCTTTTGGAACAGAACCTGGGAGTTCCCGTTTCACTTGGGCTCTCTGTAAAGGTATTAGTGAGCTTTAGAAGTGCTTGTAGGCAGATTTTGTTACCTTTGTACAGAGCCAAGCTAGCAGCCCCCCCACCCTGTTCTCTTTTGGGTCTTTGTGCTAAGCTAAGCTAAAAGCCAGCTGGCTGTAGCTTCACTCTCGGCAAGAGGGCGAATAAGTATATTTCCCAAAATGTTAACTACAGCATTCAACATTTAACAGCTCGAAAACATTTCGCACTTTCCCACACACTAAAACAACAAAAAATTAAATAAAGACAGCACTGCATGTGAGACCACTTATTGTGTTTTAAGTGTGTCTGACCAAATCGCACTATATTTTTGTGTGAACCCTCATTATCAAATAACATAAAAACACAAAATAGCCTTCTTGGCGAGAAGCAACTGCCAAAAAAAAACTTTTATCTTGATAGCAGTGTGATAGTTCTCACCCTTGACATGTCTTTTGATGCTGCTGCCAACAACAACTGCTTGTTGCAGCTCAATGTGCCAACCAGAGATAGAGCAGTGTACAGTGAGGCCAGAACACTGGGCTGATAAGGGGGCCTCTCAGACAGAGCTGACTAGGCCACGCTCAGATGAAATCTGGAGGGTTCGGCTCGCTGATAAACTGACAAAGACCTTCATCATCTGCGCTTTCATCCTCCTCCTCCTCCTCCTCTCACCAGTGACCCACATCCAACTCTAGATTCCACAACTTATTGCTGGAGAGTTATTGCTTGGTTTCTATTCTGGTTGTGCCAGAGGCTTTAACACGGGAATTGTTTTGAGAGCGTTGATACGAGTGTACTGTAGTAAAATTAAATGTTTTTCTGGAGTTTTCAATCAGTTTTCTTGGTTTCTTGTCCTCTCTTTGAGCCCCCGCAGAAAGCTTCCTGCACTGTATGGTAGCTTACCCTTACTCTCGCCCTCCTCCTGGGTGAGCGTCAATTATTCATAAGCCTTGGGTAGCTAACTTGAAACCGATAACCCACATGCTATTTATACTTCATTTCAAATGAACAAATACTTAACTGTGAAGTTCCAGGCAGCTTGGTCGTGTCTGTCTGCATAGCTGCTGCAGGGCTCGGTGATGGCTGAGCAGGCGGTTGGGGAGGAGTGCGGGGGTCATCAGTCTATTGGGCAGAAAGGCTGAACCAGCAGATGCACGCTGAAGGTGAGACACATGGCGAGACTCATAACGTATCGTGCCATCTATAACTCAGACACTCTCTCTTGCTTCACTGTTAATTAATTGAATCCTGTATCAATTTGTCCATCCGAATCATCCAAATGTATTCATATTTAAGAAGGAAAAGTCCACAGACTTGAGTCCCCTTTCTTCATGTCCATCAGCTTATGACAGTCATCACATACGAATTTAGATTTTGATGGCTTGCTTTAGTTAAGCAGCCTCATCTCGGGCCTGCAGCAGTGTGTTATGCATTCAATTTTAGCTGCAGAATGAGTGTGCTTGTGTGTGTGTTTGTGTGGACTCTTTGTTAAATGATGGAATTTCCTTGTTAAGGTCACATATCCGAGGTCTCAACTGGACTATTCATGAAATGGGGATCTTTTTTTAAAAAATTCTTTTGGCGTTTAAACTGAAAACTTTATGTGATTATGTGGCGATGTGAAGATTCTTTGTGTCATTTCAAATTTAGAGTTTAAACGTGGTAAAAGGAGCAGCATTGCAGCATTTAGGTTCCCCATTTTGTGTCATATCTGATTTTATTGAGTTTCTGTTTAAAAAGAGCCAAAGGACGTAAACGTTTGTCACTCAATCCATGTTTTGTTGAAACTAATCAATAAAGTGATCTACAGTTTAGTAAATACACCGATCACAAAAAGTTCAACTTTTGGGTAAAATTTACGGAACATGGAAAAAGTTCATTACAGTGATCCCTCGCTACTTCGCACTTCACCTTTCGCACCCTCAGATTTTTCAAAGACATGATCATATACGCATACCCCCCCCCCCCCACCCCCCGGCTCCCAACTCTAGATTTTGTTCTCGTGTTGGCTCGGCTCGGGAATCCATACCCAGCGAAGGAAGACCGCATTTGTTGTTCTTTATCGCTCGTATTGCTTAGTCTCGCCGCGTATATATGTAAAAAATATGTGTGTGTGTTGGGGGGGGGTGTCTCCCTAACTTTTTGACTTTTTGTGAATAGTGTATATCTGTTATGGACTGAATGTGCCTTTAGTTTCAATTCACCATTATCTCTTGAACACTAGATAAACTCAAATACTCACGTCACCCTAAACAAATCTCCCCGACTCACTGCTAGGGCACAGCAAAGAGTGTTCTATGATATGACAAAGAAAGAAAACATACTCAATATTATATCATGGGCCAGTGTGGATTACACTTAACAGTTTTATTTGGAATATTAAGACAATGAAGCATAAGCCAAGCACCAAGAGTGACAGCTACAAGTGTCGCATCATACGGCTCTTAAAAATGAACAGGTTATACTGGAAAACGACTGTTTTTTTCTCTTTGAATGGTGAAGCAGATACACAGAACAGACAGTGAAATGTGAACATGATTATGCCATTTACACGCTCCAAATCCTACCTGACAGAAAAAAAGGAAAGAAAAGGAAAGAAAAAGAAAAAAACTGGCGAGGAAAAGCAGAAGAAAATGGAACAGCGATATTCGCCTGACGACAGCTCTGTCAGCCTGTGGCAGTGGCTGCTGCCCCGGGAATTAAAAAAAAAAAAAAAAAGGGGGGGGCTCTTGTGATTGGTCAGAACGAATAAGGCGGTCTGGGAACACGCCGGTGCTGCAGAGTGACAACCATTAGTTCCCATCATTGTCAAGTCCTGTTGCCTCGGCACCCACATCCACACAGCAACCAATGTGCACATACAGCATTAAAGTGACAGAGGATTGCAACCATTGTTACACTACACTCAATTGCATATTAGGGAGAAGTAATAATGAAAAATAATAATTCTTTCATACATCTTTTTCTGTTTGCATATAGCACTTAACCCAGCTTTCTAAAATATATATGGGAACTTGGAAAAAAAAAAAGGTTAAAATATCTTCTTTTTTTTTTTGTTTGTCCTCTAAGAGCTAAAACCATGAGTCGTACCGAGGTGGGGGTGGGGTGGGGTGGGGGTGAGGAGTCCTTTATCCGGGGCTGTTGCTGTAGTTTATGGGACAGCTAGCGACACAACCAGCCTGTCTCTCATCCAGACCAGACCCAGTGGTTTCTTGCCACAAACGAGGCGCTCATAGTGCAGCTAAATAGTGTCATACTAATGACAACAGATCAAAATAGTTCAATTCACGGCATTTTGTTGTTGTTTTTTTTTTTTTTCTTAAGAACATAGAATATACACATAAACACCCGTCTTTGCTTTCCCCTGTTTTTTGGGGGGGAGGGGGAGTAACACAAAAAGGTGGTGCTGGCTAAATGTGGTCCATGTTTACACATCCCTGTCTTAGGGGTGGGTGGGTGGGTGGATGCGTGTCGATAACCTGGGGTAGTGCAGGTGGTGTGATAGCAAGTGTGTGCAAAATGTATGTGTGTTCCATCCAGACAGTTAATGCACCACAGAAGAATAAAACTTCTTTTCATCAGGCTCCTATTATAGAACTCCATCATTCATCATACATACTATGTTTTTTTTGTTTTTTTTTTGCTTTTCCTCTAAGTCTACAGGTTATATGGCAAACATGTGCTACGGTTAATGTCAGATATTTCCCATGGGGAAAACTGGGCTGAGAGGGTCCTGGGACTCTCCTTGCAATGGGCCTGCCTGAGATTAAGGGGTAGGGTTTGGGATGGCGGGCGGGGGGAGCAAAGAGGCATTGTTCATAGGAGTCTCTGTCATCACCCCTCACAGTCTCTGCATCACCCTCCACTGGAACCCTCGGTGTGGCTCTGTCCATACACTAATACACTCCCACACGACACACACGCATGCAGAGACTGCAGCGTGGTGTTTAAGCCTCCATCGACGCAGCAGCGCATGACGCCTGAACGCAAATGAAATATCTCAAGGCCGTCGGCTTTTTTTTTTTCTCTTAACACTCACACACGTCTCGCCATCTTGAGCTAAAACACAAGCAGTGCTTTCCGGAAATATTGGGACAGTGGGAAAGTTTCGGTTGCTTTGGCTCTGTAGTGACGCATACTGGTGATGAAACAAAAGGTTAAAGTGCTAACTCTCAGATATTAGTATGTTTTAGTGCCTGAATCCATATTGAGACGTAAAGAGGAGGAATTGTATCTCTTCAGATGAAATGCCCAGTGATAGGTCATAGCAGGTGAATGATCCCAACAGGCAGACAAGGCAACCAATGAGTGACAAGCACCTGTCCTCCGTCCAAATGAGGATGTTTCACTTACTTGAGACCAGCCTGAAGGCAAAAAAAAAGACCAAAACAGGCAGGAATGATGATGGCGGCAGTTCCAAACTATGCGGGTCATCACCAGAGGCAAGGTGTCTGCTCACATACACGAGCATGTCATAACATTCAGCGCTGTCTGACTGAAAGAGATGACTGAATGGTATAATCCTCAAAAGTAATAAGAAAACTACTCCTCCCATGTTCGCCCAATATGGATGCAAAGTTGTCACTAAGCCCAACTGTCATTTCAAAATCCAACATGCTGGAGTAAAGAGCAAACACAACTAAAAAGTAACACGTCACTGTCCTAATACTTGCACACTGCACTGTAGAACATAAATACACAATTAAAGTGCTATTTACTTCAACAAATCCCCGGCCCTCTCTGCGAGCACGCCGCTGCCACAACAGGAGGCCAGGCCTCTCTGTGAGCCGTGCTCCGGCTCTCCTCCTCCTTCTCCTCCTTAATGTTAACTTCAGCCTAACGTCGCTCTGACAGGGTTGGATGGAGAGTGGAGGGTAGGACAAACAGGCCTTAGTTCGCTCTACACCGCAGTCACCTCCACATCAGCACAGGGATGTTAGGGGATGTGGCCAGATGGAGAGAGAGCAGTTGGATATAATAACAAAAAAAGCCTCCCTCAGCCACACAGCAGCCATAAGGCAACACATAGTGGCCCTTTTAATACCCAGTAAATTTATATCCCAACATGGTAAAAATAGCCTGTGATTAGTGCCTGCCAGAGGGGTGGGGCACTGTAACAAGTTGTATGCTATTGCTAATAGGCAGGTGACGGTGAGCGAGATAGTACACTGCGTGGCTTTTCAGACAGATATACATTTCTCCTCTATGACAGTGTGGAAACATGAACCAAATGTCAACCTTATTCCACACTCCTGCCACTGTGACGCATACATGTGATCAACATGCACAATTCAAGCTTTCTGAGGACAAAGTGCGGGCCAGGGGAAAACTTTTAGATGAGGAAATGTTTGCTGATGCAGTAGACTGAGGGGGAAAAATGGTTTGTAAAATATGAAAACAACTACAACAATTACTTTTTTATCACCTGCACCTTGTTGCCTGCCTGATAAATGAGTGAAATTGAATTTGGGGGTGTTGGTGTGAGCTTAACACAGCCAGGTTTTCCCCTCTGAATATATTAACAGTTTAGCATATTGCAGAATGAAACTAACTTTCACTGGTCTGTAAATCTGAAATAGAACTGAGCTTCATTTCAACACCAGGGAGCACATTAATGAGCTTCAGCCTGCGAGTTATTACAGATAGCTGTGTGCAAGAGCTTTGGTCACAGACTGGGACGTTCATGGGGAAAAGAGGACGCACTGACATTTGTTCATGATTCATCCTCGATGATGAGAACTACAAAAACATGATTATGTACAGGCTGATAGACTGGCTCGAGGATCTCTCCAGTGATCGGGATTTTGTGCGTTTCAGCTTCAATATTTTACACATCACCTCCTGGATTTTCCTCTACATACGTTCAAATGAATTATATTTATGTTTTCTATATTTATGTTGTTTTTAAAGCCTGGTAATGTGTAATTAATAATAATTACGAGTTAGTTTAAACACTGGTGCTGATGGCTAACTTGGGCAATGTCATCAGAAGTTGAACCTTCTTGTTCTCTCATAAGATGCAGACCAGAACCTACACATGTGAAGGGCTGGACATAAATACACATTTTGCAATGAAATATGCTACAGTAGGGCTGGCATTGGACCCACTAACAACCTAATCCTACCATACAGGCCATAATGTGGCAAGAAGACTAATGCATGCATTAGTGAGAACAGCTGTAACTAATTTACAACTTATCATTTCATTAATGTGTCGTAGCTTAACCAACATAGCACCACTAATATCCGTTACAAAGGCTGTAACGTGCACCATTAGTAAGTGAGCTTCGATCGGCGTTATTATTCTCTTCAGTCTCATTTGATGGCATCCACCGTGTTGAAGCACCTCCTACTCCAGGTTCAGACTACAGAGCGACTGATTATGGAACAAGATAAATGGTTCTCTAGAAAAGGCACGTAGGTGACACTTAGTTTCTCTTCACAATGAGAGCAGAAATGAGCGGCTAGCCAGCAGGGGTTTTGTCCCAAGTCACACAACCAAGATCATTCAGATTCCACAACTAAAGCTCTCAGAGATATGCCAACTGCTCCAGACTTGAGTGTTGCCTGCACTCGATGCTATGACTATAAATGCAACTGGGCAATGAGAGGATTTGTTGTGGCTGACACCTTAGAGTAATAAGTTGCAAGTGGAGGGGGGAATCGCCTCTTTCTGGTTGGGTGCTCTTCATAACGATATAGTTAACATGGCATTCATTCATTAAAAAAATATAAGGAAGGGGTCTTGCAATGGAAGTTCACAATTCTAACAAGCAGTCTATGCATCATGTGATGTCAGCTCCCCTCTCCATGATCTCTGACTATCTGGGGTCTCCCATACAACAACCCATTCCAAAATGAGCCTCTGTAGTAAGAGCAGAGCATGTTTAAAGGGACACTGATTTTTCATTGTTTGTCTTCCCCTTCCACTTGTCACACATTCCCTCACTTCCTCTGAAAAGACTTGTTAGCATTCCTCCCTCTAACCAAAGTGCAATGCTCTCTGCACCATTGTTTCAGTGTGTTGTGAAGAAAAATAACCATCTAGGATGCACAGGGGTTGAATCCTTCTGAATATGCTGGATGCCACCAAAAGATGCAAACTGAAGGAAGCAGGTGTAAAACTAAACACTATACAAAGGTCATAACATAACTCCATAAAGACACCAGACTGCTCAAATGTTTCCATAGTAGCTACATACATGCAAAGCAGTGTGCACAGGGCTGAAGACTGCTTTGACAACTGTAACAATGGCAAGAACTGTCTGAATATTTCCTTACGTGTCCCTCCTGCTTTGAAAGCAATGCCGCACAGGGGGAATAAAGCTGACGAGTTTAGCTTGCCCACTAAATAGGACACAGTAGACTGATTTATTATTCATCACTCACCATTACTGCTTAAGGAGGAACGTGTGTTTTTTTTAAAAGAACTAATCTATAGTCCTTAGAAAGCACGTCATTTCCCTGATGTGCTGTCCTGAACTCTGTGGACCCTCCCAGAATCTGTCCCTGTCTCTGGCTTGGCTGATGCTCACGCGTGCAAAGAGATGGCAAAGAATGTGCCTTATGTAGTTCTATCCATGGGACAGGCTCTGACTGCAATATACCAATAGCACCTCCAGTTGCCCTCTCAACCCACACATACACACGCACGCAAACACACTCACACACAGAGCTTAAAACCCTCTTGGGAGGGTGCTCCACTAGGTGCTTTAACAAGCTAAGGAAGAAAAAAAAAAAGAGAAAGCACAAAGTGAACTGTACAATGTAGCCATGTGGGCCTAAATAGCAATTTAGGATGAACAAGGGAGGCATGCAGGCAGGTCTACAGGCAGGGTGATGTCGTGGGATCAGGCAGACATTTAGCACAAAGCAGGAGAGAAAAGACACAAAGTGCTGATATTTGTGCCTTCCCTCCCTGTCAAAACAACCTGTTCAACACAAAAACATGTGCTTGCCAGACAGCGTTATACTGAATATAATCATATGTATTTTCTGTGATGTAAGTAATAACTAAAACAAAGATTAGAATGAATCTTGTATAGCTTGTTACATTTAAATTCCATCCCCCACCAGAAAGAGAGCCATGTCAGTATAGCCTCTAATTGGCTAATGAGGAATTTCTCAAGTTCTGTATTCCTCCTGCAGTGTGTGTACAGGCAATGGAGAAGGCCACCCTATTTGACCTTGAGTGGCGGTTCCCTCTCCAGCCAGCGAACTCGTACTTTCTGTTTATAGTGATACTCCTTGAGGAAGTCCTGCAGGGCAGGGGGCAGCGGCAGAGAGCCTATACCATCGTAAGTGGTCCAGCGGCAGATGGCGGCTCGTGCCAGGTGCTGCAGGCCAAAGGGAAAGGTCCGATGGAGAGGGGCTGTAAGCAGCGGTTCGAAAAACATGCAGGCGCTGGGGTCCTTGTAGTGCTCCAGCAGTCCTGTGACGGTGGAAGAGTGGAAAACGCAAGGATCGTGGGCGTCGAAGCTGAAGTTGTGGTTCCACTGCTCGATGCGGGCGTGCAGCGAGCGGTTGTAACGGCGGAAGCTAACGGAGAAGAGGTAGTCCTCCTGGGCTGAGTCACGTAGCAGGAAGGTGCCCTCTGGCCGTCCGTCCAGCAGCGCCTCAGCCTCATAGCGGTCCATCACGCCCCAGTAGCAGGGCAGAGCTGTGATCTGCAATAGGTCTGGCACAAGGCAGTGGATGTAGTCTATCTGGGTGTGAACCTTCCAGGGCCCAGGTTGCTGCCGGCTCAGGTGACCCTCCCCAGAGGCGTGCCTCTGCTTGGGCCTCCTGGCCTGCAGACAGAGGGTGGTCGAATCCTCCTCAGAGTCACAGTCTTGGGCTGAAGCCGCAGCCCCCAACACCTGCACACAGGCTCCTGATGATCCAGCACCCACAGAGCTGCCAGCACTGGAGGCTCGGCCTTCCCCAGAGGCCTCTCCCATGCCAGGAGCCATCTTTGGTCCCAGTTTGTAGAGAGAGGAGCCTGGCACTGAGGCCTCCAGGGTGTGGATCTGTGCATTAGGTGGTGGGTCCACACCTTCCTCGATGCTAAGTCTGCGGCGCTCGCGCAGACGTTCCTCTTCATCCTCAGGAGAGGGGTGGGCTGGGTCAAAGGCATCCAGCAGGGCAGTGGAGGAATGCGGGCTGACCGGTGCTGTGTGTTGCTTGATCAAGTGCCACTTGTGTGCGAGGTCTGAGCCTGGTGGGAAGGGGCAAGTCTCCAGCATGAGCTCTGTCAGGTGAATCTTGCGTTTCGAGGTGACAGGGTTCTTAGATGAGCGGGAGCGTCTGCGAGTGGGCAGGGGTAAGCACAGCCCTACTGTATCGCTTAGCCGCTGGCGCAAAGACCGAGCGTTCAGACTCCGTCCTCCAGATACAGAGTCGCTCATCTCCTGGATGGAGCACACTCCGTAACGCCTGTCCCTACGGTTCCCACTTCCCCGTAAGCGCCCAGACCGCCTATCTGCCTCCAGAGAGCTCTGGGTTTTGGTAGAACATGAGTGTTTTTTCTTGCCCCCCCATGGAGCATGACGGGAATAGGAGTCTCTCCGGGCCAGGGGAACACCCCCTGGTCCTCCTCGCACATCCTCAGTGTCCTTGTCGATAGTGATCTCTACTATCTGAGGGATGTCAGACACACAGTTATGATGGCGCCGTCCTGCTGTTACCATTGGTGCCGGCAGGAGGCTCCGTGATGGGCTTGAGGCTCCTGATGCCTGCGCCTCACCTGAGCTGCCTCCTTGGCCAAGATCCAATACACAGTGGACGGCATCAGCCTCAACCCTACTTTCCCCGGGTCCCGAACTGCTGTTGTGAAAGAGTGTCTGGCATTTGCTCTTCAGGTTGCTCCACATGTTGCCCACTTTCTTCATCAATAGGAGCCCCTGGGACCTGAAGAGTACAGAAGACAGGACGTATTAAGTCACAGGTGGAGAAATTGTGCAACAAATGGCGCCTACATTTAACACTGAGGTACAAGCTACATGAAGAATGTCCTACATTTAAATTCCCCAGACTACTGTGTATCTAGTAATTAGACATGGTGAGAGTATAACGGGGCCAAAGTGTCTGAGAGGTGGGTGAGTTTGAGTAGTTGGAACAGCAGAGTTAGGAGTTGCCAGGCAGACGTGCAGGGACACAAGGCCACAGCTATAAATGAACCCAGGATCTGCTCACAGCTGATCTGCTGGTATGTACTGTATTACAGAGCCAGTCTAGACCTGACCAAAAACTTTCCCCGTACAGCAGCAGACAGGGCACATGTACATGCAAATACACACTCACATATGCTGCTGATTTATCACTCTACTAGATTTGACAGGGATTTGGAAGTTGGACTGGTAAACTGCGTTCAGATGACGCAAACTTTACAGTGAGCAAAGTCACCACAGGTAGGTGGCCTGCCAAACACAAAACCTCGAAGGATTCAAGAGTGCAGCGTTTCCTTCCCTGTTTCTGGACTTCAAGGATTTATTAGGGTACATATTTTGGTGTTGCCGGTAAACATAATTATTCCAGAAAACAGTCACATACTGGAAACATTTGTTAATGTGTAAAGTATTCAAAACCAAACACTTGGTTGCAACTCTTTGTTTCTGAAAAAGTGACGTATGACAAGTTTTATCCCATTCTGCATCAAAAACTGAAGTATACTGTGACTGATAACATTATCCACCACTGCCTTTATCCATGAGTACACATTGTACAGTACTTCTAAGACCATGCACTCCAACCTTGGGAGTTCTTGTTGAAAGTCTAAATCTAACCCTGCCACAGGCACACAACAAAGGATGTTAGTCCCTCCATGGCCAGTCTCCATCACTCCCTCCCAATTCTTTTCCTTTCCATCTGCTTCCGGGCTAAAAGCAGCTATCCAACTACCAGGCATGTTGTTGACCTGTGTGCAGAGTGAAATCCTGCCTCTTAACATTAAGACATTGTGGATTTGCAGTCAGCTGTGATAGACAGGGATTCTGTGATACACAGGAAACCAGACTGGTCTTCAGCACATGACCCATTAAGTTGATTTGCAGGAGGGCAGTTCCAAGGCTATCACTAACAAACTCATGACATCAGAGTCATCCCTCACATTGACTCGCTTTGTACTCACTAAAGATGACAACGTCTCTCCACTTGACTGTCATTAGATGTTTGCGATACAAACGCCTACAAAAACAGCCTGCAACAAATTTGTTGCTATGAAAAAAAATAATATTTTTTCAAGCAGCTAAGCTACATCAGCAAATGTGACACAACTCATTTCATCTCCTATTCTCTGCTGCACAATAAGTGTTTGTGTGCATTGCCTGATCTGCTGGATGTTCATTCTCTCATTTGGTAGTGTCAGAGCAAAAAATCCAAAGGTCAAATGATAAACTAGACATCTTTCTAACAAACGACATCTGAAGTAAAGCACCCACATGCTTTCCCATGCCACATGCCAATTCAGCAAACTCAGAAGTGTTGAGAATTATTTCCATGGTGGACATTCATTGTAATAACACCTGTATGTTCAAAGTTAATAAGTTGAATATACATAAAAATATGTATGATACACATTGCAATCACTAAACTGGCTTTGAAATGATGTATTCAAATGTGCATTCGTCTCTGTTATAAACAATGAAGCCTCTGTTATCACTGCAGCACACACACTAATCATTAGCAAGTCATTCAGTGCTGCTGGATGTGGCTATGCGTTATTCTGAAACCTGATTTGATTACAAATCTATCACATTTGTGAACCATCAGAATTTCATTTTAATACTTTCTCCAACAATATGGCCACATTCATAACAGCCTCAACATTAATGAACAGAAAATGTCAAATAAATGTACTTATAATTCAAAATTACACTCTGGTGTGCAAATATGGCTTGTAGTGTTTGCAGTGACAGCATGCTGACAATCTAATCTTCAAGGTCTGCAACATTTGGCCAAACTGCGTTTGCAATGACAGAGTGCTGTTGCAGATCTTTAGTAATAAAACCTGCAAGACCTATTAATCAACCGTACTTATGTTTTCATTATTGTAGCCTTCATTCAAATAATGAAGGAGTTTTCAACCCTCAGGTTCACTGTAGATGTAACCTGAAATGGTCAAACTGTTATATTGAATGTGAGCATGGAAAACAGCCAAAGCTATTTTAATGATGTGCATTGCATAGTAATAACCTAATAACATAATTATTTTTAAGATTATTGCTGCATTATTAGCATTATTGCAAGTAACTACAGCAGAGATTGGTGTATGGGGGCGTAACATTAAAGTTACATGATGTTGTTATTCTACAGCCATCACACTGTGCAATTAACATTTACTTCATAAGTTGTAACAAAAAAGTTGCCCTTTTCTGTTTGACTATATGATTTAAATAACATATCACAACGTTAATGATGACATAATGTTATTCCTGCTTCCACATATGCTTAGATAACATGTAGTCTTAGTAAACAGATTTTTTGTTTCCCCCTTTTTTAAATGACTGATGTCAACTGATCAGCTGCATTGAAAAAAAATATATATTACCGTTGTCAGATGTGACTAGTTGAACACCATGACCCGCAGGTTATATAAAATTGTGGGATAGTCAGGAATAATGAGCTGCGGTCACCGTAAACTGGTTAGATAAAGTGCTGCAGGTAAGAGGAGCTGACACCAGTTTGGGTGAACTCAAGCCTACAACACGTCATCAAGGTAAGCAACACCTTTTATTGTGCCATTCCTGTTGTATGGAAAACCACTGGCATTGTGCCCGCAGCACAGGCTCAGAACAGGGTTGCTCACGCAATCGCAAGTATCCACACTGTACAGAACTGTCCCCTGAAAATGTCCCCGGGATGCACACATAATGTCGTGCCAGCTGGGTACATCTTGATTAAGCTTGTTCTTAACTAGAGATTCAACAATTGATCCATTAATTGATCAGTCAGTCAGAAGCAAATTAAAGCAAAAAGTGAAATATTTTTGGGTTTGTGTTTTGGGGTTTTGGACTTTGGTCACACAAAACAAGACATTTAGTGACATGACCTTTGTGCTGTGATGGATGTTGCGGTAAATATTTTTGCATTGTTAGTTGTAGCCCAATTCTGAATAGTGATCACTGATTAATAATTACTATTCCTAGTTAAATCCTTCTTATTACAGTCACTAGACAGTTCTTATTACAGTCTGAATGATGTTTTTAATGAAGTAAAACATATTCTTATACTTAGTGATGCCCCAGTCCTCTTCACCAGGTCAATATAGATCATCAATAAATGGATCATGTATTGGCCAGATGTGACTGATGAACAATAATGTTTATAATGTAATGAATGTGGAATAATACAAGTTTAAACCAACTAGAACAATGCAACTACACGCAGAAAGACAAAAACTAAAACAGTACTACTTTCTCTATTTACAATAACACACAATACATTTAACTGCATTGTTACCAAGTTATTTCATTATGATTTCAGTTTGGTGGTTCACACAAATCGTTTCGATGATCCCTTGTAAAAATCTGTGGGATCAAACTGCCAAAGTTAAAAAGGCAACCCAAGGTTTCATCAATGAGCTCCAAATGTACTTTAACTATTTGTCAAGCCAATTCAATTTTCGAAAGAAAAATCATGCAATCAGCCGTCTCTCATTTGTCCAAATTCTTTTGTTGGAGCACAAAGTCTCACCAGCCACAATCTTAAATTGCCAGAATTTGTCTTGATTCTTTGCAACTGTACGGCCAACATAAAAACACTGATCCACAGGCTGAAAGCAGCCCGCTCACACCCTGCTGTCCTCCCTCCAAGATGAACTGGAATTGTGAGGCTAATGTTATATCAGCTTTATCTTCAGAGGCTGGACTTTCCATCCGGGTTGGTGTGTTTTATCTCTTAGGCTGCTGATTGCTTAAAAAAAAATACAAACAATGAAATGTTCAGGTGACCAAGACACACGGCTTGTTAATGATGGCCAAGTATGATTAAAACACGCCTATAATGGTGCACTGTGACTGTTGCTACAATTTAATAATAAACCCACTGCATATAAGCAATAATGGATGTCCCTGAAGAGGAAAACATGCTGACAAAGCCTTATCCTGACAAGCAAAGAGACAAAATGCTGCAAGGCACCATGAAAAAAGGAATATGAATTACTATTAATGTGTGGGAATGACCAAAGAGAAATACTCAGTGTGTCAGTGTGTGCTACAATGTTAGCTAGCTGATCTGACCTATGCCCTCATTAGCATTGTCTCCATTCTTATTAGACATCAAAGAAACTCTTGGAGCTATCCAAAACAGACAACAATACTAGCACAGTCATGATCAGACATTTTGCAGCAAAGCACTAAAACAGAGCATGCAACCATGTGACGACAAATCTAAATTATAAATCAAGTTTAATTCCTAGTTTAGTTCTAACTATTTATGTGACATTATATCCTAGAACTAAACTTTTATTTCGACACACTATGATGTCTCGTTTTGCAGATTTCTGCCTAGAACTAGCTCTCTTCAGCTCATACAAGATTGATTATTAACTACAGTCGTCTAATATATTTCTCTATGACTGTCGCCATTGATAACAATGGCCACACCAAAGGCGCGATCCAGTCCATAACCATTTAAAGCCGCTCTGAAACAGAACTAGGCTACTTCTGCTCTCCGGCAGCCCAACACACCCATTCTCCTGGGATCATACTGATCTAAGAGAGGGCTGGAGAGAAGACAAGATTAAGGGAGGACGCCTTCTCTGCTCAGACCAGACCAGAGTTAATGAGATATTTGCAGCGTCTTGCATTCTGAAAGATATGTGGGATGGCAGAAAGCCATGCAAGGTCTGTGAATGACTGATAAATCACACTGACTCCTTCCTATCAATTAAATCTCAACAAACAATAAAACTTTTATGAGAAAAGTTGATGTGGCAAACTATTAAAACTATTGTTAACTACTAGTTTTTATCTCCACAGTGTATTTCTGGCTACGAACAAACTTTTCAAACAGTGCCAGTGAAACATATTCCAGCAACTCTATATTACATTGTCATTCAGCAGCACATCACTGTTGTATAATGATTATTCTGCCCTAGTGTAGCTTTGTTAGTAGTTTGCCCTCAGTAAAAAACATTTTATGTTAGACAGAAAAATAAGTAACTAACATTAGTCAGGTCAAATGAACTGAAACAACATACCTTAACTCGCATTTTAAGTCGAGCAGTCTTAATAGTTAATGTTAACTACACTGAGTTATCCCCACAACTGCTAAACTGTCTGTTTGAATGTGATACAGATTAACACGGACAGTAACGTCCCGTTATACCGACATTAACAACCATAACAGATAAGCGGTATATTTAATCACTAATGTCAACAGAAGTTAGAAAACTATCGAGCTTTAACGCTGTACAGAAATGGAGGCCTATAGGACTGCGGAGGCCCCACTTTTCCCTGGTACCAGCCAAGTTAGAGGACTTGCTAACACGTTAACCATATACCGCTAAATGTAGCTCCGGTCGCGGAGATAAGGTTAGCCGGACTCCTGCTTGTCAAATAGGCTTGCCGACTTCTGTCAGACGTATTATATTTTTCAGAAATACATTTTAAACCGCTCCGAGGCGGCAGGCGACATATATAGCTTTACATGCAGGCTGCTTAGCTAACTAGCGGTCCGGGCTTACGAGCTGTCAAAAATGCTAAGTGTTAGCATTCCCTAGAGTGGGAGTTTGTAGCGTTACAGCTAGCCTCGGCTAACCAGCCAGCTAGCGGGGTTAGCGTGTTAGCTTGTGAAAAATCGACACAAATAAATGGCACAAATAAACTGAATGGTGTTTTGTGGCGTCAAGACGCCGAGTGGACAAATGTGACATGTGTGACAAATAATGGTTTGTTTCTCGAATTCATATCTTACCCTTGTGCCTTTTGAAAGCTCTATTCAAAAGCTCTCTTTGTCTGCAAAAAATGGCTATTAAGAGAAGTCAGGCATACATCCCCCTTGCGGACCACGGTGTCGGATGAAAGCACTAAAGGTACTTGGATACTTGATGGTATCATCCCGGATATTTTAAAATGAATAGTTAAATAGTAATGAAAAATATTTAAAAGGCTAAATTATTCTTTAAGTGCCGCGAAAACCCGTTCTTCATCATGGTGGGGGTCTTCTTTTCTGCCGTGGTCGCTGCTGCTTCTAGCAGCCAATATGACGGCGGTCTCAGCAGACAGAGAGCCGGAGAGGCGGAGAGGTGTTCAGCGTGAGGGAAACCGACAGCGGCTCGGTCCAATGGAGGAGAGGGAATACACAGCCATTTCCGACGGAGAACGCGGATAGGGAATGGCCCGGAGCTGGCTGCGCGTGATGGGCGTCTCGTGTCACCAATGAACGGAGAGAGGAGGATGAGGCTCTCCACTGGCAGCTACTTGGAAACGTGGAGAGGTGATGTGATGCTGGTTGTGTTACGGCCAGGCCGCTGACTGATGTCATCCAGGTAACCAGCATCAGGGATTTGAATCAGAACTGAGGGGAACCCCAGAACAAATAGGACCAGATCGATTTCACAATTGTTTAATTCTCCAGTGATCCAAAAGTTAAGAATGTAATAATACTAATAATCACATTACTCTTACTACATGACCCCCACCCTCCACGCCCTACCATCATCATACCATAGGCTGGGTTACTAATTGTTAAAGACAGGAGACCGCTCTGGGGATCCAAAACTCTGAGGCCCCTGGAAGCTCCAGGTTAAGCTGGTCAAGTCATTTTTATTAAATCAGTTTAAAATGTGTTTGGGAGTGTGCACCAGTAAGAGATGGGTCCTGCTTGAAGCCCTATCCTAAAATAATTTATCAAATTACCATGATGCCAGGAATATTCCTTCATAAAAATAATTTTAAAAAATGTCAGAAGAAAAGGGGGTTAAGTGGGACCCATTTGCTATTTTTTGCTCCAGCATCTGGCCTTGATCAGACCTGTATAAACTTTCATGCCAATGTCAATGAAATTTTAGAGTTCACAATAAAATGTGCACAGTGTAAAAAAGTAATTAATGTGTTTATTTGCAGAAACAGCAGGATGGTTAAAAAAAAAAGAAAGTGTCACCCTAAGTGAAACAGAGTCACACTCTTTATGCAGCAGCCCTCTTACGGCCTCAAGTGCTGGAGAATGAGATGTGGCATTATATAGCCCAGACCAGTGAACATGTGTCAAAGCTCGTACCAAAGTAAATCTTAGAACAATCAAAACGTCTCAAAGGAGAATTCATACTCACTCGCACCCACACATGAGGTCATCTCCTGGAGTCTGATCATTCATGAGCACATGACACAAGGCCTAATGGGAAGTGGAAGTGGTGTGAGTAATGTAGTAGTTAGCTGAAGCTGAGGCTGAGTTCAGGGGAAATCACCAGCAGTCCGAACACATTAGCTTTTACATGTCCGAGATGCTGATCTAATTTGCGCTTATGAAAGGAAATGAAAGAGAATTGCATTAGCACTGATTCTTCTGCCAGGAGTGATTCACACTATTTTAGTCAACATGGACCTCTCCTACCAGGTCTGTGCTGCGTCATCTGCAAGTAATGCATAAAGAGGATATGATAACTTACTAATACGTGCAGGGTGAATGAGTGTGATTCACTTGGACCTGACAGAGAGAGACCTGGTGACAATACCGTAGCCTAAAATCACTTCTACTATGAATGAGAAATGTCTTTAACTAAAGAGAGTAATGACTATTTATAATGACTGTTTACATTGTTATACAATGAGATTGCTGTCTGCTGATGATTGAAGAAGCAGGTGTTGAAGTTTATTCTACCACATCATCATGATCAAAGTTTCAGGTGAGGTGTCACTCACAGAGAAGAAGATAATTAAAGCGTATAGTAAACTTTAATTTATTATAGCAAGCTGATAGTCTGACACCCAAAAGAACTAAAATAAATCATACGCGCTGACAGATGATGTTTGGGCATGGGCAGCCGTCACCCAGCACAGAAATAGATCTGGATACAGATCAGTCGTGATATTGAATAGATGGATAGATGCAGGCGCTTGATAGGATGTTAGTGTTTTTAAGTGTCAAACAAGTACGTGAGGATTATTTTGTGCTGTGTGCGGCTCATATTTTATGTTCAGATCTTAATTTAACTTAGCAACTCAAACGCGTACTGATACAGTCCACTACATGTTTTGATGTTCAGGTTGTGTATGTCAAAAGAAATGATGGAAAACTTAATTTTATTTTCTTCACTTCATTTATGAATTATGTTGGACTACAGTCGGGTAACCTGAGGGCATAAATAAGTGAATAACTGACAGTTTATTTAACCACTTCAGAATATTATTTTATTTTCTTTTGCTCTCTGACCTGGCCTTATTCTGGATTTTCTCTTTAGATATTTATTTTTCCTTTAAATCAGTGTGCAGCTTTTGTACTGTTATTGTAACACATGTTACATGTGATATGCAAACATGTCTGTTTGCATATCAGAAGTATACTGGTGTTGCTAAAAATAAAATAAATTCAGGGCAAAACTAAGTTTTATGCTAATAATATTGGTGATATTGTGGTAGAAAGTAATAGTAATTAGACTTAGTGTTATGAAGATGACAAAACAAACTGAGTTCTGTTTTAATATACTGTATGAATCTTGATCATAGACATGACGTGTATGATCTTGGTCTGCAGTAGAGGACTTGTTCATGTAGTGACAAAGGTAAGGTTGCCATCTTGTGGCAGCAGGGTGGAAACAACAGAAATGCATCAGCATACACAATCCACATTTACTGGTAAGTGCCTCAAAAGTTTTAGAATTAATCAAATTAAATTTAAAAAAATGTACAAATATATCCCCAAATCAGGCCAAAGAACATCAGAGGCTGTGACGTCATAGTCAGTGCAGCACATCATGAATTCAGATTGAGGGCGAGAGGGAAGTCGGTGGAGGAAGGCAGTCGGATAAAGCCACATGAAAAATGTTTAATTTAAGATTCCTTTGTTTTGTCAGTTTTCATCCCTGTATGCAGATGATAGTCACAATTAGCACCATGCAAACAACCTCAGTGACAGCATCAGTACATTGTTAGGTTCATTTGATATGGTTTTTATGATTGAGCCAATTTATTTGCATATATGTTACTGATGTAACGCAAACACTGGTTTTAATACATGCACAGAGAATTCACTGCATCAGTAGTCATGGCAAAATTGAGTCAGCACAGCAGAGCAGTCCCTGATGCATTTAGGATATGAGGACTGTGTAGATGATAAAGTGCCTCAAGATCAAGTTGTGAAAAATGTTATTTAAAAACAAAACCAAAGAATTAAAAGCCATTAAATGTGTTGTTTTCTGTAGATAATCTTCTTGTTTCTCTTCTGCATGGCAGAGGATCAGCTCCACTACAGCAGGCCTGGTTTTGAAGCAGGACTGTGGACTATCAAAAGTGCTCACAACCTTTAAAATGGCTAACTGGCTGAGCACCACTTTGTCTAAAACCAGTTTAGGGAGATTGGTCTACTTTTTACAGCTGAGTATGTCTTTAGAGCTGCATTCTGATGATGAACTGTAAGTGAACCCAGGACGTGATGTGGGTGCATACCAGCTTCTCTTTGAAGCACAAGACAGTCAGCAGGGTGAGGTTTGATCTCGAGATGAATGGGATGCATCGTCTAGTTTTGATGGGGTGAATGAAAAACCACGTACCACTCCAAGTGACATTAAAAGCAGTTAAAGCTGCATAAGTTATCAGGAAAACATAAACACACAGGAAGATGAACAGCTTTGCAATGACTGACCTCATTTACTAAATCAAGCATACCCAATTAATGTAGCAGCAGAGTTTTGGTCATTCTGACCTGTGGGCAATTAAAAACAAGATGACAGTCAAAAAGACGATGATTTTGTTTGTTTAGATGTTACTGTGAAAAATGGTCAGCTTGTTCCAGTCCATTACGTCTACATGTCATGCGCCAGCTTCCACCAGTGCAGCTCCAGTGAGTCTTTATTGAACCATACTGCACAATTTTTGTCCAAGTGAGAGTAGCAGACCTGGAGCAATGCTGACTTGAAGAAAGAAAGTTCAAGTAGCAGCAGTCCCTCCAAAACAAGTGCAATCTTTTTCAGTGTGTCCAAATTACACTGCATTTTTTTGTAATCTTTGTCATTACAAAAAAATGACATGTAATTTATCTTCAAGAACTAACTACATAACAACTACTACCACCCTGTTTGTAACTTATGATCAGACTGTAGATTGTCAATTGTTTTGTCATCATCTTACAGCTAAACTCTAAAAAATAAATGCAAAAGTAATTAATACAAAACTAAATTCTGGTATTCTAACATGAAGTCAGAGAGAGAGCGACATAAATTTAGAGCATCTTTTGCAATAAGAGCTTTGGTTTAATAGTGATAACGTGAAGGTTATACAATGCTCTGATTCCTCTTTAAAGTGTCTTTGTGGTATTAGAGGAAAGTGTATAAATGAATCTTGTTCATGACATATGAGGTGTAACAAAGAGTTATTTGAAGTGACGCTTACGGTATGGATTAAGAGATTATGTTGACCGTCAGGAAGGTCTTTGTTCAGCTGGCTGCTCTGCATCAGAAAAAGTGTCTCACTTCACATTTTCCGGTGTAATTCATTTTACTGTGCTTCATGCTAGCATGCTTAATGTTTAAACTGTCCAACAGACATATATGTTGAGTGTATTAAAATATAGTCTACCAAGCCGGACTGCTTACAGGGCAGAAACTCAAAACTCTCAGGTATGCTTAAAAACTCTTTGGAGATTAAGTATAAAATTGCATCTACGTGTCTCAAGCAAGCAAATGTTTAACCAGCCCGTATAGAAAATTTAAAAAAAATGACAGGCATGAACACAGCAGTCAGCAGTGCAGACCACCATGCAAGCAGGCATGACTTTAAGTAAAGTGATGTTGACTTAACACCAGTTCTGTCAATGTAATTTCAAAACCTCACCATTTCTGGTCATTGCCTTGCAGTTGTTAAAAATATAGCTGTAGATGAACTGTCTCCGCAAGTCTCACACAGCTCCTCCAGTGTATATCAGTCAGACAAAATCAGCTTTTTTTTTTTTTTTATGAAAGTTGTTCCTCATTTTGCAGGATTGCATAATGTAACTGTCAAACAGCTTCTACCAAGTGCCAGGTTCAGTTGGACAGCTGTCACTTTGTGATGGGTTAAAAATATATGCAGTAAATTTGTTTTCCCTTGGCTAACGCAGCACAGTAGTGGCAGTGTACCAAGGTTGAGAAATAATCCATTGTGCATATTTTGTATCCAGATAATGTGCAGTATATTACAGACAGGATTTAGCCTTTACACAGCTTGTGTGCAGAAACAGATTCTGCACACAAGCCATTGAAAAGCCATTAATCCTGTTCAAATCAATGCAGCTGCGTAATGCAACAAAGCCATATATATCATCCACGAGATTTCCACGAGCTCCTGCTTTTTCCTGTCTGAGACAAAGAGATCACACAGAACTGATTGGTGCTTTCAATGTGTTTGCATTATAATAATTGATTACATTACTTGACCTTACCGATATCAGACATATCACTTGAGTGAAGGTTGCTCCACCCTCAAATTTGAATCTCCAGTCATGGTCCTGGGATCATGAGGTCCTTGATTATTTACACTGATGTCACAGGATCAGTTGGTGCTTGGCATCAGCTGTGAGATCATTTAAAATTGATTTGCATGTTGATCAGATGCTTCTGTTGGGAAATTGTAGGGTTGTTGTCTTGGTCTAGTCTAACCTTGACAGATCTTTGTCTGCCAGAATAGTCAGACTGTGGCTCTCATGTCACATGGAATAGATTAACCACAGTGTTACATTACTAATACAACAAACAAAACTTTTATGCAAAATTCATATGGAGCTCTAAAGAGATGAATCGGATATGCTCTGGACAGCCAAAACTAGTGTAACTTCCTCACATATTGCTCAGTGAAAAATGCGCACTCACTCAACCTTCCCAATCAATGTATGCACAGTTTATCATTCAAGATGTTCTCCTGATAAAACACAGTTTCTCATCCCATTCGATAAACCCACTTATTGCAAATGGAAATCTGGGAATTATCCACAGGTCACATTCCTAAAAAGTCTTAATTGCTGTAGTCACGGCATCGCCTGGGGCCCTCTCGTTGGCTTTTAAAACCACCGTGATCGCTACACTGAGACCACTGATCGAGCAGATCACCACGGGGGAAGACACCACAGCTCATCCGACTGTATCCTGCAACGACAGAAAGCAACTGAAGAGCCAGAATGGAGTTTCACTACGCCACAGAGATGAACGGAAATATGCCAGTGGTTAGTAAGCTAAGCAAGTGCACAGAGAGCAAACATAGTGCTGCGTGCAAAGAGGAGAAAAACTCAAAGGAAGCGTCAGAATCTAACAAGCTGGTTTGCATAGAGAAAGCTTATAGCACCATACTGAGAGAGCTTGGAGAAAACACCGAGCGGGACGGGCTTTTACGCACACCGTTACGCGCCGCCAAAGCCATGCAGTTCTTTACGAAAGGCTATCGGGAGACGGTCCAAGGTGAGTACGCACGGAGAATAGACGTTTTACGTGACACATGCACTGGGGGCAAACACTGTAGCTCTTGATGCTGACGTAAAAATAAGTAAGCGAAACTATCAGCAAATTTCATAATCCAAAGTAAGAAAGCGCATGCGGAAGGCTCCTTGTTTGTTTGGACTGTAAGAGGGCATGTTTGTAAGCATGTTTACTGTCATTTCATCTCTGCAGATATCCTGAACGATGCAATCTTTGATGAAAATCACGATGAGATGGTGGTTGTCAAGGACATCGATCTGTTCTCTCTTTGTGAACATCACCTGGTGCCTTTCTGTGGCAAGGTAACTTAAGTACAGAGCTGTTCAGAGGCGTTATTCTTCAGCGCTTTCTTATTGTTTTCTTATTGTATACTTTGTTTCATTGTAACAGGCTCACATTGCATACATTCCAAACAAGAAAGTCGTTGGTCTGAGCAAGCTTGCCAGGTAAGTATTGTATATACTGGTATTGTATATACCAAAACTACTTCTACTGATAATAATAATAATAATCTGTTCTCCTCTTGTAGGATTGTTGAGATCTTCAGCAGGAGGCTTCAAGGTAAAATATGTCTGATTCCATTCTTTCATTTCCTCAGTCTTTTTTTTTTTTCATATGTTACATTCAGAGTGTGTGTTTTTTCTCTCCACAGTTCAGGAGCGTCTAACCAAACAGATAGCAGTAGCCATCAATGAGGCGTTGGAGCCTCTTGGAGTGGCGGTGGTGATTGAAGCTGCGTGAGTATTTACATAATCCCAAACACATTCAAATATATATGCCAAAAAAAAAAAAAAAAAACCCTAACAAACATGAAGGGCTTTTAGTGCATCAGGATTGTCAACATAGAATTCTGGGTTTATGATATTTGATATGCACCTGTAATGGGATGGCCCTCAACAATTTAGATACTAACCTCCTGAATGTAGCAGCACAAAGTTCCTCCGTGTAAATCATGTGTCTACTCATGTGTCAACTGTCTTTGAATTTCAGTCACATGTGCATGGTGATGAGAGGTGTGCAGAAGATGAACGCCAAAACTGTAACAAGTGTCATGCTGGGAGTGTTCCAAAGTGATCCCAGGTCCCGGAAGGAGTTTCTTACTCTGACACTGGAAAAAGAATAAAAGAGAAGTTCTACGGAGGAAAATGTATTTAACATGTGCCAACCTCAGATCTTACTGTATGCATCAGAGGAATGCGGATTCATTGATTGTCCACTGGGAGATGATTGTGGTCTGCTGCATTTTTTTGTAGCTGTTTGGCACTAAAAGGAATTCATCTGAAAACAAATCACTGGAATATGCAGCCTGTTAAAGGCAGAAACACACCTCAGGTTATATTTATTTCACAATGTCAAGTAAAGATTTTCCTCTATTCTTAATTATTCATCTGAACATATTTTCTTTATTCTGAATACTATCCTATACTGTGTGCTATATGATGATGATTTCAAAATGTTTTGATACATCAATGTGGAATATTTATTTACCTGTACAGTCAACATTTACAAATCAATAAAACTCAACTATTACTGCTTTTAATTTTGCTTTGCAATCACTTGATCTTTTTAGTTGTAGGCTAGTAGTAAATGTCCTGAACTGTGTGTACAGTAAGGAGCAAAGTTGCCGTCCCAAACACGGTGCACCAATAAGGAGTTTCAGATTAATTTCACATGACCAGTCTGGAGTCACGACTAACCAAGACAGAATGAGCTGTGAAACTGTGAAACAAGGGCAGCTAATTTAACTCCCAATAACAAGCCTGAGCATCCTGTGGTTGAAGTATGTAACAGATGGGAAGTTATTCACATGCAAAGAGTAGTGTGCATGTTAAAGTGCCCTCTAAGTGACCAAAAGTCATCAGCAAGTGGCGCTCATGCTCCAGAGATCAACAAAACTCATCCTCATACACATGGTGGAATAAAGAGTAAACCAGTTAAATGTCACCAACGTTAAGAGATAAAAGATGTATCAAAGAATACATATGTGAACATGAAGCATGTGTGTGTGTCCATTCAAACATGCCTCAGGGTTTAATTCTGTTGACCTGCTTATCAAGTTGACCCAGTGATGTCTGACCCAGAATGAATGGCCTTGGTTCCAGGAATAAACACTGCAAAAGTTAATTTCACAAATGTGTTCCACGGCACATCTGACCGTCACCATCCAAGTTAAACCCTCCAAGCCAGCTTATTAACACAGTAAACACATTTATTGAGAAGAGAGGAGCATCAATGGGAGAATGCATTGGTAGCTGCGGGCACTTAGGTCCTGGATCCTGAGGGTGGACCTTCACACGAGTAAGCAAGCAAAACTGTCCGAGAGAGAGAAGGCTGTTCACCCTGCGATCCACACTGCTGCTCCAAAAGAAAGTCTATACAACGCAGGCTGGGACAGAGAGGAGGAGCACCATTTACATTAAAGCTTTAATCAATCATCATATCTGAATCGGAACACAAAGTGAACTGAAGTCATTTAGCAAGAGTTGGCACATTTTTAAAAGTTAGAAAAAGCCAATAAGAAATGCATAAAACAAGACGAGCTGAGATTTGGGATGTTTGGCTCGCAGGAAAGGTCACAGTCACAACCAGGAAGTCATTACCCACACGATAACAGACATGTAGGCTTCAAACCTTTGCTGCATACAAATGTTTTTGGGAGTCATGAATATCTAAACTATTCTCTAAATCTTTCACATTATCTCAATTTCCATTTGAAATGTTTATTACACAAATCAATGAATTATTATGGGATAACCTGTTTCTACAGTGGTGCGTGGTTGGTGGCCAAAATAATGTTTCCATACGTCATGTGCAACCCTTCACAGGTCATGTCGGGATCTCATCACTTTGAATATGGTAATTATTTTGATTTTAGACTCTTCTAACGAATCGACTTCTACATACTGGGCTGCGCCAGATATTCATAAATCCATCTCTAAGTTCTTAGTGACTACTGGCTAGTTTCAAATGAGTCGTAATAATTCAGGTTGCCATTAAAACCTAAGAAATGCCTTAGCTAGTAAAGAGTAAAGATGTTAGGAAACATCTGTCTAGTCACTCTAGCATATCAGGTTGTAACTGCTAAAAATAACCGTTTTAAAGGGCCATGTGATATATTCAAGTGTTGATATTTCTAAATGTAGGTATGACTTTTATATTTAAATAAACATGTTTGTCAGAGCAGTATTCATACAGTTTAGAATAAGTGGCAAATATCTGATTATGCTAACCTAAACCTATTATTATTCTTTAGCTAACTAGTATTGTCTTAACATTTTGTAATAAAGGTATATTGTTGTTTTTATAAAATGAAATTTGGGATATTTCCATCTATTATTAAACATAATTTTGAACTTTCAGGTCATGTACCTCTTCGTTCTTCATGAAAAGAGCCACATCTTTTCAAGCTAACGTTATGTAACAGCTACGCCTGGTGTTAAATATTTACTAATTAACTAATCACAAGATAAGAACTATGTTCTGCTGTGCAACCCATTTTGACTTAGTCATATAAATCCCCACTAAAACCAGGTCAAGTTTGAACTTACAAACAACTGGAACCCCTTCAATCATTTAATGAAAAGCTGATCTTTGTATGTCTTTTTGAGACTTGATAGATCATGACGTGATGATGAAAAATGGTGTGCTATGCTCATACTGATGGAACTGTGTGCTTCAATCAGCCTTTTCTGGAAGAGTGTTTTAAAAGCAGTGGAATGTGCTTCTTTGCGCCGGCTCTGTGCTTCATGTTGTGCATTAGATGTACAGTATCGGGTCACATTAGCCACCTGATTTTTGATCAAAGTGTGCGTTTGATTCTTTGGATGCTGGATATGAATTGGAGTTTCATTTCTAAAATGAGATCCCTCTTCTTCTCTCTTCTAAACCTTCTTAAAGGTGATAAAATGATAACACATTATTGCATGATAACAAAAAAAGAAGTACGCTGTTTGCACAGATTAGATCATCTCCATTTTAGAGATATAGAATCATAAACTCTCGATAATATATATCTTAAAAATGAATAATAGATCTCTTCAGTTCCTGATGAAGACCTCCGCCCCAGTCTGAACTTACAGTATGTTTTGGCATGCCACACTATAAAATAATGGAGCTTTCATAAGGCAAAAACAAGACTCTAAAACCTTAAAATAATACAGTCCCAGGTCCAAAATGTGTTGTCTGAACAGCATTTCACTCATTCCTGTCATCCCCACATGACGCAAAGCACCTTGTGTGGTTTCATTTGCAGATCTTCAACTGACAAATAATTGCAGACAGACTTTGTGGCCGAGTCTTTTTAAATAAAAAAAACAAACTGGGGCCTCAGGTCCAGAAATGAACCCTGGTCACTGTCACAGTGTCACTTAAGTCAGCCTCTCATTATTTCTCAGCTGCAGGCTCTCTCTCCTGATTTGAACATCTGCTCTCATATTGAGAGATTCCCAAATCAAAAATCTAGCTTTCAAAAACCATAGAAATCATATGAACTCAACTCAAAATGGAGCATTCCTCTTTAAACTGAAATGTCAATTTTTTGTTTTGTTTTGTTTTGTATGACAGCTTACAACACTTTGTACAGGAAAAATGATTAAAAATGGTTATAAAAGAAGGTACTTTTGAGGCAAAAAAAGTCTTTTTGAAGAAGAGACTGACTTGGGTTTTGTGCTCCTTTGGTAGTAAACTGCATCCTCGACTTGTGTTGGACAGCAGGAGAGAGTTATGGCCTTTTCAAGAGCCCTGCAGCTTAAATGTAGCTCTTAGTTTTGTCCTTTTCAGTCCTCTCTCTTGTGCATCTTTCTTTTGTCTGTCTTTTGCCTTCAGTCCAGGTTTGGTTTATGGTCGCTTGCTGAATGATCTCCGGGTTTATGTATCACGTGATCAGACAGCAGTTGATGCAGCGGGGTCCCAGTCTTCTCTTCAGAGCTCCCTTCTTCTTCTTGGGAGTCAGGATTGCAATGATGGCCTCGTCGAACACTGTCTTCAGGCCTTTCTGGGTCAAAGCTGAACATTCCACATAACAACATGCACCGATCTGACGAGAAGAAAAGAAAGGATGGATCATCAGACAAGAAAGTCCAGCACAAAATGCTGGTCTACTAGCAGTTATTATAGGTTATTGAGTTATGTGAGAAGATCGATGCCATTTTCATGTCTTTACAGTAAATGTGAAGCAGGAGGCAGCACTTTGTTAGCTTAGCTTAGCATAAAGAATGGAAACAGGGGGAAACAGGTAGCCTGACTGAAATCCAAAAATCCAAAATCCACCTATCAGCACCTCTGAACCTCACTAATCAACACATTATCCATCTTTTGTTCAATCAATACAAAAACCTCTATGCTGGACTATTTCTTGTCCAGGAGCAATTGTCAAGGAACCATCAGAGAGTCCAGAAAGTTACTGTTCGCTGCCAAGAAATCTCCCCCATAAAATGTTACTGAAAGGAGTTTTCGTCAGGATTTAACAGCCATACTTTACTACTTAACACTGTACACAGTATGTTCAGACATCATCACGGGTGACTTCACGTCAGATTCACTACATGCAACACTCCTCTCCATCACTGAGGGAATGCAGAGGCTCACTACTTCTGGCTAGGTATACTGAGTGTGTGTCTGTAACCTAATGCTATGATTGTGCATGGCCGGCTGTGTAATAATATATCATTTGCTTTGGCTATGCTTGATATTAAGGGGTAACTTTAGCTGCTAATGGTGAGTAATGAGCAGAGCTAATATAGGGATAATCATTGTTTTTACGGAGCTGTCTCAACCACAGAAAAACTAGCCGCCGCTAACATTGTTGTACTTGAAATACCTCTTGCGTATCTGCAGGAAATGGCTCTTTGTCTGACTATGGCACTTTTCAGACACGCTCCTCGTTATTTAAGTGAGATGACAATTCTATGTGTTAATCTCATGTCTAAAATAAGTGCCTGTCATTGCCATGACCATTATGTCATGTCCCTATGAGGCCTTAATGAACATTTACATGATGGACACAACATGTCTGAATGACCCGGTCTATGACTAACTGGCAGCTAAAAATACCTACAGTGCCTGCTCTGTGTAGGACGTGGTTTTGAGAGCAGGACAGTCTCTCTAGCAGTGGCATCTAATTGGTTGTAGTTTTAATGGATTAGATGTATTGATTACTAACGTAGACTGGATCCTCTCATTGATAACATTTCCTTTCTTTAACAGCAAAATACAAACTGTCTTCATTTCACTGTCCCCTGAGTAGAATACCTAGACCTCTCGTCTTTACATAAACCCCGTCACGACACACCTCAGCCCCCGTTGTGCCTGTCATGTGTTCTCTGTACATTCGAGACACTGAGCTAAGCATCAGTTTTTATCAAAGCTTTCTTTGAAAAATCTGGTTCTTTTAGCAACACACAGTAAAAATATTTCCAAAATATTCAAAGATTTAGATATCATATTCAAAATATACATAGCCTACTATTCCAGACCAAGATGGTAGCTGGGAGTGACACATGTTGTCTGGTGTCATGATGAATGTATAGAAAGTGTATAATTTGTCAATATCAGTGTTATTTTCTAGATTTTTTAGCTACATGGATGTAAAATATAGGCCTAATTTAATAAAAGAATTGTCATTAACTGATTACTTATATTTACGATACACTAATTTGCTTACTGGCCTAGCAGCTGCTTAGCTTAGCTTAGTGTAAGACTGGAAACAGAAAGACTATTTCTTGTCAAAGAACAATTACTTCCTGCGCAAAACATAGTCTGGCACTTTTTACACTTTGGTTTTGATATGCATTAAACAAATGAGATACATAAAAGCTTTGAGTGCCCTGATAGGCACATTTTGTCACCTTTCAGCCTAGACAGAGCCAGACTAGCCGTTTCCTGCCCCTTATGCTAATATAAGCTAATGGGCTGCTGGTGGTGCTCATATTTAGTGTACAGATATGACAGTGGCATCGAGCTTTTCAACTAACTTTCTGCAAGAATGCACTTTTCCTAAAATGTCTAACTACTCTTTCAAAAAAAAAAAAAGATCACACATCTTTTTCTCCAGATTGTTAGACAGTTTGAGGGCTCTTGTTAAACGACCTTCTGGGTCTTTTCAAAGATTGCTCTGTATTAATATTTCATAAAATCTGACACTTAGCTCTGTGACTCGAATGTAATGGTAATACATTGAAAGGCACAAATGACGAAAATCTAGCACATTTATAAAAACCCTGTTCTTTCAATCTTTCTAAGGATTTCTAATCTTGACATGGAAGACGGGTCATCTGCGACAACAACAGAGAGTTACAGGTAATAATGTCTAAGGTAAATCTGTTCTCCTTGAAGGAAATAGCTGTAATTTTAAATGATTTCCAAAGATCTCGAGTACATGAACTCATGGCCTCATGAAACTATATGACTTCCACAATCTCGGGTTGCCAAGACTGCATGGATGTCAACTTTTAAATGAGCCTAGATTACAGATCTTGAACGGTCGAGTTTTATTCTCGGTTTCTGCCTGACAGGAGCGATTAATCACAGACCACATTTGGTATCTATGTCCTACAGCCTTGAACTCCTCTGGACGTCCACGTTGACCCAGAATGTATTCCTGGATTCAGTCCTAGGCAAAGAATGTACAGAAGTCTGATTCCAGGCATTTCACTGAAGAAATTAAATTCCTACAGAGACATTCCTGGGTCAGATCAACACACAGGAATCTAACTGGACCTGACAGCTAACTTCTCTAACGCTGAAAGTGAAAATGTGAGCTTCTACCCTCTTTCACCAGCTACGTATTACTTCACCTCTTCAGTATGACAAACATACAAACCTCCTTCGCGAGTTTCTGTCCTTGCTCAGTAGGGATGGGCTTCTCCTTCATGTCATTCAGTTTGGCAATGGTCTTAGGATCATCACGAAGGTCAATCTGAAAGAGATCAGGGACACCTTCTTTGACCAACATTATCATTTGGATATTAATCAATACTGTTATTAACTTAAGGCTTGATTTGTTGAATCGAATGAGGTTTTGCTGCACTTGTCTCTGTGCTTCTAAACATAGCCGTCAGAGCTGAACTGCATAACTGTTTTCTCATTTTGAAACAAAGCTGTGTTGGCCCACACTTCCTGCTCTTGTGCAAAGCGATTTCACAGCCAACCACAAGGTTCCTCTTATTTTAGTCATTGCAATGCTCAGCACACACAACTCATTGCCATCTCAGTAATAACCAATTATTATACATGCATCCACCTGCACTGTTTCACTGAGAGTAATATTCATTAACCCTTTTCTTGATTGGTGTGATCTGTGGCAGCGTGGCTCACTGTTCTGAAGCTCATGTGTACATATCAGCGTCTAGTGGCAGAGCAGCAGCCGAGTTATGACAGGAACTGATAAAAGGGCAGTAAACATCAGCTGACACAAGATAAATCAGACACCCACTCCATCCTCCTCAACACTGCTGGACCCTGCCTGCATTTGGTTGCCAGGGAACACAGACCAAAAATCACCCACAAGTCAGCGCTCATTTTTAAGAGGACAAATTGTATTGGCAGAGGGTTTTAAGGCTTAAGAATAAGCTTATACTCAGGATTAGTGTCATCTCTTAACATCTACATGGGTTTAGCAATGCCTCTATTCAAGATCACAAGACATTAGCCCAGCTTTAGCACCTTTGCATAAGTTAATTGCTGGTTTCGAGTTTTCTGATTGAATCATTAACTTTACAGCAGGGAGGGCTGCAGCAGGTCCCCAGATGGGTTCGTACTAAATGTTGTGATTGGACCAATTGATTCTTCTTTGCCAAGACTGAGTTTTTTTTCTTCCTCTAATCACATCTACATAAAACATTTTTAAACCGACAACAGAAAACGTGACTTTGAGTAATTTGAAAAGGGTCACTCATAGTCATGAACCTTTAGAAAACTCTGCAGTTTCCATCAGCTATACGAATTTTAGCATCTTTCAGCTTATTGTTTTGGTTTTATGGCCCAGAACCTGTTTTTGCTCAGTCTTGTCGCTCTCGTCAAGCTCATTTCCAGCAGGTAGGTGTTTTTAGTGAAAATTTCTGATCGATCCACTGTATACCACCTGCGCAACACACAACAGCAGACAGACAAAGTTAAGGCAACTTAAGAGCCAGATATTTTCCGAAGGAGTTGGTGGAGACCAAAAACAAAGCTAAAAAGAGAGTAAATGCTGTTTTCTTGAGAAATTACTTCCCAACTCTCATATAGCCAAACCAATGCAAAAATTCAACAGAAAAGTGAATGTGCTATAGTCTCCATAATGTACAGTTTGTATTAACTGACATTTTTTTTAGTCCAGGTTTAATGTGTGTCTTTTGTTTGGGTTTTCTTCTATTTTTGTTTCATGAATATTTGAACAGGTTTGTAGGTTTTTTTATGACAGAATAAAACTGAATCCCAGGAGTGGGACAGTTCTTTGGCAATTTCATTGCTCTTTACTGCCCACTGACCCTGTGGTTCATGGTGCTTTTAGATGTGAGAGTTGTGACCCCACCACAGTTCATCATGTAGTTCTCTATCTTGAGTTTTGATATTTATGGTTCTCTTGCACAAATATATGCTCTCCCCTCAGCTTCCTCAGGACACTCATCCTTATGTTCTATTTTTTGTGCTTTCTAACGTATGCTTCATTACAAGAGAGATGTGGGCATGACTTTTCCACTGGCACGGTTTGATGTGCTGCATCACTGGTGAAGTGATTCATCGTGACTTGCATTACGTACAAAGTAATCTCAGCTAGGTGAAAGTCATCGTTGTTATGTTCTGCTTTATTTTGAATCTCAAGTGATGTGACAGAAGCATCAGAGCACTAACCTGGGTGCCAATGAGTAGGTAGGGGACACTGGGTGCGTACTCTTGCAACTCCGGCACCCATTCTTCACGCACATTCTGGAAACTGGCAGGGTTTACCACAGAGAAGCAGATGAGGAAGACATCGGTCATTGGGTAGGACAGTGGCCTGAGGCGGTCGTAGTCCTCCTGGAAGAAGACGGGACAGTATTGGTTAACATTTAGGGGTCAGAGGGAAGATGAGAGGTCGGGATGGCAATGGATAAAGGAACCAATGAGAAAACACAACTCATTTCCGGTTCTTCACATATGAGAAATTATACTCATGAATTATTAAAGTATATAAAAAACAGCTCCAAATGCAGCTAGCTCCCTGGCTGTGTCATATAAATATTGTTGTTTATGAAGGCAGGAATGATGCACATGCAAAAAAAAAAAAATATGAAGAGGAAGATATGTGAAGCTGACCTTCACTAAGAATTACTCTCAGTTTCTGACAGAGACAATTAAGGATTATTTCACATTTGCAGTGGTTTGATGAAAGCTGAGTACAAGTCATCGCCACAAGACACTGAAAACCAGACACACTGCCATCTCAGATATTGGTGTGGTGTTAATGGATAATTCACACAAGCAAGACTGTCCTTTGTGCGCCAGATCAAGCGCTCTCTTGTCCTCACCAAAGATAAACCCTTTTGACAGAGTGTCTGACTCGCACACACATGAATATTCATGGGCCATCTCGCTTCTTTTTCTGATGGCACACACTGGGATGTTTTTCTGCTGGCTGGCTTGAAGGGCGATCAATGGATCTCCAGTAATTAGATATGACTCAACCAGACCAACTCGGACCGAGTGAATCAATCTCACTCGCTTTACAGTGAAATCTACTGTGTCCACATCCCTGAAATCAAAGCACATTGGAAGCAGCAGCCCACACTGTGCCAGAGATGGTTGTAATTGGACAGCCGACTGCCGGCCTGACAGTTTGTCATTCCGATGCATTCAGTGAGTCCTATTCCCGCCGAACACACACGACAGGGTCCAATATGATCACACTTCTATAACCCCAAGTCCTCCTCACAGAAAAATGCATTAAGGGTAATAGTTATGCAAATGAATTGAATGTCAGAGGATTCTCCAAACAGCAGTAGATCAGCCAGGAAAGTGTGTAATCCTTTGTAGCCAGTGTAATGAATTGAAGACATGCCGACTTTATATTACATTGGAGTAGATGATGAAAACAGCATACAAATCTCTCATCTCTGCGCTCGTATTGTAGATGACTCAACTGGGCTTCACTGGAGTGGGTCAAGAGGATATAATTCAAAAATTTATGATTTGTTCACTCTCGTACTTCCAAACGAGTACGATATTTCACGGGTTTTCACAGACGTGGCTCATGCAGGTATTTCAAATCATTCTTAGTGGCTGGTTTGAACTTTCAGAGGGTTGTTGAGTGTCACACGAGATGATTGATTCTTTTGACAATCAGAGTCACTGATGGAACTTAACTGAGGCTGACAGCTTACCTGACACCTTTCTGACGTGATAAATGAGTTATGAATGCAAACCATCTGGTGCTCCACAAAGCACAAACATGAGACTGTTTTAGTTGTATAGTTTGAAACCAACACAAAGATTATCTCACACAAGCAGTGTGTGATATGGACACAATTAAAGATGAGCAATACAACAACATGTACTGTATGCAGTGAGATAATATAAACGTATTAACATTTACAGATTTGGAGTTTATGTCAGAGCTGATCATCAATGAGCAGGACTGCTTTATGGAAATATTGACTTCACCTGATTGTTGCATCGATGTGATGTAGTGCCATTTACTTTCCATTGTGATAAAAATGTACAGTACCACTTTTCCATCAATAAAATATTAATTTATAACCATTTAGCCATATGAGCAGTGGCTAAAAGAGATAAATGAGTTTGATCTTTGACTTTTCTTTTGCACCATCATGGGGTTGATGCTTTTGGACTTAAGTCTCAACAACTTGGATAGATTACCGTGAAATTTGTTCCAGACATTCATGTCTCTGTTGTTCTTTTAACTTTTCCTCTTGTGTCATCATAAGGCCATATTTTATTTGTTTATTTATTTATTTGTACAGTACATTGGTTTATGACCAAATACCATCAACCATCTTGACCATCTTGTAAGCAGTGTCAGAGCACGATCAGTATTATGCATGTGTGCAACTCTTTGGAAACAATAATGAGTGAAATGTTTGAACATCTTGATATGCCGACTCTAGTATAACAGTACTACATACAGTACTGCTAACATTAGCTAAGTTATCTGCAAACTGTTATTGCCTAATTTTGTTTCCGGAGCTGATAACTGAAGTAGGAAATGAACGAGCCATCTGACTTCCTATTCATCTCTGTAGAGAGTTGAGAAGCGCAGTACTGATTGGGCAGTGTGAGCATGCTCATATGCTGACATTAACAGTTATCTTGAAACACCACTGTGCTTCACAGAGACACTCTATGGTTGTTGACACTGTTGCTTTGGTAAAGTGAAAACAATGTAGGAAGCTGAGGTGGGTTTTTGGTCAAATTTCAGATATAAAACTTTGATTAAATGAATGCATGAACCAACAGAGGAACCAGAGAGTCTGTTTGGGCTAATTGATAATTGGCTAATTAAGCAAACTCAATACCTAATAATATCAAGATATACAGTTTAATAAACAATCCTGTAAATCCAATAACCCCATAAAGCAGCCTTGCTCATTGATTAGTAATATTTCACAACCAGAAATATTAAAGGGGTAGCTGCAGCCAAAAATGTATTGCAGTCCAGAAATGTATACTTTAGGTGCCTAGTGTTACAACATCTGATACGGTCGTTATCCAGCTCATTTTACAGTCTTTGGAGGAACGTGCAACAGCACAGACTGCTTTCACATTCACATTCACATACATTCCCCCATAGGTACACTATATCTGTCACATGGGATCAAATACACTGTGTGTATTTATGTGTCTCTGCATGCTCGTGACCTTTGCTCGCACAACCGAATCCTCCAATCCCCCGTGAGCCGCAGACATAAAGGAACACAGTGTAAGCCACTCAGCAGTTTACTGTAAACAGGCCTCGAGCTTCTCTGAGACCCATCTCTGCTTCTCGCAATGTTTCCTCAGCACACCCCTGACACATTACCAAAGACAGTATGCCCGCTGGCCTCTCGAAGTGTATACAGTGAGACGCAGACAGAGTGCATACACCCACGTAGCTCCAACACTCAATCTTAAGTTTGATCAGCGCCTGGTCCAGAATTGTTTACACTCACGTTGCTGTTAAGGTGCTTCGGATAAAAGTTTCCACCAGAATGTTGTACAGTTTTATTAGCTCAGTTGAACAGTTCATGAGTACATCACTGAGATGTTGCATAACTATCTTTCCAAGGTAGTCAAGAGTGTACAGTAAATATTATGAGCAGTGGAAAGGGAGGAAAGGACAGAGAGGAAAGGAAACAAGAGTGTTAGTGTGTGTGCGTGATCTATTAACAACTTCTCTCCATACAAGTCCATACATTTCCATCAGAGCAAGACGCGTCTTCATTTGGCCAGCGTGAGCTTCACTGTGTGACTGTGCTCTGTTGACTCAGTGACATATGAGTGCTGTGATATCAGTGAGTCATTCCCTCCTCCATCTCCCCCACCCTACCTCCACCAGCTCCCTCTACCACCACTCTCTCTCTTCTCTGTCTTTCAGCTTTTCTACTCCTATCGCCTCCTCGGGGCTCTATAAACTGGCTGTGTCAACAGAGTCAGAGATGCCTGCTCTAACATGGCCGCCGGGTGGGAACGCAAGCCCAGACACAGACGCTTCTATTCACAAAGTTTAGTCTCTCATCTGAAAATCTGCACATTTTGCAGAGCTGGATTTAACCTAAGGAATAAAAATGATATTAGTTCCTTTTTACTGGTCCTTTAATGGCAATTAATGATCATTAATCATAGCTGGAGCGCCGACACACTCTGTCTATTCATGCCTGTACGGTGAGAACAGCCTGCCATACTCCATTCAAACAGTTTAATGTTGCCTTTAATGGCAGGGGCACATAAACTGTGCATGGTAAAACAGAAATGAAGACCTTTTATGAATCATTCGAAAGAACTCTGCTAATACACATCCTTTTATACTGGCTCAGCTCTTCCTAAAATTCAAACTATCAAAATATAATAATTCAAAAAACTGCAGTTCTAGAAAAAATCAATTATTACCAACAATTATGAGAGAAGTGAATTCTAAAGTGTTTACCTAGAACGGGTTGGTTTGCTCACCATTGTAAGGAATACTCAGCCTGTGAAAACAGCTGGATAATGTCTTCTGTGAATCTGGACGACCTTTGTCAAGTCCTGAAGTCATTGAGATTTATCTCAGCTTCAGCTTCGGAGCGACAAAAAGACTAAAGGATAAGGCTGATAATATTCCATGTTTTTCTTGAACCGATCCCACTAACGAGCATTGTCTGCAGCTGCAGCCTGATATATCGTATTCCTCTGTGCACCAGAGCTCCATTGTTGCCCACAAACTATTAAAAACACATCAGCGGGCCACACTGCTGCACTGGGTGACATGTTCCTTCATTATCATGACCACACGTTGTAGTTTATTTTGACTCAGTCTCACGTATACTGTCTGGCTGCCAGAAATATTTACTGAAGGAGCAAAATGTGTATGAATCCACAGCTGAAAATAGTCCCCAACAAATGTAATATTTACTTCTGTTTGAGTAACATTTAGTTTTGGTTCCAGTAAGAATCAATACACTTGGGGCTGAGCGCCTCAAACAGGGGAGGTGAAGTCAGAAAAGTATTTGCAGATGGAGAAACACGTTGTTGTTTTGAATCTTTTCACAGGATTTGTTTACAGGAAGAAAAATGCAAACTGAGATGAGGGTGAAAATGAACATTTAGCAAGCAGATAACATGCTATTGGTTGCATGTTTTTTTAAAATCTTGAGCAAATGAATATTAAACTAATAGTTAACATATCAGACCATTGATTTTTGACCAAATCTGTCTCTTGTGAGTCTGCCAACTTTATGGAAGTGTAAATAAATGAACTAAATAAACGGAGTGCCACTTCAACTGCCTAAATGTTTTTGTTTAAGAGAAAGAGAAATATGCACAAAAGAGGCATAATGTTAACTGAAATTATAAAGACTTAATGCCTTTATTATTTTGACACAGACACATGCCATGGCCACTGACAGTATAAAGAATGGACAGCACATGCGTGATGTCACCATCGGTTTCTCAAGAGCTGTTCTGAAGTTCAAAATATACACCTCTGGCCCCCGCCACCTTGGTAGTCCTGCATCTTCCCTTAGATTAGATTCTTAGATTATCTTCCCAGCTAATCTAAGAATCAGCAAAGACGTGGATCATCACTGGACCTGAGGCGGGATAAATGACGCCTGGGAGCTCAAACAAACCAGTTCTAACAACACCCGCCTGACAGGTGGATCAAAGCACGCTGTTAATTATGCATGACTTTAAGCCTTAATATGACTTAATTTAAAAGTTGTAGTTGTTTATTTCTGCTGTGAAGTTGGACATTTAAACATGGGAGGCTTACGGAGATTCATTCTGTAGCCAGCTTCAAGTGGACGTATGAGGAACTGTTTTTAGCACTTCACAGCCACAGGTTGCTGCTGAGCCATGGATCAAAATGATTTAAATGTGCAGAAACTGCACAAAGTGAACCATTTATTTGCCCGGTCTGTTAGTAATGTGGTATTTTACCATGGGCTCTCAGAAAAAGTGTTGATGATATTCTTCATTATTTTCTGACATGTTTAAAAAGAGTAAAGTAGAGTTAAAAAGAGTGGAAGCTCACTCCTAACAGGAGAGTTAGTAGGGTTCCTCTAAAAAGTAGAATCTTGAGTTGAAATTGTGATGTGAGGCATGTCTGTAGTTTTCCTGCTGAGTGGTGACAGGCTCCCAGCTGGGTAAATCCATTTCCAGTCTACCCCCTCCAATCCTCACCCCCAACCCCACCTGCCACCCTCCCACCCCCGCTGGGAAGTCTGAGGGTCACTGGGCCACTCTGGGTTGCTGAGTCAAAAACGACTCATCAGACTGTACCAAACAGTGCAGAGAGATGGGGTCATAATGGGTGAAGCCAAGTGGTAAAAGTGATTACAGGATGTGCACTTGAGTGTGAGAGTATTAAGTAGTAAGGCCTGAGCAAATGACAACAGTCCAACAAACAAAGGTTAGGGGTTAACAGGGCAGGAGGACACAGATCCCACAGGGTCGCACATCTTGAGTTCCTCTCCCTAAAGCGTTTCCATGGGCACCACAGCACTTAGCATCCACTTCCTGTTTCCTCCTACTCCTCCTCAGGCAGAGATGCTGCTAGATGTTCTTGAGTGCAGAAGCAGCAGCAGGAGAATGAATGAATAAGTAAAGACTTTCCCCTCTGTTCCCTCGTCACATTCAGCAAAACAGACTTCGCAGACCTTCCATATGGAATAATTCAATAGGCAGCGGCTGGAGGAGCGACGTGGCAGCACGCAGCAGACAATAGCAGGCAGGGTAGCGGTATCAACAGCAGACAGAGTACAGAGCACCCGGCTCAATGCCCAGCGATTATGAGGCCCTGATATGTCACGCCGACGTGTCAGCATGCAGTCGCATCCGATGAGGGCACGACAGCGGCATGTGTCTGTAATGCTGCGGATGCCCTCGTGGAAGAGCAAAGCATTGTGGGAGCCCCAGCCATGCAAGGAATATGAATATTACAGGGAGCTTGAAGCGAATCGAACATGTGTAGCACAGGCCAGAGGTGGAGATGAAGGGAGAGTTTTAAATTAAAGAGAGAGAGAGTGAGGGGAAGGAAAATGAAACTGAGAGGACTGAATTTATCCACTTTCTGAGCAATTCCACCCCTCCACCCCCATCTGTCTCTCTCTCTTCCTCTTTCTGTCTTCCTTTCACTCTCCCTCTCTCTCCCTTTCTCTTTGGGGCGCCGGGTCTTTGATCAGATGCTGAAGCTATAAACATTACCAGCTGGCCTTGTGCTCCACATAAAGAGGTCAGCGGAGTCGGGGGCGGAGGACAGGAGGAGGGTTGGGGTGGGGTGGGGGTGGGGGGGTGCGTTTTGAAGAGCAGTAACTCTACTCTCGGTGGTCGGCAGCACCCACGGCAGACATCTGGGAGAACTTCTCCATTTCAGAGACACTCTGAATCAGCTAAAAACAAACCGTCCTCTGACACACACACACACATCCTATCAAACACGCCAGAATAGACAATAAGGTTGTGTTCCTCTTTTTTACAACCGAGTAGTAACACTTCTACCATCTGTTTTCCCGAGAAAAAAATATAACGGAGCCACAGGTAGCTGTTTGGGTGGGAGGAAGGCTGTGATTTGCTATTCCTGGACTTGCATTTAACATTCATGAATGAACAGAACAGAGAAATGGCTGAATATCCCCTGGGTGACCTTTCAGGGTCCCGTTTTTGTCTTTCCAGTGAACGGCTCACATTTCAGATTGTGACTCATTCTGACTTCACACGGTTAAATCTGGCCCCAGAGGAAAGCGTTAACTATTCAACATTTGACATGTGTACAGTTTTAGCTTGGCAGAGAGACGCAGGGTTAAAAGGTGTCAGGGCAGAGAATGACTCACAAATGTTGACAACTCTTACACTTATAGCTGAAAGGAGTCCAGGTGGTCAAAGGCGCCCTGCAGAGTTTCTCGTAAGCAAAAGGTTGTGTTCATATTCAGTCTTTGTCACCTAAACGCATCGTGTGCCAGTGTTGTGTACTGCTGCCGACTGTTGATCAGAAGAATGGCAGCCCACATGCTGAGCACATGCACGATGGAAACAAATCAGGGGCCTGCTTATAAAAAAAATCTGATGCTCAACAACTTTCCAGGGTACCTTTAATATTTCTGCTTTTACCAGGATTATGCTATCGTAACTATGAGTATTAATGACTGGACGCCCAATGTAGGGTGGCAACTACCAATAATTTTCAGACAATTAATCTTCATTTTTAAACAGCAGTTAATCGATTCCCAACTCAACTATCAATCAACTGATTACTTGAGATTATTATTTTCCAAATGGTCATTTCTGTCCTCACACTTTACTCTGGTGGAGTATGACACAGGGCTTCTCCATTAGCTTGTGCTGATGCCCTAAATCAACCCGTATGTGTCTGCCTGTCGTGTGTGTGTTCACATGGCTTCCTCTCTCTTTGTGTGTTTACACTGGCTCTTCTGCTGAGTGGAAACATTATTGTGTGGCTGTATGTGTGTGTGTGTGCAGGACAGGCACTTTCTGTACAGTTTTAACTCTTTTAACCCACTGAATGGCACATTGTAAAGAAAAAGCCCCGGCATTAGGCGGCCCTATTAACAAACCTGTGACATCACTACTGGACATAGGAGCCCTGTTCTCCACATAATAGAACTATTGAAACCCCTTCACTACCATCACTGTCCATGGCACACCAGACTCTGGCAGTAAACCCATGTGCAAAAGCCATCACCTGTTGCAGCTTAGTGTCTGGCCTTAATATGAAGCCTGTGGGCGTGTTGGAGGCATCGTCGGATAGTTATTGGTCCCAGGAGCACATGGGGAGACCGAGATAGAGACAGAGTGAGAGACAGAGAGAGTGTATATGTGAGAGTGTGTCCTTGACATGTTTGGCACCTGGCCAGAGATAAAAAATAAACTGTACCTGGCCAGCTGTGTCATACAGTCCCAACAAGTACTGCTTTCCACCGACGTTGACACTCACTGCAAGAAAATGACAAAGAGCAGTTTGAGAGAAGGAAGGAGAGAGAGGGTGAGGGTGGGGAGGGGGAGCAGCAAGGGAGAGAGGGAGGGAGGGTGGGTGGGAGTGAGGGAGGGGGGCCTCTGGGTCCCCAACCCCTCTCTGCTATGAAGAAGGCAAACAAGTGGTTTTGATTATAGCAACAGATGCAAGCCAATGCAGTTGGAGAAAGAGTGGCAGAGGAAAGGGGGGATTTCACTCAGGCGGCATACTGTTCACTCTCATTAGATGTTCATCAGAGAAATGATTACAGAACACGAGAGCAGCAGCTCAGCATGTCACCATGTTATTATCAGAGCTCATGATAGACAGAAGAATAGAGAAATGTGTTCCTACCTGCATAATGATCAAAGACTGTGGGCACATACTCCTCTGGAAAGGCGTCATTGGCATAGCTCATCAGAAGACACGTTTTGCCCACTGCACCGTCTCCGACCACGACGCATTTTAACATGATAGTACCGGTTCCGTTTGCCATGATCCCGACCTTACCATCATCATCACCGGCCCCCCGACGCCCTGTTGTCCTGACCTCCTCCTCCTCCTGCTGCTGCTGCTGCTGCTGCTGGGCGGTGATCCCCGCTCGGCGGGCATCACCAGAGTCGGAGGCGGTCTACGCGGCGCACCGAGTCGGACTGGAACTGCATCTTTCTCTCCCTCCTCCCCACCACCGGTTTACAGTACTCCCCAAAATTCAGCCGTGAAGGAGTTTCGTTTGCACGGCTGACAAAAATGACCAGCACCCCACCAGTCGTGTTAGGTTTTTAAACGTGTCCTCTCTAACCAAAAAATAAAGACCGTCTTTTCCGCGAAAAGTACCGCCGCTGACACTCCGTGCTGCTGCCGCTCCGTCGTGTCCGCTCCCCGGTGAGCCCCACGCCTGTGCTCTCGCAGCCTGGCGCACTGTGCTGCTGGTGGACAAGGTGGGTGCGCTTGCTGGAGAGGCGGAGCTTGGATTTGAAACCAAGGGGCTCTGGATAAAGTACACTCCGCCTGGCGGACCAAGGACTCTAAGAAATCATATATACATCTATTGTGAATATCTGACACAAACATCATTTATTTTGGTCTCTATAGGGTAATAGGCTAATACAGAGACTAACAGCAACATTAGAGGACACCAGGAAACAGAATGTCCTGATATGATGATGATAAACGAGGTGATAAATGAGATGATAAACTTGCCAATGACACACACACCATGAGGATTTATAGGACTACAGGTCTACTGATATACTGAAGAATATCATAGGGACATGTTAGACATCATCTTAAACTATAAGTATCACTCAGCCCCTAAATAAAGACAGTGGTGATATTAGGCTATATTGATTTCACTGGCTAGACACACATCTGTCCTTCGCTACAGTCTAACATAACATATAAGAAAGCCCACCTGTCTCTTTAGATACTGAGTTGTTGTAACTAAATCTAACTCTTGTCATAAACATTCAGATTCTAAATTTAGGGAAGTCTCTGTCTGCTTTTCACATGACTTTGTGGTAGAGGAGATGAATAGATGATCCACCCAAACTACTGTGTGTGTGTGTGTGTGTGTGTGTGTGTGTGTGTGTGTGTGTGTGTCTGCCTGTGTGTGTGTTGGTATAGGATGAATGGGATATGTGAGATGGGAGTGCGGAGCTGCAGATGGAGACGCCACAGGAGGAGGTATGTGTTTGTGAAAGAAGCAGAGGAGATACAGAGATTTGACCTCTGTGGTGCAGTTGGCCAGGTGTGGGCTGTCTCCTTGAATTAGTGCGCTCATAACCATCTTAATAAAGCACAGTCTCTCTCTACAAACATAAAGGAATGAGCACACACACACACACACACACACACACATGGATATTATTTTCCTGTCTCCCTCACTCAGCTCTGTAGGCCAAATGTTTCCGAAGGGAGGGCCTGGAGCTGCAGGGGGTCCTGAGGAATCTCCAGGGCGATCCAAAGTCAGTTAGCAAATGATTATGTTTCACAGGAATTGGAGGGGGATTAATTGCAGCAATCATGAGTTGGCTTCTTACTGCAAAGCAACTTAATATGCAGTGTATTCACAAATGGTGCAAGAAGTGAAGCCGCATGACTCTAATACACATTCATAAGCCTGAGTTTGGCACGAGAAATTTGCTCAGTCCCAGTCAGAGTGCACGGTCATATCTTGACTTTCTGATATTACGAACGTGTGATGTAATCTATGTTTCGTTGGACTGTTGTGACCCTGAATCAGGTGTTTGAGCCGTATAGTTGCAGAAGCAGCGAAATATATCAGTAACACAACGCGTATCACATTACACATTTCACTGAAACACAAACTACATGGAAATCAACTGAGTCACAGCTGACAGGAAGCTGACTTCTTCTCATTGCTGAGCACAGAATAAAAGAAAGCATGAAATGGGCATAATGCATAAATCTCCAATGTGTAATAGTTATAAATACTATTATAATACATATTTACATTGACATTCGGAATGATGTTGAATATTGCTGAATACTTTTAAATGTGCTATTTAAAAGTATGATTCATTTTCCTTTCAAACAGCACTTTACTGTAAAGTGTCATCATAGTCACAGAACCATATTCCGGTCCTCCTTTTCATCCTTTCTTTCCGTTTCCTGGTTGAAACTAAACTCCATGTCCGTCTATAGGCTGATCTCTTGGTTGATGGTCCCTAGGAGGCTGTGAGCTGGCCAATCAGCACCAGGGGGGCGGGGCCGAGGATTCTCCTGCTATCATCACATTTGACAGCTGCTGCAGCGGCTCACATGACCAAACAACAATTACCTCATACATGTAGTACTCCTGCTGAAAGGTGTTGCATCGGAGACACCGCTCTCTGCACTGGGCTGGGCCACTGAGCAACAGGGGGGTGGAGGGGTGGGGGGGCTTCAGGTGATGGATACAGCTCACACTATAAGACTCCTAACATCTACAGTCTATATCCTCAGTTTTTATCTTCAGTGTTATTTTACTGCCACTCATAACATGTAAATAAGTTTCATATTGTTTACTCTGATCATGAATCAGCCACCATACTTGATGTATGTTTCGTGTCCACACTGTGCAAATCTAAAGAGCTTCATTTTAAAACTTCTCAAAGTTATGTAATAATTCCAACGGGACATTTCCAATCCCTGTGGAATTATAGTTTTATAATGATCCAGATTTGATGCATACATAAAAAATATATCCAGGATTTTGAATATTTCACTCACTGTGATGTAATGTTGCTAAAGTGCTTCACCAACCAGAGACAGAATGCGTGTCCTCTGGATGATGAGTTTATCTGCTATACTGGCACTATTTTATATTACAGTTAAATATAATATTACAATAGAAGCAAAGAACGCTGGCCTCATTCAGCAATATTTTCCTGTGTGTTTTCTTAAATTTGTTCTTGAGAAAGCAAAGTCCTGAAAGAAATGTCCGAATTCATCAAAGTGTTCTTAAACTGCAAAAATCATTCATACTTGTTCTCGTAAGTTGAGAAGATGTCCCAGTTGGTCCTAATTAGCAGAAATTATATGGATTCAAGTGTTAGTGTAGTGATTAAAAAAATCATTTTAAAGACCATAATGCTTTGTAAAATAATGAGTATTATGCAAATATTCAAAATGTGCCCAGAGCTGCTGACTTGTTCAGAACGTACCCTGCCTCTCGCCCAAAGTCAACTGGGATAGGCTCCAGTCCTCTGGGTCCCTGATGAGGATAAGAGGTTACAGAAAATGGATGGAGACAAATGCTAAATATGTATTTTTATTTAAAATCTATATTAAAGATAGAAGAAAATTCGGACTTTTTGGGTTTTAAGTAAGCGGCGTCGAAAAGTTCCCATAGGGATAACTGGCTTGTGGCAGTCAAGCATTCATAGTCGCTTTGTGATCCTTCTGCGTCAGATTTTCCTATCATTGTGTAGCAGAGTTCACCAAGCATTGGACTGGTCACTCACTAACATGGAACATGACCTGGGTTTTGACTGAAAATGTGAATAAATGTGCTCTTGATGATAGTGAATGTAAGAATCTTTATAAAATGTATGTAAGTGAAATTTCTCTTTGAGACAATTAGTGAATGAGGTCCATTTATTCCTTAGTCTTAGTCTTAAGGTCTACACAGAAAAGTTCTGTATACAGTAGAAGTATCAACTCAAGCTTTTTACTCAAGTAGAAGTGTAAAAGTACTGGCTTCAAAAATACTAACTAAAAAGTAGAAAAGTAAAAGTAATGTAAAGAGGAAAAAAGGATTAAATGTTATAGGCCCGGCATCACAGGGGCCTGTGGTGCTCTACATGACCTCCCCCAAAAAACATCATTTTTCTAAAGGTCATAATGAATAATGTTATATTAAAATGTTAATGTTGAAAAAATTGGGATGCACTAGGCCAGACTGGCCTGTTTCAGCCTCATATATGCCCAATGAATGCATAATGGTATACATGCTATGCTGTGTATGTTTGTATACATCATCATTATCATTTAACAGAAAAATACATCAAACAAGCAGCACCAGGATTAAATAACAATAAAAGCAACTTTTGCAGCCTTGTGATAGTTTCAGTGTGATGGTGAGCAATGAGGTACAATCAGGCTTCATCCATGGTTTTGTACAGTCAAACTAACCAAATTACTTCTTATTGATTATCATTATAAAGGTTTCCTGTAACCATGTTAACTCATGGTGCCAGAAAGGGAGGTAGAGCCGCTGAATGAAGCCGTTCACACAGATGTGTAAATTCTCACATGTTGACTAAACTTTAATTGAGTCTCAAAATGACTCAATTTCACAGCTCTGTGACGCACGTGAGTATAACGTGTATGGTTTTACTTGATTTCATAAGTTTACCAACACAAGTCCCTCACAGCATGGTTCAGTCCGTAAACTGGCTATGGCTCTTCGACATAACTTAATTCAATTATACTTTAATCTTGGTTTGAGACATGGTGACATACTACAGTTGTTGAGCACTGTAGATGACATTGATATCAGTATGTGTACTCTCCGAAGGATTTTGAAGAACATGGGGTTGTACCGAAGAAAGAATGAATCCGACCCTCTTGAGGTTGCATCGTTTCTTATTGATCTCAAGTGAAACCATACTTGTGTTTTCACATAAATTTTCACATAAATTTCACATAAATATCACATTATAACATGTAACTATGCGTTTCCGTAACATTAATCTCCTAAGCCACTTCAGTGAAGTCTGAATGACAGAAATCGAGTAACGAGGCTGTTTTAAAAACATAAGAGTATAAAGTACAGATAATGACAGCTGAAAAATAATTACTGCAGTGAAGTATACATACCCAAAATTTCTACATAAGCAAGGTAACAAAGTATTTGTACTTCGTTACTTGACACCTCTGCCTAAAATACAATTCAAGTTTTTAACTTAAACTCTAAAGCCACTGCATTGTGGCTTTGGTCTTTGTGACCTTTCATGACCCTCTGATTTTTCATCTTAGTGCTTAATGTATCAAAGCACTTGGTTTTCTTTCCTGTGAGGATTAGAGCTTCTCAGATGTGTTTGGCTATAGACTCTTCGTCTTGTTTATGAGCATCCAAACAATGAAATACTTTGCCAAAAAAAATGTAGCTTTTAAATCAATAAAATAATCAGCAATAAACCATAAAATGGACTGTTTTCAATCTCACTTAAATCACATAACAAAGTCTTTTCTCTTCTGGGAGACCATTAAATCTCCCTGTTTCCAGTGAAAATTTACCTTAATGTAGCAGAGATCTTAAATTCTGCTTCACGTAACCCTCAACGCTGTGTTCTTTATGAGGTTATTCGGTGATCCCACCATACTTTATGTTTTCATTTTTTATCCCCCTGTTAATACTGTGACTTTCATGTAGTCCTTAATAATGAGTTCCCGATGTCACCTTACCCATCCACATCGTCACTATCACGAGAACATTCCTATTATATTCCTGCAGGGAGTTATCCATGTAAAACTTCCATTATTTTTTAAGGGCAGATTTTCAAGGGCACATATTGCGTTCATGTGGTGTATCAGGTTGCTATAGCACCGGCATATACCAGAAGACGTTGCTGCCCAGGAGTTCATTAGTGAGCCGCTGACCTTATTTCCCATGTGGGTGACATTTAATATCAACTGTCTATTTCTGTATGATGCTAAGTTTAAAGGTGGAGGCCCCAATAAAATGTATTGGTCTGCAGCATTCTGCATCTCAGCATATTCTCCTGTAAACAAGACGTGTAAACAAACCGCTCGCTCTGTGTATTCTCAACAGAGACAATGATGTTTGAAAGGAATGAAGTTGTGTTTGTGTGTCCTCCATGCACGTTGAATGATCATGAATGAAAATAAACATATTCAATAGTATAGTATTACATCAGTCTATTTGCAGAGGGATACAGTCTGGCCAGCAAGTGGTCTGCTGTGCTATTTTAGGAAAAGCAAACAAATGCGAGAGCTCTTCTCTCCCCGACTCTCCTATCCAGTTTCCAGATACGATCTTCCAGATCGTATAGTACGCACGTATGAGCATGCAGGCGGACACGTACGCACACACACACACACACTTCCTCTCTGTCACTGACCGACATCAATCACAGTCTGGATGTGCAAAGTGAGAATGAGGCTTTAGACAGGAGAGAGTGGCGCAGTGCAATCACAAAGCGCTCAGATGAGCTCCTAAATTAGAGCGTGTGGCCCGGCGTGGACTCCCTGGGAGGGTTTGGTTAAATTACAGGCCATATTTTTAGTGAAGGCTAGGCTTCATCCCTGGAACTGCCAGCAGCTGAGGACCATCACTCACACGCCTGCCTGCCCCCAGTTTGTTCAATACTAGAGATGTTAACACTTGTGTTGTGTGTGTGTGTGTGTGTGTGTGTGTGTATGTGTGTGTGTGTGTTTGGTGAGTAAAATGGGACCATTTCACTTTGAGTGTGTGAGCACACTTGAATGTAATTGCAAATAATAATTCACATCCAGTGTTCTAGATAAGGAGTTTTAATCATTATTTGGATCATGTGAATGTGTGTGAGCGTGTGTGTGTCCATGTGAGACAGACACAGACAAGCCGATAGGCCGAAAAAGCAAGTATGTAGACATTTGTCTGCAGGAGAATGTGGACCATGTCAGACGTGTTGGTCATGCCAAAATGTCACTGGACACCTCCAACCACCATACATACATAACCCTCATCACATGAACTACTCAGCTGATTACAAGTGGTCAACAACATGTCTGAAAGTGGGCTAATGGGACAGACCTTTGTATTATTTAGTAATCCTAAAACACATGATAAACCGCATGATGTCACACACTGCGCTGAATGCTGGATTTGCCATATCTGGGTGTTGTTTCAGAGGAAGTGTCTCTATTACGCAACCACAGCTGATCATAACAAGGTCAAGATGAGGAGACACGGGCCAAACCATTTACAGCAAACAGAGTGAGATGGTTAGCACCATGAATGTTTCTTTCAAGTATGCATAATGGAGAAGGTCATATTTATACCAGCATCTTAAGGTCTGATGGATAATGCTGTTTTACACGCTTGACTCACACACTTATTCAGTGTGGGAAATGTCAGTGGATCACGTCATACTTGGCATGGTTTGCTCGTAAAAGGTAAACAAACAACAACATTTCCCACTTGAAGGCTGCACGAAAATGAACGTAATAGCAGCCGTTACATATTTCCTGTGTCACGTACGTCATTCCAAGTGTTGTTGACAGTTTGAAGAGGAATTATGAAACAGAACACAGTTGCCCCCATTGACTCTGAGTCATCTGCCTCAGTTTTAATTATTTGTGTGTGTGTGTGTGTGTGTGCGTGCAGCTTTTAACCAGGAGATTAATTAAACCAAGTCTTTTCTGTTTTTAATTTAAATCACTTCCAAGAGCCAAAATGTGAAATCTTATCAAAATCATCACCCAACCCAAAGACCTTTTAGATGCAAACAGTTGGGTGAATTTCCATGAAACGTGGTAGAGATTTTTACTGATCCTCAATTTTTCATGTAGCACCATCATCAGGTCAAAATTGATCAATTACTTTGGTTAATGAGTAAAATTCTCGCACCAGCCTCAGCTTGTGTTTAGTGCTGATTAGCAAATAATAACATGCTAACATGCTAAAACAGAAAAACATTTTAAAATGATACTAAACGACAGCATGTTACAGTTGTCATTAGCAACTCGTTAGCATTTAGCTCAATGCACATTGTGCTCCAGCTTCACAACGCAGCTTGTGTCTGCGCCTATAATAACTGAATTTTCCAATAAGTGTTTGGCCTACACGTCCGGTAGACACATAAGCATTGAATCATTGTGTTTGTGTTCACCTGATGCATGTAAGTCCAAAATTAGTTGTGTTTTTTTTAAGCTCTGTTTTGGTCTCCACGAGCTTCTTAGGTAAATAGGTAGTAATGAAAATGAAAATAAAGTAAACAGTAAGAAAACATAGTTTTTTCCCTCACACGAGAGAAGGTGTGATGATCAACGATTACACTTAAATTACATTTAATTAATTCACACTTTAACAGAAATGACACTGACTGCAAGTAAGAACATGTCTGCATACAACAAAGAAGAACAAACTAAAATTTAAGTCTTAAATATCAACTGCATTTTTAAATATAAAAAAAAAGATGCTTCTACCCATTTATCCTTGGGTTAAAAATATAAAATGCTGTGTTAGTCCTTGGAAATTCCTACTCAATCAAATTCTACTTTGGTTTATTGCCAGTATTCTTTACACTCAGCTGCCTACATTTTGTTTATTGAGCATCATGTGCCCGTGAACACCTGCCCGGCACACGTCTGACGCCGACAGTCTGCGACATTTCCTCTGCTGATCTATCTTTAGTGAGCACAGGAGGCTGCAGAGTCACATTCCCTCCTGCGTCCCGGCCTGTTGTGTGTTTTTTCTGGGGACAGGAACCCACGCCAGACACTAACAAAAGGATAACACCCTTCCTCTCATGTTGAGGACGAAGGCAAGAGGCCAAAAGAGTATAAACAACATAAGCACATTTCATTGTTCTAAGGAAACAGTGTCAGGCCTCGAGCTTAACATCCTGTGTACTGTCTTGGGTTTGGCAAACATTTCATGTTAGATGAAGAAATGTGTGCTGTGGTCTTCAGGTCAGGGCAAAAGACAGGGCTGATACACACACAGGACTGTTGGCAGATGGTATGAGCTTTCTTTCATCTTGACCTGACAGTTGATCCCTCAGTATCAGACATGAGACTGGCTGATGTTCAGCGAGGAAAAAGGAAAAAGAAAATAGTCTTTTAATAGTCAATAAATGTGAAATGACAAAATGACTCTGGCTTTTCAGCAGAAAGTACGTTTATTGAAATAAAGCACTACAGAATGTTTGTGGAGCGCCGATGACAGCAAAATGAAATAAACAGTATCAGGAAATTCAAAGATGTGACCCTTTTGACTGTTGATAAAACAATTTATTTTACTTTTATTTATTTTTCAAAGTCAAAAAATGACCTCCTATTTCTATCCCTAAACACCTTTCCTTAATCTTGATGGGAAAGACTATTAGGACTTAGAAAAAGACAGCAGTGGCGCTCAGAGAAGTCAACTGCACTTACATTAGACTATGAAATTATGAGATGGTGGATGTTATTGACATCTTTGTATTGAAATAACAAAGTTCAGAAGATGGACTACAAATCGCACATCTGAGATACTGTGTTACTGTGTGCACTGTGTTGTTACATTCAGGACATATAAATGTAGACATTCTGATGAAAAATATCATTTAATTTAATTAATCAAAATTTTAAAAAGGGAATACCGGCCACCTGTCACAAAAGTGTTCATCACACTGAGAATGGTTGCTCATGTTCGAGTCCAAACATACTAGCAAGTAGAAGCAGAAGTTATTCTCATACTAAGTGATGAGTGACATTCATGTTTTGTAATTTGAATTAGCAGGATAACTTAAAGCATATCTAGTTATTAACAATTTACAACAACTTCATAATGTTTTACAGCAGACAACAAACTTAAACACACAGTATGTCAAAGCAGCCACACAGTCAACAGAACAGAACTAATGCAGAGAATCAAGAGAGAGAGACTCTGTGTCTGGATGACCCATGAACACATGATTAGAGCTCATCAGACCGCAGCACAGTGAGAACACAGACCAGGTTCTATTAACTTTAACTTTAACCGGAGCCAACGTTTTAAGTGTTTGTGTTGTTTTGTTTGTTTTTTTTTTTGTTTTTTTTGAGGGGTCATAATTGATTTTATACTCTTTTTTTTCATTTGTTTCACTCTTGAAAACATGAAAGCCCTAAATGTTTCTTCTGTGGGAGAAATTGCATTCAGGTGGTCATTGTTTTATATTTGAAGTATGTACTTTTAATTTTGCTCTCTGTATAAAAACAGGTGAAAGAAATAACTTGTCTGTGCTGACGATTTTCTGTGACATGTGGTAACACATGGTATTTCACTATGTGAATACCTAAAATCAAAATTTTCAAATGAGAATTCTTTAGTTAGTATTAGAACAAAAGCCTCCATCTCAGGCCTTGTATTCCCACAGAGGAGGCAGGTCAGAAAGAAATCAACTCACAGGCACCATCTGCTGGATGCTGTACATGGATGAGTTTGTTCTGTTTGGGTTTGTTCTTCTCCAAGCCCCATAGGAAATCTGTCACATCTGGATACCAGAGGAGTTGAAAAGAGTAAAAGACAAAGAAAACTATTTTATGGTTTATTACTACTGATTTATTTCTATAAAAGTGCAGAAACTCATAAATACATGTTATAAATAGAGAATAAATACATGAACCAAGATATTGTGGGCTAAATACAAATGCAGGATTGTAAGATTTTTAAAAAATGTTGATCCCATTTCCAAAAGTTCTGCAGAGTTCTTTGACTTTTTGTCTGGACACATCTCAGAGGCATTGCACAAATGACTGGAATCAAAATAATACTTGTGATTTCTAATTGTCCGTAGCAAATCCTTATCACAGAGTCATTAGCAGAACGCTATCTTGTCCCCAGTAACTTGGCCATCCAGTCCCTCTCCTCCCAGCCAGTCTTCATCCAGCTCCCCCAGAATCTCCTGCAAGGACAGCTCAGGCAGGGGGGCGTGCTGGACCACCACTGGGTGTCTGGACTCCCCGCAGCCTTCCAGAGCAGCCGCGCTCCATGAATCCTCCAGCTGTGAGTACTGACCCTCTAGTGGTGGGCTGTTATCCAGACTGGCATCCCAGTATCCGGAATCAGGGGTGTCTGGAGTTGATGAGTGGGAGGTGGAGCAGGGCATGTACACTGGCTGTTCTGCTGAGCCTGGGTACATGAAGGCGGCCTGGCTGGAGCTGGAGCCGTAGCTTTGCATCTCCTGGGGAGAGTGGCACCACAGAGATGGGACAGGGGAGGTTTGGCTGCCTGGTTGGGACCAGAAGCCCCTCAAAGGTGGACTGGAGCTGCCTCCCAGCTGCCTTCCCTGGAACCCATAGATGGAGCCATGGTGCCCGTGCTCGTCAGTAGTGGAGTAAGCTGGAGGTCTCTGTCCATAGTAGCAGGCTTCCTCCAGCTCCTCCTTCACCTGGGTTGGATAGGCTGGTGGAGGGCCCTGAGGCGGCAGATGGACTGAGTCGAGCTGTTGGCCCCAGCTGGCTACAGCGTGAGATGGAGGTAGAGCATCGTGGACTGGGCTGTCAGACTGCCACAGCGTTTTCTTGGCTCCTTTGCACTTCAGGGTGCGAGCTCTTCTGTTCTGAAACCACACCTGGACAGGAAGGAGAGAAAAAAGGAGTTTAGATCTAAATCAGGACAGATAAACAACACATTCTGTTCTGTTAATCATTTTCTGGGCAAACAGGCAGGGGTGGGTTCGGGGTGGGAGAGCAGATCTAGTAGCCGTCAGCTGTCCGAGCCTGTTGTACAGTCTATCTGTCACCTCAAACAAGATCCTGATAAAAACAGCTTGTGTCATCTTTAAAGATAAAGAAATGAAGCGATAGAGGCGATAGTGCTATCTTCAATTCTATGCAGGATGCATTTGAAAACAGAGCCCTTTTATGATAAGAAACCGCTGTGCAGAACGCCTTACAACACAAATATACTTGTGTCTGTGTTTGTGTGAAAATACACTAGTTTCCAATTCCTCAAACAAAGATAATACCTAAACTTAAAGGAACTGACAGTTTCACTGACTCAGCTCAGCTTCATTCATTTTACCATCATATCTGTTTCCTAGGTACAAAGATTTTGTGTGCGTACCTGAATGCGTGACTCAGGCAGGCCTGTGGTCTGGGACAGACTCTCTCTGAGGCTGATGCCCGGATAAGGGTCAGTCTCAAAGGTGGCACGCAGGAGCTCCACATGTTCTTTGGAGAAGCTGGTCCTCTTCCTGCGACTGGCACTGCGAGAGGAGCCGCCGCTGGGGGCCACGGGCCTGGCATCATCTGAGGGAGAGGAGAGAGAGCAGGTTCCACATCAGACAGAATCCATGATACTTCAGCTTTTCGTAGTTCATTGCAAGTTCTGCACAGATCTCTTTTTGTGCTTTGAATCAGGCACCGTTTGGCTACTCGGTAAGCTTCCTTCTGCAGTGGTGACTAAACACAATTCAGTGCTCAGATACAGAATGTTGAATATGGAGAGGCCTTTTCTGTTTGCATGTTGGTGGTGGTTATTGTTGTTGTCCAGCCAATTATTATTATTATGAATGAAGAAGGTTTCTCTATACAATGACGCTGTGTTCTTCCTTACACAAAAACTTATATCACATGTATTCTCTTGACTGCCCCTGTGTTCTTTCCACTTGTTTCACTGGATATATCAGACACACTGAGCCTGCTGAGTTGTCTTATTGTACGGGTAATGTGAACCAAAGCGTGCGCTAAAATAAGCATCTAAAATTCGACTTCTCTGGTATTGGCACACTGCCTGACACTACCTGTATGAGTCATCCTGTTGCAGTAAAGCCTGTCCACCTGGCACTGTACACACTGAACTATTTCAGAACTAAAGCAAACAAACTGTTAAACTGAGCTGATTATAAAGCTTTTCTTACCATTGCTGGAGTCTTTCCACATGGCAGCAGTGAAATGAATGAAGCAGTGAAAACAGATGGACTTCTGATGTGACAGAGTTCAGTATGATGAGTGTGTGTTCCTTCACTGAGAGGCTCTGGCTGTGTCTCCTGCTTGTGTCAGAGTACCTTTTATATTGATCACCTAAGACCCCAGAAGGCCATGGCAGAGTGTTGGGGTGGGGAGTCGTTTTCCTTTGAGGATGGCTGGTTAACAGAAGTACTCCGACCACCCCCCCCCCCCCCCCCACCCCCCCCCCCCACCCCCCACCTCCACCTCCACCCGTCGTTATCACCTAATCCCTATCAGAGTGGTGGCAAGGTCAATGGCAAATATGACACACTGCTGGAGGATTTGGGAGAGACAAAAGAAAGTCTCTCTGTGATTGTTAGCCTCGTCGATACCACTTAACTTAAGACGACATGCATGTGACGTTTATGTTTTTGTGCTGCTGAATATGTGACATAACAAAAAGTAGACATACAAAGCAACTCCCAAAGACAGAAATTATTTTGTGTATCTTCTCATCCACAATTTGTCCTTTTTACTACTATTTTAATGATGACATAAACAATTTCAGATGTATGTGGGTTTTTGTGGTTGTTAACAAGTGCTTTGTTATCATTACAATGCGTATAAATATTGTATATATGTAGAAATATGAAGCACAAACTTAAAACGTAAAGTTTGAATCTGCAGAAATATTCTAACCTTATCTTTCTTAAAATTTTAAAGCTGCCCTTTTATTCAAATTGGATTTCTGGGAGTCAGGTGATAAGTGTCAAAGACAAACATAGGATGCTTTGCAAACTGTTGAACACTGATCAGCAAACAATAGACTTAAAGAAATATTTAACTCACACGGCCAAGCAAAATGCAAAACAGCACGCTGAAGCTGAAGCCTATCAGCGGCTTCTGTTGTCCTGTCATATGCAGAGCAGCTCCCTGTTACCACAAGAGGAAAAACAAAGCCACGTAATTATTCAGTGATGAATTGGACCATTACACAGCTGCCTCAATACACTGAATAGATGCATCAAAGTGAGTGGCAAGCTTGTCAAATAGTTTAACATGTCCAGGCCTTGACCGAGCTGTATGCAGATGATGTGACCTTTAATCTAATATGTCAAACCTGCTACTTAATTGCTGAATAAAAGCTGAATTAAATATCATGTTTTATGGATATGTAGTCTTGCTGTATATGTGTATGTGTGCTTATTCACATATAGTATAGTCTTGACCTTTGACCTCCTGGTTGCATGTAATGATTTGTGAGCTGCATGTCAGATGAATTGAAAATGTAAATACAAACATACAGATACAAGTCAAACAGTTCAAAAGGGCAAAGTGCAGGAGCAGATTTACAGTATTTGTAGGTGCATTAGAAAACAATGCAGCTTGAAGTCTACCAGAGTTATCTAATGCAGAGAAACAAGCTAAGCTTTGTTTTTATCTTTATCTGGACAACTTGCAGAATCAGTGTCTCTATATGTGGAGACGGCTCCTGAAAGTCCCACCAACTCTCTCTATGCTTTATCCAAATCCTATCAGACGTTACACACGACACTCTGCCAACTGTTGAAGCTGCTAAACTCATTGATGACTGAGACAAATTCTGGATATTCATATTAAAAAAACTCACACCATGTATTTCGCTATCTGAAATTAGCCTGATAAAATAATAAACTGGGAAAGAGTCTTATCAATAAACAGTGTGAGCAGATTAAATCCTTGCTATACTCAACATACAATGATGAAGTGATTAAAGATAACTACAGACTGGCTCAGAACATACTGTAAGCTGCTCAGCAAATGCAAAATCACTATGAAGAACTGTGTTTGATTCTGCCACTGTAGAGATTTAAATATTTTAAAAAGTCATCTGATCATCTTATTCCTTTATATAAATGACACAGCATAATCCTCCAAATGGGGAAACTGCAGAGATGCCACTGCATGGCTGCATAAACAAAACAACTAATACACCACAGTGCTGTAGTGTGATTGCACTCAGATGTAGTTTAATTGTCTTGTTTGTCTTTTTAGGATGAAGTTGGACGTGCATTTAAAATACAAATATTATAATAAGAACGAGTCACTTTAATTTCATTTGGTTTGTAAATCATGCATTTTTTAAAATTAATAATATTAGTTAATTTTGTTTTGTGTAGAGGAGACATGATTAAAATATTATCAAATATTAGAATATTTATATACTGTACATATAAAGGCCTCATGTAACAGTAAAAGATATCTTACATTATTATTACAAGATGTATTATATTCAGAGCATCAACTCCACACCCTTGATTTTAGTTTGTACAGTTGCATAATCTCTGTATCCAAAATACGTTTAATAAGTAAAGTAAGTAAATATAAGTATTTAATTAATAGGTAGTAGTAAGTAGTTATTGTCATTTGTTTGGGAGTCAAAACCCTGAAAATAGCCTGAAAGCTTCAGTCTTGGGTCTGTTACTCAGTGCATCTCCTCACACACACGTCCTCCTATATGAAGTTATGTAGTGTGCTCACAGTGGGGAAAAGTGACAAGATTTAGCATACTCATGTTAACATTTATTAGATCATAGAGGAGCTACTCATAGCTGGAAAACAAATAATATTAAACAAATAGAAAAGCATTTTTCAATCTGAACATTTTGAAAGTGGAAACAGGTTTTCAAACCACCTTCAGCAGTTTGAAAAAGTTCATTAGATGTATAGCTACAACTATATACATATAACTATCAGCCTAAAAAGTACAGCACGAAGACTAAAACTGATAGTGTATGGTAGAATACACTATATTAATAATTGTATAGTACATAATGTGGTACTACATACAGCAGTAGTCTTGGTAATATAATGGGGAACAGGAAGTTAAAAACTACAAAGGAAGATTTTAATTTCGTGTTTAGTGTTACAATATTCTGCAGGCAGACTCTCTGAATATCTTCTCTTTCAAACATGCATTTTTAATATTTATGACCCCTGTGCACAGACACAGAGTGAAAGCTGAGCAAAGCAGCCACGGGGTGGCAGTATTGCTGCAGTATTATGCTTTATGATGGAGTTAATTATACGCTTTAAATGAATGTACCGCAATAAATAAATAAAGACTCCAGACAGTATGAATACACGGTTCATATCAAAGTGTGGATTGATGAGTATTTCGCAATAACTTTCCATTTTTGTGACGAAAAAAAAAACACGACCACCTTGTCTGCGGTCTCGTCAGTTCCTCTCTACCTGCTGTTGTTACACGGTCACATTTGACAGGAGCAGCAGCAGCAGCAGCAGCAGCTATGGCTAAAAGTGATGGCTGCGATTATTTCAAAAGAGCCAGCCTGTTCTGGATCGTCACCGTGACATTCGCGATGGGATATTACACTGTAAGTTCACTGCAGCAGCTGCTGTCAGTCAGATAGAATAAAGACTTTAATTAACACTTTATTTCTCCCGGTACTGTAACGTTAAATGCCACCGTGCTGTGTTGCGTAAAATGTCGTCCGTGTCGTGTTATTAAGCCTTAAATTCATACACATATCGTGAAATTCTGTTTGTTTTATTTATTTTTTAAGTGTTATCATTCAACTCTTGATATCTAGTGAAAATGAAAATCTTTTTATGTTGATTAAATAAAGCATTCGTAGCAACAGGCAGCTCACTGACTTGTGTAGCACAGGTCAAAAAACCTCTGGACAAAGTCCGTTTGGACGAGTTACGTTTGTCCTCTGCTGATATCTTCTAAAACACAAACATTAGCGTGTCAGACTCCATTTAAAATATGATAACGTCAGTGTAATGCTCTCTGTTTGTTGTTGTTGTTGTTGTTTGTTCTCCCTCACACACACACACACACGCACGTTTCGTTGTATGTGTAAATCGTGTTTTGTTGGACAGACAGGCGGCGTGTCCTGACCTCCACCTCTGACGTGGAGTTTGGTGTAATTCTTCACAGAAATGGATGGTCACACATGGAGCACACGTCCAAACACATGCCACGTACGCAGTGCACAGCGCAGACAGAGGGAGCTTACTGTGGCAGTGACACGACAAATACACGACAGGGCCCAACGGTGTAGAAACACAGTGAAGCCTTTAGGTGTGTGTGACATTCAAACCGTGAATGGAGGGGCCCTTCCAACAATGTCCCTTTGTGTCTCCGTATGGACACATACCTGACATGTCACAGGTGGACAGGAGAGGACAACAGCACAGTGACACAGTGATGCAGCAGAGATGTGTACTTAGGCAACATGTGTGTGGTCTGAAAATGTATCACACTTTTCTTTTGGTACAGTGCAATAATATAATTATACAACATTTGATTCATGTCGAATTGAATTGGATTCTGTATTATCTTTGAAATAGTTTTAAAGTTTTAAAATTATTGTTTCAGAAAATGTCATTTGTATCTGTAGAGGTGGAGAAAAAATATGATTCTGACAGTAACATAGATATGCAGACTTACAGCCAAAAAACATCCATTCACACACTCAAAGCAAATGACATTATAACACAGTTCATTATTATCACTGTGTATCTTTAAATTGAAACAGTAGCTCAGTGCAGACGGATGATCGTTCATGTCACTCTGTCCTGGACAAAATGTGATTGAACCAGAACACGAGCCGACCACACGTTCTTTCTTTTTGTCAGCTGTATGCTGTGAAATGTGTGCAGATTATAAATCAACACAAACAGGCCTTTGGTTTCATGGAAAGGATCTATTTTGGTTTAATGAAGTTATGAAAGCGCATCTTGTGTCACAGTATTAGGTAGATTATAGCACTGAATCAGACTAAGAGATGTGCAGCACTGGTGACCTCCCTGCAGTGGTACACGGAGGAATCTTTCAAACTGGTTCCATTCAGGAAACAATGAATAGTTTTCTTATGAGAAATAAACCTGCAGCTACAAATGATCTGCTGTATTTTAAAGTCATAATGGAGGTTCTTGGAGGGCCTGATATATTTTTGAAAGGGTCTGCAGCATGTGTGTTTTGTTTATGAGTTCACATTGGGTTGTTCGGTGTTTGCAGTGCGTCGTGTTTGTGCCAGAAAAAATCCCATTTCAGAGCCTCGGCCAGTTCGGCACCTTCTCCAGACACCTCGTGGATAACTATGCTGCCATCATGTACAAAGGGTAAGTGTTTATGAAACACTGGCTCCTGTTTGCATGGGAAGTCTTCCTGTTGTTTCTTTCTTTAGAGGAAACAGGAAAATACTGTACACTGAAATGTGGAGCTTTCCCTGACAGTATTATGAATGGACCTGCAGTCTGACTGTTTAAAACATCACAATTCAAAGCTCAACCTTCATTCTCACATCGTCATCAAGTATTGTGCTTTCTCGTGATTATTAGAAAAACAGTCACATGACATCAGAGCAGTGTCAGTGACAATGATGCGCAAAGCACCTCCCAAGGCTCAAATACACTGTTTAATCAACATCAGCCTTAATGGTTGTCCTCCATTCACAGGTCGTTACCACCACCTCCACTGGTTGGTAGAGCACTTTGCTAATTAGTCCTTTAAGTCACATGACAGCTTTTAGCACCCAGGGAACACTAAGACGAGCTGATGTTTTGTTGTTGTTTTAGTCATGTGACACTCCAGTGCTTTCAAAGAAGAGGATTAGGATAGAAAGCATCATTCAGTGTTTGGTGCTTTGAGACGATGTGGTTAATCTTTTTTTTAGGTTGTCACATGACTCCTGTTAACTCAGGACTCTGTGATGTAATGGGAACTGGGTGCCATTCAGAGCTTATTACTTAATGTGTTACTTAATGTGATCATCAAGTGTCTCTCTCTGTTACAGGTGGTTGGCTGCCTGGGCTGTCCATCTTTTTGAGGCTGTCGTTGCATGGAGGGTGTGCAGGTAAGAACAACAGGAGCCTTTATGTCCACTAGATGGTGTTGTGATCTAGTTTTATTTTTCTCTTTCTTCAGCTTCTGTGATGAAGTTGGGTCGCTTCAAAAGTCTGATGATTTAAAAGTTAGGATCCACGTGGATGATCAGCCACTGTCACACCATGAAATAGCTGCTGGTTTGACTTTGGTTCATTGTTTCTTCTTTTCTTCTCTCTGTGCCCCCTGCAGCAACAAAGGCATCAACAACACAGCCACGCGCTGCCTGTGGTTTGTCCAGACCTTTCTCTTTGGCTTCGCTTCCCTCGGCCTGCTCCTCAAGTACAACCCCGAGCGCCGCAAACAGCATTGACGTCCACAGGACAAACCTACAGAACAACTACAACAGCTGAGCCCAGAAAATCAATCACTTCCTGTGCCTCTTCTTCCTCTTTGATATGAAAATGTGGGCAACTGGAGGAAGACACCCGAGCCTCTTCTTTTATACTGTATCTTTTAACATGAAAGTATTGAAGTGAACACTACAAACTGTCTTACTTAGTTTTTACTACTTCAGGCATTCCAGTGATAGACATGCATTCATTCCATAGATTTTCGATTAATAGATCCTAGAAAGAACAGTTACCTGATGAACCTTTATGAATAATATTATGAAGTTTTTATTGATTCTAATATTGAGAGATTATTTCATTTCTCGTGCAATACAGAGGGGATCTTTTATTAAGTTGTTTTATACTCTCATGATGTTTACATTGAGCATGGATGATGGCAGTTTTCATTTTCTCAGCTTCTGTGATGAACATAACGTCAGACAGGTTGGCTGCAGATGGTACGCTGACACCAGCCTCAAGTCCTCCAGGGAGAGAAATAAACATAGCTGCTGCGTGCATTTTCAATTCACATTTGCCTTTCTTCTACTGAAGTGCTTTGAACTCAACTTTAAACTGCAGCTGGAAGTTCGAAATGTTAACGCTGCAAAATAAAACGTGACTTACAAACATGAACATGTGCTTTGCTGAATTATTTCTATTCCTCTGAAAGTAATCAAAATCCTTTTAATGCTGGACTTCATCCTATGTTTTATGGAGTATTACTGAGTATTAGAGCTGAGACTGATGAGCATATCATTCATTTTGTACATATTTGTTCCCGCTAAAACTTTGAACTGATGATGGCACTCAATAAAAAGTTCATCTATTGAAAGCTGCACACCAACCAACAGAACGACATCTTTAGAAACAGATTTTAGTCCATTAGCTCGACTAAAACATGATGGCATCTATTAATACTTAGGCATCTGATGCTGAAATAACTGGCTGCTATGGCTGAAAATGGATCAGAGTGATGACACAGAACCAAACAGTGGCTGTAGAACCAAAACAATGCATCAAAATAGCTTAAAAATCTTCTTACAGCTAAGGGGAACTGTAAAGTTGGGCGGTAATTCTCACTGCTAGCATCCCCTCTCACATTACACATGCTCATTCGATCCATTGTTGATAATGAAATATTGATCATAGCAGCTTTAATTGCTCCAGGAAGCCTTAACGGACCCAGTGTCACTCAGACTTGGAAACGTCATTGAATGTGTTGAAATTTCTTGCAGATGAAGGTGTTAGTGGGTAAACAGTGTGACATCCTCTGAATGAGCCTGAACCTGTAGCAAAGGGTCACAATGTCCTCTGCTTATGAACTTAAGAGCATTAGCCCGTCTTAAACGTAACAGTCTCCACTAGAGCTGTCTACAGTCACTAATCAGGGATGGATAGTGTAGAGACAACTTACTTTCACATCCTGCCTCACTTTTACTCTTGAGAAATTACACCAACCACCACGAGAAACAAGTATACTTGAAATTGTTTCCCCCACAAAAACATCACAGCGGGTCATCGAATTGGTCCATTTTTATTTTGAGAACACTTACTTGGATTGACTCTACCATCTCAGGCAGTATAAATACAGAAATATATACAACAGTTTAAAAACAGTATTGGGGAGGAGTATGATGTGTACTTACTTCAGAGAGAGGAGTAAGCCTACATCTACAGTGTGCGATTCATACCCAGTCAGTAATGTAAGAGCAACTATAAGAGCGATATTCATCTTCTGAATGCAGCCTAACCACTTTACTGTATTAACAATAGCAGCATAGCATAGAAGTCATATGAATAGTATTTGCTCTATAATCTCAGGGCTTCTCTGTATACACTTTGCAGCCATCGTCTTAATGTGAGTCCTATAACAGAGTTCATATATCATAGTAGTGTGTGTTACAGGGTGTGTTTGTATGTTCCACTTCTTTTTTTTATTTCTCTATTGTAAATATAGTTTGTGTTCATGTTGTTGTCATTGTGTTTGTGATCACCGGTCCAGCCAGCATATAGAGGGGTAGCGCTCACTCAGTGTCTTACGTAGCTGAGCGCTCTGTGCCTTATCCCTGGTTTCCACCATACACTCCACCTGTCAACACACCGCAATACAGTTAGCCTTCTGACATGACACACACGCACACACACTCACACACACACACACATTCATGCACACTAGAACTAGGGCAGTGAGCGGGTTGTCAGTTAATTATGCAACCCTTCACCTTCTGACACTGCCGGTGAATTATCAGCACAGTGTCAATTTGTCGGTGAACAGCACAGGGGCAATAGAGCCAGGAGACAATGCTGCCTGTTTACAAAGCAATTTAACAGCTTCATTAAATTTCTTTTTTTTTTTTTTAACAAAATCCAACAAGGTAATTAAAGTATCAAGAGAAACAGGTGGTTCAAGAAAATTCATGAAACAAGTTTCAGTGCTTTAAACATCTTTCTTCAGGGGCATCCCGTCCTTACTTTGTTTTAAGGAAAATAAGATTTTAAAGTGACACTATGTAAATTGCCAGACAGTAGCCACAGTAATGCTAAATGCTAAAATATAGCTTTTTAGTAGCATAAGTAGAGAAGAGTCATAATGTTAGCCAGCTGCCTTTACTCTTACAGAGCAGTCAATGTGTCAGTAGTTAGCTAACACTAGCTAATATTATGGTCATACCAGACCAAGTAGGGCTGTAGTAGTAAAACCCCTGAGTGTACTGAATTGAACCATGGTGTGTTTTATTGCTTATGGATTCAACTTTTCACCTGTAACAGGAAGAATGAGTTATTACTCATTTCTAACGTTACGTAGTGCAGCTTTAAAACTTTAAGCCAGGCGAATGTTTTAATAGGGAACTCCCATACAGGTTACTAATGTCTTTATTAATGGTTAATAGATAATTTATAAATATATTTATTCATTGATTGGTGGATTTTGTTTTCTGTCTGGTAATAATACATTGATGAATATTGTTAATCTATGAATCACATTTGAATAGGTACTTGTCAAATATGCAGTGGTCAGTAATAAAACTGTTTATATACTGATTATAACATTAGTCGATGATTTTTAAAGACATTAGTTGCACCTTTATAGAAGATGCCTACTGGTATTTCTTGCAGTGTTCTTCTCTGATAGACAACACATAAACATGTCTTAAATTTATTAATTTGTATTTTTTCTCCTCTTAGTCACACATTTTTATCCTGCCAACTCAAGTTCCGTGGTAATGATGGAAAAGTAGATGAAGAGGTGGAGGAAAAAGAATGAGGTGAAGAGGAGAGATTAGTCACGTACCTTTGCCTTGAGGAAGTCTGACTTGTCACTTTGTCTTCGATGGCAGACATCCAGCAACCTGGCGGGAAGAAGGCAGAGACAGGGCAAAATTAAAGGTGGCGTCAAGGAAGATTAAAGATTCAGCATGAAACAACAGAGTAAAAGATCTTGAAATGGACGGTGTTGACCTTACCTGACGTCCTCTCTGGACAGGATGTCCAGCAGCTTAGCCATGTCTCCTGGCCATTCTCCCAGCTGCACCGAGAATTTGCTGACCCGGTCGTCCAGCACCAGGGCTCGGTCCACACACTGCCTCACCAGCTCCAGCTCCATGTTAGCACTACTCACGACTACAGCAACCCTACAGCAGAGACACACACATCCACACACAAGGAGTGTTGCTTTATCTGTAGCCAAAAGGATTAGCTCTGCTGACATCGTTTTATTGCCAAAATTTCAGCTTTCCAGGCATGAAGAAAAATGTCTCAGCCCTCACAGCTAGGACTATATTTAAAATGAAGTGAAAAAACTAGGCCTCATACACACAAGAAAACTTTTGGTTGATGAACAATGCTTTAATCACTTCCACCTACAAGCAGAAAACACAAAGCTGCTGTCTGTTCCTGACCTCTGACCTTTTTAAAAGGAAGACTATGCTGATACTACTCAGTCAGGTTCAATTATATTAACATGTCTGACCCACTTTTTGCCTCTCAGTTCTGGTAGTTGTCCAGCCAATATGGCAGCCAGTCCCATGGCTCCCTCAGTGTCCACAGTGGAGCGTTCAAACTCCTGAAACCGCAACATCGCCACCAACGAGTCCTCCTCGCTGCAGAGGCCAAGGGTAAGAAAGAGAAAAAGTTACTGCAGCCTTGTCAATCAGATATAATGACTTTCTGCATCAAAATGCTTCATAATCTGAATTTTAACACGTAATGGATTTCTGAGTAACACCGTTCAAATGCGGAGATGCAGTACCTGACAGAGATGACTTTATCTACGAGTTTCTTTGCCAGCTGGAAGGTGTTAACACCCAGAGAACGCTCCATCAGATCTGAGAACAGACAGCAGATCGACATATGTTCAGTTACTGCAGGAGAGAAATTAAAAACCATCGAGCTTCTAACTGAAGAACGTGCAGATAATGATCAAGTTTATTCAGCTCTGACACGACAGTTCTGTACTAGATATCTGGAACCAGAACTGATTAATAACTTTACCTCCGTAGAGTTTCTTGTTGGGGTTGCTGTGAATGTCTTTGACTGGACCGTCAGTTTTCAGAGATTGTAGCAGCAGAGGGAAACCTTCAGGTTCAATACCCTGTTGAAGATAGTCTGTTAAGTTAAAAACGTAACATGTAACCAAGTGAAACACAGCAGTCCTCTGAGCTATGAGCATGTATAATGTTTCCTATGATCACCATGTTAGTGTAGCCTGTTAGCATGCTAATGTTTTCTAATGCCAGTAACCCACTGACAGTATAAATATGGGTGTCATATCTGTGACATCACCCATAGGTTTATGCAGAGCTGTTTTGAAGCTCAGGCTCTGACCATTGCCATCCTGCCTATGCTGCCTCCCGGCTATCTAAAAATGGGCAAAATCATGGATTGGGTGAGATCTATAGAGGATCACCTTCAGTACAGTCATTATGAACGGGGAAACTAGGTATAGAGACCAAAACTGTTTTTTGAACCAGGCTGTACATTTATTTCTGCTGTGGACATTTTAACATGGGGGCTTATGGAACTGACTCATTATGTAGCCAGCCTCAAGAGGACGTTTGAGGAAACTGCAGTTTTTGGCACTGGCTTCACCTCACAAGAGTTTGCCGCTTGGTAATACCACAAAAAACATAAAGTACAGCCAAGGCTAATGGGAATGTCATCCTGTAAATACATTGGCTACGTCTTCAATGCTAGCATAAGTTAAATGTGAAACATTTGTCGATTACTCAGATGAAAAGAGGATTTTGTAGTTTGAAAATAGTAAAACACCAGCATTTCAATAAAACGTTAAGATTTACACCGGAAAAGATGTGCTATTGATGGAGAGAGCTATCTAACCATATTTGTTCATAATTATAGGATATTGCTTTATTTATTACTTCAGATCTGCCATAATTGTAAAGAACTATCAGGTTTTGAGGTATTGTGTTTTTGCCGTTTGCTGAGTTTCCTGGTGTGTGGGGATGTCAGATGGTATGTGTTCTGTAAATACATCATACAGAGCCCAGAGAGAAGCTCCCACTATTGTTACAGTACCTGATGTTGATCTAAATAAATAAATAAATACAATACATGGGAAGATTGATAATGATCACTACTGGGATTTGGCATTAAATTTGATTGATTGCTTCTTCATACACAGGGATATTCCTATGTATGATGAATAGAAGCATGGGGCTGCTTGTTCCTCCAGTGTAAATAGAGCTCAGGCTGTCGGAGTTTCGGCTGTGGGCAGATGGTGGAACAAGGGAAAACACTTCAAATACATTTATCTTGTTAAGGAAATCCAAGCAGAATGAAAAACACACTTCAGCACCGGGGAGACGTGGGAGGCGTGTAGCAATCTCATCTTTGCAATAAGAAGTAAGGTTTCATAGGAGATGTGACCTCATTTTAAAAAACAGCACTAACGAGGGGTTATGATGGGGTGAGACAGAGGCTACTAACCAACTCATCCTCTGCAGTATAGGTACTGCAGGTACAGTCATTTATTAGTTATATATATATATATATATATATATGTGTGTGTGTGTGTGTGTGTGTTTTTCAGTACTGAATCACTACAAACAAACTTACTATGACAAGAATTTGTGGGTTGAGATGTTTGATGGCCGCAGCTGTACCAGCCAGTAGACCATACTGTCCAGCTGCAGGGACAACCACTGCATCCAGTTTGGGCACTTGCTCAAAGATCTCCATGCCCACAGTGCCCAGTCCTGCCAGATACACTGCACTTTCCTCTCTGGACGTTAGAAAACAGAAAGAACGGATAGATCAGGTGAAGTCCTCCAGAGTGTTCTGATGATCAGCAGGCTTCATGAGTTTAAGACTTATATCAACAACTGAAAGAACCCATTCTTAAGTAACTTCCATCACAGTATGCAGTATGCAAAAGTAATCATAGTGAAATCCAGTGTGTCTTTGTGTGTTATGCCGGTATGAGCTAATGAAGCTTCAAGCCGCTACTAGTCTAGTGTTATACTCTAAAGGTTGCTGGAGTTTTGACAAGATTCTAATCCTGTGTATGAGAATATCACTATCCATTGACAGTTTCATTTTCATCACTATTAGTGTTGTTCGTTTGGTAGCTTACTGGTTGTGTTCCAGGCAGGGGCTGCTTATTGTTCCAGTGGCCCATTATTTCAAAATCTTAATAGTCTGACAAATTCCCCATCGCATCGAAAGTTAATTTTGCCAACAGCCTATTAACGCAAAAACATTCTACCACTCCAAAGGCCATTTTTGGAAAATACACAGATTTGAGATTTGGACATCCAGGAAAAGACAGTCAGGTGATAGTATGGTGGCCTTCACCGTCAGAGTGAAATAAATAAGTGATTATTGTTTGCTACCAAAACAGGCACCAAAAACTATTGATTAGGTTTAGGAAAAGAACATAGTTTATGTTAAATAACTACATTAGTTGTGTCACTTCAGTTGTTTATGTAAGCCTGTGATACAAGTGCAGAGTTCAGAGAGAGAGAGAGAGAGAGTTTGTTTTTGGGAAAACACTGTCGGGTCCTGGTGAAATTGGACATATTTCAGAATATCAGAGTTTCGGAATAATGAATCGTTGGAACAATGGCATGGCATCTTACAGACAGACATATTGCAACCTCTGTGTGAAAAAAGTGACGATCAATATGACTGACTCTTCCAGGTAGAGATATCCGTTCTCTTTGGCCAAATGGCGGGCGTGGTTCTGGGAGTCATGGTTGGTGCTGCCGTAGGATATGACCATAGCACCATAGTCTCTGTAGATCCTTAGGCGAGGCGAGGAACAGCACGATGGCATGATGACAAACACCGGGATCTTCAGCTCCACTGAATGGTGAGCCACAGCCATGGAGAAGTTACAGTCATTGGCCACGATCACACCCTTCCTCTGCTGCTCCTGGAGGGGCATAAACACATCTTCAGATACATTCATATATCAGAAATATGTCAACACAGCACACATTCATAGGTTCAGTGGAAGTCAGTTCAGGTTTTGGATGGATTAAAGAAAGAATATGTCAGTTGGTGAGCTTTGGAGACGAGGAGGTGGATGTTATTACTTTCAGACAGAACTAGCTGTTTCCCCCTCCTTACAGTCTTTATGCTAAGCTAAGCTAATCAATACTTAACAGACAGATATGAGTGTTCCTCAGAAACAGATTTTTACACGGTGTTACATTTTTCCATCTGTGAACTCAATCTATCACTACTTATTCTCATCATAAACCTAAGATTGTATAGGAAACAGCAGTTTGCTGGTAGTCCGTTTAACCTGTTGACAATAACTGAAATTGGTTTTAGTTCTCTTGCTGTCTGAGTCTCTCTTGCAGCATACACATGCAGGGAGATATTTCCGAGCCACTGCCCATTAAAGCTGCGCTCAGACTATTTTTGTCTTTACAGGTCAGCAGTTAACACGTGTCTGTCTGCACGAACACACACATAGTACACACTCGCTGTGACCTGACATAGAGGAAAGGATCATCCTCTCTCCCTCTGTCTCTCTCTTTCTCTTTGCCTTGTTTTACCTGTGTGAGGGAGGTGAGCAGGTACAAGACTCCTCTCTCCTTCACAGAGCCTGTGTAGTGCAGGTGCTCCTTCTTCAGGTAGATCTCCATGCCATACTGTTTGGACAGCCTGGAGTACTGCGGAGAAAAAAAGGCGCAGCGGTCAAAGAGCAGCTATGTTAAACCGGAAGAGTGAACTGAACTGTACAGTATATTACAAACATTTAAATTAATCTCTTAAAATGAATTTACTGTTAGAACGTGTTAGACATGATGGTTGCTCTCCTAACGGAGGTCAGAGGTCACTTTCTTTCCCACCACACAGTATAAGATCTTAATATGCTACTGTACCGTGCAGGGTGTCTTCTGGATCCCTGTCTGGATCCTGAAGGCCGCGGCGCTGATGTCCTCAAAGCGGAGGTAGTGGGGTTTGGGGACAACCCTGAACTCGCTGAAGCGTCTGGTTTTGGGGGGGTCCATGAGCATGATCTCAGGGCCTCCCACGACCTTGGTTTCATAAATCTTCACATCCCCATTGACAAGGTCCTCCTCACCAAAGTCCTTCAAGCGCTCTGGTTCAATGAGGGTGGGTCTGCGGCCTGCAGTGCCGTTATTGAGGGGGCCACATTTGTAAGAGCCACCGGGCTGACTGGGGCCCAGATGCAACTCCTCTCTGAGAAAGAAGACAATAGAAAGAAGTTCCATTTTCAGATAAGATGTCATGTATTTCAGAAAGCAGACCTGTACTTTTGTAGATGATTGGCCGCATGGATTAGGGCAGAACTTGAGCCAGTACACAGGGAACACTGGGAAAAGTGAAGGATAATTTTAGCATGTTTTAACCAGTTTATTACTGGGACCGTTTTTCCAAAGAAGATTTTTGTTTTAGATTTTTTATTGTGTTTTCTAAAATTCCTTTAAATTAACTGCAGTATTAAAATGCACTGACAGATACTTGAAATTGTAGCTTGAGGTCTAATTCATTATGGTGAAGTTTATGTTTGACTTTGGCAGACTTCTCTTGTTGTTGCTGCTGTTAAGGCAGAGCTGCTTTAAAAAATCACAACTAGTTTGTGGTCAGGAAGCTCAAACTCTGCAGAAATGTATCCCACGTTTTTTCGCTTCTTGACTTTTTTTTGTTTTTGAACATGAAGTTGAAAACACATGAATGCACCACAAAGGACTTTTAAAATCAATGTATGCTTTTAACTGTAACTACAGGAATGGAAACTAATGATACGAAAATGCAAAAATCCAGAGTACTATGGTGGTCCTTGGTTTATGGCACTGTAAAGTATATTTACTTTGTAGTAAACTATTGCCATGACTCATTTAGATATAAATAACTGAAGTTTGAGAATGTCAACTAAAACCTCTCTATTCCTAGTGTCTCTGTATAGAAAACATATGCAATATGTGAATTGGATTGGATTGGACTGAATCAACAACCTTGAAAATATGTAGAGGGTTTCATGGAGCAGTTGTGGGATATAAATAAGCCCCAGGATCATTGATGTGGCAGAAGAATACTACTTCAAAATTGTAATCTTCTCTTTTTTTTGATGCCACCGAGAGGGAGCGTCTGACTCGTGATGATATAGCAACCTTGCATACAGCAGCTGACATCTGGCAAATTAAAATTAATTAAATTGCCTATTTTTATTGTCAACCTTTTTGCCAAGAGGCAAATCCAGTCGTAGGAGCCCTGTGTAGGTCAGGTGTACATGAACTTTTCACAGAAATACATACATGCAACTTCCCAAGTAACAACCAAGGGACATAACTGAACACGTACTAATTGGAATTATGGAACTAATTGGAAAGATTCCCATTATGAATCATTTTATTGTCATTATGAATTACAATATGGCACCAGGCCACTCCGGACCCTATCAACAGGCCACATTTGGCCCACGGGCCTTATGTTGAGTTATCACTGCTCTAAACCCATAATTAGAACTGCTAATTGAGAGATATTAAACTTTCAGTAATTTCATTATGACTCAGAGAAGTTTGATGGGTAAAAGTGTGTTGGTTGATAAAACAGAAGTAGACCTCAGGCAGAGCAGAGTGAAAGAAAAAGAACAAAGTCAAATCTCAGTCAGATATGAGTCAGAATAGACAGCAGCCATGCATGTGGCCTCTAGCAGATAATATCAATGAAACTGAAAACAGTTTTTAATAACATATATTAGATCTGCAGGGAACCATGACCTCTTACATACTCATCCCACAAGACCTCCATCCACTAAAATCCAATGACTCACTGAAAGTGTGATTCAGACACCAGTCCTATGAACATTGTAGAAGTGACTTTTTTATATTTTTTCTTGAGGAACTGAATAAATTAAAACTGAACGAACTTCAGACTACGCATGAAAGTAATATCATGTTGAAACACAGACCACACACACACACACACACGATCCTTCAGTCTAAGATGAATTGATTCACCTTTCATGTCAAACCAGCTTCCACTCACTGTGACAGATTACATCTATAAGTCAATTTATGATTCATTGGGTCATTCAGCTCCTCTTTTTAGGAGACACACAAACGATTAAAGTGGCAATTTAAGGCCAAAGGCAGGACAGTTTGATTTATAACAGCCCAGTCAATGGGCATTGAATATAATAAAACAGTTCAATTCATTTAAGTAGCTCAGTGTCCTCCCAAATCTACTGAATCTACTTTCACTTTTCAAATGACATTGCGAAAAACTGGATTAAACATCAGACTTGATTGTGGATGTTTCTCCAAACAAGAAGCTAATCGGAGGACCTTTACTCAGAGTAAATATAATAATAGGATTACACCTTTTGGAGATTAACCCTGACACTAAAGGGTTAATAGCTAGTCTGAACCTTTGAACTAGGTGTTGTAGTGGAGCCATCATAATCAGATCTAAAGCATAAGCAAAGAGTGGTGGGTTTGTTTGTTTGTCATCCATCCACATGGGTGGGGTTCGCTGCATAGTCCAGATAGAACTGAGTAACCAGAGACAACTAAAATAAAAAGAATCCAGTGATTACAGTGGTTTAGTAAGTCTTTTAGTGTGTTAAAGATCTCAAGAGGCCACCAGGTGGAGCAGATCTTCCAAACAACTATCTGAATCTGCCAGCTCTCCGCAGAGAACATCCAGGTCTATTTTTATCTGCCATAAACAATACCATGACCTTTCACCCCATTCCCGGGTCCATTACTGTCCTATGCTCCAGTTGTCAGTCACATTCAGTCTGTTATTCATGCACACAGTGTGCTCTTAACATGACTGGGAATAGAAAAAGTCCAAGGTTGCACCTGTGATTGAGGTGCTCTGGTTCAAAAGCACAGTTTAAAAAAAAAAAGACATCAAAGGTGTAAAAGAGCAACAGAGCAGCCAGTGTGAAGCCTCAGAAGACCTCCTCAAAAGAGGACATGGAGAGCTGAGATGGTAGAAACACACTCTTTTAATCCGAAATGGTACAAAAAAAATGAAAAGTGAGAACAAAGCAGAGAGTGAAGGAGACATTTCAGCCCACCAGGCTTTCATCATTGCACTCTCTCAGCTTCTTAACGTCCTTTTAAAGACTAAATGCCCTGCCTGGCTGCGCTGCTTCCTTTTCATACAGGAACAATGTTGATTTGGAAATAATATCTCCAAGCAATACATGACCCTGATTGTTGATGTTACACTGCTGTCTAAGTCTAATTGTGCATCGCTCTGTCATTCAGGCGAGGTTCGAAAACTTTCCTGCATTCTTTATCTGGTTTGTTTTAGCCCTCTTGGGAACCACAAGTAGCACCAGAAGGTTTGGATACTCACATCAAAGAACTTGAAAGTTTAGTTTCTTCAGTTTTTCTTGTTTAAAGACATGTCTGTCCAAAACTGTTTTGATGTATTAAACCCTGACTAAAGGCAACACAGATGAAGTAACTGCAAACCTTTTTGACCCAACATGTTATGTCATTTCTATACAGCTCAAACCAGCAGCACAGTATTCCTCTAAAAGAAGTCGTGACCAGCCTGCCTCTTTCATCCCATTGCATTCTTTGACTTCTCTCTGTCTTTCTTTAAATCTACAAGAATTACCTGGGGATAAAGAGGAGAATAAGGTAGAGAACCAAGCGCAGGAGCAAGTCTACCAGGGCTTGAAAGGTTAGGTTTCGCTCTCCTCTATAAGGAGCAGGGGATGAAGAAGAGGACTGGAAGATGGTAGAGGAGGAGGCTGTTGTTGCTGACGGCCTGGATGGAGCAGGAGAAGGTTTGTTGGAAGGGAGTTCATAAGTCCTTGATTTGGGGATTGCAGCAGCCAAACATGGATTTGGAAGACAAATTGTAGTTTGTGTTGATTTTCCTGTGTGATTAAGGTCAGGAGGAGTTGGCAGAGAAAGAGATGGGAGATTTGAAGGTGTGTTTGTCAGGGTGGGCTGCAAAGAAAGTGGATGAGGAGGGGAAATGTGAGTACAGGAAGAAAGAAGCACTGAGTTAGGTATCTCCAAACTCTGGGTAGAGGGCAAATCTGTCACTACAGGTCTTAGCTGGGTTGGGGAACTGAGCTGGTTAGGGGAGAGGTCTGGAGGATCCAGGGGGCTACATGTTGTAATTTCCCACCTCTGCCAGAAGGGGTCATTCTCCTCGCTGTCTTTAAGTGCAGGCCTTGGTGAGTACAAACGCTCAAGTCTCTCGCTCAGGTAGCTCGAGTAGAATAACTGGGCAGCAAAGTTCATCCTGGTTGAAGAACTGTCCTTAGTCCTACAGTCCAACAAGTCTCTGTATCCAAATCCCTCTCCTCTTCTGGCTGCTGTGGTGTCTCCGAGGGATAAGAGGACACTGACAGGAGCTGCTCCCACGGCGTAACATCCCCTGCCCCAGCTCCCTCCCTCTTTCCCTGCCCAGGGGCTATTTAAGAAGGGATTACCCAGGGACACATGCACAGAGGATCCACAGTGCCTCTCCAGTGGCCTGGCCCCTCCCAAGGCTCTATTCCTGGGCCCAGACCAGGATTACTTCCCATTTCTATGACGTAGTGCTAATCAGACGGTCTAAGGAGATAGATGCAGACTTAGTGTTTATCTAGGGAGCAATGATCTGGAGGCTCAATCACACAGAGGAGATAACTATGGATGGAGGATCAGAAATGAAGGAAATTAGGTGGTGTGTGCCTAAAAGAGTAGAGATGCAGGTTTGTGTCCAGAGCATTGCAGGATCTAAGAAATTGCACCTGCAAAATCAGTAAAAAAAAAAAAAAAGAGCCACCAGTAACTCTAACATCTCCATTTTCCGTCTCTAGAATCCAGGTGCATTGTGCTTCACCTCAAACTGCTCTCTATGAAATACATAGAGGGCAATTTTCTATTCAGCTGTCAGATGTCTGTGCTTGCATCTGCGAGAAACTGAGGCAGGATGTTGCTGCAGAGGAGCAAGGCTTCCCTGGATACAACACAATCGAATAGTACATGTAGTACAACTGTAGAGAGAGACAGGCTGCCAGCAAGCCAGATAACACAGACTTTAGGGAAAATGGAGAAGGGGTAAATTGGCTGCTGCCAGCAGTCAGCAGGCAGTCAAGATCCTATTCAGCTCTGATCGGATCTCCAACGTGTCCCTCAAATCAGAACTGAGGAGCGACAGTGATGCCAACGTGGACTCACCTGGTTGGTATCAGCCAACCAGGTGAGATTCTTTGCAAAGCTTTGAGTCACTGACCGCTAATGAGTACAAGTTAAAGAGATACACTACACACTACACTACCCATCACATTCACCCATTCATACACCAATGGCACTGGCTGTCATGCAAGCTGCCAATTACATCAGAAAGGAGCGAATCACATTCACACTGATGGCACAGCCTTGAAGAGCAATTTGGGGTTCAGCATCTTGCCCAAGGACACACTGGAGATCTGGGGATCAAACTACTGGTTCTATTAAGCCCATTCTACCTCCACAGCCACAGTTAGCCCGAAAAGAGACCCCAACAGCCAGCTGACCCATGGTGCACTCATGGTTAGGCTTTCTGTCTGTACAACTAAGATGGTTCATAAGTTTGGGTTGTCGTATGAGTATGACAGCAAGCTTTTTGCCCCACTTTTTAGAACACCCTCACACATGGTAACCAACATGGTGAACAGTGCAACTTAGTTCATTTCAAGCATACTGAACCCTTTACACTTAGGGTTAGGTATCATTTTATGGGGACTGTGTCTTTCTTCCTGAGACTGATGATCTGACATTCACACACACTTTTTTTTGTTCTTCACACAAACTATTTCTGTCAGTTGCATGTGAGCAACACTATGATGTCTTCCAGGAGAGACTGTCTGTGAAAATGTGCTTTTCACTCCGCCCTCACAGGAAGCTGTTATATAAACACTTTTTTTATTTCCACTGAGGTCGGACAACACTTATTACAAACTAGTTATCACCCAGCATAACCCGACCTGAATGATAGTAAGGTAATTTAAGAGACTGCTCAGAGCAAAAAGAAAGTTATATATTCCACCTTTACACGTCAAACATGCCAAGAGAAAATCCATAAGTAGGATAATAGGAACTTTATGTGACAGACGAGATACTGTATGCATGATGCAGACATACAGTGAAGTGAAGCTGGCCAGACAGCTGAAGTTATTATAGCAAAGACATTTTTATTAAAGCTTTGTCTACAGAATTATACATGTGCAGACCATGGAAAGAAAAGTGATTCCAACTTTGAAGATTTATCTTTAATCATACTGGATATTAATCATAAAATGATATATGGTGAAATGTCCAGAGACGTCAGTAAGCTGACAACATGACAAGCTTTTGAAGCAGTCCTTTCAGTCAGGCTGCTGATTCTGTCTCTGTAAATACAACAAATCTACAGCAGGATTAGGACACAGTCAATGGAAACCAAAGGTCGCCTGATGACATGTCTTTAAAGCAGAGGATGGAGCTTTGCTTCAGACTTCACAACCATGACCACACACCTCACCTAACTAAGATTTAGCTCCTTAAAAAGTGTCAGGAATACAGTGTGCATGCCAGGAGCTATACAGGTACACAGCTGAGCTCACTTGTTGGCAACAACAAGGTTTAGTGAGCTCTGCTGTATGTTCAGCTGAGGATGACTGTTTGACTGGATCAAATGGTGAAGACCGGCATCAAGGATCGCTGTCTTTCATCACTTATGATGACATTTGGTCATCATGACTGTCTGGCATTACACTGAAGAACAGACAGACATATAGATCACACAAAGAGGAGCACTGAGCAGAAATAGCCTGTGAGAAGGTGACCCTGCCTACAGCAGTCCGTCACACACAGATCAGTGTGACGCCGGCGACTGGATGCCATGATCCTCTGACTGAGTCTGTGTTTGTGTGGATGCTCTGTGCTTATGTGTCTGCCTGCAGGACTTAAACATTCACCACAGAGGTCGAGCTCAGGAGATGAACTTTGACATAGAGTTAATATCATGCTGGTTCAGAATACTCTTTAGTGTTTATTTGTTAATGTTAAATATAAAATTATTTTTATGATCTGTTCTGAGTCCTCTCCATTTTCTTATTAGTACATTAGTTCACATGACACCCTGTCAGTGTGATGTCATGAATATTTTAGCACCTACAAATATGGAGCATAGTGCAAAAGAAGCCAGATGCTATTTGACAAACTGTCTTAATAAAAACAGAACTATGGAAAAATATTTTCTTTAAACTTGTGATATCTCTAACGATGTTTAGAGGAGTAAACTGTATGGCATATCTTATGCCGTGTAAGCCAGAATAATTATGTAACATTAATACCTCCCTGTTAACATCGTGTTGCTTTGCATGTATGTTTCGTGTTTCTGTTTTGCATATTTTAATTGGGTCCCAACGATGTTGCACAATTGTAACACTGATGTGTTTCTCTCTGCGTGCATTTACTTTTAAAATGTTGATACTATGTTCTTTTGCAGGGTGACTGTAACGCCTTCAGATAAAAAAATATATTTTTTTTTCTTCCACATTCACACCAACGTTATATTGTATACAAACTGTCCCTGTTGAAGAAACTCATGAATGAGAAGTTGTTTTCTGAATAATTCATTACAACTAACACAACACCATGTCTTAAAAGGTCGGGACACTGTGTGGAATATACAAACAGAATGCTTATTATAATGAGTGTTATTTACACGAAACAATGTAGGATATCAAACTGAATATCTTTCTTTGTACTCTGTTCATCTGAATATGGGTTGATGATTTGAAAGTCATTGCATTCTGTTTCTTGTTTGTTTGTTTAATGTATCAAATTCATCCTGATGAATCTGAATAAGTGAAATTAGTATTCCTTTGCGTGTGTTGTGTCCCTTCAGTTCTGCTTTTTAATCTTTTCTCTCTTTGCCCAGGATGACTTATGCGTTTCCACTGACGCTGCTTAAACTAATAGAATAAATCAAACGACCTTGGCATATAACTGTTTATCTTCTTGTGTCCTTGGCCTGTATCTCTGCTTTTCACTGGCAGACAGAAATATCTCCTGACTCTCTCTCTCTCTGCTTTGATCCCTTCACTCACTTTTCCTCCAATTTTATATTTTGCTGCTTAACCTGTAGATCTGCTTAACAGGCCAGACGAGAGAGCGAACTACGAGGCTGAAGGCAGCCTGGCTTAATGAAGATAACCATGTTTGCTACGTAATGGTCTTGGCTGTGTTTGTATGTGTGTGTGTGTGTGTGGGTTGGTGTGTGAGTCACACAGACAGAGGGAGAGAAGTCAATTCAGTGAGAATAACAGGAACCAATCAATGCGATCATAAAGGGCATTTCTCTGCTGCTGAATTGATTTTGATTTCTCTGACTTCCTGCTGAATGGAAACACTGACTGATTTTCCCAGAAAGAGCTCGGCCTTTTTATTTTTTTCATTGACTTCATAAAAAAAGAACAACTTAAATAATGCAACAAAAACAAATAAAAGGTTGTCTGCTTCAGTCTTACCTTGAGTGCAGCTAAAAATAAGTCGTCTCTGATGCACCACAGCATTAATTAAATCACAGTGCGTGAGTAAGTCAGTGTTGTCCTGAAATAGGCTCTCAGCAGACATTGAAATCTTATTTCTGGAAAGAGGTGAGTCCCTTTATGTCACACTCTCTTCATAAACTATGTAAAAAATGCTTTTTAATATAGAAATACCCGTGACCACAAATGTAACACAGAACTAGCACCACATAACAGTGAACCACATCAAAAGTAAAAGCAGTCTTCAGAAGCCAGGCAGTCTGTGGCTGAGCTCGGATCTGAGTCCCCTCCCCAGTAGAACCCTCCCGCCCCTTCCCAGATACTGAGCTTTTTGTTCTGCATCTAATGTTTTCATTAGGAAACTGGGCGCAACCAAGTCATCGAGGGAAGGATTAGAGAGCAAGAGAGCGGGAAGGAGAGAGGAAAAGCTGTGGAGGAGAAGAAACCTTTTTATTTTCAGTCTCAGAATTAGAGGAGATTTGGGGTCTCTCTCTCTTTCTCTCACTCTCTTTTTCTCTCTTTTCCCTCACACACTCTTCATCACCAGCTGCTCGCCAGGTTTCACCATGACCCGCCCCTCCGCCTCCTCAGTTGGACTCATCTTCCTCTTGATTGGCTACACAGCAGCAGGTAAGGGTGTGGTGGGTGGTTGAACGGGGTCACAGGTCAGACAGGAAGGGCCAGAGGACTCACAGCTGGGAGTCCAGCTGAGCGGATCAGTGTTTGTTGGGTTGATTTACTAGAGCAGATGATTTATGGACCAGTTTAGATACAAGTTCTGATCCGATCATGTCCATTTCATACTTTATGTCTTTGGTGCAGTGCAGTGCATTTAATATACTTCACAGATGTGTGTAAGTATGAGTCGGTGATGAACACACATGAAGCATGAAGTGACATCATGGGTGCACATACACATGCATGTGAGTCTGTGTGCGTTCAGGGACTGCCAGCACATCTGTTACTAATTCCACTGCAGCTCCAGCTACACTTAATCTAATACACTGTCACAAAGTTTCAAACAATCACTCTTTCCTTCATCCGTTATTTTCATCTGCCAGCTTCTTACCAGTGTGCTTAGCTCTGTTTACCAGTGTGACTGAAAATCCAATGGAAATTCACAAAAAATGTGGGCCAATCCTCCGGAGCCAAATCTGTGAGTGACGGCCTCAAGTGTGAATTACACTGACTTCATACTGCAAGAATGGCCAACTGCAGGAAGCACACAGCAAAAAGAACATTCACCCCATGCAACAAGCACACACACACACACACACAGAGTCACAACCTGCAGTCTTATATTTATCTTGAAGGCTGAACTTTACTTTAGAGTCTATAAAGGAATTGAAATATCAGCTCACCTGTGATTCAACTATCAGTTGAAGAGTTAAAGGTGACATTTAGCGAGTCTCTACATCAGTCTGCTTTAAGCGGTCTTTGCATCAGAAAAGTTCGTAAATCACCTCAGTAGTGCAACTCCCCGTTGGTTGCAGAGGCTGTGCTCCACGGCTGCTGTGCTGCTGAGCCTAGTCGCCTGCTAACAGTAGGAAACCCTGTAAATCACAGAGAGTTAAAGCCGAGCAGCTGGAGGACATCAAAGACAAACCAGCAAATATATTCTGTATAAATTACGATTACTGAATGAAGTTATAAAGTTGTGCTTTTTACAGTAATCAGTGAGCTGCACAGCAGCCTTCAGAATCACTCATAGACTGTAAAACAAACTGCTCTGGAGGCGCCACAAGCAGGAAAGTGATTCATTGGATGCAAATTATGTATATGTACAGGATGAGTCATCAACAACTTTTTATCCTTTATTTATCAGGAAATAAAAAAAAAACTAAATTATCGTGAAGAACAGCTCAAAAATGACTTTCTTGAAGTATTTTCAGGTGTTTTTGGTTGACCAGATATTGGAGTGTGATGAAATATAGCCCAGACGTTTGTTAGAAAAACACTTTTGACTGGATGGGGACCTTGGGGTGTAAATGCTGACACCATAAGGTGTAAAAATGTAAAGGCTGACACATGATCAGTGGTAAAAATGCTCTGAGCTGACTGTGACATTGTTTTCCTATGGAGAGCAGTGACGCCCAGCCCCGGAAAGCGCTACCCTCGGCAGTGTGCACTGCTCAAAATTGCCACCAAGCCCTGTGATGTGCTGCTGCACACTGGACTTGACTCATATGCAGTTGTTCTCCTCATATATTCAAGCAGGCTGTTAGCGCACACATCTTAGTGCGTTCTTCAGCGGTGCTTGCAAACCACAGTAATGTGTTCATGGGCGTCTGTCAGGCCAAGCTCGGTTTGTATGAACACTGTGGTTGTGAACTAACACTCTGACCTGCACTGACTTCTCAATTTTGCACTCGACTGAACTCCCTCTCACCCGCAGAGAGCCGTGTCAGTGCACAAACCCACACACACACACACACACAGTCATTCACTTTTGTCCTCGGGTGGAGTCGGTGAGTTAGATCACCGTATGTGTGTTTGCTTTTCCTGTGGTGTGTTTCCTTGGAGTGAGGAGGGGGGGGGGGGGTACTGTGCGATTTCACAACCTCCTGGAACAGTCCTGACAGGGGAAAAATGTCTTCATGTGAGCCGGACAAAAGCAGACGCCAACACAAACAGAATGCCTTCTCGCTGTTTGGAAACGGTCCGGTGATAATATCACATCCCGGCCAGCCAGATTTGCATCGGCCACATTAATCACATCTGTAGTTTATTGCATACAGCGCAGACATGTTTTCCTTTTCATAACAGCATTCATCATGAGCATCAGCACGCAGCTCTCAGTTGAAAGTTCCCCCCCTCCTGTAGAGCAGGCTGTGCAGTGCACACATTGATCACACAAACACACACTTACACTTCGATGGAAGCACAGCTGTGGTTCAGGGGATTTTTTTTTTTCTGAAACCAGCAGCATTCTGTGTCGCAGATGAAGATTGCGGTTGGTTTGAAATGCAACAAACCAACAACAGCAGCAACGTCACTTTAATGACTTCTACCTGCACATGCTTCTAAGAAATCTTCATGTCTTTAACAGACTGCTGATAATTCATCTGCCGCTGTCAAACCAAAGCAGGTGAGGTTTGCCAAACCATCATGCCCCCCGGTTTGTCCAACAGAACCTCCATCATGGGAGCTACACCAGGCAGGGCTAACATCTGCTTCAATCGCTCAGTGAGAAAATCTAATGAACTTGTTGTGCCTTCAATCCTTGGCCTGTTTCCTGCATGTACTGAACTTGGCACCCCTCCGGCCGGTGTAATGGAGCTTGTAAAATGTTTCCATGGGATACCTCTGTGAAATCAAAGCAGCCTGATGCTAAAGCACGGCCGTACATGGGAGGACAATGTGCAGAATAAGATTTGAGAATCAGTTCTGTGTGACTCTGCTGTCACTGCATTTATCGCTTAGGGAAGAAAGGATGTTAAGGGTCAGCTGTAGACTGACTTGTTAGGGAGGATGCTGTGTGCAGCGTGAGAGCTGCAGAAAAACAATTCAGTTTCTACCCGTATGTCAGAAAAAGATGAAAAAATAAGTACTTTAAACACACGAAACAAACAAATAAATCTTATCTTTTTTTTCATGCCATGGTGAAACTGCTGCTGAGCTTATGAGACAGAAACTTGAACAAAGAAACAGTCTGTGTTTATTTGACAGTAGGCTGAACGTCTGGTGTTTTTGTTCTAAAGTTAATATTTCCAAAAGTGTGCACATGTGAGGACATTCCAGTAAGGATAGTGAAGCCTAGAAACACCACAGAGAAGACAAAACCAACAATACAAAGGTTGGAGATGACCCTGACATGATCTTTCTCATAGTGCTTAAGTAAGTGTTCAATGATTAGCTGATAAACACGAAAACCAGAGACAGTTTGTGTTTGTCGAGTTTTTAAAGTTGGAAAGGAGGTCAAGGTATTTTGGCTCACTGGAAGTTACCAACTCATTACCTTCAAGATGAGACCTAAAGTAGGTCAAGCATGAGCCTAAATATATTTTTTTCCAAGAGAAAAGGTGAAAGCACATCCTTGTTTGGTCATTGGCAAGCAGCCACACTATAAGAGGAATGATATTGACAAAATCCACTCTGCAGAGGCAACCCAAGCATCATTAATGCTCCTTAACAACACACACTCTGAGGCGTTAGGTGTCCACACACACTCTGAATGTTTCGTCTAAATAACAGCGACAGCGCTGCTGCCAGCATTCAGTAAATGAATGGGAAGTTCACTGCTTTATAACGTATTAATGCCATCAATGGGAGCCTGGCCCGCAGCCACTAAGAAGGTGCTAGGAAAATGGAAGCAGACTCCTGTGAGAGAATGCAGACTTCCCCTCAAATACGCTGGCTTCAAAGAGAAACGGATAATTGGAAACATGACTGTGAGGGGAAAACAGCAGGAACAATGTGGCCCTCCCTCCCCATCCTGCTGAAGTGAATTCACACCAGGAGCATTGTGGGTTCCTCAGAGTGTTGCACAGATCTCAGAGTAAGGCCGAGCATCCTCCTGATATCAGGAGTAACGTGTCACTTCACTGAAGAAAATAACACACATGAAATGACCGACACCTTCACTGAGGAGGTTATGTCTTCTCTGCTACAACTGCTTCCCCAGATTTATTCAAACTTGGTAAAGGGTGTAGCGTGGGCCAAGGAAGAACTCATTACACAAATGATTTTCACATAGTGTCTGTGCTTACAGATTTGCATATCACAGAAGACTAGACTCATTGGCTTTGGGCTTGATGGAGGTCTGAGCTCACTGTGTGCTCTTTTCATTTACAATGGAAACAAGCAAAACGATCCGAAAAACACATTTTTCTCGTGTTAGATTTGAAGTCTTAACACTACATTAATTTGATAGCATTGAAATATATGTTTTTACCTGTCTCACCTTTACTTTGTGTCTTAGTCACAGTTAGCGGCGGGTTAGCTTAACATAAAGGGGAAGGCAGGTGAAAGGTGTCCAAAGGTGATAAAATGAGCTGTACTGACAGCTGAAACGTTTGTGCGGTTCAGTTAATTTGCACAAAAACAACCAGTGGCATCTCAGCCTCTGACTGAACTTTTCCCTCCCTTTTTCTGCTCGTCTCCGTGCATTTATGCAGCACATTAGCTCAAATCTCTTTGCTAAAATGCCCCTTCCTGTCAGGTTGCATCGGGTGAATTCATATTCGCCTCACATTCTGCCTCGACACTAATTAGCACATTGTTTCTCATCTCCTGGCCTTGAAAAGTGACTTCTTGGTGTCTTCGCTAGTCATTTTTACAAATGAGACACAACGTGTAAATTCGAAAGCTTATAAAGTGCTGCAAGGTGGATTTTGTTACTTTTCAGCAGCTGTTTCCCACTCAAACTATACATGCTAGGCCAAACTCACCAGCCGCTTTTTAATGTACCGATATGAGTCGTATCGATCTTCTCATCTAACACCCAGCAAGACTGTAAATACATCGGAATACCCACAATGACAACAATGTTTCTTTAACATCCAATATCAGAGCTGATACCTCATATTCCTTCTTTAGGTGGAAACCAGGGCTGTGACATCAATACATGTTTGATGTTTAATACCTTTTATGCTTTTTAAACTCTTTATCAGGTGGTTTACTGTTCTGAGCTTCAATCACTCCAATCGGCATCTTTCCTTTTTTTGCAGGGCCTGACTCTGACCTGCGGCCTCGAGCGGTGCGTTCAACTGTCTGTCAAGAGCATGTGAACCTTCACGCCCGCCTGGATGGAGTGGAGAAGGTGCCCCCCCCCCCCCCCCCCCCCCCCCCCCCCCCCCAAAACCAAGCTCACTTTCAGAGTGAGCCCTGAATGGTTTGAAACCACCCAGATTTAGGCTGTTTTTATCCCCGGTGTTGTCAACTTCATTATTAAATGTCAGCTTTCTCTTCGTCTTAGCCTGCCAAAAACATCCTCAGCATTTCCTTTCAGGGATAAGATGTCGACAAAGCCGTGGCTCGGTGCCACGCTCATCCACAGACACTTACTGTGCAAAAATAAATACATTTAAAAGAAAAACCCAATGATTGCTCAACTTTTTTCCAAAACGCTGATAGTCCAAGTCTGCACATTCATCTCATCTGACAAAGCCCGCACTAACTCTGACCTTACTTTACTAGCTGTTTTGGGCAACTGTATTATTCATAAGAATAAGTGATTGCATTATTCATGGGTGATGAGTCTATTATTCATATTACAACTTATTAATGTATTATTCATATATCAACCACACAACTATGTCTCCTGTCTCCTGCAGAAAGTGGAGGACACAGTGGAGAATTTGGAGACCGAGCTGGCTGCTCTTCTGGATGCAATTGGAGACCCAAAGTGGCGCCCCCTGTTGGACAAGACAGGACAGAAAACTGTGGATATCCTGAAGGACCCAGACCAGAGGGGCCAGTCTTAAACTAACAGGACGTCTATGGAGGAGGGACATGGAGGAGGAGGCTCTTGAACTTTGAAGGATTAACTCTGCTTCCATGACTTCAATGCAAATCTTCTTGTAAACTGTGTATATGCATAAACTGTATTTGTATATCAAAATGAAGTTTTTATCTTTAGAGGAGGAGCAAGTCTGAAGCTGGTCTGCATTATTTACTCTTGGTAATCCTGTGACAGCCTCATCTTGTTTCCACTCAGATTGAGCTCTAGATTCTTCCCCTTTTAGTGGCACAGCTCATGTTTACAATGTTGTTCAAAGAGATTAATTCACTTTGCATGTCGCTGCTCACTAAATTCACACCCCTGCTCTCCATCGCCCCCTACTGCCTGCAGACAAACTGTGCTTTTTTAGTGGAAATGACGGACACAGAGACAGCAAAATTACTGGAAGGAGATTTATTTCTTTATCAAAGCGGTTAAAGCAGCATTTTTTTAAACACACGGAGCAGTTTCAGTTGGTACAGTAACAAGGCTTTTCACTGACTCCCCGTAAAAATCCTGCAGCACAAGAACATTATGCAAAATAGGATCACAAGGAGGAAAAGAGTGGCGTAAATCACATTTTCTTCGTCTTCTTTATTTGTTTCCTCGACAGGGCACTGAGTTTCAAACTGTACCAACAGAGTTAAGACATCTACAGAATGGTACACCTCAAGAGCATCCATCAGAAAAATGGTTGAATAGAAGACATGCTGTTGCTGGTCAAACACTAGCACAATGCCTTTTTTTTTTTTTTTTTTTTTTGAAACACCTAACGGCATCCAGAACATTAACACAGAAAGAAACATGTCAGGAAGATTTGCAAGCATGGTCCAATTAGAAATGATCACTGATATCAAGGAACTAATGCCAAAACTGTAGATTAGTGTTGTAACTTTGAGAAAGGCTACACTTAAATTAACTGTCCAAATCAGTCATTATCCATTTACATGTGATTAACATAAATTACACATCCACTTGAGGCCTATGTCGATTCAGATTCTGTGTAGACTGGTTTAATGAGTCTTAAAAATAACTGAGCTTTCTTTTCCGCGAATGGAGACATTCAGTGTTTTAATAATGCAGCAGACTCTGTGTTGGGGTGAAGTAAAAAACCTGCCCCAGTTCCAAATATTCCTCCTTTGCTGCACAGACAATAACGCAACACTTAAACCCACAACAGAGCATCACACACAAGTGCTGACCTCATTCCACTCATCCAGCAAGGGTACGAGCCTGTATACTTGACCAAAGCATTAAGACAATCTACGGGATGCCAAAAGGTACTGCATATCATCTAAAAATATCATGCCGTCCATATAACACTGGATTTATACGATTTTGTACAGTTTAAAGTTCACAAAACTCACTGTCCAGAAACATTTACGCAGGCCAGTTATACTCTGATTTGGACTGTGTCTATAATCAGGTGTGCACTGAGGTATGCTATTACCAAAAAGCTTGTACATGCACAAATCAGCCAGTAAGGCTCAAGCACCAGGCTTTGGCAAAAACAAGCTTATACTGTAAAGGTACATGCAAAAAAAAAGCACAGGGCTTGAGACTTAAATTCATCATATATTTTGGCGGACTTGGAAGATGCCACTTTATATCCCTTTAAAGAAGCTTCTTAATCTAATTATAATGTATAGTGTTTAAAGATATAGTTAAACTTTTTTTCTGGATAAATACACTCATTTGCTTTTCTTTCTGAGAGTGAGATGAGAGGATTGACACCACTCTCAAGTCTGTGTGTTAGGTATGAAGCTGCAGGCGGGAGGCGATTAGCCTTAGCTTAGCATGAAGAGCAGATGCAGATGGAAACAGCTGGGAGACGCCCGAGGGGCCGCTACAACGGACAAGGATCAAATGGTCGATACAGGCAGCTGAGCTAGCATTGTTGCTAGCAAGCCAATCTTTACACATTACATTGTTACTCGGCCGAGCTCCATAAAAGTCACTGTCCATGCACCTGCACTGGGCTAATGTACTGAACAAACAACGAGCAAAGAGCAAACTGATGTGAACCATCGAACAATGCTACTGCTAAACTGTTAATTATTATTATAATGCTATAATGTATATCCTCATTAAAACTTGCAACATGTGGTTACATTATATGAAGTTTGTGGTCATCTTGCTTTAATACCATGTGGCAGCTCTGCCTTTTTTCAGGGTCAGATCATCTGGCCAGTCTTTCACCCCTCACATTTAAGACCGAGTGAAAAACAGAACAGAAATCATAATTTACTGAAGGCGTTTTTAACTGTTTTTAAAAACAGTACGAAGTTTAACATGCAGCCCAGCAATTAAGAGCAATATGTAAATGTAGCCCACGCCACCGATGTCTTTGACCGCCTACATTTTTCATGCGACCAGCACTTTGCAGTCCCTTGAGAGTCTCCCGAATCAGTTAGCCTGCCCAGTATCCACCCACCACACCTCTGAAGCTCACTAATGAGCGCATTTTTAAAAATCTGTACACAAATTAAAGCTATAATTTGTGGTTTTAGAGCAGATTACCTGATGACACTATCCATCCACCCAGGAGCTTTGTGCAGCATTCACAGAAATTCACTGTGCCTAGCTGGTGTTCACCAAATGGAGCATGTAGCTTCCACTGAATTTTTCAGAAAATGTCTGATCGTATATGATAAAACGTGTTAATTAGTGAGTTTAAGGTGGTCCTGCTAAGAAGAGTATGGGCAGAAAACAAGGCTTTCTGTGCTTCCAGTCTTTATATTCAGCTAATCGCCTCTTGGCTCCAGCTCTGTACTTAACTCACGGACATGAAGGTGGTATCAATCCTCTCAGCAAGTAGGCGCATTTCCAAAAATGTCTAACTATGACTTTAAGATTCCCCCCCTTACCTGAAATAGATACTTTATACATAATCACAACATGATTGTATAAATGATAGTATTTTCACTTGCAGAAGGAACACTGACTTTATGTTATACTGGGAAAAAGAGACATACATTCACACACTCAAAGTTCCTTAGAAATGGTTATGCAAATGGTAGAAAAGCTTTGGCATATTTTGCCTACAAGTTGTGCCTGCACACTTGGAAAGAAGAGCGGAACGAAGCAGTATGAAGCTTCACACAGCTCTTCCTTTAGTTTATATGTCGCAGTCCCACATAAAACTGTGGTGAGTTTAATTACCTACAGTGTATGCTATTTACATGGGTTTCATTTTATTAGGCCTTAGGGTTTTTAAGGTGGACCTTTGCTACATGTTCCCAGGTGTTCAGACTGAGATGAATGGTGCCACCTTAAATGTACCACTATCACTATGACAGTAATAGACTAGCTCATCTATACGATTTGAAGTACCAACAGGGCACAGCTACACATTTAAGTACAGCCCAAAAACAAGCTCTACAGAGAGATGATCTTTACACTTACCAAGCACTTAAAGAGATGATGGTGGTGTCTAGTGAAGTAAACAGAGCTTTCTAATAGATTCTTAAAAGATGTGATTGTTGGTGATTGGTTTTTACTCCCCGCAGCAGAATACTCTTTGAGTCAGAGCGTGGCGCGGGGCTAAAATTACTAAATCTTGGTAACCATTACAGACACAGTGACAAGCGAAACCTTTCATTCTGATTGCCGTACTGATTTCCCGTAAAATGGCAGTACCTTATCATCCTACAGAAGCTCGGAAAAAGAAGAGTTGGCTAACATTTCAAACAAGCATTTTGACCTATAATGCATCCATGGCTACAATGTGATTAACAAATACTGATTATCATCAACAGGCACCACTTTTAAAACAGGTTTACAACATGAGACCAGCCACACATTTCTTGGCCGACTGCGAGCAGCCGTGAACACTCGCGGCGAATGTGTCGCGGAGAAGTGTTGTAAACAGGAGGAGGAAGGGGCTCCGGGAGAAGATGAAAAAAACTATTGTTCTGAATTAGGACACGTGTAACATGAAAGAGGCTGAGGGGAGGGGGGTGGGGGGTGAACTGAAGAGACACAGGCAAATATACAGAGTGCCTGCGTGTGTTGAATTATTCAGTTGTCCCCATCAGATTTCGAACAGGAAGGCTGAGAAGGCGTCGCCACCAAAACGCCAACCCTCCAAAAACTGTGGACTGCTATTGCTCGGGATGTCATCATGCTCGTGGAGCTTTCTGCTTGTGAACGACACCTCCTAGTAAGTGATACCTTATTTGTCATGCTATACTGTAACATTGCATAGAAGTTAGAGCTTACTCTAGGGCAGACAGTAGGCGGGGACTCTCTGGAACTCTTCCATGCCTTACTGGAAGGATGCTACAGAAAAAAGAAAGAAAGAAAGAAAGGAGGATGAAATGGTGGGAGCCATTTTGGGTCCTGCTGTGCGTCATGTCGAACCCGATGTGCGTTTCCTCCGCTCCTGGCTACAACAGAGGAGAGAGGTGTGAACGTATCTATTGGCATGGCAGCAGCCAGAGAGACCTGCGATCGTCACTGTGAGGCGATGTGGCGCTAGCAGCTGCCGGGGGAGGAGCAGACCGAACCGCACATGCTCAGTTTGGAGGAGGATTCGGGCTCCGGCTCGGCATCTGGATCCGGTTCTGGATCTGGAGCGTCATCGTCGGTGCCCCCGGCTTCGGCCTCTCCATCCCCATCTCCACTGGCGTCATCGCCCCCGGCCTCGGACTGACCCTCCTCCTGACGCCGTTTCAACCTGTGAGATGACAGATGGAGAAACACATGTGATCACCCAACGTGCATGAGAAGTATCATATGTAAAGCTCTTAATCTAATTCTAAATAAAACCAAAAACAACAACAACAAAAAACAGGCACACAAACTGTCCTATTTTCCTGAGCACTTTTCTTCTTTTCTCATCCCTCTGACCTCATTCGGTCCTCAGAAAAGTAGCAAACTGAAGCACACATGCTGGTAATCGAATGAGGGGCCTTGAGTCTGTTATAAAACACTCGTCTCTGCTGTGCATAATTCTAGATATTATGCCCTCCATTATAAATAGAAGAAGATTGTCATTAATTAGAGCAATAGGATATAATAAGACATTTGCCAAACAGAAGGATTTCACTGACGCTGCAGTGGCAGGACCTGGTCAATAATAAATGAAGCAATAATTTAGAGCAGCACGGAACCAATATTCCTCCTCTGCATTAACGAGAGGACACATTTTAAAAGATATATGGAGCTCGTAATCTTTATTTAAGATGCAGCAATGTGTGTATTTTACTGACTTATATTATAGACGCAGAATATATAGACACAGCGGGTTGATCATCTATGATCTAAATATACAAGCCATTTCATTAAACAGGCTTCTCTGTCACTCAGGTTTAGAATAACATGCAGACTTCAGTAACTTTATCAAGATCCACTGCGTGATCTATGATTTTGTTTTACAGAGCCATAAACGAGTGTTTGCTGTGTCTCTTCACACGCTGCGGCGAGTTCTTAATGTTTTTTTATCTGCTGATGGTTTTCCCTCTGTGATTTTCCACAGCAGCAGCGATGCTTCAGGCCATGTTCACTGTTAGTTCCACTGTCATCTATTCTTTTTTTTTTTTTTTTTTTAGTCGCAGTCATGGTTTTAAATGTAGGTGATAGCGAGGGAGACTTAACTACGGTAAAAGTTTTAACTGTGAAGCTTTGGAGTGTGTCCCATCACAGCTATGATAACACTGCGGCGTCCAAAGTAATGGCTGAGAATGCCTGATGGGACGAGGAGCACGAGCAGTCAGCCAGATTGATTTGGAAGAGAACACAGTGGTAACATGATTACACACAACGTTCGATTTTCTGGTTCAACTTTGACCTACTCTACTTTTCATAGTTTGCTCTCATACACTGTGCTCCAAATCCATACTACACACAATTACTCGATTTTTTTTTGTGTGTGTGTGGGTGTGTTGATGTACACTTCTTGTCCACAATGTAATAAACAAAGGAAATAGAGGAGCTTCTTACAGCTCAAACTGTGGATGGTGGTGAAACATTTTGTGCCTTTGCACATTGTTGCCTATTAGTATTAAACAGTAATGTGTTGAATTCTTGCATACTTGTTGAAACAGTGTCCTATGAAGATTTATATATAGTATTTACTTTATACAATTGGTATGCAGTATGAAACTGGGACACAGCTATATTTTTCCTGTGCGCTGAAGCATTATTAGCATCATTATGGGTGTGCACACTTTTGGTTTTACCTCTGAACAAACAAGCTGTTGCCACATTATGAGCTCTCCGCAGTGTTATCATCGTCGATGGCCACAGTTACAAGAATAAAACAGAGTTTTCTTTTAATGACAAACTGTCATGATATAGAAAATGGGAGCAAAGATGAATAAATTTTAATACTAATGCAAAGAGACAATTAATATTACTGTATTGCCCCGTCATCCGTCTGGAATGACCTTGTTTTTGTTCCGATGCACCCATAAATCTCAAACAGAGCTGCATTTGTTCAGTTTAATATGAAAATTAGATCTAATTCTGGTGATATATTTGCATTAGGTGAAGCAGGATGATAACTCTGTGCGTGTGTGTGTGTTGGTGCATCACTGTTGAATGAAGAAGAAACTGTTTTTAGCCTGTGTTAGAAATGCTCTGCTGCTCTCGTGTTTTCTTACTTCTCACGGTTGAAGATCATGAACTCTTGCTGCACCACTTCAAGGCACTCCTGTAGGTAGTCATTCTCCTGCAGGCGGTCAACACACAAAACATCATGTTATGTCATTGTCGTCTTCCACACGGACATCAGCCTCGTTACCATCATCGAGAACTTTACGTCAGCTTCGATCAGTCGACTGCGTGACCCCTGATGTGTAAATGTCTTTTCCCGTGTTCCATCCTTGGTTGCTCTTTTTAAACCAAGTCATGAATTGTTTGTGAGCCCTCCTCAAATTGGATGTTTGGCCCAAGACAAAAATAGAAGCTCATATTTCCGAAAGCACTTGAGGCCATGACAACAGCAGTGAAGGCTTCATAATTTAATAATCTTGGTAATAACGCAGTATGAGCACACACAAGCAGCCATACACACGCATGTGCTACACACACGCGCACACACACACAAGTCTCATAACCCTGCTATTGTCGGAGGTACACACTCTTTGCACTCGCTGATCAGTGCTGATAACACGTGACACACACACACAGACAGGACTAGGACTGACGTTAATAACACTGATGTCATGATGACTGTCTGATGGGAACGGGCTGTTTCTCATAAATACAGAGAGGATATCTCCTGTCTGTGGTAAATAATGTCTCAATCAAACATAACGAGCCAGAAGAGACAAAGAGACTGCAGTAATGTACCACCCTGGTTCGAGCACACACAGAGATCATCAGGACAGGCCTTTATCATGTATTAATTATCTCATTCATTTCTACAAAAGAAATAGTAATTTCATTTTTAATGTGAAGACTCTTTTGTTTTAGAGCTTTGGTATACCCTACTGTCATATTATTCTCTATGGAGTCTTTTCTCAGGATCGCGTCTTTTCTGAAACACGGAGGACGTTCTGTTAGCGCTGAAATGAACCTTAATTTGTTTATTAGCAATTACTAAAACTAGCAAACATTCTGTGCTTGATAAATGCCTGAAAGGAATAGTTTGAGATTTCTGACTTGCTGAGAGTTAGATGAGATCGTGGATACCACTCTCACATCTTCATGATGAATCTGTAGTGAATTTGGAGCTGGTTAGCTTAGCTTAGCATAAAGACTGAACAGGTTGAAGCAGGAAGTCTGGCCCTGTCCAATGTTAACAAACACCTCCTACCTGCACCTCTAAAGCTCACTAATTCCTGTATCCGGTATCTTGCTTTAGTCTCCAGGACCTCCCTGACCTAAACCTGTTCAAGAGATGCCCAGTGGCCAGTGTGTCAGATTTTGGGGTGCTATATTTATAGAATTTGGCAGAAAAGTAACATAATAATCATATCACATAATGTTTTCATTAGTGTATAATCACCTGAAATTAATAATTGCTGTGTTTTCATTACCTTGGAATGAAACTTTATATCTACAGAAGGAGCAGGTCCCCTACTGCGGTGTCTGCCATGTTTCTACAGTAGCCCAGAATGGACAAACCAAACATTGGTCCTCGTTACAGGCCTTTTTTTTGGCTGCAATAGTTACTCTGACATGCTTGAAACGGAGGATATTCAGTCGGTTGCAAACTGCAACTTCACCACTAGGTGTCATTAAATGGTACACTCTGGACCTTTAAAATGACCCTGTAAAAGGGTGAAATGTTGTTTAGGTTTCAGTAGAGCTTCAACAAACGTCTTTATGCTAACCTAACAGACTGCTGGCTCCAGCATACAGATATGAGAATCATATCAATGTTCTCATCAACTCCAGACAGGAAAGTATTTCCCAAAATGTCAAACTATTCCTTCAATTTCAAAGCCTTTTGCTCTGGTGTAATAACTTTTACTGGTATAATATCCTGCTGTAATCTTATTTTCTCCTGTTCAGTCTAGAGTCTATTTTAAAATATATGACAGTCAGACAGTGAAGGAGAGATTACTGCCTGTTTGGGAATGCATACGATCTGAAAAGATACAGCTAATCAGCATACATACAGGATCTCTGCAGCTGACACACTTGTACAGTAAGTCTCTCTTTGTGTTCACTAGAACAATGTTATTCATTTTGTCTACTGAGCTGAGAACAGAGATAATTCACAGCAGAAGAAAATAGATGCTGGGATTTGCCTCGCCTCCGATCTAAAAATATGCAGTTTTGATGGGAACTGACAGAGCAGGAGACCAAGGTAAACCTGAGCTGCATTGTTATCCAGGACTGGCCCTGCCTCTTAAACAGTGCAGTATGTGTGAGTACTCCTATGCGGCAGGTTATAATTTTCTCAGACACATATGTGTGTGTTGGTGTCTTCTTTATAATCAATTGCTTTTAGCAGCTACAGACTGCAAATAACACTAATCTGATCTGCACAAAGATGCAAAGCTCACATTAATGGGGGAGCTGCACATCATGATGGAAAATAACCCTTTTAAATGTGAAACACGCTAAAAATAACCCTTCAAAAGGGAACAAAGGCCTTTTAACACATGCATTGACATCTTCAATTCCACCTTCATCCTCACAGCTCCTAAATCCTCCTCCTCAACACAACACAGTGCTGTTAACGCTCGAGTTATGCAGCATCCTCAGTGGTCTATCTCTCCCGGTTAAAGATAAAATATGAAAGATGGTGCCGATTGTTATCTAATGTGAGGAATGTGACCCTCTCTCTATAAATATTCTCAAACAGACACACATACATGTGCACACAGAGTGCATCGCTCCTGTAGTAGTGTTTTTTTTTTTTATCTGTTCTTTGTTCCAATATTTCTCAGGTCTGACATAAAATACTTCCATTTTGGTAAAGATGAGAAGAAAAACATCTGGCTCAACAACGTAAACAAGTACTTTGTCTTCCTGTTTAAAATAAAGTCTGATATGTATTTTGAAATCATAAATCATAAGACAGAGACATCACAGGGAGGATAACTCCAGTGTGGCCAGCAGCTCTCTGGTTGATTTATCAGCCTGTGCAGATGAAGACGTCACTCACAGACTGTGAATCCTTGCTGTTGTCTCGAGACCGGTTCTTGGCCAGCCTCTTCTTCTTCTTGTGAAGGGGGCGCGACTCCAGGATCATCTCCTCCAGCTCAAAGGTGGGGTCGCAGTGGAGGCGACCTTTCTGTAGAAGGGAGATGAACACGAGATAATTAGAAACACAAACACTCACGCACAGGATCATAAATCAGCCGCTATACACAGAGCCCCAGAGTGCACACTGAACTAAATGCACTGAGTAACACACATGAATGCACTCACATGCACACAGTAATGTCCATACATGCACACATACACACTCTTATAATAAATAGTGCGAAGAAGCTGCATTCAGTTTCCTTTGCATTATTTAGTTGCTACAGTTGCTTATTATGATCAGCAAAGATATAGGAGTGCCTGGGTGTGCTTTTAAGTGTTTAATGTGTGCGTGTGTGAGAGAGAGAGAGTGTCTGTGTGTGTGTGTGTGTGTGTGTGCATCTGATTGCTTCACACTAACATTAGGAACAAATCCGGCCTCCATCTTCTTCTCGTACACAGCGTCCCAGTTGACGTCAGCGAGGTAGGGAGATGTCTGCATGTCAGACAGGCCGGAGAAGCGATGCTCTGGGTTCACTGTCAGTAGCTGGAAGGAAGGGACACACACACTTACACACACTCAGCAATGTCACCTACATCATGTCACCTTCTGAGCTGCAATATCACCTTCACAACTTCCCTCCTCACTCACAACCAGGCTCTTCAGGGAAGTGAAATAAACTCAGTAAGTCGTGGGAGAAAAACAGAAGACTTGATGGTTTCGTTCATTTTTATTGTGCAGCCTGAAAGAGCAGTTAACAAAAACCATGTGCAGCCGGTGTGTGTGTGTGTGGCTGGGCTGAGTGCAGCGAGCATAACAAGGAGCCAAAAATATTCTGTTCAACTTGTAATCTGGCTTCCCTGAACTGTCTTACCATAAAAACTTCCACATTTGATATTTGAACCTTTCACCTTGTAAGCACTGTATAAATTCAGACTTGTTAATATTATTAATGCCATACTGTTTCTTGGAAATTGTAGATATTTTTAGAGACAGTCCTTTTTATTTTCCTACAACAGGTTTTCCTTGTGCAGCCCTCTATCAGATGCTAGCTCCTTATATAGGCAGTCTCTGAGAAGCCTTGATTTAAGGTGACAAAACTAAGCACCCTTCTCACTTAATAGACAGTATACTATGTGTGCCGGTCTGTAAACTTGGATTATTACTCAGCTAACTTTTCTTCTTACTGTCATTGCTCAGCAGGTAAACGGCTAGTTTTAGCATTGTTAGCTCATTTCTGTTGGCGATGCTGACCACAGAGAAACACAAGCTCACAACCTGCCTATGTGGCTAAGCTGGCTAGTGTAGCTATTGGGTGTTTGTGTACTGTGTCTATTTATAGCAAAAGCTAGCTGCATCGGTTCATTTACAGGATAATTACTTTAGCCTTGTTTTTCTAACTGACCGGAGCTAACTGGCTACGCCTCGTAGCAGTTGTTGACCTTGCTAGCTCGAGAGACCGTGGGGCGCTGACATGAAGTGACATTTTGAAAAATGACATTAGGTAAAATGTCATTATGAAATTAAAAAAAATACTTTTGGGAAACGAAATGTGGATAACTGAATAAAAATAGTGAAAAATATGGTTAATATGAAAACACAGTGACAGGAAACATCATAATACTGAGCTCATCTTTATTTTCTAATTATTTTACAAATTACTGGTTGATTTATTTATCTTTTATTTAACACAATTTAGTAATGTGATTGATGATGTAAATGACTGTACCTTAAAAATCTGTAAAATTATTTGCCCCCCAAACTTGAAGGAATACCAGGTAAATTCAAGTCCTTACTGATGTAGTAACCAACAGAGGGCACTGTTAATCAAACCAGCCACTAATCAGGTTTGAATCAAAACTGTTGCACTGATCAAGACAGATGAACACCACACAGAAGTGCAGTCACTTATTCCAGAGAGGAAATCAAACCTGGTGCTGATACAGTTGTGTTTTTAATGGAATACCATCAGTTTCACTATTCCCCTCACGGTGAACACTGGACATTATAATGGGATGTGGCTTGTGTTGTCATGTTAACCCTCTTTCGGTGCTTTATTTTCTTCCTCTGGTCACAGGTTGATTCAGTTTTTTTCCTGCAGGGGCGGTTAGATCTGTCTCAGTGGAGTCCAGACATGGTAATCGATCAGCAGCAGAGCGGAAGAGACCAACGCTTCGTCCAGAACACTCAGTCACTCAGACGCACAACACATGCACGCACTCATGCTCACACTTACGCTCTGCCAAAAAATATCAACTCATGGTTTTTCATTCTCACTTGAGAATCCTGTCTTAAAATGACTACCGACATACTGCCAGAGGAGATGAGATCATTTGTTTCCAGCACAGTTCAACAGATGACACAAAGTAACATGTAACATGGCACAAAGCAAAGAAGGTAGATTATTATTATATAGATACTGTATTATACAGATAGAGGCGTAGCCCGTTCCTCCACTTACAAAAGACTATACATTATATATAGAAAATGAATGAGCAGATTTGTGTCCATTTGATGCAAATTATCCGATCAAACCAGTAGATTTTGAAGATTTTGAGTCAGAATATGAAGTTAAATGACTTGTTATGATAAATCTTATATCATCAACCATACACTGGATGAAACAGACAAACACACTGTCTCTTCTCTCACCCACTTGCTGTGTTTCTGTGCTTCCATCCCTCAGATTCCCATCTGTCGTTTTTCTTCTCCTTTGCCCTGAGGGTCTCAGCTCATCCTCCCTCCCTCCAGCTCCAGTCCCCCTACAGTACCTGCATCCTCTCTTCCTGTGGCGTCAGTGCCTTTTTACTTCAGCATGTACCCCCATATCACCTCTAGGTGCTCTCCTTCCCACCTGCTCCTCTTTCCAGGGAAGACAATATGTGTCCACATAGAAGGGTCAGGGTTTAATTTACTTTGATTCAACATGAACAAAAATGTATATTAGCCTACTAACTGCTGTTTATGATTTTGCAAAGTATAATTATTTTCTGATGCCTGGATTAAATGATTTGTACATAAAATGTTAAAAATAATGAATAATAAAAAGCTTTAATATACAACAAATCGTTTTATCTCTGAAAGGGAAGTTCACAATCTGCACTATCATAAAAAATATCAGACGGGCAAGTTAAATGTTCTGGGGCAATCCAGCCAAATCTAAGCAGTTCACCTGACTCTAACAGACATCAGCATTTATTGGCATCGGCCTGAATCTGAATCACTGGTTAAAGGTTTCCAGGTTTTAAAGGTCCAGCATGTAAGATTGGGGGATTCTATTTTCAGGGCAGACATGGACTATAATATTCATAACTATGTTTTCATGCATGTATAATCACAGAAAAATAAGAAGAATTTTTGGTTTTAAAATGTATCCTTTTATATCTACATTGGGAGCGGGTCCTGTTCCATGGATGGCCCCCATGTTGAAACACCATGTTTGTTGCCCAGAACAGACAAAATAAATACTGACTCTCGACATGGCCTTTCAAGTGTTGTTTCTCCTTTACACTAGGTACGCAAGGGTGATGGGAGGAGATTGCAATGAAACGATAACACCACTAGATGCAACTAACTAAAACACACTGGACCTTTAAATTTTGAGGTAAATCTAACTATTTATCCAGCCATGTCCAGCTTACCTTCCTCAAGAGGGAAACCAGGTCCTTGGGCCAGGCTGGGCTGTACTGAACACTGACTGTACTGAAGAGCTGAATTAGGGACTCCACTGAGTTACTGGCATGGATGTCATAGGGCCTCTGGTATGGATGGATGACAAAAAGAGGAAAAACAAAAAGATGAGGAGCAGATACATGGAGGCAAGTTGAGTTTTGCAACCGAACTAGATAAAAATGCTAATTCCCACGATGCCTTACCCATCCACGCAGCACTTCGAAGGCTGTCACCCCTAGTGACCACCAGTCTACTTCAAAGGCGTAGCCCGTTCCTCCACTTACAAAAGACTGGAAGATCTCTGGGGCTGAAACACAAACAGAGAAAAAGCTTTTCAAACCACTGCCTGTACGTCAGGAAGGAGAGAAAGTGTTCTTTGCAAAATGTCAACAGAGCTCTGCAACTTAACTCTGCTAAATCACAAGACAAGACAGGACATTTTTTCCTCAGTTTTTCACAAATAACCACGAGACCATTATAATTCACACGAGTGCCTATCAAAGTACCTCATTTGAACACAGTGTATCTACTATAAGCCTGTCACATGCAGTCACATCTTACTGAGGGTGTTCTCTACCTAAAAATGTCAGAACTGTTTGTGCAAATGAACTATGGTGTCTTTTCCACAAAGTATATTGAGAGATCATTCTTTCTTATCAGACTATTCATTTTGAATTAGCATAACTCAATTCTACTATGCCAAGAATACGACAACCTTCTCACAGCCTCCTTTTTGTCCCGTAAGAATACATATTTGCACAAAGCAATCAGACCCGATGACACCGGACATGCTTGACAAGATGAGTGTGATGCAGCTGTGGACGAGTTACCCATGTAGGGCTTGGTTCCAGCTAAGGCTGTGGCTCTCTCTCCATCTTTTATTATCGTTGCTATGTTGAAGTCCGTCAGGTGAGCGTGACCTGAGAAGAAGCAAGAACTCCATTTCAAAATAAAAATCTAGTCCAGTCTAACTTTGGCATTTTGAAATAAATGTCAAATCACATGAGAAGAAAACATTCCTGTATTTTCATTTCAGTAAACTCAATGTTTCCTTTTGCTTTTGTTTGTCAGGCACTCATCCCTGACTCCTCTGACCCCGTTACCAGTGTGACTCATTAGCAGCTTGCTAGTGTCCTGCTTGTCACTGCTGTCTGTGCACCCAAAAAGCTTTTGGCTGTAATGCAAATTCCACTTTTTCTTGATCACACAGTAACATGAAACTATACATATACAAATAATGGACATGGAAATATTTATGTATAATCTTTATCTTAACTTTATTATCTGTTTTGCAAGAGAACCCGATCAGAGCAGAGAAATACAGCGACGATAAGATACACAGAAGCACATACAAACAACAAAAGACATCCCCAAAGAGTTCAGAGTTAAAAATTCATCAAATGGATGAGATGTTGAAAGGTCCTTTGTAATTCGCTCAGTTTATATGGAGCACAAACTGGAAGGCAGTCTTTCCAAGTTAGGTATTTACTGGTGGAATAGTCCTGGGATCTGCTCCGATGAACAGTAGTTTTAAAGAGAGTAGTTTTAGAGAGAGAAGAGATGTAATATTCTGAGGCAGCTTCAGTAGGAGACATTCATAAACTCAAATGACACTACGATGGTGATTCTTAAATGAAATCCCAAACTTCATCAAATTGTGGAATAGGTATGGAGAGATTGAGATAATGATCCTGATAATAAAACACACATGCTATCAGCATTTTCTAAAAGTTGAAGTTTCTCCAGAGACATGTAAAAAAAGGTGAAAAGCAGACTGTAAGCTTGACATGGCTTGAGGTAGAGCCATGCGTATAAGAATGTATCATTTGCATAAAAACTGATATTATAAGTCTGTGATGGAGTTATAATATTGCTGTGATGAATAATGGGCTGAGCACAGAACCTTGGTTATAGAACGGGAGGGCTGTCCGTACTGTTCAGATCTCCTGTGTGTAGCAGACAAGTATGCATGAAACCAGTTGTGAGAAAGATATTTGAAAGTTTATTTTTGCTTCCTACAATAAATGCTTGTATTATTACATGTCTCCTGCACACACTCATACACGAAGCAAACAGTTCACACTCTTACCTTGCTCATCCAACAGGATATTGTCTGGCTTGACGTCTCTAAAGGAGACAATGAAAGACACACACATGAACAAAGATTTGGATTTCAGTCATTATATCATTATGAAAAAAGTAGGTAAACAGGATGACGTAATCGAAAGAGTGTCAGTCAAATCTCAAACTAATGAAGAAAATATGGCATTTCTGTTTGCTTCTGTTGCTTCAGAGATGTATCTGTTTCCACTGCACTGTCGCTTTTGTTTTTAAATCAATATTTCTACAGCCAGGTGTAAAAAACTTTTTTGTTTGCTTATCAAAGATTGTTTTTCTGTTTTATTTATTTTTATTAATAAAGGAGAGTGACCGGTTAAGAGGCAGACAGAAAACAGGGAGAGAGAAAGGTGCGACATGCCAGAAAGGTCTCCGGCTAAAATCAAATCGGTCAGAGAAATGTGCAAAAAATTTGTGTATGAAAACACACTTAAATGAATGAACAATTAATCAATCAATTAATTAATCAACTAATTAATTAACACTTAAATTGATGCTGTTAGTTAAGATGTTTCAGATTCAGGGTATTTGCTTTTACAGAAGTTGTTCAGAAAAACATACTGTAACAGCGCCTCAAGATGTTTAGTATATGATCAGGTGGGAAAGACTGGGATTTGATGTATACAGTATGTGTGGATGTGAAAATCTGTAGGAGGTGGTTGTAGGCTGATGCATGCGTGAATTACATGTTAAGTGTGTGTGTGTGCGTGTGTGTGTTTGCAATAAGAAAACGTGAGGCAGAAAATTCCCAGTCCCTTCAAACGTTTGCCAGAGCGCCTGAGAACACGACCATCACTGATCCCCCTGGAGGCTCTCGCAGGTTTGTCCGCACATGCTTATGCAACGGACACATCCAGACACACACTCATGCTCGTATATGCACATCTCGACATTTCCTCCAAGCCCTCCACAGGCAATTAACGGAGCGCACACAGCTTATTTAATTATGCCGCACGTCACGCTGGTGTGGAGAATACACGCGGTCCACAGAGAGCATCTACACTTCCCATAGGAGCATTTGTTCACTGCGGCTATGCAACGCTGAGCTCATGCCTAATATCATCTGCCAAAACTCTTGGAGGGGAGTGGTGGAGGGTCGGACTGATCCAGCAGTACAAGGCTGCAGGGAAATACATACATGTTCACAGGAGGGATCCTGTTACGAGTGCCAGCTCCAGCATCGTGCCATTTTGTTTGAAGTACAAAATTACTTAATGTTGAATTAATTTTGCAAGCGAGCGCAGAAACACCAATGCAACATGAAACTGCATGTAAAGTGAATTCTTATTGTGCTCAGGAACAAGTCCGCTGTGTGAGGTGATCTAACAGCCAGCAGTTTTAACATGTTGAGTGCATGATGGAGACAAACGAAGCAACCTGGTTGTCTGTTCAGAGAGGATACAGAAGAGGAAAAAGGACTCTTCACTTTTACTTCCATTCTTCTCATAGGACCAATTTTACCTCACTGGGCATGGTGGCAGCGGACTGTTGCTAGGAGACCAGAGACCCTTCTTCCTTCAGTTGGTGCAACAAAATAATTGTATAGTATTCTCCTGTCAAAAACTTGCAGGGTGGAACAAAATTGTAGAGCTGGGGACGGCCATGGATACCCAGGGATTGGATTACGGCTCTGAGAGCAGACACAATTGTGTCAAAGGCACAACAGTCGATGTCAAAGAGAGGGTGACAAAAACGTTAAGAAAAAAAAAGCACAGATAAGCAGCGTCTGTCAGCTTCTCCTAATGGCAGCTCTGAATTGTACATCGCTGATGTCTTTACCAACCAGACAAGGAAGAAAAAGACATTGGCTACCTGTCATGTGGTGAGATGTACGAGAATTACACTTTGTGGAAATGACAGCATCTCACACGTGTAATCTTTTATAATACATTCATACAGAAAATGATGATATGTAAATCTATATAGTAATGCATTTAAGGCAAATACAACTACTGTATGTGGATTCATAAGATTTAAATCTATTTCAATGTTATAATGCCAAATGTGTAAATTACTTATATGCTTCAGTCTTGTCTTTAATTAGGAATATGCACTAATTCACTTTCTGGTTAGATGTGAAGATCAATACCACCAACTATCAACCAGTCTCTTCGCCAACTTGAAGTTGCTAAGCAACCAGTGAAGATTCCAGGTGGTTACTGCTCAAGAAATAGTTGATAACCAAAAAGATGATAGTATGTTCTAACTATCAAGCTTAAAGGATAACATGTTTTTTGTATCAAAGTGACTAATGGAGAGAAAAAGGTTTGAATTTTGTCCAGTGATGAGCGAAAGCACTTCACGAGAAAATGGCCTACAAAACTATCCTTGCGGGCAACAGTGCACTGTTAAAACACGTCACTTACTGTAAATGTGTCTGTCAACAGACTCTACAGAGTGTGCCTGAAAGAACAGGCTAAAGCTGTCAGACTTATAGTTTTGGTGTGGGATGCAAAGATGCGCCAACAACACCCATCCGCAGCCTCACTGACTGCCATGTTAAAAAGGTGGGAACATTTCTGGTGGAAACCAGAGGTACCAGTTTCTTTTGATGATTCTAAAAGTCACATTTCCTAACTTAAAACACATAAAATATATATGTAAACGTTCAGGAAGAGTTCAAGATGCTCACGGTGAAGCTGGTTCAATGATTGGAACTATGGTTTGGCCAAAAAGCCTTCTTGTTTGAGGGGTACTTTGAGCTGTTTTTCTCTCTCTCTCCCTCAAAATTTCTTTAGAAATTTTCTAGTTAAACATGCTCTGTGCCTTTCACTTGATCTGCTGTGTGTTGCACTGGCAGGCAAAAGTTTGTTGTGTTGGAGGACAGAAAGTGTAGCTTAGTGTTACAGAAAAGATTTCAATCATTCAAATATTGTCTCATATTTATCTGATTTTGACAATGTGCCAATATTTATTTAAACTGGAGTACATGGATGAAGAGCTTCTATGAGAGCGGACAAAGATAGACAGAGTGGCAACAGACAGAGGAGAGTGAACCAGCTGCTGCAAGACTGTGAAGCTCAGGAGAATGGTGAGTTTCCTGTGGGTATTGTGACCCTGAGTCCACAGAGATTTACAGATACAATCAAGCCCAAGTTATAGCAAATGTTTCATTTCTGAGTGGTGTTGAATTCCTTCACCTCACCTCTCCAGAGATTCTGACACAAAACTTCTCCTTGAGTGAGACTTGGTTGGACACACAGGTTAAACACATCTCTGTGGAGTCAATAACAATCTGAGGCTGTAAGCACTTTCAATGGATATATTTTGATGGTGCACAATTGAACGTTTCACGGCTGAACAGTGCTCTCACTCAATACTGGACCAAATTCAAAACCAGTCTCCATCAGTCACATTGACTGATGGATGTTCAAAAAATATGGGAGGTGGTAGGTTGTTTAGGGTTATTTTAGCCGTGGCCAGATCATTTACTCCAGTTTCCTGTGGTTTATGTAAAGAGTGAAGAACCAGACGTGGTGCTTCGTACATCATTTTTCATTATTAATGTGCTGAATGTGAGTAAATCAGAAAAACACTGATCTGCTTCGCTGTGAACAGACGTGCACAACGAGAAACACACAAACACACAACACAGTCATACACACACAAACAGTATACTGTTGTTTGAAGGAAGAAATGCAGCCCACGATGAGGTTTTGAACAAGGTTCAAACAGTTTTTCAGCCATCTGTGGCACTAAATCTGCAGTCTGCAGGGATCCAGCTCTTCCACTTAGTGGACTACACAGACACACACTGCCGCACTCAGCATATTTGGACAAAAAGCTGTGGACAGCGAGTCCACCCTGGTTGAAGATGATGGATGGTAACAATTACGGGAACACACATGAGGGCTATCTTTGTACTTGTTAAATAAAGTAAATAGAAACAGGGATGTCCTAATGCCTCAATAAGGTAATACCTTGAGCAAAGAGTCTGAAGACAGTGTCTGCATAAAGGCTCCTTTTGCTTGTGTTCTTTATGTTTTCTCTACTTTCATCTTCTGTTACATCAAATCTTGAAACAGATTTTGGACTTCAAACGAACACATTTTTCCTGATACTTTGATCATGAGTGCATGGACACAACAGAAGGTTAAAAATGCGAAATGCAAAATGAAAGAAAACAGAGGGCGCACTTCAAAAAAAAACAAAAAAAAAAACATGACTGACCCCTCTATACTATTCTTTATAGGGAGCTGTAGGGCACCAAGCACTCCTCAGGAGGAATAATTTAGTGTCATCTGACAGAATGTTCTCTTAACCGATGAGGTCAAAGTGAAAGCACAGGATATTAGGCAAAGGGACACGATGAAGGTGGCTCTATATATATATATATATATATATATATATGTTTACAGCCGCAAGAACTGCATATAAAGCAAGTTAAAAAGACGCTGTGACTTTGTGGTTTCCGATAAACTAAGAGTGCTTACACAAAGGAAAAAGATTAGTGCAGCGTTCCCTCTGGAATAGAGAGAAGATAATGCACTTGCACAAGTCCAGGAACTTGGATTTACTTAAATTCATTCTGGTGTTGGAGTTCCAGCCTGTAGAGTAAATCCTTACATTCATAAATCACAGACAATAACGCTGCAAGCTGGAGTAGCAGAACTCAATGAACAAAGTGTCTTGAACACTAAAAGTCATAGACAACCTTGAGTTGATCTTCAGAGTTCTTTCAACGCAGGAGGACGGGAAGAGGTTTAGTAGATTTGATGAAACAAAAACTTAACGATGTAATGGGATGGCCGGCGCTGTGGGTGTATTTGGAAACTATTGTAAGTACGTTTTCATGATTGAATCGAAAACCCAGAAAATAAGATGTCTGATCCTGCAGTTGGAGTGTCATTGAACTTAATGATGAGGTCATTTAAACAGGGAGGACCTAAAAGAATTCATGCTACCAGTTGCAATATTTTTAATTTAACAATTGATCAAATGACTCATAATACTCATAATTAACAAATCCACAGAGAATTATCACATGACGCTTTGGTTTCACATGTAGTTGCAACATTACTGCTTTGGCTCAGTCTCACAGCTCACATCAATGCCGTTTCCTGGAGCAATAGCAAAAGTAGAGTGAATACTGGACTTACTATGTCGACAAAGCATTTTTAATGGTATTCTACAAATACTGAGTAATAGATTTCAGTCAGTCATGCTAATGTACAAAAAGCTAGCAAATGGATTTTTTTACGTCGTCAGTAAAGAAAGGAAAGAGCAGAAAGGTGTCTCCTTACGGGCGTGGAAGCTGCTGGACGCCTTGAACTGGTGAATGAAAACAGATGAACGCCTACCTATGAATGATGTGCTGGCTCTGCAGGTAGTCGAGCGCCAGTGTCATCTCACAGAGGTAGAGTTTGACAGCGTCCTCGCTGAACTGGACACTCTGCTGCAGGTGGTAGCGTAGATCACCTCCCAGCAGGAGGTCCACCACCATGAACATATCCTCCTCATCCTGGAATGAGTACCTGAGAGCAGGGGGAGGGAGGACACAGTGCTCACTCACCGCCCAGCGTGGAAAGCAAAGAAACAAACACTCGCTATACAAAGACTGAGCACACAAACACACACAGTGTAGGGACTTGAATGCTGTAGCATGCAGGTACATTACATGTGCAAAGCGTACATGGTAAACACGTGCATGTTTATAGAAATCCACACCTGGACAAACAGGGTAGAAGGCCATATCTGTGTGCCCTATTCATGCATCTTAATCAAGATAGTGTTGTATAAATGTAATCCATGTGCATCAGTGTATGCTCGATGGAGGCTCTGAACATGTAATACCTATCATTTTCTTAATATATGCCACTTATTTGAAGTCATTGTCGAATTAAAGCTTAAAAACAGCCCGTCTTTGCTTGATGCCACTCAATTGAAGGCTGTTTGGGGTCGGCTAAACATTTTTGTCAATCAGGCTTACTAATCACGCGCATCAAATTAAAACACAGCCTCTTGGTGATCTGGGTGGGGATTTGTAACACTCCACTCCACAATTTCTGCCCCAGACACTGAACAAAACATTAAGCCACGCGGGTGAACAAACTGTTTTTGTACAACAGAATTTAATTTCTCATCTAAAAGAGCGGCAGAATAATATCTTAATTGGCCCCCCATGTCAATTTGCAGCAGAGGAGGGAAGACAAACAAAGCCTCAGTGATTTCTTCTATCAAAATCGGTTTAATGTGGTTTGCCACCGAGCCAATTCTTTATTTTCCCATTAAAGTTCCAATACTGTGGAGGTATTACTTCTTTTATAACTACAGGTTCTCTCGCTGTATCTCCAGGCTTGGCCCTGAACACCCAGGGGGACATTCTGATTGGTCCTATTCAGGTGCAATTTCCTGCCTCTATAAGTGAGAAATGGGGCTTGTGTTAGCTGCAGAGCGAAAATCATTCCATCTCATCCGCAGATCGGTGGTACTGCCAGAGAAGGGAAAAACACCCATTTGCAGTGCTGCTGGGTCTTTCTCTTCTCCTAAAACACAGCAGAGATTAATTGATGAAATGGCCTCAGCATGTGATAATGGACGGAAAGCGCACACTACTGACTCAGTGAATACAAAAACAACACATGTAGCACTTTCCCCTGATGCATTAGATTATGGGCCTCTGCGCTTAATTGCAAGAAAAAGAAATAGTGAAGCATTAAACAATGACCAGATTACATGACGGTTCAGCTTTGTATTCTATCAGAAATGTTTTTTGAATTAGACTCCCACTGCAGCACAACAGTCCTGTAGTATGCACTCAATAGGAAATGACAGCAGAGCCACCTACATCATACACAGCAAACCACCCTGCCCCGACCCTCCAAAGATCAGCCTCACTATTAAAACACAGAGCAGCCCCAGCAGATGGCCGGCCCCAGGATGTTGTTTGCCGTTGGCAGGGATTCCTCACTGTCACCTTTTTATCACCTCATTGTCACAGTCTGATTCCCACTATCCAGTTGACAGATGAGCTTCCTCTGAGGCGGCACTCGCTATCTCAGTATTCCACAAAACAGTCTTTCCAATCCACCGCCAAAATATCTGGGCTCCTAAGAGAGAGACTGTAGCAGCTTGGGCTGGTTGTCACTTCCTTTCCCGCTTTCACTGAGGTGACAAGGAGATGTCAGATATGTGCCGACAACTGGAGCATATGAAAGCTCTGGCGATGACAAGCCATGTCACCTTTAAGACTCTCGCCAAGGATGGGACAGCGAGGAAACATAAACTATTTTATTCCCCATTTTTTGGGGAACATTTCACTCCAAATAAAGTCCACATTTGACAGTCTTAGAAATCAAATAAAGGACTCTTTGGCTATATGGGAGTGGAAAGAAACACTGGAACACAATAAAGAAAAGGTAAGTGACAAGTACAGTATTAACTAAAGTGCTGGACGAATCGTCTTCCGACAAGTTTTATGACTCTCCGAAACACACTCAGGACTTGCCCAGATGTGTGGAGCTGAAATGGCATACAGAGTTTGAAAATCTCTCTCAGGCTCCCTTTCTTCCTTCTTCACGCAACCATTTCTATCATTTTTCATGTGTACAACCAAGTGCAACACCATGAATACCTTTGTGTGGAGAAAGCACATGCCCTTACCCCCATTTGTAGAGGTCATTGCATCTTATCACTCCCTGCAACAGTAAGCCTCTAACCTTCATCATTCATCATTCATCGTATGAACTAGTTAGTTTCTAGCATACTACGGCCTTAAAGAAATTAGTCTAAGTGTTCCCCTCCCCAGCCACTTCTAACATGTTCCTGGTGGATCCCAAGGTATTTGCAGGCCAGATAAGATTCATATTTCGTCCAGCGTGCTCAGGGTCTACCCCTGGGTCTTCTCCCAGGTGGACATGCCCAGAATACCTTTACAGGGGTTATAAGGAAGAATCCTAATCAGATACCAGAAGCAACTCAACTGGATCATTTTAGTGAAGAAATGATTCTACTTCAAGCTTTTTCCAGCTGTCCCTCATTGTCCCCGATGCTGCATTCACATGGATTCAGGCAGATGGTAGACATGCGATGTATAAATACAAAAACTATATTTAATTTCCTTTAACATAATATAATGTAATATAATCTTTATAAGAAGATGACATCACCACAGCAATATCATCACCAGCATGTTTTGTTTTTTCCTGTGCTGTCCAGAAGGTGAAGATGTCCATCCTCTGTCTACCGTCTAACTGAATCCATGTGGATGAAACAGTAAGGAAAGGAAGAATCACACTGGCTCAAGATCTCATCTTCTTTAAGGGGACAGTATACATTATAGACAGAGATAGAGAGATGAAATGTGACAGGTTGTGTCTACAATAACACAGGATGCAGCCTTGAATTGAGGTAACTTAAAAATAAAAATAATCTAGTGTGAGATGCTCGAGCATTCCTCTTATTAACTGATTTGTTGGACGCTTAGGCGGAGTGCAAAAAGCTTTAAATACAACTTTGGCATCCAGTATTATTGCCTAATAAAGTTGATATGGCCAACAGTTAAACAAACAGGAGGCTGTTTACACATGTAGCTTTTCTATCCATCCAAATAAAAGTCACTCTGTTCACTTCAGACTACTCCTGAGGGAAATTTCTGGCTATCAAGCTGCTAAATGCTCAACTAGGTTCAGTGGCTAGTCTCTAACTTTGCCTGTTTATCGTTTGGTGCTGGGCAGGTAGCGTGCAGAGGTTTATCAGAGCTATTGTTGAAATGCAGCTGATAAGAGCAACTGAGACTGAGCTGAGCAGTAAAGCAGTGGGCTGTAAAGCAAAACAATGAACTAAATTAATCTTTCACAGCTCCGTAGAGCCGAGGGAAACTCAAAGTCGAGTGGAGTTTGTCGCTATGAGCGGCACATTTCAGATTACACACAGCTTTTAATCTATTGTCAATTTCAAAATATTGATTAATGCGGCCTTAACAGACCTGACACCCCTTCACACACCGGGCCACTGCAATAGGTCAAAATAAACTAATCTCATTTTCTGCGCCCGCTGCTGCTCTTCGTACTTAAAAACGAGTATGATTTATTGAGTTGTGCTTTACAACGAGCACAGAGGAGTGGTGGGTCAAACCTGCGTGTGTGAGTGAATGCCTGGCAGTAATCTGGGGTCTGGGGAGAGCTGTTACTGTCCAAAATCAGGAGGAGACCATGTGGAAAGGCCAGGACAGGACTAGGCTGCGACAGTCACAGCGACTATGAGAGGAAGGTTAGCCGGCTGGAAGGAGTACAAGGAACAGGCTGAAATAATCAGGCCACAGTGACAAATGAGCCCTGGGAGGCAGGGAGGAGGGGGGGAAATAGAGGGACAGTGGAAGGGAACAGTTTTGAGGAAAAAGAGAGAGAGAAACAAGAGCCTGTGATTCTGCTGGCTCGAGTTCGTCTGCAAAGTTTCGATGGCCTACATAAAAGTTGATGATAGAGATGTGCTGGTCGGAACTGGCTGGACTCAATCACAAGACACTCCAATGCTCCTCTGAGGTTTCCTGCAACAAAAGGAGCGAGTGAACGCTGCCTCCCCTCTCAGCTGCCTTCAACCACTCGCCTTTAGACACAACACCTCCACTGGCCTGCTTTCACAAGGTGCACTTTCCATGTCCTACAAAAAAGTTCTTTAAAAGTAGTGTGTTGGGCAGTTTCAGTAAAAGTACTAAGTCCTTCAAGGCTGCAATTCCAGGGCAAAATAATCTGTGGATTCACAGTGCTATATTCGAGAAACAGACTCCTGTGCGTTTGGAAATGATGCCATATATCACTTTTTATGAGGCTGATTTAAGGCTAAGCCCCCTCACAGGGCCTGTTATAAATGCTGACTGGGGGTGTGGAGGCTAATTTGTTCCACAGTCTCCCAGGGCCTTGTTCCATCCAGGCCTTAAATCAATAGTCCTAATGGAGGCTGAATACGGCACATCCATCCTCACCACTCCTCCAGCTCACTTTCTGACTGATGAAGGCATGGACAATAAGAGGAAAGCACCGCATACTGCTCTTCCCGATGACTCAACCCTGTTTTGGTTTGGTTGAAACCCTTAAAATCCTTAAGACGATCCCAGGGGACTGTGTTTACGTCAGTCACTGCAACAACCTGAGCTACCCTCAACAGCAACGGCACTGTGGCAGCGTCCATTTGGTCGTGATTCACTGCTGTGTCTGTGGGCCCTCAGGGAGAGCGGGTGATGCTGTTTGAGAGTGATCTGTTGTGATGTAACGCTTAAGGCAAAACCTTGCTTTTGTAATGAAGTACTATACTCCATAGAGCAGAGGATCAAATTCATTGCTATGCCCTGATACTGGTTCTTCTCTGTTTCTGGGTGGGGTGAGGTGACCCCTGCACTTTGAGGCAAACACACGCAACAGAGAAAAATAAGTTAGCGCCTTCTCATGTGTAACAAATCCTTACAAGGATTTGTGTGGATTTGGTGTGTGCAGAGCAGATGATAGTTAAATTTTCCTCCTCCAAGGTAATCCATTCAGTGTACCCTCGACTCCTACACACCATATCTATGCAGCGAGGGAATGGTCGCAGCAATTACTGTGGGCTGCAAACTTGACATCCGCCCAGCTTAAGGCAGCCTTTACCGAGCTGATGGGAGTCAGTGTGGGCTTTCACGAGGTTGCTTCCTAATGAATTTCCTCTGAAGCTGCGGACGGGAGTTGTTCAAAAGCACAGCGGAATTCAGGATGTCTCAATGAAAGCATAACCCCGCTTCAAGACAGAAAGTGTGGCTGTGTGGAGGTAAGAGCTGGAGGAAAACCGTACAAATCCTCTTAGTCTGCACATCCTTTCTTTTGACAAAACAAATCAATGCCAAATACTTTCTTAGGGCTGTCTCGTCCTGTCCCCCCCAACCTCTGTGATTGCAGGAATCATTACTTCCTCTGACAGCTGTTTGGTGTATTCCTTGCATTCTCTCTGGCTCTGGCTCCCTCCTGGCAGCATTATCAATAAAAACACTTCCATGTAGCTTTATCAAAGCTGACGTTTCTCATGACTTGCATCTTTTTTTTGTTGTCGTTGTTTGCTTTTTAGAATAGGCCATTCCCAAAGATCCCACCTGGTCAGTCGCACATCCATTAATAACGTACTGAACTGCTGAAATGCCAAGCGCCAGAAATCGTACCGCTCTGTTTGACAAGCGTATGGATGCTGGCAACTGTCTGATCTACAGGGAATTGGTTAAACAGCATACCCACGCACTGAACCAATTAGGTTAGTTTGTTATACGTAGGGAGACGATGCAAAGATGAAGCAGGGCTCTCATCAGTCCTATCTCATTACTTGCCTGGCTGAGATGCTCTCTCAAGCAGCAGATAAATGAAGCAGATGAGACGCATACAGGTGCAACACATAACAATGCTGTCATGCACAGATGCTCACAAAGGGTCTGCGTAAACTGGGGCAGAAATAACAAACTTACCACAGACTTAAGCTATAAATTGATTTCCTTTATGTCTGACTGTTCTTCTTTCTCCAGCTCGAGGAGAGAAAACTTTCTTTGAATTAAACATTTTTGTGCACAGAGAAAGCTTTAGTCCCTGAAGGTGAGCTCTGGAGCAGTCCTGTAGGACTCCATTTACTTGACGAGGAAGGTATTTTTGGTCAACTTCTGACTGTAGGTTTGCACAATGAGGGTACCAACAATGGTATTCTGGGTACATATTTAGTCGATCTCTCTGGTGGATTTGCCCAGGACAACTCTGTTGATACTGACTTTACAAAACATCAATACAGCTGTATGCTAACAGCTGTATCCATACACCATCACACAGCTGTTTTTACATCTCCCGCTTGTTGCACATTGTGATAGAAATGGCAACAGCTGGTTAAGAATGTGCCTTTGCTTTCTGCAGCCTGTCACTATGACGCTTTATTTGTTGTGCAGATTTGACAGCTTCCCTATGCCTTTCAAGAGGGACAGCCAAACACAAGCAGGCAAGCACTTATCGAGATGAGGGAAGGGAGAGGCCGTCTTGAGGGCCTCAAGATCTACAGTGATAACCTAAGAAAAAAAAATGTTGAGAGCATTTATTTCATGACATGCTTCGTTGCCATCGATGATGACATTTTCCACACTGAACAAACGTGGACTTCTTTACTTCTTTAAAGAGTTTGTACATCCCAAAAAAAACTAATCTTGCAAACTTGTATGCTTTTTGCAGCCGTTTGAACTTAATAGAGACAATGATAATGGTCCCATAAAAGAGTCTGTGGACTAACTACGACTATTTGCTGATGATGTGAGCATTAAAACATCAGTATGAAGGAAGCTGGCTGGAATGAGACGGTCAGGCCCTTTCTGGAGCATCTCTGTGAATCCGACATACAAAACAAAGAGAGTAGGTGTGAAGTGTGAAACTTCTCATTCCCACGTAGCCACAATGATATGGTTTAGCTTTTTTGCCACTAATGGGCATTTGATATAGTGCTGAAAGAGAGAGAGCAGTGCAGCACAGCGCGTGGAAACTAGAACACAGAAGGCTTTGGCAGCCATACACTCCTGCAGGGAATTATACTATAAAAAATACACAGACCTACTACAGTATGCTCATTAAAATGCCCTCAGTTTGTTCGAGTGGAGTGGCTTCTCTAGCAGGCAAAAATATCCTGTAGATTAAACTTAAATCATTCACAACTTGGTGATGGAATGAGCATGGTACGTGACTTTGTCTTGGTTCATCTGCTCACTATCTACACACAATCAATCCTTCATGGAATGCGTGAATAACAAAATATTCCAGCGGCGATTGCTCAGAAGATAGGCACGTGCAATATCATTCTACCAATTACAGAGGAGTAAAGTGCTTTGTGTAATATGCCGTGAATGCCGTGCCAGGTCCCCAATTACATTTAGAAATGTGTCCCGCTCGGAGATGAGTGTTGAATAATGAAAGCAGCCTCTATTCACCCACATATCAGACTCAGGGGAAGAGTAAGGTCATTTCAAACCACAGTAATTATCAAATGTGTGCTTCATGGGCTCAGAGTCAAAATTAATATCCCAAAATATCTCTCCTGTGTTAATTGTTTCTTCAGTTAATAATGTGTTGTGGTACTGGAGGAAAATTTGTTTCAAACTTTTTTTTTCTACTAAGTGCCTAATGTATACAGTAAAGTGCATGCAACACTAGGAATGTAATAGTCTCTATTTTAGGGCTGCAACAGATCTTAGAGTAAACATGCACTTATCTATTGAGAACCTCTTGGGTAAATATACAAAATGCACACACAGACAAAGCAGGCAACTGACACAGGCACTGCAGACGACATTGAAAGTGTAAAAACATAGGATAGTCACCAGAGATTTACTAAAAAAACATGTTCAATTTCCTGTAGGATCTCAAGCTCTCTAAAGACGTTTCGGACCTCATCTCTCTCTATGCACTGCTGTTTGTTCATGTACTTCATGGCGTACATCTTCTCCGTGTCCCTCTTTTGCACAATGCATACCTGCAGCAAGCAAAGAGAGAACAGAGGAAGGGAGGGGGAGAGAAAGAGGAAGGTGGGAAGGCAGAAAAATAAATGAATTAGTACAAGGTAATCATATATTTAGACCGTTTGCATAGAAAATCTAAAAAAACAACAAATCAACATGCATAACTGAAGACAATGATTTCATTGTAAAACTGTACTGGCAGGGAAAAGACAATTACATCACCGTTCAAGTGCTGAAGCCAAGTTTCAGCTCCACCAATGCAGCCGTGCTGTTATGCAAATCAAATATGTGTTCAAAATAGCTCACGGCATCTTTCAGCTGTTGATTAATGCCATGGTCGAGATGGATACCTTATACCGACACATAAAATGCTGACACACGGAGCATTTCTAATGTACTTCATTTTCAGACACAGAAGTTTGTGGCAGAAAACCACTTCCAAACAAATCACCTCATTACTTATTCATCACAAGTTTTGCGGTTTCGTCAGGAAGCGGCTACGAAAGGTCAGAGACAGGACGAGGAGGTCAGAGTCATTACAGTAACATTACTGTCCAACCACAGTCATTGAACACATCACGTGTCTGCTGCAAAGGCCTGGAGGCGGGGTACACGCTGGATCATTTTAATAAATAAATAAAGTAATATTTTCACATTTACAGTTTTAATTATTTCAGGTTTTGTAGTAAGCAGTTGGATAAAACACAAAATCAGTATTGCAATGGATCATGGGTAATTAAATCAGTAAAAATCTGGAAGTCTGCAGAAAGCTTGCTTGAGGCCCTTGTGGGCCGGATGAACGGTGTGTTTTTGGACAGACCTCAGCACTCGCAGACTTCCCGGCGTGCTTGAGTCTGCAGAAGCGGTGAAGTTTGGACATTCGGATTCAGACTGTCATGACCTTTTTCTTTGAGTTACTTCCAGAACAGGTACCTGCATTTTCAATCCATGGATGACAACAAAATATGTTGAGAGTTAAAGGTTTGAAGGTTTTTGAGCCTATCTTAAGATAAAAACTGTGAGATGGAAGAGTTATGGGCACTATAAAAGGATTACTTTATGGCCAGCGTAGAGAGGAGCAATAAATACAGCAACATATCTGTCTGAGCAGGCAGTATACATGGCATGTGTGTATTGTATTAAAATAGACTATCCTTTAATGTGCTTTACGACAGTCTCCAAAGGGTGGTAAGATCTAATTTGCATGACTGTTTAGCAGGGATGCCACCAACGCTCAACACTGTCAGTAAAACGCTTAAGTGGGCCAGAGGGAAAACACACATTTACAGCTGTTTCAAATGCAAAATAACTAACAAGATGCACAAAAATGTTCAGTTTTTATTTCTTTAACCTGATTTCTTGAATATTATGTAAACAAGAACCCCGGTTTCGTTAACTGTGTTTAACTCGGTTTGATTTCCAACAGGAGCAGCTTGTTTCTATTTATTTATGAATCTTTACAAAGACTTGAGACAGACAAAGTATCACCGTGACAGCAGTGCAGCAGGAAACATCATTACTCATCACTTAAATACACTTAAAATACGCCAGCCTTGGTCCAAAGCTATAGTAGGGTGTCAGGGTGGAATCTGATTATAGACCACCTGTGTGAAACACATTCACTGGTCCTCCTTAATTTCATTTCTCCCAGTAAGATGGCTTCTTGTGTGGATGAAAACACAGCGACTGTGAAACCCTCGCTGAAGACTCAAAATTCACATCATCATTCACTGTCAAAGTACATCAGGAACAAATCCTAAGCAGCTGTTTCAGCCCCTAAAAATGTCCCCCAATGCCCCAAGTGTAGCACTTGACCGTCCTGTGAAGCATTAAAGGCTAAACAGCCCCCTGCTAGTTGGGTTATAGACAGAAGGCTTTAGCTGGATTGAAATGTCCACGAAGGCACAGGTCTCCTCATTATGGACTGAACTGGACAGATGGCAGTTACACACAGCACCCTGGCCCTGATGCACTGCAGAAAACACCCCTCGCAGCTACTTATTTTCTCATTTGTTCAGTCTTGAAGTCTTATAAAAAGACAGGCGAGAAATGCATGATTTAACATTTTTCAGGAATATGATGATGCTCACATTATACATTATACATTATACACAAATCCTAAAAATTAAGAAATGTGAAATTGCTTTGGTAAGATAGATTTCCCATCGCACTGGTGCTGATTTTTTCACTTGATTGAACGGGGGATGGAGAGAAATTTAAGACTGAACACCAAAGTAAATGAGGTATTACAATGGATATTTTTTGTGTGGTGACAGAGAGAAAATATATTACTGTGTAAAACACCATCTATTTAATTGTGCTCATGGTTTCCCCTGAAGCGCACAGCTCAAATGAGTGCCAGGTCTGACTCGGCTCACTTCTGTTTCCTCCGTCTGGATTTCCTCCAAGCTCAGATTCCCCCTACTTCTGTAACTTTCACGAGCTTATCACAGCTGAAATCCAAATCAAACCTGTTCCTCCTTCTGCATGAAGTGTCACATTACAGTGAAGCAGAGACTTTCTCTTAGCTATGCCGTTCACAGTGATTTAACACTTAACCAAGTAATTAGTAATTTTCTAAACAATGGTTGGACGAAAACGGCTTCTTGTTTCTTGCCAGCAGCGACCAATTTTACCAACTGAAATGGCAACAGTCAGAGTTGGTTGAAAAAGTCCACAGCTAACTTTCTAATGTTTCCATCATTGTAAAATAAGCAGTCATAACTATACTGTGCATACATGACCGCACATGACACATTTATAAATTACTAAAGCCACATGTCAAAAGACGAGTACAAATTTAATTCAATTTATTCGTCACATATAATCACAAGATAGAGAAACAGCATAGTACTCAGTCCTAGCGAATGTAGTGTAAGTATAAGAAGGGAAAATGTAACAGCAGACTTACTCCTACTTCTGACAGCAGTTCTTTTTCACATCAGCCATTTTGACATGAAATAGTAAACTCAGGTGTTATCAGTGATACTAATTAGGGTTCCATTCCATTCAGGTCAGACAGTCAGGGTGCTGCTGTGGTTCATGTCGGCTCACTGCAAAGTCTCTGCTGCAGTACATGGAACATTAATTAGTATCATTGGTAACACCTGTGTTGACCCGACTATTTCATGTCAAAATGGCTGCTGTGAAAAAGATCTATTTGTCTGCTGGGCTTCTACTTAGCTTGGCTACTATTTGTATTTTTAAGCGGTATGTTTTCATTTTTACAAGAAAAAAGGGATTTTAGGATGAGGACCGTAACTGTGTTGGGCACACATAAAGCTAACAACAACCCGCCTCTGAAAACCGCAAACTAATATATTCAGTTAATGGCATACTGCTGGAAGTAGCACTCATTTACTAGCCACTGTAGCTAGTAAGCTAGTTATCCAAACATGCTATCAGTTGGACCTTACATTAGCAGAGAAACACAGTTTTGCTCTTGTGCAGTTACAGTTGCTACTTATGAACGGTCACTTAATCCTCATGAAACATTTTGATCAGATTTCACATAGGTGTTCATAAATCTGTATAGGTCTTGTTATCAATATCAATAGATTTTTAATGTCTGATGGTTTGAATACTGATAGAGAGGACTTAAGTGTAACCCTGTATAGAAAATAGATGATTCTGGGGGAAAAGCCAAACTTGTGTGTCCCACACAAACATTTTTCAATTTAAAAACGTTGACTATCAGCAGAAAATATTGCTTATTGCCAGTTTAAGTTAATAAATCCTGCTATTGGATTTCAAGTCTTCCTATCAGTTAAACCCTACCTCCTTTTTTAGCCCTCAGCATGAAAACACACGGCTTCAGGCCCTCTCTTTTTCCATTTCCCTCACTGAGCTCAACACAGACCCAGTTTCTCTTTGCTCTTAGGGCCAGGCCAGTCTGTACCATCTGCACTGTCCTAGAAGGTAGACTAAACTCCTTCAAATCCTGCAAACAAGGATCCAAGAGGTCATTCATGCATGCGTCTTTCCAACATGCACCTTAACCCATTTCCGTGCAAGCAATTTTCCAGTGTGTGCATCAAGGGAGCAAGAAGTCAGTTTTTAGAGAAACTTTGGCATTTGACTGGCTCAGGAACTATTTTTGAAATCTTCTTCATGGCTCTGTTGGGAGCAAAAAAGCAGTGACATTCTGTAATGGAGCATGCCAAAAGTAAGTCTGATATATACTAATAGCAGGCCAATCAGAAGAGACCTCCGCCGTGTTCACTACATGGAACATCCATATACCTCGTGCAAGTGAGAAACAGTCATGAATGATGATCCCTATCTGGATAACCCTGGAAATTATGACTGTACTCATATTACAGCACTCAGTGGATGTTACATTTATTTTCTATTATTGGTACAGAACACAATTTTCTGAGAGATGTGATCTGTTAGCACTACTGAGCAGAGTGTTTTAAAAAATGGCCTCTGCTCACAACTCACTACAGTACGTGAGCGTAATGCAACTTGAAAAAAAAAATGTGAGAAGCGAAATGTTCACTGCAGTGGATTATCTATTTAAAGCAAGCGTCGACTCATAGCATAGCATTCAGAGATGAATGGTGGAAAATCTAAAATCTTCAGGTCTAATTTAGAAAATGTTAATAATAATGTAAAGTATATGCATGTATGGATGTTCTGAGTTAGCAGTAGTATTCATTAGGCATCATCCTTCAGCTTCCTTCTGTCTTATCCTTTGAATTTTTCATGCGGTTTCATTCAAATGCAGGATGTGCACTGTATGGTGGCTCCTGAGGCTCAAGCTGTTGGCCTCTTTGCCCCCTCTTTTTTGGCTAATGTTCCCCTCTGGACCAAATAAAGAATAATTATTACAACTCTTATCACTGCTGGTTGTATAATTACTGTTGTGAGAAAGCCAGCCAAGGTCCCACTCAAAAAATCAGCAGCTTTACTGTCTGCTTTCATTTCTTTTTCCATAAATAAGTTGAGGCTGAAATCTACGCATTTCTTTTTCTTTGCCAGTCTATGAACATTGGGCACATTCCTGATCTTTATATAACAGTAACGTTTGGTTTACATGTTTGTCTGTAGAGCTGAACCACCGTAAATCATTTCGATTATGAGATATTCCTGCACATGATTAATCATGTAGCAGTACATTTGAACTCTAAGCTTGTTGCTTGGCACTGTAAAAGGTTAATTGTTGGCTGCACTCAGGATGAATATAGCTTTATACATATACTTTATACATATCAGCCAAAAGGTGACTACCTGCAGCTGCTACCCTCCAAAATGTGCACGTCACTTAGTTTACGTTCAGCTCAGTAAGTTAGATGTTATACATGAAACTCATGTTCCTTTGGAATACATTCATGGTTTCCTGGTCATATACTTTTCTGCGTTGACTATATTATGTTGCCACTCTTTACAAGTACAGAGCTCTGCATTATACTCAGCTATTTTTAGATCTTCTTTATTAAGGAAACTAAAGCTGTAGAGTATAAAACCCAGAGTTTCTCCGCCAATCAGACATCGCACTGTCAGTCATCTCCCACCAGCCCCATCTTATCTGGAATCCTCAGGAGCCGGTCAGCCGAGTGAAATGATGACTTTTTAAAAGGATTTATTCATATATTCATTGGGCATATTAGCAATTCAATGCATTAGTCCAGTTTAGCATGGAGCAGAAAAAAGTAACAATTTTCAGGCGAGAGGTGTGAGGCAGAGTGTTTTGCAAGCTATTTGCATATGAATGGCGACATTTTCACCTAGATTGAAATCAGTCGAGATGGAAGATTCCGGCTATTGCTGTGACGTACCGCTGTATAACGGGGGCGCCGGCAGAGCGATGACTTCTGAGACCAATTCTCTCCAAGCAATAATGGACACAGAAGTGTCCCTAATTAATTCTATAACATTATCTCCAAAATGTTAATGGTCAGCATGAGCCAGCCTACTATTACATCGCTGGCGAGGTTTTCATTGTTAAATTCTAATTTAGGAACACCTGCTATTCAGATTACCTTTGAATATTTGTCAGAGATAAAGGTCATTTTGTTTTCGAACAGGCAGGGTGGAAGCTAGGGGTGAGCTAGCGGATGGTGCCAAATTTCTCCACTGGCTGGCTGGCTGAGCATCTGGGAAAGAAAGAGTTGGATAATAAATTGGCATAGGATTCTCTAGCCTCAAGCCAGCATGACTCATTCGACAAAAGGAACCCATGATGGTTGTCCACTAGACAACGTAAAGCGCCTGAAAACATGGCTTTAAATCTTGAATATTAAAAGATTAGAATCCCAGTCTAATCTGTTTCATCCGGACTGTGTGGGTGTGTTTTGATCCAACAGATCCAAAGGATCCATGCCTACTTCGAATCAGCCAGAAGAGCACAGAGAAAGATATCAATTCCAGATATACGTCACGTGAAACAACCAAGATAATAATCATCAAGATAAAGAGTTGGTGCCGTCAATTCCGACATTGGGTGAAACCATTGCAGAAGAAGATATCAGCAAGACGGTATCATTCAAAGAGTCACCAGACAAACATCAAAGGGTGGAAAACCCTATGAAAAATGTAACAGAACCATGCCATTCCTGTTGGTTTCATGTGTCCATCTGAGGAAGATTACAGTCTCCTGATTGGTCCACACAGATGTGATGCTTTCATCTCTTCAGTTGAAGCTTCAGAGGATGTTGGGTGGCAGTAGCTCAGTCCGTAGGGACTTAGCTTGGTTTAGTATGGAGGGTGGACTGGTAGCTGGAGAGGTGCCAGTAAACCTCCTGGGCACTGTGGATGTGCCTTAGAGCAAGGTACCAAACTCCTAACTGCTTCCAGGGTGCCGCTGCCCATCACTCCACCATCTCTCCACATTTACATGTCTGTGAGCCCTTTGTATGTGTTTAGTCATGTGCTTTTAAGTCTGTATCCATTGTGCTTTGCCGCATTTTGCTTTACACCTCAACTAAGCGAGAGAAATAATTAGTTATTTCAGTATTTTCTGTGATCTGTGGTATATACCCTCAAAACAGGTGCATGGACAGTCTCAGTAATTATTTCAAATAGCTGTGTGTTAAAGACTTTATAATAAAAATTACTTCACATTCACAGTAATAAACTGTATTTGTTGGGAACTATTTTCAGCTGCTGATTTGTTGTGCTAGTGAGTATTTACACCAGCAAGACAGAGTATGTGGAATCACTCAAAACACACTAGTGTGCCTGTGTTCACTATAATGAAGGAAAATGTCACCCAGTGCAACAGTGAAGCACAATGATGTGTTTTTAATAGTTTTCTGACAACAATGGAGCGCTATGGCACAGAGGAAGACCATGTATCACAAACAACGCTTTGTTCCTGGATCTGGTCTTTTCATGGGATTTGTTGACAAAAAGAAAAACGGAATATTACAGACTGATCCTCGACTGTGTCACTTGTTTACCGTGACTATTAAAATTCAAATGGGCCCTTGCTTGATAAGAAGCACTGAATGTACACAAGGGTTTTGACCAAATTTACATCCAGCGTGAGTAAAACTTGCCGTTATCGTCCCGGTGACTGAATTCAGCTCAGCAGCTGTCAGACTGCTCTGTCTGCATTCAGCAGGGAACATGAATGGGGCTGCGGTTAATGAGCAAATACAATTGAAGGGAGAGAAAAAAAAGACCATTCATATGGGCTGTATCCAGGGTTTATACTTGGCTACAGGCTCCACGTCTCCAAGCAGCAGGACGGACGACAGCACCGGCCCTGGGTGAGATGCTGTCACAACGTTGGCTGTAATCTCTGACCACCAGCTGCACATAGCACCTGTTTATCTCTCCTAAAGAGAGCTTTTTAGAGGTGGTCCGACACACACACACACACACATGCACACACACACACACTGCAAACGTAAAAGGCTTGGACCTATCGATTTCTCTGTGGACGGCGTTAGAAGTACGGAGTCATTTGATGTGGGGGAATTCACAGGAAAGGACTACACGTGAAGGAACAGATGAGAGCACCTGTCTGTCTCATCCTCAAAGACCTGCGTCCAAACAAACCCTCCTTTTGCATCCCATCCTTTGCACCCATCGCTCGCTTTTTAATAGTTTTGAGCCCTGAAGCATGAAACTAACTTTGTTTTTCTGCAGCACAATCATTATTTAATCAGCACTAAGAAAGGAGAGCTGCGCTAATGGCGAGGAGTTCGACGGGCTGCTTCCTGGAGTTAATCTCTATAGGGTCAGCCAGGACCCCTGGCAGGCAGAGAAACACGTTTGTGCGATTGAACAACACATTAAAACATCCATTTTTCTAAATAAAGCCACCAGTTATCCACCCATATGTTCTAAAAACTTCTGAGGAGCCTTAATGAGACAATATGAGCAGAAAATACAGCATAACAATGGGTATTTCTATGGCGCGTGATGGGAGCAGCTACTTGTTTCAAACAGTGATCCATTAATAATTCAGTATTCCATATTCAACAGGCCATCAGAGACTGCACAGTAAACCATGCAGATGCTGTAACTGATACTGTTGCAAGAAAAGGGGCAACATGAGCTATAGTTATTATATCATTATGTTGAATTGCTATCATGATATAAAAAAATGGGAAAGCTTTTTAAATGACTTGCTATAAAGCGTGAATCTTCTTAAATTTGCTGTAAAAACTTCACTGCCACTCAATGTGACCTATCTGTTAGTATGACCTATCTACTGCAGATCATGAGACTAATTATATATTCCACTGAGATTCCCTGTCCGGCTCTAACTCGAGCCTTTTCACCCGCATTGCCGGATGAGTGGATGATGTTAATTTGGGAGGTCGCTGGATAATGATTCCACAGGGCTTCAGAGAATTCACAATAAAACAGAGGAAAATTCATCCTCTCAACTAAATAGAATCCTATTTAAGTTGGGGTAAAAGAAATTGACCAGTACGACAGAGGAACTCCAATTTTTAAAAGGAATCAGGCTATCAGGTCATGCAGGTAATTCTTTAGCTTAGCTTAATTAAACCCAAGAGGTGCTTTCCTTCAATTTCATTAAAAACTTCATCTGGACTTGAGGCACGAACAGCCCACACACAAAATAAGTTCTGCGGTATTAAAAAGCCCTTTTTATTACTTGAGAGATACCTAAGCGTTGAGAACTATGCTGCCAGACTTGAAAGAGGAGGTGTGGAACATAATGAAGCAGAGTAAGACTGACAGGACGAACGGGCGAGCGCCTCAAACTATGCTCAAAATAGGAAACCAGGAAGATGATTACTATCCTTTAATAATGTGTTTCATCCATCACGAGGAGATGTTTAATCACACCTACCACCAAAACTTCACTCATGACTGTTATGATATATATTCTAAGCAGATCTTGTGAGGCACTAACAGGTCAGAATGTTGTGTTGTGTTGGAGAATACTGACAGGACGTTGAATATCAAGTGGATGAAGATATGGCAGTGGCTGTAAACCCCAGCAGCAGCAGCAGGAATTTACGGTATATATAAACAGAGCTGGGTGACATAACAATACATCATTGTTATATGAGGCTAAAGTATATGGGTTTTTGGTGGTTGTGTTGCTATTAGAGTTAGTTAAATTGATTTTTTTTTTGTTTGGTTGTTTTCCGACTTAGAGGCTGCATGCATGTAGTGTAAAGAGCATTCTGACTCACTGCTACCTGACTGCTTTGGTTTATCTGACTCTGACTTCTTTGGTTATCATATTGGTATTCATCATTTATCGTTTTTTTCTGTGTCAGAGTTGTATTGTGTTCTGATATCTTCTGATACTATCCTAAATATATCCGCATTATACCAATATCAACTCATGGGTCAATGCAAATTTGGGTGCACTTGGTTTTTGGATTGTTTTTCCACCCTTTGTCACAGATAACACAGGCTTTCTGCCACAAACTGTAGTCTCTGAGCCCAAACCAACAAGCTAGAGGGATTGAGTAATTTTCTGAGCTGACAAGTTGACAAGTTCCTCCAGTTATTATTACCCTATTTTTATAGGCTCAGTGTGTGACTGTGACTACTTAATTGACTTGATATGTAAAACTGGAGGGGTGATAGCTTGCCTTTAGATGGTCCCAGTCCTAAAGGCATCAATCATTCACTTATTTACAGTATTTACGGTACTACAACACCAGTGGAAAATGATTATGAGGTAAAAAGGTTGACACAAGGTCTTGGGACAGACTCTCTTACTCATCCACCTTCAAAGAGTATCAGGGAGTATGCTGATACCTTATCTCTGGGAATCATACTCCTATAAGGTATCAGAGCAGGCTGCCCTGCAGCTACTCTCTGTCCTTGTCTGCCTGGCCTCTGGTCAGGTGACGCTCAACAAACAAAAAATAAAAGCCCAAATTCTCTTTCTGCCGCTCTAAATTTTTCATACGTTTAGAAATAGGTCTGCACCCCAGGCTTCTGCATCAGTCTCCACCTCTTCTCCATCAACCCAGACCTCCCTCTGGTTAACCTCAACGTTACACACTCCTTGAACACACACACTTATTAAATGCTTATTAGCTGAACATATCACTCAGTCACAAAAAAAGGGCTCTTTCATGTTGTGCTTCAAACGAAGCGTCACTGCTAAATCCCAGAGATGGCTGCACGTTGTTTACCTTTACAATCCGCCTTCTTTCTTGCTTCTCATCACCCCCCCTCCTCTCTCCTGCTATAGTTAGCAGTCCTATCAATTGTTGTCAGAAGGTTTAAAGCTCCTGGGACAACAAGGCTTGCAGAGAGGAGAAAAAAGGTTGAGTGTTAAATTTAGTGGACTCAGTCAGGAAGCTGCGGATTTTCTGTTTTCTAGGTCAGGTAAGTGCCAAGTCGGCCAGAAGCCTCTGGCTGAGACACATGGGGAAACACGAACAGATAGAAGACCACTGCCTGAGGGGAGGGAGAAGGGGAGAGGAAGAGGGAGAGAGCAGCTTGTGTTCAGCGTAAATATGCTGTACATTAAGCTCTGTCATCCATCATTCCCTCAGATTAATTAATTTTCAGCTCGTGTTCGTGGTCTGTACGATGGTTTGACACTCATCGTTGGCGAGCAGTGATTGAAAAAAAGAGTTGTATAAGCAAGGGATAACTGAAAACAGACACACACGCACACACACATAACACAGTCTTGCCAATGCTACATTTGGGCAAAAGTGTTTTGAGAGAGGCAAGCGAGGCAAACACACTTTCAGGCTCTGATGAACATGTCATCCAGGGAGAAGAAGGAATAATTTGCTCTTTCATTTGGTTCATTCCACTGGATGTCTCCTGCTCCACAGCGGCTGCTGTCAGCCTGCAGGAAATGAAAGTGTTTACAGAGCTTGGCCGTCCATTTGCACAGCTCCAGGATGCACTATTACAGCAGGCATGACCATTAACAAGCACAGTCATGGATCCGAATTCTCTCAGACTGTGCAAACTGAAGCTTTGTAGTGCATGAGAAAAGACGGAGGTGTGAGAATCATGTCAAGCGCAGATAAATGCCACAAGCATTACGTTACATTATATGCCGACACACAATGCAAGCACATCAAGATCTCACAGAGACTTTGCTTTCCTCTGACAGTCTGAGAGCGCTACAGTCTTTGAAGCAGCCTCCATTGGAAATCAGTGAACATTACACAGGGGTTTGGTGTCACTGGGGGAAAAGTCGAAACAGTCTGAGTAATGGTTAGGTTCACACTCTTCAACCTGAGAAAAAAATAGCAGCAATGCACCAATCCAACTTTTTCTCTCTGATACCTTAACTTATGGTGTCTGCCAATAATAAGCACTAATCCAGTCCCAACGAGTTATTTTAAAAAAATGCAGAATCTCATAATATGAAGCAGAGTACTTCTTGTGTATTCAGCTATTCATATGGCAGTAACTTTCATCAAACTATTCATAATTTTGTTTATAAAATGTCAGAAATAGTTAAAAATAGTAAGATTACAGGTGCCCTGGTAGATCACCCGGTAGAGCATGTGCTCCAAATACAAAGGCACATGTTTGTTGCATGTCGTCACCCCTCTCTCTCTCTCTCTCTCTCCCTACTTTCCCATTATTGTCCAAATAAAGGTTCAAATAGTCGGTTAAAATGGTAGAAATACAAGATGACGTCTTCAAATGGTACATTTTGTTTGACCAATGTCTTATAATTAACAGACGTTAATCCTCACATATGAGAGCGTGAATTTTTGAAAAAATGACTCAAAGGATTACCCACTAATCAAAATAGTTGCAGATTATTTCAGTGTGCTGTGACTGTTCATGTCATGGCTGATACCCAATCTGCTCCATACCTGACTGGTGCTAATATTTTTTAATACTTTCTATTTGAATTACTGGGTGTTCTGGCCACAGAAATGAAAGGGAAAACAGAGAGTAAATTAGACTTAAACATTCTGCATATCTACAACAAAAGAAGAACATGTACACCGCCGATTTAAATGATATAAAAATTCCAAAATACCCCTGGGGGAAAGCTGCAAACAGCAGAAAATTGTTCTCAAAGCTCAAATGTGTAAGCAAGCTTGTCTCGAGTATGTGCTTACCTCCAATTTATATAAAACCCACTAAAAGACTTTGAAGTCACTCGTGCATGAAGGTGGGAAAGTATAAGGGTGGCATAATGAGGATTACATGCATCACAGAATGTAAAGGAGACTAAAGATGCACCAAATGTGCCTGAAGGCTTATTTCATCTATCTCTTTAGGTGTAGTGAAGGTGTTAGAGGTGTAGCTGTGTGTTTCATTAAAGGTGGAATATGTCATACATATTCATCAACATGATTATTTGCTATCTTGTTCCATATTAACATGATTGAAACGCATGCTGTTTGATAACTGAAGGTGCCATGGCCTGACATATAATACGCAGACTTCTTTTAACATTACAGCATGATATAACTGAGTGATGAAACTGACCATTATAATGATTGATATCTGTTACCTTGATTGCTGTCTTGTTAGCTGGGGGGGAGGGGGGATTTGGCGTGGTGTTTAAGTTCACATGTCTGACAGCTCTCTGTAGGTTTCACTGCCTGAGCTCTCTGTTAAAGAGAACGTCACTCAGTTCAGAATATATCCCTGTGGGACCAACGCTGACATGCATATATGTGCTCTGTCAAACGTATGAGCACTTTAGCTTTCACAGTTGATTGATTCACTAAGCCCTCCCCCACCTAATCACTGTCACAGTCCACAGTGCATATGCAGTTTGCAAGGATGATGGTGGAAGATTTGTCAATAAAATTTTTTTAGTGTTGAAACCTGATTGACTTCATTGACTTCACTGAAAGTCCATGACTATGAGTGAAGCCATGGGCTGGCAGTAGCTCAGTCTGTAGGGATTTGGCTTGGTTCAAGTCCAGCATCGACCAAAATATGGAGGGTGGACTAATAGCTGGAGAGGTTCCAGGTCACCTCCTGGGTAGTGGCAAGGTGCCCTTGAGCAAGGTACCGAACCCCTAACTAGCTCCCAGAGCGCCACTATGTGTGGCTGCTGTTCACTCCATCTCTCCAGTAAAAAAACTTGAGTGAGAAAAAGAACTTCCTCTTGAGGGATCAATAAATGATCTATTGTAAGCTTTCTGTTCTAATGTGGAAGTGCTAAAATCTGCAGCTCCTAGAATAGCCACTTGCTACAAAACGAGTCGACTCACTACACTGAGCTTCATGACTCTTCAGAACCCTGTGGTAATGTCATGGATATGACGTCCATGGTTTATGGCGTCTAAAAAACAACAACAACAACAACAACAACGTTTTAATGTTCCATGTGGACTCAAACAAGAAAAGAAAGAAGAAAACCATTTACACACTTGCATGTATTTTCACTGCATTGCACTTTTCTTTCAGCCTGAGAACTGGCTGTTATGGAATTTTCTATCCTTATATTACACAAGGTCGTGTGTGGGCTTTGAGGTCTTCAGCAGTACTAATTGTTTGGTAGTTAGTGATGTAAATTTCCTCAAAACTCAATAAAGAAATGGGACAGAGCCGCTAACGCTGACATATGATTGCAAAGTTTATGTTTGAGAAACACATTTTCATCAATTCCTTCTCTTCTAGAAAGGCTAAAGGAAAATACAACCACCTACAAACTCTTTAAATGGTTTTGCACTCACCACAACCCCATGCACACAACCTATGGCTATTTAGATAAGTTACTGTTGAACAGTCAGCTTTCATCTGTTATATTAAATTCAAAGTTTTAGGTGTTTTACACTGTTGGTCTGGCAAAGAAAGTATTTTAAAGTTGTCTATGGAGCCCAGAATCTGACATAATGTAATAAAAGCTTCAGACAAGTCACAAATATGACTAAAAATATTAATAAGTAATACTGTTATTTAAATATTTAAAATTAAAATGTAAGAGGAAACTTTTCCGTTATGCTCGAATCAGATCACAACCCCAACACTTCCTGAGGCTGGTTAGATAGATAGATAAGATATTGACAGTGGCTGTCTGGGGAAGTTTGCTCATGTACATTGGCACTTCTGTCTATTGAACATGTTGATTAATGATGATAAAAAAGCAGCTACTCATACCATACATATCAAAATGTTAATTCATAGCATCTTCAAAGGCTATAAATCAAACACGTAACACACAAACACTATCTGACTGATTTCCAGGCTAGTGTAGCTGCACTGGTGATGAAAGGAAACTGTATTTGCAGGTTGATGAAATCCTTATCTGAACTTTTAAAGCTAATTAGAGTCATTTTATCAAAGTTCTGTTACAGATTTTAATCAGAAAATGTAACCTTATCTGAAGAAAAACGTTGGATACCGTCACACTTTCACAATTCATTCTCCACGGACCTGCAGAGATATCAAAAAATGTGGAGGTGGAACAAAACATTCTCTTGTTTCTGGCTAACGCAGGCAGTGAAGTTTAATAATGACACAGTACATGTGAATACTGAAACTCTACTGTGGTATTCTCTGGGGACGTATGGTTGGAATGATAATGAAGACAAGCAAGAATTTAACCGTTATTAGTATGAAAAGATACAATGTTCATGATACATAGCTCATTAATGTGTGTAGTCATGTCTATGCACAAAGACACACTTCGGCATACTTGGACGATGATGAAATAAGATGCAGACTGCAGTGAAACGTTTTAGAGGTCATGACAGCTTTCTGGCTCACAGAATTGCTGCCATTTTATAGCATGTATATATATTTTCTTGGCAGGAAATATTAATATTAACGCCTCCAAATGGCCTATTTTTTCTACATTTTAAATGTGTCAACAACAAAAAAGAGATGGGTACAATTATATATGTTCAACAAAACAAATGGAAATGGGGCATTTCAAAGATTTCTGAGCTCTCTTGAGGTTTCATTCAAGTTTTTTTTTTTTTTTTTTTTTTGAGTCCAGGAGCTATTTTATCCATATGGCCTCTGCGTTTTAAGTGGAGCTTTGTACTGTGAAGCCTATAGAAGTGTAGTGTAATGGAAGAGTATACATTTCTGGGCTAATAGGTTGCCGAGGGCTACACTGCGGCTGGGCTGTGCTGCAAAGCTGCACTCTGCAAAACCAACTCTCATCTGGGCAACTCTTCACACCTGCAGCTAGAATGTAAAGAGGAGGGAGAGGTGCTTATGACCAAGATGAAGCTCAACTGTTCTAGTCCTCAGACGCATGAGGACTCTCCGTGTGCTGCCTGGGAGACCTGCGCAGCTAACGGAAAGAGAAAATGCTAACAAAGGCCTCATCATCTTCTGACCTTTTCCACAGATGCTGGTACCTTCCCCAGATATGATGAGGGTGTCACAGCCTCCCTCGCTGTCCTCTCCCCTCTCTGTAACATTTCTTTTTCTTCCACTCCCACCTATTCCACCCGTCTCTATTCGTCTGTCTTTCTACTCCCATCGCTATCTTAATGAGGACATTTATTCCCAGTGAAGTGTGTGCGTGGTTCGGAGTATGAGGATGCACAAACCACCAGCTGAGCTCCTGCGCTACCTCTGACCTTCCTTGTCTATCTCCATCCGCCTCCCTCTGCGGCCTCCTCCCTTTGTTTATATGTTTACCTGTCCATCTGACTGTTGGCATTAAGGAGCTGTCATTGAACTGCTGTCAGTGCCAATGACTGTCATGTCACCCCCCCATCAAGCTCTCTCAATACGGGCCCTAATGAGCCCTGCGGCGGAAACGACAGCCTCCTATATAGCCTGAGCTGAGAAGATGGAGTGACAACGGGGGGGCAAAAGTGTGATGCTCGCGGGGAACACACCGAGGAGGAGAGAGTGCACGGGGGAGCAGGCAATTATCCCGACTCTGGTGCTGTATATGGCCATCGAGCCCTCTAGCAGGCATGTTACAAATGAGCTATATCCTCCACTGCTGTGGAAATAATCACACCCAGCTACCATCACTCCTCACCCCCACCAGGTAGAGGACAGATGCTCCAAAAGGGAGAAGAGTGGGAATTCAAACAATATTAATGCCATATTTTAGTCTAAATAATACTATATTGCATTGCCAACACAGGTTTCTTTATTGTCAAGCCCATAAAACACCCTTAAATTGAATTTGCGAGTGGAGCGGTGGGGGGAGAAACTAGGTCTGATATATATAAAAAGGAGAGGAAGGGAGGCAGAGAGGTACCTGTGCTGATATATCAAATGAAGATATGGTGGGGGTGATTTGCCCCAAGCAAGTGGAAAATGTTGTGATTCTAGGCAAAAGAGTGAGATTTGAGTAAGTAGGCCGTCTAGTTGGAGAGGCTCTGAGACATGTCTGGACCCTGTCATGTTTGAGCCCCTTGGACATGAGTCTGCTACGGGGGGTTTGACAGGTGGGGGAACACTAAGATCCAGTTTAACCCTGTGGACTGTGGCTGGTTTCCTGTGTGACAAAATGGAAAATTCAGTCCATTTTATATGAACTATAGTGAATTTGCACTGTTAAAATAATGTTATGAAGATGTCTATGGAGCTGACTTAATAAGAATATACGTACTAAGAAAATCAGACAATCAGAAATATAACTTAATACATTAATAAGTAATACGGTTATAAATAATTAAAATAAAAATGTCAAAAGAAGCTTTTCCTTTGTGTTCTGATCAGATAGATAACAGCTAAAGCGTTGATCAAGTAAATGAAAAATTCATTTAAGATCGCTCTGCAGCGTTCCAGCACACTCAAAGCCCAGATGTTTTGTCTGCACAGGGAGGAAACTCTCCAACTGTAATAATATTGTAACTGTCAGCAGTGTGAAAACAACACTTCCACTTTTTATTGGTCTATAAAGACATAAATGAGAAGATTCAAATATACAGGACGGGGAACAGAAGCATCAAGTCTAACCTGTGAGGTTTATACCAGCAGCTGTGGCACTAATGTAACAAGCAACAGACAATGTTGCATCACTTCATGTCATATTCTGATTGGTTGGATTCTGAATTGACTGTGATCACAGTCTGAAACTAACTTTTGCCCAAAATCACACATATGATGTGTTTAAAATGATATGATACTATGATTTGATAGTATCAAAAGTACTGCAGCTACAAGAAGAAACAAATCTAGAATCAGATCAACGTGAGGCTGCACAGGTGAAGCAAGAAAGAAAGACAATTTATCCAATAGTGTAGTAATAATAGTAATGTTAATTACTATCAACATTGAATACTATTAACATTATGACAATGTTATATGCAAAGGTGTGTTAAGTAGTAGTTTTAAATTCTAGTATTGTGACAACATTAATGATAAGGGACGTTAAGATCAGACCGCCACATTAATGTGGTAACAGTGTGAGACAGAAAATGCAGTCTGAAATGTAGAAAAGTGTCATCCACACAAACAGCAGACGACGACGACAAAGAGGGAAGCTCTTGCGGTGAAAGAATGAGAGCCAGAGTGGGAGCTCAACACACCGACATGAATACTGTCCGCGTGTCAGCCAGGAGAGATGGAAAGAGAAGAAGGACGGAGAGATGAGGAGCAGAGTGCAGCCAGCGTTTTGGAGGAAGAGGAGGTTTCTTCTTCTTCTTCCCCTCTGGCTGCCTTCTTTCCTCAGCTCTAACTTCCCCCACGACTCCCTGCTGAGCTAGAACAAGCCCCGAAACACACATTCTCTCACTTTCACTACCCACACACACACACACACACACACACACACACACACACACACACACACACACACACACACACACACACACATCTATAGTGCTGCACACCAAATAACCCATTTTCTAAGAGCACCTACACAAGCTGGAATATACAGATCATGTTTCACAGTGTGAAGTAAATACCTCTTTATGTCTGTGCTGCATCCTGGACTTTGCTCTCAGTATTTCTCTCCACGCACACACATCTTTACATTGTGATTTTGTCATTTATAGTGATTTGTGCATCAAATCATTCGATGATAAATTATTACAACCACTTTTAGTTGAGTAAATATTAGTATAATAGCAGGTTTGTATTAAACTTTTTGGCGCAAAAAGTTGAAATTTATGCAAATCTTAAAACATTATGCATTCTTTTTTTTTTTGTAATGAAAGCTAGTAGGAGGTCACTGTTTACCCATCTTCTTTACTTCTAACAACATTCCTGCTTACACAAAGCAGCACAGGCCTTGGCGTGTTCAGTGGGAAGCTAAAGACTCGTGCTGTTAAATATTCACACACAGCAGGAAGGCAGAGCGAGTCCACGGTGGGGCCAAAACAACACAGACAGGATGACCTCCAACAAGGACAAACTTTATCTGGATGTCTCTGTGAGCATCTGTCTGACTGTAGTATGTCTGTGTGTGCACACGCTTAGTGCAAACACGACTGTGTTACAGATATTGCATAACAGGAAGCCCCAGTCTCTTGGATGAAGCAGTTGGCTTCTCGTATCTGATGCAGACGAAGCTGAAGTGTCCAGAAATATCCGGCAGCTCATTGCAAGCTGAATTTTAAAACCAAAAACATGAATGAACATTTATTTATGTGACATTTATTGCCCCTCTAAAAACTAGAGTGAGTATAATTATTCAAAACATTAGACCTTCGCGCAGCGTGTTTCCCGGCTTATACTGCAGATTCCCTTCAGTATCATAAGGGAAGTGACAGCAGCTTGAGGGAACAAAGCAATAAGTAAAAAATTAACATAAATTCACATGGTAATGTATTCCACATCGGGCGATGACTTTCCATATAACAGAGGGACATGTTTTTGAAAAAAGATTGTGTTTTCAGGAGAGAAAAGGAGAACGGATTTGCAAAGACGTGCACAGACACGAGTATAATGAACAAATATTAGATGTGATATTTGGCATTCAAAATGAAGATAAACTATTCCAATCTCCAGAGTCCAATTGTGTATCGACACACAGAGACACACACACACACACACACACACACACACACACACACACACACACACACACACACACACACACACACACACACACCAACTACGCCCTGAACTCATCACTGAAGTCTCATACGGGCATTCAAAACGTACACAAAGGAATTCTTCAACTAACAAAAGGTGCACAAGTTAATCCAACGTGTCTGTCTTATCAACAATGGCCAACAATGATGATACTGGCACCTGAGACTAGGTTGAAAAGAACTGCAGTAATTTGCTCTCACAATATGCAGCACACACACACACACACAGACACACACACGCCTGCCAAGTTTCCCTCCCTGCTGTAGTCAGCCCAACTATTGAGAAGGATGACAAATGCAGCCACATTATTATGCTGCTCTGTAATTAAATGGAGACATGGGGTCAAAACTCCCAACAGGTAGGCTGACATGACATGAAAAGTAAATTGGCTGTCCTCTAAATGACTTTATAATAAGAATTACATAAGCTGTATTTATGGATATTATTGAAATGGAAAAATTATTTATCTTTTAAAGCGCCATAATATCGTGAGAACTAAGGCGTGATCTCTCGCAGCCCGTTCTGTCAGGCTCAGTCTGATAATGATGTGCGGGGGTAATTGAAGGCAACAGAGCGCGCACGCCCACTGCATGAAAGATAGAGGTTACATTACCTTCCCAAAGCTCCCTTTCCCAATGGCCCGCAATATCTGGAAGTGGTCAAAGTTCACTGTGAGGAAAAAGAGAGAAAGAGAAGGAAGCCATTAGCAAAAGTTCAGCTACATTTAAGTACAATCGTAAAGGTATTAACACAGAGAGCCCTTTCATGTTGATTTGGTTCTGAGGTTTGATTTAAAGTCAAACAATGACGACAAGGTTAGCGCTTAAGTGCTTAAAGCATAATTTTGAGATGTGTTATACATTCGATGAGCAGTGTGAGCAGAAGTACTGCAGAGTCTCCCATTGTGATGGGACAGAAAGTCATTAACATAACATTGACATAAAGTCGTCACATTTAATGGTTAGCTGCACATCTTTTTACAATCAATAACTGGCTGAAGTCTACAACCCACACACAGCAGCAGACAATGCCCTGATGAGTTACAGTTCTTGCTTGCTTCTAGCCTCTGAGGACTTTTCGTTCTTAGTCTAGTCTTTGGCAAGACATGCTCAGGTGACAGGAACAAAAACCTCTGTGGTTGTCTTGTCTGGAGGTATAAGATTGCTTTCCTTGTGCACAGTCACTAAAAAACAAGTCTAAAGGCTCGTGGGACTGAACTTAGCTAATGCCAGTTATAAGCCATGATACTCTAAATGACAATGTGTTGATGTTTACCATGTTCACTGCATTAGTTGAATGTGCCAGCATGCTAATTAGCACAAAACACAAAGTACAGTTGAAGCTCAGGATGGGAGGGTTGTTCGTTTTGCAAGTTTTTGGTCATAAACATATTTGACAAGGTAAGATTTTGATTCTTACACTCAATGCAAAGGATTACCAAAATGATTCCTCATCCTCTGGGGAACATGAATGGCTAGAAAATTTCATGTCAATCCTTCCAACAAGTGGTGACACATTTCCCTCAAAACAACAAATAGTGGTGCTAATAAAAGATCAGAGGGATCGCCAACGTTAAGAGGGTTCATCCTCTTGGGAGCTTGAACTCCAGCACACAGTTTCATGGCCAATATTTCGGTCTGGACCAAAGTGCTGGACCAACTGACTGGCACTGCCATCTACACTGCTGCTACTCTCAAACACATCAGCACTTGGACCTGCTAGCCATTGTTTCATTTAAAATCCAATCCAATCCATCTGAAGTACAGAGCCAAAACAATAAAAAAACACATTACTGTCCTGATACTTTGTGGCTGTACTGTACTTTGGATTGGTACTACTAAGTCATAGCTTTTGAAATCGACAGAGCATAGCGGATGTTTTCCATTAGAAAGAAAAACCAAGAGAACAAAGTGTGTTTTTGACAATAAAAAAATCATGAAAACTGGAAAGCAATGACACAACATCTCGTGAATCTCAACATATAATAGTTTTTTTTATTATTGTTATGCCTGTTGCACGGTTGTGCTTTCTCCGAAAAGTATCACAGCTCTGATGAACTACATATAAGCTTGTCACAGAAAATTGGACATGGTTAACACAGCCACTGAAATTATTATCAAGATCAACTATTGCATGCTTCAATTTGTGCAAATGAAGAAGAAGAAAAGAGGCCTGTGATGTCTAAATGAAAATGTTTCATTTGGAATTCCAGTTTATCTATTTGGAACATCAGAGCAGAGGCAAAAAGCAGAGGAGTCCGACATCAGAAAAACACGCAGCTCATGGCAAGTCATTCATTTTACTTTATTTTATTATATCAATATGTGTAATGGCACAGTTAGATGTTTTGGCTCATTGCCTTGTTCAGTAGATGTGTGTTCTGCTGATTGATTGAAATGTCCTGTGTGTGGTACAGTCCTGAGAGGGAGCACGGTTGAATGAGAACAGTTTTACAGCCTTGTAAAAAAAAAAAGCATGTACTCTCAGAAACCCCCGTGTAATGTAATGCAACAAAACAGCCCTGGAAGGAATACAGGAATAACATGGTGTTTTCTTTTTGTTGAGACAATGTCACAGAGGTGTTGATTCAACTGCGACTGAACAATTTGGAGGAAAATATGAAACTGCAAATCAAATTAAAATTGCATTATTTTCCTTTGCACTAACCCTTAACATTAGCTCCACAGATGAGTTTTGGGTGGTTATAAGCTTAAAACAATGACATCACTAAACAGACATGAGACAACAACCAGTCTTATTTTATACAGTATGGGACCTTTAAGTTCCTCGTGTGTAACATAAAGTATTTTCTTAGAAGGCCTCTGGTCCTGATTTAAGCCAGAGAAATCAGTCACCATGTTATGCGCTGCATGCACTATAATGTGGCAGTGTGGGCTGATGAGCTGATGGGCTACCGCTGACCGACCTCCTACTGGTCATCTGTGTTACTGATTGAGACTTGCCTCTGTTCTGTGATGTGTGTGTGTGTGTGTGTGTAGCAGTGCCGCAGGCAGATGTGAGCACAGCAGGCACGACGCTAACTCACACAGCTCCTCCTTAAAAGTCAGTCAGCTTGTGAAGCTCACATCCTGATCTGCCCAGCCCCCCCCCGTCTGTGTAGACAAGGAGTGATCATGACAGAAGAAAGCACATGCTGCGCTGCTCCAGGCAGACCCACTGCCAGCTGACCTATGCACCCCAGGCTGAGTGAAGAGGTAAACCCCACAATGCGAAAAAAAAACCCCAAAAAACACAAGGTGTGGTTTGTCTGGAAGATCGACTAATCCAGTGTGGATTCTCCCTGCTCAGTCTTTTGTACATGGCTAATCCTCTCATATGGCATGGCTCTGACTGCACCCCAGTGCTGACACACAGAGACACTGTACCATGAACACTGCTATCTGTGTGGTATTAAAGGGGATGAAGAGAAATGTGAAGAGAACTATATATATACAGCACGGTGGGTTCATAGATTAAGAGGCTCATCGCATGAGAATGATGATGCCCTTCCCTCTGCCTCCCATGGCGACATTAACCTAACATTAACACTGGTTGAGCTGAGCAGCCAGTCCAAAAGAAGTGTCTGTCGAAAGGACCTGCTACCTTTCTGATCTTGAAATTTGTAACTCTTAAATTAGGATTAGTTAACAACCAAAGTCGGTGCTGACGTCAGCCAACAGCTTTTGTAACATTTGGGTAGTGTAGTTTTTATTTACATCCTTGATATATTCTGAGAGCATTTGTAAAGAGGGTGTGGTCTTGATGTGGTGGGCTGGTTAATGTGTGTGGAACACATTTAAGATGCCGTTAAAAGACTGAAGAGGTGAAGTTAACTAAAAATAATGGAGCTGCCACTGATGTCAGCAGACTGTCTGTAAAATTACAGTTTGCCCCTGAGATCCAGCAACCTTCAGACAAACTAAGATTATCTGCAACTGCTGACAGAAATCTGAGGAGAAACACTCAATCCATCATCTAAGGCGCCTCACTTCAGGTGTTTTATTAAACTGGCAGGTTACGTACAGTATCTGATAGGGTTTAGTGCTTTACCAGTACCCGAAACATGCTCCTATGATAAGACTTTCACCTGACTTTTATTTTATTACTTAGCAACTAAACTTAATTCTGTTGGAGCTAAAGCATATTTTTTCCTTTTTAAATCATAGCCAGACATCACCAGACTACCGTGCCAATGCAATTTGATCCCTAAGGATCATTATCATCAGGTGCAGATCAAAATGCCTCTGGACACAATTGGATAGACCTACAACTAAATAAAACTCATTGTGTTTTTGTTGTCTTAAAATGAGTCCTTTATATCTACAGTGAGAGCAGGTCCTCTTTCATGGATTCCGCCATGTTGAGCGGACATTTTTCTACAGTAGCTCAGAGCATGCAAACTAAACTCTGATCTAGATATAGCTCTTTGCTTTTAATGTGAATACAACAGCCTCTGATCCGTCTGACAGAGTTGTTCTTTTTGCTTCGAAGGAGAGGGTGAGAGCGGGAGAGTATTTATTTAGTTGTAATCTGCAACTTCACTGCTAGGTGCCACTAAATCACAGTTGTTTGCAGTTGTTTGTTCTTTTAGTGAAAGAATGACAATCCAGCTCGTCTGACACAATAGCAGATTCAAAAAAACAACATCCCGTTTTCATCCCGTTGAACCACAGCACTTCCTCAAAGTATGAGTCACCGGGAAGCAAAACAAAAGTACCCCCGCTTCTTTTAACTCGGAAGGAGCTCCTCTTCAGATTAAGGGGCAGAAGAGATTTGGACCTCGTTCCATTCTTAAGGGATAATTAGAGCAGACACGGTGTTTCCTGTAAACATCACTTCGAGAATCAGAGACTCTATTTTCCCCACCATGCACCAGGCTGACTCCCACATGCTGGGAGCAAGAATTATGTGGGAGGTAGTATAGCTCTTTCATGTCATACAAGCTTTGCGATGACTTGAATCACAGCTTAACGCGTCTCTGGACTGGCTGACCAGTGAAGCGTCTGCAGTTCAGTCGATTAAATGTCTTCACAGCAGCAGAAAGGGTTAAGTGTTCAAAAACGGCTTTGACAGTCATCGTCTGAGTTCACATTTTTCTCTTTACCTCTCGGCAGAACAAAAGCTGGTTTTCGTAATTTGTATCTTTCATGGTCAAGTGACGCTCGAGAGAAACCAGCAAGTTGATAGTGAGTGCGGTTAGATTGTGTCTGCAGTCACTATGTTGGCACCATCAAACGCTCTCAGGTTTCAGTGGATGCTGCGCAAAAAACTATGGCCAAACTCTGCAGCCAACTGCAGCGTGTAGAGTGATAGTGTGAGTGAATCTGATCTACCGTGGAGACAGTGGGTGAACATCTTTTCCTCTGTTGGGGCTAGAAGCTGCTGACACACCAGGATGATATGCTGAGTGGGCTCCACAGGGGTCCTCAATAGGCGATTGACTGTAGAGCAGCTGATATTGGCATGAAGCCCATGTCAAGGAGCATGGAAAGTGTGAGCCTGAGAGCGTCTGAGTGAGTGTGTTTGTGTGTGTGTGAGTGTTGATGCACTTAAAACCTGTAATTGAGCCAAAGTCACACTTCAGACCTCGCTAAAAGGACTCTCCATCTAATCATAAAGTAGAGTTGCATGCTGGCCTGGCACTCTGGACCAACCAGGCCATCAGGAATTCTGCTGGTGCTGTCGACATCCATCCAGACCAAAACACAGTGGCATAATTTCTGAATACGTATTAAAGCCGCAGATCAAATATCAGTTTTCACATCAGGTCATTGGATGTTTCTTGCCTGTGGGAGTCCTTGCTAATGTCTCAACTTATGTATTTATGTACAAAGGCCTGTACCACTAACTCTCTGTCAGAAAGAACCAGATACACAGTCCAAGGCATGAAAGTGCTGCAACTGTTTGTCACCTCACATTATGTGGAGAAAACAAACAGGATTTACTCTTCCAGAATCAAGGGAACCCCAAATAGCACCTTCCACTTTGAAGTTCTTTAAAATCCAATAAAGATACGTCTTCTAATCAACTGCCTTAGTTTCCCCTCAGTAGTGGCACAGTTGACAGCACCTCAACTGCATTACAACAACAATATTTGAGGGCTGTTTAGGAACGATATAAAACCTGAAGATATTCAATTTAAAATATAGCAGAGAAAAGCTTCCCATTTAATCTGCTGGAACCAGCTGAAGTTTGGTAATTTGTCTGACAAATTAATTTATTGATTGTCGAAATGGCTAATTAGTGCACTGTAATTTATAAATCCATAAATAAATCCATTCAGCATTACTTGGAGAGGTGTTATACAAATGGCGATGGACCTGTTCACACATCTTTCTAGTTCTGGAGCGACTACAATAACAACAAGCCAATAACCTTGGTAGTTGAACAGCGGCATGTCTTCATACAAAGTGATCAAAAGCTCAGCTTATTTCTGTAATGATTGCAAAGCATACAATCAATCGTAATACAGTGGATGATAACAGAGTGAAGTGGGGAGGCTAGTCAAGGTGAACCATGTGGAGGACACCTTCATTACCACGAGAAATACATTATGCAAAAAGATCATTAACCTTACTAATTATACGCTGGGAAATACTGAATTTCAGGGGGGCCTGGAGAGGCAAAGCAATTTTCTTTAACATGATCGGTTTTAATAAGTAAGGCAAAACAAATGAGGTCACGCAACAACAGTCAGATGATGGCTTGGTATCTATTCTTCAAAGATGAAAAGAAAATGTAATATTACAAGCCAGAGTCATTACTGGAACATAGTCAGAACAAAAAGAAAATTAATGCAATTAACGGCCGGATGACATGTTGACACATTAAAAACAAATTTTGAATTATTGTGTGTGGTGCAAAGTTTCTATAGTCATATTTTTGGCATTAATTATGAATCCTAAGATAATGTAATTTTCATGAGACGTTCTTTATTAATCACCATCACAGTCGCTGCTCCCGGCACAAAGAGGGTTGCGTGAGGGGAGGAGGGGTGGCAATTTATCAAGAGCGCAGATGCTGATGAATTATGAGTTCAACTCTAACACAAGTACCTGCAGTTTAAATAGCTGAGGTATGATTCACTACAAACAGATGCTTGCCGCTTCAAGGTTGTGAGTTTGTTATTTATGTAATGTCACTGGCTTGAGTTAAGTTGGATGGATTCACTATTGTAAGGTGCAATAAACACAGTAGCTGCAGTGTAGGCAAGTGTACAAATTAGCCCAGGATATGCATATTCATGTGTCACCGTTTAACTGAAGTCGCAACTTGGGCTTAATCAGTGTCATTTTAAAATGCTAAAATGTCTCTAGCTTTGCTCAAAATTGCAATCAAATAGATGAATGAACACCTGATGTAGGGTTTCCTTTTTTCAAGATTTTTTTAAAATACATCATTCTCCAATTTTCTCCAAACACAACAAGTTGTCTTTCAACAACACATGACTGTTATCAACCACAGAAAATAACAGAAATTCAATGAGGTTTAATGTAAAACCACTCAGAGAGGAGAAGATTACGTATTGATGAATTCCTCAGAAAATCAAAACACAGCAGACAACATCTCATTCTCCACTATGCGGCCTCCAATTTCACTCCAGGTTCCCCAAAGAGGCTATATCTAACTGGAAGAGAAACACCACATGATCAATAAACTGGACCAATGATACTGTTCTACTGTCACCTGAAATGGATGCATCAATATGAGCTGTGGGATGCTACCAAGGAATGAGAAGTAGGCAAAGCACTATCCTAATGGGGACGGGGGGGGCAACCTAATACCTTCGATGTCAGAGCTCGAGCACATTGATCTACGCGATACCACTTAATACGATGGAGCCATGGCTCACCGTGCTCATTCCATTCATGACTCAAAGTGTTGTGCTGAGCTGGGCTGAATTGGAAAAGGAGTCCTGTCACTGATACTATTAGATACAAAAATAAAACAACTTACCTCGCATGATAAAGGTGCCACTAAAAAAAATACGGACACATAAATGTTTTACCATTGTTATAAATTTGTTCTAGTAAAGAGAGTTGGTGGACTGAAGATCAAACTGAGAATCTATTACTGCAGTTTGTAAAAACAAGTTTTTGTTCAAAGGTCTGTATTAGTGCCTGATGAATGCTGCATTTATGGGAGCCATATTTCAGTCAAAAAAATTTGCTAATGATATGTTGGCCTGTATTTGCTTTTTAATACAAATGGATGGCGTAACAAACATTTTCAACAAGGAACAGTTGAATTTGGTTATTGTATTTACTGATTTATTAGTTGTGCATTAGGCAGAACCCCACCGGGCTCCATGTCGTGACTGCTTTGGTCCATTTGCCACACGACTTCAAACCCCACCAGAAACATTTCAGAAGTGGAGCATTTTGCCTACAAGACTCTGTTCACTTGTCAGCTTTATTACATTTTCCTAGGTGTATTTTGCACAAGGCGTTTTATTTCTAAAAAAAACCATATGTCTCTGACTTTAGCCCTGATCTGTTCCTAAAACGGACAATGGTGCTTCTGGTGGGGTTTAATACATTGACTAGAATGAACAAAAGGATGCAGAATACAGCCATTAGTCCACATGCATGGGTCCCAATGGTTCTCAACATCCCTTCTTAAAGATGTCGTCCATTGTTCACACAAACTTCCTGTTCAGTGAGGAATGCTGAAGAGCCAATTTCACCAAGTGATTAGTTTATAAAGTATGATTTTTCAAGAGGTTTTGTAGTCTGTTAGAGCTAAAACACATATTAGTGAAGTAATATTAGGCCCTTTATCTCTACTAGATGAGTTTGTGAACACAAACAAGCTTTTTGAGTTGACAGAGTACTGTTGACCATTGCTACAAGTGACCCCCATTCTTTCAGAACACACAGATGTTGGGTATTACTTCACTGAACAACTTCTGCCTTCGGTTAATTTATCAAAATCAAGGTGCAACCAGAAAAATGTCTGTAATGAAGCTGGAAAACGCAGACATGCCTCAGGTTCTGATTATTGACTATCTGCTTTGATGATTTCATTGTTGTCCTAACTATGCGTGTCAACAGATACACCGAGTGAATAAAAGCCTGGCATAACCGAATGAATCATTATTTCAATAAAAAGTAAAAATGTTGGAGTGTAATGATTAATTAGTATCAAAGTGAGGCCCAATCCTTTCAAAATGTAAAGCAGTTTGACACCGGACACAGAAAGTAAACTCTGAAATGTTAATGCAGAGTACATTTAGAGTATGACCAGGCCATCAAATCACACTGAGTGAATGCACCCTGTGTGGATAAGCCCATTGGACCGGGATCAAAAAACCTCCTAGCATCGATCCCTTCCTGTTCTGTCTTTAGAGAATACGCTTCTGCTTCTAATCCAATCCTATACTGTCTGCCTCTGTACTATGTTATCAGCCTGTGTACAAGCTATTTCTCAGATTTTGCTGACAGGTTTCCATTTGCATACACAGTGCACATAACCACTATGCCGTATGCTTGGCAGCTTTATAGCATCAACAGCAGGCACGGGCGGATATGATGAGGGCTACATACTTTGCTTTTCATGGTAGTAGTTTTAGCATCTCTACACAGACACTGTCAGACGGATCAGAGTCGGGGTGCATGCGACACTTCACTGTGCATGTGACAACACGCAGTGGCACCAGAATCATAGTGTAGTAAGAACTGCGAAGGAAAAACTGTTTGCTTTACAGCAGCTTCTTCTCCCACGTGATTACTGAATATTTTATCGCAGTAGTAAGCCATATTTCACAGTCTGTAGTAGTCGTGCTACTGCCGGGACACACTTTGGTCTTTGATTGTGAGCATCCAATCAAACACATTGGGAGTCACATGCAGGAAGACTTACTGTACTTTACAACTTGCTGTAAATCCAACAATATTTTATTATTGGCATCCTGCATTTCTCAAGCTATCACAGAGATCGACCACGGGCCATCTTGATCTTGATCTTGACCTTCGCGCTGATCTTCTTTGATGTTTATTGATGGGACCCTCATTACAAGATGGGGAGGAAAAGACTCACATGTTCTTTTGATCAGCACGGGGGAAGGCTGCATGTGACTTGGATGGTGATAAAGAGAATATGGTGGCTTGAATCATCAGTGTTGGCAGCATGCGTAATTTCAAGTGGTTGAAGTTTTAAGAGCGGGCTTTTAGTGGTGCTTCTTGCACGAATAAAAGAGTGTAAGAAATGTGCATCAGAGGAAAGAATTCACTTGCTTGTTTATGATAAAGATAGAACTACTGCCTCCGTTTCTCTGTTGACCTTGGAGTACGTAGCTAAGTTTACTTCTACAACTGGTGAACGCAAATGTTTGCCGTCTTAAAAATTTCAAACCGACTGAACGGGAAAAAGTGTGGCGCACTGAAGGCCACGTTTGATGAATCTGTTTACTTAAATCACTATCATCACTGAGCAGCCATCATCATCATTTTCCCCTTGTACACTAGAGCACTAATACAGCCTAATTGCAGGCTCTCTAAACAGAGCATGTCTTGAATATTCATGAGCGCTACAGAGCTTATTGTCTGTACAGGCGTGACAATTTCAGCTATGGATCTCAACTGATAATAATTGGGAGAGAGGATGGGGTGATATGCGCCCATGAGTGTGCTGGTGCAACTCTACATTCAATTCCGGTGGTAAGTCGACGATCCCTGCAAGCGGACTGTGTCATGTGGTCTGTCTTTGAGATTCCTTGCATGTGCATTAATTACCCTGAGAGTGGCTTTTTTGATCTTCATCTGCTGGACGGCTTTTATGACGCTACAAAAGAATCACACTGCTGCAAAATCAAAGCAGCCATTAAGGCTTGATCTGGCTGTGTTTGTGTACCTCGCTAATGTGATGAACATCTATTCAAAAAACAACTGGTGGGGCATGTGATTTATACACCGTACCTGGTTGCTAAGGTTACTAACCCAAATTAGACTGGACTTGAACTGCTGGTGCCTAAGGAAGATCAATAGAGGACATAGATCAGGGATGCGCACATCAGCTGCCAAACTTTTATTGGGTGTTTCATTGCCGACGGATAGAAAGTACAGATTTTCTCCCTGAGCAGTCATGCCCGTTTTGTCTCCATCCATCATTCACCTGGCCCACACACACTTTCTCTATGAGGGTGGAGAAACTGGCCAATAATCTTGTTTACCATGGCTGCATATCCATCAATCTCATCTTCTAACTGTTGACAAAATGTAACTTCAAATATAAAAGCAAACACTGTTTTTGACACTAATTATGGTCTGCACTTTTTAAACACAAGGCACTGAAGAGAAAAACACTTGGATTTCTTTGGTGAATGAACGTCTGGTGAACTTCCCCACCTCCATTAAAGACCGGCGTGCAGCCATTACCCTGGGCTTTTCTACGGGACATTCTCATTTCAATGTCTTTACAGTCAGTAATTGCCTCTCTGTATAGTAGTATCCTTTGTTAGTGGAGTCTGATTCATATTGCCTTCACGTGCGTGAGGGATTCACAGGAAACGCTGCAGCGTGTAATCCAGCATTACTGTTTTTAATTTGATCTCATTCATATCAGCTTCACTGTTTACTGTCAACTCGCTTCACAGGAAACACAATGTGTTTGTCACCGCGGCTGTGACAAGAATTGTTCATCACAGACACTGTCTGCAAGACAAGATGTGATTTTCTGCATTTTTTTTTTTTTTTTTGAGAGATGATTATTTTTACATCTGTACAGGAGTCATGGAACCTGACTGAGCAGCTACAGTGAGCTGTTAGATTAACAAGTCACCTCCGACTACTAATCAACTTCACTGTATCCTTTTTTAAAATTAAAACAGCTAGAGTTGTTTGGTTAGACATAGGGCTGCAATTAAACAATTATTTCGTATTATTGATTAATCTGGAAAGTATCCTCGAGATCATTCGATTGCTTGATATATAAAATGTCTGAAAATAGCAATAAAGTCCAAGATGATGTCTTTAAATGTGTAAATTTTAGTCCAAAACCTAGACACACATTATTTTAACAGACAAGATCTCCATATTTGAAGGCTGAAAACAGTGTTTACTTACAAAAGCAGCCTTCATGAACCCAAAGAAAATGATGCACAGTCTCCAGCGAGTGAGAGACAGACTGAATGCTCCGACAATGGCAACTCATCCATCTCCTTTTCGTAAACCTTTAGCGATGAAGTAATTGATAATTATCTTTCTGTCGATCAAGTAATCAATTATTTGATTAATCATTGCAGCTCTAGTTGCATTATAAATACATATAGTACACCGGCTGCTCGTCTGTTTCCAACAAAGTGGCTGCTCAAGGAGTGTTTCCTCCTGAACTGTGGGTTATTAAACTGCACTTGCCGTTGCCACAGTAAGCACAGGTGTCTCCAAATCAACCAGGACAGAAGGGAGGATTACAACTTGACCCCTGTATGTTTCCTGCTCCGCCCTGCACTGTCAGAGCAGGCAAATAAACTGTCTGATGGATGAGCAGCATCCATGGCGTGGTCTACTGTTTCACACAAGATGGCTACCTGCAAATGCAGGCAACATACAGATACATTCTCAGTCCAACTTTATGTGAGTATGCGCAGTGTTGCATGGTTGTAAAATTGAATGAGGTATGAAGAAGCTGCACAGATGTCAAGGTAAATATTCACAAACAGGGAGCCATGTCGCTGAGAATGAAAGAGGAGATGTGAAATTGGACCTCTACACACAGAGAAATCACTACAGGAGGCTGTATCGTACATCTAAAGGCTGTCAAGACGAAGAGGGAGCAAGAGGAGAACACTTCAGAGGAGAATCTGCACTGCAGCATGGGGACTCTCGCATGCACAGCACTGTCACAAAGAAACATCATCTGGACCGTGTGAAAACTTCTGAGGTTACCATAGCAATGTGTCCCTTTGTGTGTGTGTGTGTGTTTCTCTCTGTCTCTGGTACGTTACAGTGCTGCCACATCATCTCCCAGTCCCTGCATTGGTATAATTAATTCACTGTGATTCACAACTCCTGGGCCGGCACATTGTGTATTCATCATGTTTTGGCTCATTAATGAAGCACAGGGAACGCACGGTACTGGTGAAACACCTATGGCTTATTGTTGCATCTGGGGTCAGACAATACATATAGATTGTCTGCGCTGGGAGTCAATGTTGGTGTAGGTTTCTCCTGCAGTATGGTGTTGTGTTTCTCCTGTGAAAACGCAATGGATTTATTGCACAGCCCAGCGTGACTCCTTCAAAGGTCATCATCTCAGTCCACCCTCCTGGACCCAGGTCAGCGCCTGCATAAGCATTTAAGCTGAAGGTACAGCAATGCAACTCCACGGCTGGGGTCTTCTGAAGGTGAAACTAGTCACTCACTTATTTGATTTGCCGTTTCAATCATCAGTTTATCGTTTGAGGCCAAAATGCCAAACGTACGTTTTTTTTTTTACAAAGTCATGATATTTAACTGACAAGTGATTCGTCAAATCTAATCTTATAATCAAGAAAATAATCTGTAAATGAATCAAAAATGAAAAGAATTGTTAGTTACAGCTCTGGTGCCTTTTAGATTTAGGTTTCTGGATCCTGATTCTCCAAATCTTAGTCTTGATTCTTTCCATTTCATTTGAAAAATAAAGAAATCAAAGTATGCTAGAAATAAAACCCTTTTTTCCAGTATTTTTAACTTATCACTTATCATTAATGGTAATATATTTTGGTTCTTTTAGGTAAGAATGAAAAGAAACTAAAACCTCAATATTCCCTCTCTTCCCATATTGAACGTGCTGTGTTTTAGTCTTGTATTTAACCGAGTTGGTTACATTAGCACTAGCTGTATTTTTATATAATTCAGCAGAAAATGTTTAGCAAGAGAAAAATTCGAGCGAGAGAGCTGCTGACACCACACACATGCATTGACTCATGCAAAACCTCCTATGTAGGCAAACTCCCCGCTTCTGACATATTTCAAACCTGTTCTCCCAATTAAGAACTATATCTCGGTACTCAACCCCAACTGCTTCCACCACTCTTCTGCATCTTCAGTGGGACTTGGTTTCACAAACCATTGGGCTGTGACACATCGCGGCGAAGAAATTGCCCAAAATGCCATACTAACCTTTCGACTGTTCACACAAGGATACATTAGGGATCTATTTAAAGGCTGGTGGGAGGGATGTGGTTGAGGCAGAGAAAGAAGAAGAGCTGTCACAAAGAGTCTCAGGAGGACCAGGAAAATTGTGATGGTATGCTGTAAATAGAGATCTATACTGTCCATTTCTATACTGCTCAGGTATTGAGTTTTGAAAGAAAGATGAATTTATTTATTTTTAGCTCCTCAAAAGGTGAATAGTACACTGACAGCTGAATAATGCATCTTCACTTCCAACACCAGCTGACTTGAAATGAACACAAAGTGCAGTTGTGTGCTTCAGTGTTGATGTACCACGAATGGTTCACCATAACATCTCTGATCTCAATTTAAGACAATCTTTTAAGACTTGTTGTAGCCAACCTCAAGTGGACATTCATGGAATTGCTTGGTTGCCGCTTGGTCAAGGAATGGCCTCCAGTGGACCTCTGAAGGTTTGTGGTGGTATCTGGCACCAAGACATTAGCAGCAGATCCTTTAAGTCCTGTAAGTTGCCTGGCTCAAACTTGGATCTGACTTGTTTGTCCAGAATATCCCACAGATGTTCAATTGGATTGAGATCTGGGCAATTTGGAGGCCAAATTCAACACCTTGAACTTGTTGTTGTGTTCCTCATACTATACCATATTCCTTTGCTTTGTGACAGAGCACATCCACAGACAGGTCACGATAACAAGATATTCACTTCACCTGTCAGTAGTGTTATGGCTGGTAACTATATGTTGTATTAATCAGAAGATCATGCTTCATTTAAGCAACACAGTGACTCTGCCTTTAAGTGTGTGTTTAAGGTGAGGGGAAATGGACACTGTGCCCTAGTTCTTTCCCCTTAGCAGCTCCGATCTGAAGCACAGGCAGGACACATCGTGTTCTGGCCCAGATACACCTGACTTCTATTAGTCCTCACAGGTATTTAGGACAAGCAAGCACCAGAGCTGTATATCCAGTTCACCAGTCAGGTGTGCGCTCATATGATGCCGCAGCCCAAACCTAATTTTCAAAAAAAACCCTTCATTATTACACAGCACTCTTTGAAATCAACCCGAGACGCGTGTATTTCGACAACTGTAAGTGGCAGCGTGGCTGTTTTTATAGATCCACGCAGTGAAGGACGTTTGTTTGCATACACACTCCCTCGGGGTGTAGCGGGCAGCTGGAAAGGAGGAGCTTCTGTCAGATGTAATAGTGTCACATTTCAGCGGCCATTCGCTAAAGAGTATCTCGGGAATGAAAATATGGATGTGTGTGTTTGTGTGCCACCAGTGAGTCAGTGTGATTGCATGCACATGAGTAACCTGGCTACTGTTAGAGAAACTCTTAATTGGGGGTTGGGATTAAAGAGTAGTCTGGTTAACGTGGCTAGTTACTGCCGGAGAAGCTGACAGGTTTCTTACGGCATTTTCAAAAAAAGCACTTGGGCATGACCAAGACTTCAGACAGGGGAAAAGGGACCAGTATAACTTGTAGCGATGAATCCTCGTGTCCAAAGCAATAAAATCAAAACTCATGGTTAAAAAATATAATTTGGAGTAGGGAGGAAATTGCATGTAAATGCTGGTTTTAAACCAGCACAGATGTAAACATGTTCCCCGATTTCCTTTCTTAACCTGATTCTTCTCAGTAACCTTGTTTCGTTTTGTGTCCATGTAGACGTAATGAGCGCGACAAACCCTCTGGCAACACGGGTGAGCTCAAAGCTCTGCATAAAGAAGTCTGGTGGTGGTAGGTGGTGTGGTATTCTGACATCAAAGAGGCCGGCCAACGGGCTGGCAGTCCTGTCCTGTCCTCTCACAGTCATGTGAGGAAGAGAGTCACCTTCCTCTGACCTCATTCTCGCAGTTACAAATAGCCTCCTGAAAAAAAATCAAATCTCAGACGGACGGCTATAAAAGAAAACGCTATGACTTCATTAAAAGTTTCAAAGTTTGCTCAATTTTGCAATCATGGAGATCTTAAGGAAGTAGATTGCTTTTTTGATATTAAGAAACTTTCTACTACTCTGATTATTACTTTGAAGAAGTTATTACCACATTGTATCATCATATAGATCAATAAATCATTGGAACTGGAAGCTGGACCAGAATCCAATTAGATTTTAGGCGAAGGTTAACAGTTCAGTCCCACAATTCTTAGAGATCTGAGGAAGCTTAGAGACCAGTAATGCCAGCCAATGTTACCTCAGAGAAACAAGTTAGTTAGGACCACTGACAGTATAAAACATGGATGGTGTATCCATGACGACACCCACAGATTTCTGAGTAGTGGAAGCTCAAAATCTTTGGCTTTAACTGTCACCATGTTGGCAGTCCTGCCTCAGCCGCCTCCGGGCTAATCAAAATATCGGCACAGACGTGGCTCTTTGGCAGACCTGAGGCAGGCTGAATGACACCTGTGTGCTAAAACAAGCCATCTGTAATGGCACTTACCTGCCAATCAAAGCAGCCACGCTGTTAATTCTGCATAATACAATTTTAACAGGTCAGTTTTAAAAAAAAAAACAGCCTCAGTACAGTTGTCATCAACAGTGAAATTAGAATTCAAAACAGTTTTTTGTACCAGGCTGTAAACATGTTTATTTCTGCTGTGAAGTTGGACATTTTAACATGGGGCCTTATGAGAGATTGACTCGTTCTGTAGCCAGCTTCTGGTGGCTGTTTGAGGAACAGCAGTCTTGGCACTTCTGCAGTGGCTGCACTTCACAGCCATGGAGATTGCTGCTTGGTTTGGACTAACTAGCAGTTAAAAACAATGTTTTTGCCTTATTTAAATGCCTTTTCCCTGTTACATGTAGCTTTAGCTTCAGTTTTTTTCTAGTCTTCATGTCTGTCAGAGACAGCATATCAAACTATTTCATGACGCTAAAGTGAGTTTAATTAGCCACTGAGCAACAGCTGATGAAATCAGTCAGTTACAGATGAAAGACAGAATGGTAAAGCCTTTACACTTTCACAAGTTTAGAGAAAAAACACACAGCCAACGAGTTAGACTGCTATTCTTTAAAGTTGAAACAACTCTGACATACAGACAACGGAGAGAGCGCCGAGATAATCCGAAAAGTGCTTTTAATTGGTTTCCATGGGCAATAATATCTGGGTTGGTTACTAAATTAAACGTAGGAGCCCAGGGTTTGTCTCACTACACTGCACAGAGGCCTCCCCACACAGTCAGACACTACACATACACAACCCCCACACACACGCACGCCTGTGTATTGAATGGGATTACAAACTACAGAGACTTTGCATCTGTCAGTATGTCAAGCAACTTGTGTTGACTCTGCGATTTGCCATCCAAGTCTTTATCCTCTCCGATCCTCCTCATTTGCTACGAGGTTGCCTGAGAGTGAGCACAGTGAAAATGTAGTTACAGTTTCATTCAGGTTTCCCGCAGGAGCTGGCTAAGCAAGAGTCCTGCGTCTGTTCCCTGTGTCATGAATCTAGTTCAGTAATTGAAGCAGTGGGAATGAACTGAATACGGGCTGAAAGCAGATATTTCTCAATAAAAGAACTGTACGGCTAGACAGCCAAATATTGAACTAACCTCGCTGCTGCTGTGAGGGTGCCTACAGGTAACAGTTTTGTTTGCTTTATTAGATGCCCCTCTTATCACTCCAGTCTTTCATTTCCCATGGAAAAGACAAGCCAGTTTATGGTCAACAATAAAACTCTCTGAGCTAAGACCCTTCAGACAGGTTGAAGAAGTGCAAATATGGGGACAAAAACAGCCGAAAGTTCAGGCGAGTCAATCAGCAGGTCTAAGGAGAAGCCACACACACACACCTCACCAAAGCCAATTCAACTGTATCCTCCTTGTCCTAATCCCTTTTTCCTGCACACACACGCACACGCACACACACACACACACACACACACACAGACACTTCAACAAGCATGAGCGACCTTCCTCCCCTCTGTTGTCACCTCAGCATCAAGCCGAGTTCATCTCTTTGAAGACTCCTTCGCTCTGGCAATAGAGCTGCTACAGCTGTCATCACCTGCACATCACCTGAAGCAAACAATGTTACATCAGACGGAGACATGGACGAAAAGTAGACGAGAGGCTTTGTGAAGTAGGTTTCTGAAAACTGTGTTCCAAAATGAAAAAGCAACCAGTCAGGAATAAGTTACATCCACCCTTACAGCACGGTCGCAGGCACGGAGGACATTTTGATATGCCGCAGTGGGGAAGGTGTATAAATGAATGATGGCTGAATTCCATTTCGCTGCTTCGGTTTCAGGATCCAGGTACTGTGCATTCTGGCTCACTGTCACACCGTCACGGCTCACTGTGACAATTGAACAGAACGGCACCACCACTAATGTTAGCATTAGTGACACCTGTACTTTTCCAACTATCACAAGTCGAAATGACTGCTGTGTAAAAGGCCTGTGCGGAGCTGTCAACAGTAACAGAAGGTGCAGTCAGTCAGATGTAAGAACGCTGTCAGACTTACCGGCAGTCTGTCATTATGACAGGAAGAGTCCAAATATGAAGCTGTTAAATACAAACAGAACGCGGCTTTTAAAGGTAATTACTGTAATGAAAGATTGCTGAGAAGTGTCATGTTTACCTGAGATGTGACGACTTCCAACTGAACTAAACTGGACAAATCTTTCTACAGAAAATGTGAAACTCTGTCGGAGGTCCACTGGCATGTCAACCGCTTTCATCTCTACAAATGACAGTTTGACTGTCTTTAGTGCTTACACATGAACAGACACTTTCAGTTCTCATATTTTAACTAAGAGTTCATCTGCTCTCAGTGATTACGCTCTCATCTAAACACATCTCAACTCCTTTTAACGCTTACACTTCAACCCCTTTCAAGTCTCACATCAATCTCTGAACTAAAAATAAATAAATTAGCTCTTCATACCCAATTTATTCCAATTACTCCCAGTGCTTACACTTAAGCTGCCGCTTTAACTGACATCTTTCGGTTTGTGTAATTAAACCAGCATTAATTTCTTTCGGTTGCCACTTCCAAGCTCAAATTATCAACCACACTTTGACTGACATTTCAGCCTCCCGGTGCCTGAACTCGGTTTTGAGTGTTGAAAGGAACTGAAGAGCACTCACTGCTTCGACTGATATGTCCACTTTACTCAGGGCTTACATCAACGCTTCAACTTTATACACTCACCACCGAAACTTTCACATATTTCAGCACCATTTCAACACCTTTAAGTAATTGTATTTTAATTGTCACTTCGACCTCAAGTCTTGTGATGATGCTATGTTGATCACATGTAAATGGTTTAATTTATAGAAAATAATTGTATTATAAATGTTAATATCAGAAACAAATCATCATAATTTGGGAGTCATGACAGTTTGGTGCTTTGGAAACTGTTGCTTTAAATTGCTTCATGGGAAATACTCCACTGAACAGAAGCCTCACCCTGTGATCAGATGATCCTGCAATATGACCAGGACAGTATTCCCCTCCTCCTGCCTTACTCCTAAGGCCAATTATGGCGGCACTCTGCTGTGGCAAGAGGCCAGTAGCTGCAGGCAGCCATGAAGTTGAGTTGAATAAAGAGAGAAATTGAGAGTATGTAAGAGAGATGAAAGAGCCTCGGCATTCAGTGCAAGTAATCAGCACTCCATCCTCTCTGCATCTATCTTTATCCTCAGCCAAATCTGCTTCCATTGCCTCATACACTTTTCCTTGACGGGCACACACACGCATGCCTCCACAAAGAATAGAAGTTTATCGTCCACAGAAGTGGAAATTTGCTTTTGGCTTAACAAGGATGATCAAATGCACACAACAATGTAACAACACAATAAACAGACAACACTATTAAGAGCACGTCGCGCACGCATGATTGCGTACATTCACAAGACTTTGTAAATCCTTTGGAATAAAAATAACAAGTAACGCAGAGTGTGTGCCCAAGCTCAATTAAAGCAGGCGTTTGTCAGTTGTGCACTCCCTCCTGAACACTGTAGCACGAGCGACAAGCGAGTGCCGTTCCAAGTTTCAGATGAGGACTTGGAGAGAGTGAAGTGCTCCTTTGTGTGGAGCCTGGCTAATGGTTAAGCTGGATATACACTCAGTCAGTCAGCCCCTACTGTGTTAACAACTCATTTACATTAGGCTGCAATTAATGGTTGTGATGTTTTCTTTCTTGATGCTTTATTTGTTAATCCACTGATCATTCTCCTAACTGATTCATGAAGCATTATGTCAATGTGGGCATAATGTGGAAGAAGTCCAGAGTGACGTCTTGTGCTTGTACTCCAAATTTTCCATTTCAGTACCTGGAGCAACCATTTGATATTTCTGTCTGAAAAATGTCTTAAACAATGAATCGATAAGTGGGGCAGCTGTATTCTGGACACACAGCTGCTCAGACTTCATCATTATTCACTAAGGACAGTGGTTTCCAGCCGAGGAGTCAGGACCTCCCTAAGGGGACATAAGATACATCTGAGTGGATGATCTGCATGGTTGTACCTCTTCAGGCCTCTAAAATGATTCTAATTAAACAATCTGAGAGGGGAAGAACTTCACTTTTAAGTCTGTTTGAGTTCATTTACATAGAAAATCAGCAACAAAGGAGCTCAACCAGGGTTTCTTTCAAAGAGTTAGATGAGAGGATCGATATCATGTCACGTTTTTGTGGTAAACATAAAGCCTCTGTAAGCTGAAACAACTAGCTTGGCTCTGACACAATGTGGTTCAACGGGTGGCTATGTGCTGAACTATCTCTTGGCCGAGTGTAGTGATGTTCATGTTGTACAGCATCTGAAATTTATCAAGCGGCGTTCTTTGATTGAGCAGCCAAAGAGAGAGAGAGAGAGCAGACCTCTTTCAAATGACGATTAAAGACAGGCTAAATGCTAAATGCTAAGTGTCTAACCACCATTCATCTAGCACTGCGACTTTCAGGAATTTGTTTCTCACCCTGGATGTTGTTGTCAAAGAGCCTCGGTGCAGAAACACACAGGATGTGCACCTCAATCAATTCCACAGCCTTCCTTTGCTAATCAAACTATCTGCCAAAAAAGCCCTTTTGGCAGCTACGCCTGGACATCAACCTGACCGCTTGATTATGTTTGCAGCCTTTTGAGCCAAACCCCGCTCTAATATTACTGCCTAATGTAGGCCATATGCTGTTTTCCAAGAAGCCAACAGATACTGTTTCTATGAGACCTGACAGGCTGCGAGAGAGTCTTAAGTCAGCATCCACAATGCAGCGTGCCATGGTTTGCTCAGACTGTTATCAGTGCTCGGCAGCTCTTTGAAAGATGAACAGGGGAAAAGAGAAGCGGCTGCTTTTCAAAGACTGTACACTGTGCAGAATCAGCGCTTCACAAGTGTTCAAGGTGATCACAGCGACGCTGTCAGTTGTCTCTTTTCAAGGCGTATGTGGCCTCCTTCCACTTTACTCCATGCAAACTGTGTGTGTGTGCAGCAGAGGAGTGTGTTCGTCGCCGCACAAAAGGGGGACACACTCTGGAGTACATCCTTTAATAACAACATCGCATAACATCAAACGCTTCTTTGTAGCAGAGAGCAGAGTGCTCCTCAATCTGCGCATCATGATAGCGGTTGTGACAAAGGCAGGTATGATGAGCGCGGTGACGCTGGTGATGCAACCGCACTGTCTCTTGACACAGAGCGGGTGGAAAGTGGAATTGAAGCGCGGCAGTTATTAGTGTTTTTCAGGTCATGCGTAAGTGGCACCTGCCTCCTAAAGACGAGAGGAAAATGACTCCTGGTAATATTATATTACGTTAGACAGAGGCCGACCGATGCCGATAATAGGGAGCGAAGCATTCTGACATCGAGATATAAGTCGATATCACAATACGATGCAAAAACTTTGATGCCATGATGTGAAAATCTGTCAGAAAGAATTCATAAAAATACACAAAACTACTGCGAAAAAAACAGCAGCAAAGTCAGGACACCACCCTGTATTCTATTCTACCAGATCCTCATTTTATTTATTACTTTGACAGCAGATGAAAATATTTCTAGCAGCCATCTATGATCTATAATTTCTCCCTGGTTCTGAAGTTCAAATTCACTGTGCAGTGCTCTGTATTTTTCATTTAGACAGATAAACACACACTTTTTCTTTTGCAATAATCAAACGTGGTTATCCAACACATGACACAGGTAGGTAATGGAGGAAGCACGTTTGACAGTTTAACCATAAACTTTGTAGTGTGTGTAAAATGACAGCAGTGTGCTGAATTCCAAATAACTCTACATTAAAAACATCATAAATAGAACAGCATGAGCATCTTTTCCTGCATTGTGTCCAGTAAAAACAAGTTTTCATTCCAGCACATCATTTTAGACAATGCAAAGGCAGATACTAATATATCTGTGATACGCCAACATTGGCCAACAAACCTGGCACATAGATACAAGGCTCATATGTAAGACGCTCTCATGAAGTATGTGGAGGACCTCAGCCTTGACAGGTTCATCCCTGAGCCTCAAGGCTTCTCCTTTAATCGCACAACAACAGCTACTGAGGCAGAAATGTACACAGCCCAGCCAAGGATAACTCTCTAAACCTTAATATATATGGACCAATGTGGCCTTGATCAACTGCTGGAGGGGTGAGAAAACACAGCACTTAAGGCTGTAAGGCCTGTTCTTTTCCACTCCCCTATAGTAATGTGAATTAGAGCTGCACAATTTACTTGAAGGCTATTGACAAAATGCTGTAAGCTTAATTGGGTTACCCTTTTATGTAGGAAAGAGTACTAAACACACACACACACACACATACAGAAGAAGGGAGAGAGAGAGAGAGAGAGACCATATGAACACATCCCTGCAGTGAAATGACCCCATTCACTCAAGTTTCTCCTGTAACTTGTCCAGCACATTGATTAGAGCTCCGTACCAATGCAGGATTTCTCTAGTCTATCACACAGATTCAGTGATTCAGTGCTGAGCTTACAGGGGGGCTTAGTGACAAGAGATCATGAATTAACATTACTTCCATGCATGACACTAATCTTGTCTTAATTATGCAATTAACTATCTGTCTTCGAACAGTGCACACTTCAAAGAGTCCCCTCACTGTGTGAGCACACATTTCACTGTGACTGAGTGGCAGTGCCACACTCTGTGTCTTCATTCTATCAGGACAAACAGGCTCGGTGGACGGGCTGTCACTGAGCGTCCTGTAGGCGTCACTGGGTGTGATGGAAACACAAACGTAAGGTTACTCTGAGTCTTTTATCGACGCCTCTGTGCTAATAAAAGTGACAGATAGATTAGCTGTCTGTTCGGGAGTTGGGCTCGACGCCTCCAACGTGTCCGAAACACACAAAAACAGCTTTGTTAAACGAAGGCAGCACACACAGGCTGTCAGGATGAAGTCCAGTGACAGTAACAGCGACGGTGTTCGTCTGTCAACATGGAAATGTGCGCTACAAACTTTGACAACTTCGTAGCATAACGCAATATTACAAGCTAGTGCTAACTTGAAAGATAGCGTAAATAAAGACAGTTGAGACTCCGAGCTATAAGTTATGAAGTGTGTTATATCTTTACATATATATAAGTACTTTGCCATCACTTACCATCTTCCTTTTCGTCGAAAACTGGTCTCTTAGAAGAACTATTGGCTCCCATCCTCTTCTTCCACTTGCCCCAGTGAAACATTGATGCTCAGATTGCATTCCTCGCCTCTTGAAGAGAAACTACAGCTCTGTGTTGGACACCCTCCTCACAATACAGTAATCATTACCGTACATTTCACCCAAAAACAAACAAAAAAAAACGTGCCCGTATCGCTTTTATTTATTTATTTATTTTTTTATCCGTTATTTATACTGCCGACAATTTGGAGCACCGCGACTTTAAAGTCTCTCTAAGCCCGGGGAGAACAAATGTAGCAGGAGGCGACGGAGCGCAAAATGTTTGAAAAAGAAGAGACTGCTCGGTTTGTTACTGTTGGAGGTAAATACAATCACTCGGTACTGGTTGTGTTCAGTTGTCTTCCGGAGCCTGCCAGCAAAAACCGAGAGACTTATGTTTGTCGGTACTGAGAGTAGGAGCTGCGTCGAGTTACACGCGGTTAGCTAAGGGGAAACAGGAAGTCCGCGAGTTTGGCCTTAAAAATAAAAGCACGGGAATACTGTCGAAGCGCTGCAGTCACCTCAAATTAGTAATGACTGTAGTGGCATCATTTATATGTAATTGGTGCAGCGTGGCGATGCTGCACCAATTACCAGTTATGGTGCAGAGTTTACATTGTATGGTCTCGTTCATTGCCTGATTACATTTGTATAGTATTTTATCTTAAATACTCAAACTACAGTGAAGCTTACAGTGAAGGGAGGAAACCAACCTCAGCCATGACATATGCAAGAGCGTGGTGTCTGTTAAAATGGGAACCCCACTTTTCCCCCATTGTAGACATATAGAAAAAATGGAAAAAATGAAAGACATTTGATTAATGTCTTTCACAAAGCCATGCAGTTTCACCCTTGCGCCTGTACTTTTACCGTTTGCCAAAGAGACTTTTATATTGAAAACCCCAACCGGAAGCGCGTCTCTGGTATTCTGACTAACTTGGCAGTTGTTAGAGTAGTGTGACAGTTTCTGGCCAGTGACTGTAGTCGACGTAGCTCTGTATCACAGACTGTCATGCATATCAACACATAAGGAGCATCCTCTCTGTAGGTGAAGCCAGCATAGCTCAGTATAAACTGGAGGGCTTCCATCGCTCGGTAGTAGCAGAAGACTGCTGCTGCTCTCTCTTCAGCCTAAACAAGCCTGAGTGAATTACTCCACACAATCACATTAGAAGATGAGTGGGTGGTGCCGGCCGAATCACTGAGGGGGAAAGGGGATTTAACACTTTGTAGGTTTATTTGCTCCTGTTGCTGCTCTGCAACAATAGTGCGCATTATAAAGTGCCACATAAAGTCAGCATAGCATTTACATTTTACTAAGACGTTTGAAATGTTTAAGAATAACACTGGCTGATACCTCTTTGCACTGCCATTGGTTGCGTCATACAGCTCGTCTTGTTTGCACGTGGACGGTAGCCGTAGTTTGTGTTGCTCCTCGTTGCTATGGTTACGCCGTCAAATTCGTGAGGCGGTTAGTTAGCTAAGTGAGCTTCACGTTTTTCCTCTACAGTCTGTTTAAAAAAAGAAGACACAGAGACACGCTGACACTTTGCGAAAATGTTAAATGAAATAGCAGGTAAGACAATATGTCGTTTATACAGTAGTTGACCTGTATTTGCTAATGTTAGCTTTTGTTGGGCAGCAGCAGCGGGTCAGTAGCTAATACCTGCTTGTACGTAAAATAAGTCTGCTCTTTAGACGTAGCCTGCCCACTGAATGCGACACTTACACGAACTTGTTTGTTTTTCAGTCACGGGGGCACAGTGCAAATGGACACTTGAACACCCTGAACAATAGTGTGTGTACACGGAATATATCCGCATCACTTCCACAATGTCGTCCCCAGAGAAGGAGGAGGAGGAGGCGGCTCCTGAGCAGCAGCTAAGCCTTGTCTTGAGGGACAGTGTTGACAAACCACTGGCCCCCCTCATTCCGCCTGAGGATGCTGAGCCACAGCGGCTCCCTAAATATTATTCAACAGACATATTGTCTCTGAGCAGAACAAAGCTGCAACATGTTCCAGAAAGTGTTTTGAGAAATAGCTCAGTAAAGGTCAGCTTGGACTTCACTGTGCGTTTGTCAACCTCTGCCCACCTGCCTACATCTGCTGTAGCGGTTTTTCAAGCAACATTTTATATTTCAGTATAATCTTCTGCAATGTCTGTTCATTCAAACTGTTCTCTTTATCGTCTTCAGTATTTATATCTTGAAGGCAACCACATACCCAGTATCCCAGGTTCATTGTTCGTCAGCTTGCCTAACCTGCAGTGGCTGGACCTCAGACATAACCAAATTGCATCACTCCCTGCCGAAATTGGCTTGCACAGGTAGGTCACTTATGCAACTGCTCATTCAAATGCATGCTGATTGAATCCAAACCCCTCGGCATCCATTGTGTAGTACAAGTACGAGTACAATATGTTTCAGAATATCTTTAAGTAAGATTCTTTTATATTTTAGACTTCTGCTCTCAGCCCTTGCAGTCATGTAATAATCTATAATTTCGTTCACGTAGATCTCTGAAAACTTTACTCCTGGAAGGAAATCCTATCTCAGAACTTCCACCAGAGTTAGGTGAGTTGAGTTCAGTTCATGTCTCTGTCCTTTCAAAAAACAAGCTGTCCTTATGTTTCACTAATTTTAATCAGGAGTGTTAGCACCAAAAAATACAAACGCAACACTTTTGTTTTTGCTCCTGTTTTTCATGACTTGAAGTGAAAGATTTCTGCTATGCACACAAAAGGTTTACTTGTCTCAAAGTGTGTTCACAGATTAGTTCAAATCAATGTTCTGCTTTGCTTTGTTGGCTCGTCCACCCGACAGGTGTCGCATTTCTCAACAAAATTTGAGAAAATTAAACCTTTTGTTTGTGTAGAAGTCTTCAATCTTTTACTCCAACACAGTAAAAACAAGAGGGTTGTGTTTATATTTTTGATGCGCACAGATTACATGCAATGACTAACTAGTGTCCGTTTTGTATCTTTCTTTGTATCCCTGTTGAAACAAATTGTTACTGATACACTGTTGCTTGCGTGTATAATACATTCACGTTTGCAATTAGAATATATAATATTCAAGATTCCTCTAATAATGCACTCATTGTAATTTAATCTTCATTGTAGTAAACATAGTACTAAAGCATTCTGTATTTTTCCTTTTTCTCAGGAAATGTGATCACCCTCAACGGCCTGCTTCTGAGGGACTGCCCTATCTGTTTCCCTCCACGAGACATTGTGAACCAGGGGGTCCAGGGCATCCTCCAGTACCTCAGGACAGTTTTGGCTAATCGACCTGTTAGCACAAGGAAGACCACCCCAGGTGAAGCAAAGGCACCTTAACTTTGAACAATGCAGCAGCGAGTCGTTCAGTATGCACGTGCGTTCGAGCCATCTGCTCTTTTTGTGTCAAAGATAGGACGGCTGGCCACAAAAATAGCTCCTTGCCCTGGTACCACTTCACTGGTGTGACTTCTGTTGCCTTGGAGACGGCGCGTGCCACTCGGCTGACTCTTTTTTTTTTCTTTTTTTTTTTTTTACCCCCCCCCCCCCCGTGTTCCAGCTCAGTAATATTTTTAGCCAGATGAAAATGATCGATAACCTGTGGGCTCTAAACAGGAGCTCTCTGTCACTAAGCACTGTCTGGAGGTAATCACTGTGAGAAGCCCAAGACAGCCCTCCACAGGAGAGGCTGCTGCTGCACAATGAGCAGAGCCAAACCCCTCAATCAAACGATTTATCTCCCTGCCTACAAGAGTATTAACATAGGCAGGGTTCCGGCCTCCTGGGGGAAATCTCCTTTCATTTAATTGGCTTAGAGTATAAGTTTAGCAAATTTGGATATATATTATTCATTTACATATGGCATTGTTATCATCCTTTTTAAGCTGTGATAACGTGTTTAGCCTGTTTGTTTCTAATTATTCTACAACATACATGGGTAAATATTAATGTTCCACCCTTTATTTTCTTAATTCAGTAAAAACTTGCTGGCCACATATTCAATAAGAAAAGTGTGTTTTATCTGCTATTATTCATTATGTAAATTTGTCTGTAAAATTCTGGATGTCTTTGCTGCAGTTGGAAAAGAACTCTATGAGTAATTCTTCATTTTCAACCAGTTCTCATCATGTGCTTCTACCAACCACTACAGCTGTAGACAGCAATGATTGTTGCCAGTGTTAGCTGCCCCCACACATTATACTTGTGGCTGCCATGGTTGTTTCGTTGGTAGAGTTGCCAGAGGTGGAGAAGCTCCAGCTGTCAGAGCTGATGGGATCCAGTATGGAGGAGCAGGATGATTCGGTGGATGAGCAGGAGCTGCAGAGATTCAGGGAACTCAAAAACAAGATGATCCTGCTGGACAATGCTGAGCTGGACTCAGCAGCACAGAGCGATAGAAACCCAAAGTCGCCTCTTCTCCCTGTTATCAAAAGGTAAGGAAAGTATAAGACACCTGAAAAAGTGAGAGAAAATGCTTTGTTTGAGGATATAAACTGATTTCTGAGAGAAAATTGATACAATTTTTTATCTCTGTGCATTGAACATGAAGCGAGGGATGGAATCAAGGGGAACAGCTAGCCTGGCTCTGTACAAAATCTGCCCCTCAGCACCACTAAAGCTCACAAATTTTTTATTAAATGAATAATACTTTGCACAAATGGCAATTTTCTAAGCAAGCCGCCTGCTGGCTTTAGCTCCATGTTTAATGGCTGATGATGAGGTATTGAAAGCCAGGTACAAGTGTGAGTCTGAGCAAGTAAAATATTTTTTCCATGTCAGTGAGATCAAAAAGAATATGATTATATTATACATATATACTTTCTCTCTGTTTTTGTACAATACACTCGACAATAAATACGTGTTGGGCTGGAATCATTTTTCACCTGTTCAGATCCACTGTGCAATGGCATGTAAAAGTGTTGTTGTCTATCTAACAGCAACACAGAGGAGGTGAATTAGTTTTGTTTCAGTAGATAACTTTTGTGCTGAGGTTTCGAGTTGTGGTGAAGGACCAAGTATATGGCATGGTGCCTCAGAAAGAAAGAAAAAAAGAGAGAGAAATGATAGCAAAAGACTTTTTAATGACATTCTCTGCAGAGGAGACCAAGTGATAAAAATCTCCCAGGCTGTCTCTGCTGGGACTCACAGCTCAGGAGAGCTATAAAAATGGAGAGAGGAGCAATAAAAATAAAGCATTTTGTTTCAATTTATTTGTCAGTAAAAAAGCAACCACCACCAAGGCCGGCGTAATTCCTGTGCTCCCCCTGCTTGTTCCAACCTGGAAGAGTCCAGAAGAAAGGAGAAAAGAGAAACAAGCTCTTCTTGAGCAGAGAAAGAAGTATGTCTATGTCCTCTATGAGAGTTCAACATAATAAATACCTACTGACTATCCTACTACACCACATTTGAACCGTTAAGTTACACTGGGCATTGCAAGTAGGGTGATGTTGTGTTTCATTGGGATTTGCCCAAGTAAGAAATCCATATTATGTCCACTATGTAAAGAATAATCAATGTTTACAGACCTCTTTGCAACCATTTACACACATACAATGCACCAAGAACCGCTTTGCTTGACATAGATCTATGACCGTAAATTGTTGTTTGGCTTTCCCATAGAAGCCAAGAGACCCTTCAGAAGTGGCGCACACAAGCCAAGATCACACAGAAGAAAAAATTCTCTGAGTGCAAGCAGAAGGAGCATGAAAGACAAAGAAAACGAGAGGTATGTGTGGAATAGATCACCTCATTTTACATCTGTCAACCTGCCATCCACAAGGGGGCAGTACAGCACCACCTTTGTCACACTGGGTAGAAGGTGATGACAATAAATATGAAAAGACTACAAGATAAAAACATTTTAATGCCAGTGAATGACTTCTCAGGTAGTTGCTTGTTGGAGACAGCAACAGATGCCTGTGACGGAGTCACATCACAGGCATCACTGATCACACAGCAGCAACGTATAGCTATCAAAGCTGATTTATACGTGCAGCCGCGCACAAACTGTACACAAAGCAGACGGATGGTTTTGAGTAATTTGGCTGTCAGCAGCATTTCCATGCATGCATCTGAGGAGCAGTTCATAATATTTCAGCCCAACAAGCAGCATCAGTGTAATATTCACTGTAGGCTGTTTGTATGTGTCAAACATCGCTGCACTCCACATCAAAGTACTGTTGTACGTGATAATGAACATCATTTTCTCTGTTGCAGGAAGCAGAAACAGATTCAAAATCTTGGGTAGAGGACAGCAGCGATTCCCCTCGGATTCAGACGCCCGCCATGTCCATCACAGAGTGGCACGATGACAAGTAAATGGGAATTCTTAGTGATCAAAAAAAAGTAGTACATAACATGCTGGAACCTTGGCCAGTATAAGAATAAGAACTCAGACCTGCTGCATCACTGGCAAAGAATGCTTTTTAAATTAGTCACGTCAGAAGGACTGGTAGCCTTGGCACTGAATGTAAAAAATTTTATTTTTCTGATGTTCAGTTGCACAATCAACATCTGACTGTCTCAAAGTTTAAAAAGCTCTCCCTAAATGTAAATGCTTCTGCCTTATCTGCATCAGCTGCTTTATGGTGTAGATTTTATAAATCATCTCAGCAATGTACCTGATGAATACTTGTACATGATGTCTATAGTGTACACAGTGTATCTGTAATGTTGCAGACATTCAGTGTATACAGTTTCAGCAGTGATTCTGAACATCTTGATCCTGTAGGTCTGCAGAGATAACAGGTCTTTGTCCACGGCTTAAGGCATAAATGGATCCACCAAATGGTATTTCTCATGGTCTAGAATTGCCATGCAGATGCGGATAGAAAGCTAGAGACACCTAGTGGACAACACGAGCATGTACACTCATGACAAAACCAGCAGGTTCTTTTGTTCTTCTTAAGCAACATTGTGCCTAAAATCAGATAAACCAGATCAGATGGTACACCTTAGACTTGTCTGCTTTTATTGATAGAATAAATCTAAATGAACCGGTCACAGGTGGGCTGTTTGAAATAATTTTATCCCAAATATAAAGGCTCTAATACACTGACCATGTAAGCTTCCAAATATTTTGTCTTTTGGTATGAAATTTTGACCTTTGACCTGTGCCCCCCCTGCCCCCTCCTTCTAGATCATCTTATAAGCTGGTGCGGCAGATCAGTGCCCTTTGTGAGAAGATGCAGGAGAGACGCAGGAATCCCAGGGGCACGACCACCGAGCAGATGGCATCAGCAGAGAAAGATGTGGCAGAGGTCAGACCTATACTTCATTATTCACACAACACATCTATATTGACCTCACAGGTTATTGATCTGAATTTGTTTTTTTGCCTTGTTTGTTTCTTCCCAGATGAGGAAGTTACAGACTCGTCTTCTAGAGAAGAGGAGAGTTTGGGGACACAATCCTGAAAAGTCTTCCTACGCAGAGGACACCTGGCAGAGTTTTCTCGAGAAGTGACCGAGATTATGCTGCCTGTCAAATTCCTGCTGTTTGAGTTTTGTGGTGATTCTGGTGGTTTTGTATTGAATTCATACTCAAAATTAATTGTCAACACTGATCTCTTCACCTTTGTAATGCTCAATTCTTAAAAGTAAAAAAAAGTCACTTGGAAAGTGAAATTTTCCATAGTATGATTCTTTCTTTCTTTCTTACTTACTTGTGCAAGACACCCTCTCCATTGTACAAACCAGTCAAGTTTCACATTTACTTTACCATGTTTCCATTTAGTAGTTTAAATATGTTCAAAAACTAAATAAAGTGCTGCCACATATTCACTGTGTGAGATGAAGCTTATCCACTGTTAAATGTTACACGTCTGACCAGATATTAAAACCTCAGGTTGCACCACACAAGTCTTTTAGGGGAGTTAATTAAAATGTTCAAATAAAGCTCAGTTCATCCACCCTTTATCATCATCCTGTCATATAAAAGACAATACCAGAGGGTTACAGCAGGTAAAGTGTCAAATTGGAGAATTTCAAGGGCATTTTATCAAATATTTCATTGTAGTCAAGGTTGTTGGCTAGGTATTTTAAGATTAATATTTAAATGCCGCTCATATTTATCTCCTATTTTGTCATTTTTTACGACCGTAATGCTTTCAACACATTAAAAAATGCATCATATTTTTTCCACGTTCAAGTGTAATGGTAGCATAAGTTTGGAGCAAAGCGAAATGAGCTTCTCGCTGAGGAAAGCGGAGGCATCCCCGAGGTAAAGTCCTCACTAATGAATAGCATCAAACAAGTCAAAGTGAGACAGAGAAAGGGTAGGCCTTGTCTTGGGAGATTTTTTGCTCCTCTAGCACAGAGAGCGTGATGTCAGCGGTGGCAGTACTGTTGTAATTGACTTGGTGGGGGTGATGGCGTCATTTTATGCCCTGGTGTAGCCTCCTGCTCCAATAGCGAAGGGGAGACGGATCTTTGGCCGACGCGACCGTGGCTCCCTTGGCCGGGATCGAGCACCGCCGAGCCGGACACTTCACGCCGGGAAACATGGAGGCTGTGGCCGAGGAGCTGCGGGCCGGCTCTCGGGTACCTGTCACTATCGATCAAATAGTTAACGATACACTGGTGGTGACGCTGACCTATCGAGAAAGGAGCTACACGGGGATATTACTTGACTGCAACAAAAAGTGAGTGTCGTTTGGTTTGTTGTCTTTATACATTTATGTGTAAAATTCATTTGCTAAACTCTGCTAACGGCTAATCTACCTTTGATGCTAACGAGTCAAAGCTAGCTGTTAGCATACAGGCCCCCCATACAAAAGACTCGTAGCTCAGGTTATTGTGGCTGACAGGGTAGCTATCTGCTAGCTGCTCGGCTAATGAGAAACTCATTTTATTTTATCCCACAATGAAACGGTCTAATGCGTTATTTCACGATGGTGAAACACTGCATGTTAAGACAGTGTCTGTGTCTACAAAGATTATTAGTGACTTCTCCTGAACAATAACTAATGTCAATGGGTTCATCTATAGCTTATTGTTAGCCTAATCAAATACAGAGCAGCTAAAACGTTTTCAGTATATGGTAGGCCCTGCCTCAACAGTATTCTGTATATCAGTTATGTCTGGGTGTATTTCCACATGCAGACAGTATTGCATTGTGTGTCTGGTTTTCTGGAGTGATGTTTCTCTCTGAATAATGTGAAATACAGGAGGTGTTTTGAAGAACAGCCCTGTAGAAGCAGTCACTTTTCATGTGTAGACACAACGGAAAATGGCAATAAAGACACATGTGGGACTTGATCAATCACAAACTCTCTGGTGCTTCTTTTTTTTTCTTTCTTTGAACCTGGTTCTTATAAGACACAGTGGCCATCTGAGGCTCTGTGCTTGACAAGAAAAGACCCTCCTTTGTCAGTTAATTACAACACACGCCAGTTCAAATTAAAAGCCACATATGTATGATTTGACATGTATCACTGTCATGTCTTATCTGGCTCTCTCGGTGTGTGTGTGTGTCACATGCATAAGCCCTGTGTTGCTCTTGGTGCTGTGTACCTTAAAAGCCACTGGCTTTGGACTATTTATAGACCACCAGAATCAGAATCTGACCAGCTTTGCCCCTTAGTATGCTTAGATAGTTTTTCATGTGAGAGCTCAAGCTGTCCTGAAAATAACCCACCCAAATGGGAAAAGGCAGTCCTTGGAATCACTTAAAATAGGCCTATATTTCAGGCCTTGTCACTGACAAAATTTGACTACTTCTTCCTTTTCAGCTCATGGAAATACATTTCCTGTCATTGTCTCCCACAGCTTATTTTAATATATATATATATCATCTTCCAGGTCTATCATTCAGGCAGAGCTCTGCATTTAGTTACACTGTACACAACGTGAAATGGCAACAGTGTGAGGAATCATGGCTGTTCATGCGCCGCGTCCTTGTACTGTGCTTAACTAGCACTGCCTGTTCCCTGTCACAGGCAGCCGTGTTTGTGCCGTGTCAATCATTATGAAGGCTAATATTCGGCTGCTTTGGGGGGGGGGCGCATATAAAAAAGGTGAGGGGAACAAGCTGCACCAAGAGACTATTATTCGGAGGTGCTTGCCAGTTACCTCTCCTGGGGAGGCAAACAGGCTCCCCAAATGTGTACTAATTAATAATCCCACCACACATAAGCCCTGAGTAGACACGGATGCAAAAACAAACTGAAATCTCCTGGCTCCTTCCCTACATCTCTGAATCCCGAGTGATTCATGGGATTGTTTTTGTTCAGTCAGATGTTGGGGAGGGGGGGGGTTCCTGGGCATCCTGTAGTCTCTTTGTCTGCTGTCTCCTGACTAAAGCAACACAGCCATGTTACTGTTGCCTGCCAGCCACCTCTCAAAGACTCCTTGGCAGTTGGGCCTTCTTTGGACATGTTACCAAAAAGAACACATAAAATCACTCAAAGGGAGTCAGCGATACTATTGCAGGAGAAAAGATAAACCACCTCGATAAACCGCTAGCAGACCCTAACCCCCCACACGTGAAGAATTTTCAGCATACAGGTGACGGGGAGGGAGGAGTTCAGACAAAGTATAACAAAACGGTGAAACAGGTTTTCCTACTCAAAGCCTTGGTAGGCCCCTTATAGGACACGGTTGGCACAGCTTTATGTGCTCTTCTTGTCTAATTGAAAGTGCACAGTATTTGATTTGTGCTGTTATCTGAGCTAGTGAAATACACACACACACACAGACAGCATTTCAGTGCCGTTCTTGTGAAGGAAGTTGCTTAACTGGCTAAAAAATTTGAGAAATGCTTGTCATGTGTAACAAGAATGTTTGTCTTGGCTTGCGTGGCCTTCACTGTAGCGCTCTAATGAAGCTCACTGAGACACAGTTATTCATTTGTTGTTGCTTTTTTGCCCCCCTTCTTGTTTTTCTTAGGACCGGGCTATTCTGTCTACCAGATTTCACGGCAAAACCCGTTGACTGCCCGATATCTAAACCCGCCTGTGAAATCCCTGAAGTTCTGAGTGAGGAACCGGTTTCCAAATCTCCCAGCCAGGCATCACACAGACCAAAGGATGAAAACACTCTTCCTGAAAGCAGCATACCTACTGCACCTCTTCCCTGCCCCGTACCCACACCAGTGCCAGCTGGACAGACTCCCTACCCTCCTTATTTTGAAGGAGCCCCCTTCCCTCAGCCCTTATGGGTGCGCCACAGCTACAGCCAATGGGTACCTCAGCCCCCTCCGCGACCAATCAAGAGAAAGAAGAGGCGAACACGAGAGCCGGGCCGCATGACCATGAGTACTATCCGTCTGCGGCCACGGCAGGTACTGTGTGAAAAGTGCAAGAACACACTGAATAGTGATGAGGACAGCAAAGATGGCATAAGCAACAATAAGACTTCTAGAAAAGAGAATGCACTACAGAGCGATGAAGATGGCGATGACAAGGATACCCCCTCTAAGTTGTCGAGAAAAGAGGATGTAGTTGCGACCAAGGACACTAAGAGACGTGAAAATGGCACCAGCCTTGACAGCAAGCGCCTCAGGAAGGACAAAAGGGGGGAGGCTGAAGGGGAGAAGTTCCCCGGTGGTGACGTTATCCCCCACAGTCCTGTAATAAAGATCTCCTACAGTACTCCGCAGGGCAAGGGGGAGGTCATGAAGATCCCCTCCAGAGTCCACGGTTCAGTAAAGCCCTTCTGCCCCAAGCAACTGGTGCAGAATGGCGTGGGAGAAAACGACAAGACACCTTCGGATCCCACCAAGGAGCAACGGCACATTCTAGATGCCACGAGGTCTGGCCTCACTGTGTCCATTCCCAAACTCAAACTAACCAGGCCATATACAACTGTGGGTCAGGACTTGCCTTCTCCAAAGATCCGCTTGAGACCCCCTCAGAGGGAGGGTGAGGAGAGTGTGGTTGAGTATGAGGCAGAACTTGTAGGTGGCACCAGGAGACGAAGCCCCAGGGTGCCCGGTCCATGCCTCCCCCACTCTGAAGACTCAGGCGAAGGCAAAAACTCTCTGGAGTTGTGGTCAGGGAGTTCAGGGGAGGAGGCAGAGCGAGGCCACAGCGACCTCACCCTTCTCATCAATTTTCGTAAGCGTAAAGCGGATTCTTCTAGCCTGTCAGTCTGCAGCAGCGACAGTCTAGATGAGTCCAAGTCGTTCAGCTCTGACGGCACCTCACCAGAGCTGTGCGATCTGGCCCCAGGCGAAGACCTGTCCGTGACCTCATCGTCTGTACCCTCGCGGGAGGACTGCAAGACTGTGCCGCCGCTTACGGTGCGGCTTCACACCCGCAGCATGACAAAGTGCGTGACGGAAGAGGGTCACGCTGTGGCGGTGGGGGACATTGTGTGGGGGAAGATTCATGGCTTCCCCTGGTGGCCGGCACGCGTCCTCAGCATCAGCGGAACCCGCAAACAGGAGACAGCCAGCTGCGAGGCCCAGTGGCCCCAGGCAAAGGTGGCATGGTTTGGTTCGCCCACCACCTCCCAGCTCTCGGTTGCCAAACTGTCGCCCTTCAGAGAGCTCTTCAGGTCCCGCTTCAACCGCAAGAAGAAAGGGATGTACCGAAGAGCCATCTTGGAGGCAGCCAAGGCGGTGGGCCACATGAGCCCGGAGATTACGTCACTGCTTTCCCACTGCGACACGTAGGTTAGTTCACAACAGTTAGATGTTACGTGCGGTTGCATCACATCTGTTTTTTAGATGAATGTGCTGTCTGAAACTTAAAAAATAGGGCTGGGTGATAAATAAATAAACTCACCAAAACCAACAGTACTAATCTATCCCCCATCTAATATGTTATTTTCCAGTCATTAACTCCTTCTGACAGGCGGTAACAACCCCTTCATCACACCCAAAAGAACAACAACAAGCAACCAGTCGCCGTCAGTCAGCAGGTGCTTGTGTCCTGTGTGTGGGTTCATTCACACAGAGGAACGAGTACTTTAATGTTCTGTGATTAACTAAGAGTGTCCAGGCTGTCACATCAGCCCAAACGATACAGACACACGTCACACGATACAGAGAGTGCACGGCCATGAAAAAAGAGGAAGCAGTCTCATACACAGATATTTGCTAAGTCTAACCACACAAGTGTAAGAACAGGGGGCACACATTAGCTTTTTAAAGATGTTACATGAAGATCTTTTTTTAAACATGGTCTGTGTATACGACGCCGTGGCTAACTTAACTGAGAGAATACGTTAGAGTTCTGAAACAAAGGATCTACTTGAAACCAGAAAGAAGCACGATGAATCAAACCTTTTCAAAATGCAGATTCTTTTGTGGCTTTTCAAGTGCTGTTGTGATTTGATGGTATGAAATCTGCTTTTTGAATCTCAGATTGAGGTTTAGCATGCATATTTAGAGGAACCTAAAACTCAAGAGATTCAGTTGAAATCTGAAGGCCCAAAAGAAACAAACGGTTTTGAGTCGTTGTCTAATTGATCACTGAAAGTATGCACTGTAACTAAGTTCTGCTCAGTCTACACAGTAAAAAATCAGTGTAGCAGCAGAGGATATGAAATGATTCAATTTATCTGACGTTTTAAAATAACAGCTCAAGCCTCCAATTTGATCCAAATATATAGCTTCTAAACTCAGACTTAGCCAGATCGCTGCACAGGAGACATGTCAGTGTTGTTACAACTACAAAAATGCATGCGCACACAAAACAGAGTTTTAATTTGGCCTGTCATCAAGTTACTCACAGACTTAACATTAATTAGGAATGTTTGTCATTTTAACTGGTGAAAGTGTCGCATGTAAGTAAGGAAGCAGAAAGAGGAAAAAAACAACTTGTGAGATGGCAGATCTTTATTTTAGCAACTCGGGTGTCAGAAGTGTTAACACGACATCACAACATAATATGCTCAAAATGCTCACACTGTAGAGCCCTGATCTGCTAATGGCTTCACGTCCCCTAAAATATCCTGCGCTCAAATATCTGACACCGTGAAACTTTCACTGCAAGGACGGAGGATCTTTTACACAAGTGTTATCATCTTTAATGAGTGAATCTGGCTGTCGATTGTGGAATATTCAAAAATTCAGATCCCGTTGCCAGCCCAGCCCTTTACATTTCTTTAAAAGTTAAAGTTCGAGGCAAAACCAAGACACCAACCTGCTTATTTAAACAGATAGGTGTGCCATGCCAGCCTAGAGACCCCGGTTACATTTGTGTCATGAAGGAGTATCTGTGTTCAAAGTGGCAAAACAAAAATTAATACCAGCTTTAAAGCGGGCACAGGCTGTACTGCTGACTGTCAACAGGAACGGCTTGTTAAAAGCGCTCATTTCAGACAGCGAGTCCCGACAAACAGACCCACTGCTTTAGCACAAAGGAAGCAGAGGTCCACTGCAAGGGCATAAAAACAGGTCTTCTGCTAAAAGCACGCTGTTGTGTTTGTGTGTGTGTGTGTGTGTGTGTGTGTGTGTGTGTGCTGAAGCTATGCCAAGCTTTGTTTCCCCCTAATGCATTTTCCCCCGTGTAGCCAAGCAGCAGGTCCTCAGCACACACTCAAAGGTTAAATATTGTCTTTGAGTGATATGAGAGACAGACAGGCAGCAACCAACCCTTCTGTTGACTCTGTTATTGGCCCAGTAGCCAAGAAGTGGTTGGTCGTAGTTGAGAATATACACAGTAAGGAGTAACGGCAAGCCTATATTTGGTTCTTTTTCCAGACCTCACAGAGAAAACATGTTTTTTTTTCTTGCTGTCAGCTACACGGAGGTTTCAGCAAAGCAGCTGACGTCCATAATCTTCACATGAATAGCATGACATGTCAAGAACCCCCCTCCTGCGGTAGAAATGCCGTCCAGCAGATACGTGACCTGCCTTGTTTGCTCTTGGTCTTTACTCTGTGCTCTTTCTCTCTCCTCTCTCTCGTGTACAGGCCGAGGACTGACTAGAGGACTGGCTTTTCTGAATTCTCAGACTCTGTCTTCAAGACCCAGGAAGGGAGTACGTGATGTTGCCACGGCTACTATTTATACGCCGTTTTTTTTGTTTTGTTTTGTTTTTTTTATCCACAAGGTTGGTTGAAAAATGGCCACCAAGGTGGAGCTTTGTTGAGTCTGGATAAGGGAGCAAAAAAAAAAAAAAAAGCCAGGCTAGGCTCACGGTCTGCTATGAACTGAACTATTCCTCCTTTTTTTTTTTTTTTCTAGATTTAATCATAATTCAATAGAGCCGAGTAACGACACTACAAGGACCCAAATGTATTTATTATCTGTAATGGTTTATCATGATCCACCCATCTACTACAATCTTTGCAAAAACCTCCCAGTCTGCTGCTGTCATTATCGCGGTTCCTCGCCGCCGATGTGTTCACTGCGAGGTCCGACTCGTCCGGCCAGAGGAAGCCGGTGGCATCATCAAAAAGGATTTCATCCTCCCGCCTCTCCTTTTTGGACGCGAGACGTTTGACCGCGGTTTCATAAAGTCTTACCCTGAATCCTCCTTACTTCTGAAAAATGTGAACGGCTCCATCCAGAGACCGTAGTGACTGTTCCAGCTCTCCTAGCGATGATCAGTGTTCCATCCTCGTAGCCTTCTGCGACATTAGTTGGATTTGTGGATGTATTTATACTGTTCCTCTCCAGAATCATATCGTGTCTCTATTCCATTTCATTTTTGAACTTTTAGGAGTGTCATGTCACCCCAGCGTTCCCCTCCCCCCACCCTCCCAACTCTTACTTTTCCTGAGATCTTTTTTCTTTCTTTCTTTTTTTGTCACATCACTTTCATTATTTAAAGCATCACGTTTAAGAAAAAAAAGCACTTTATCTGTACCTTGGTGGCCTGCTGTAAGCTCACTGTCTGAAACACTATTTGCGAGATACAGCCCTGATAGGCAGCAGGGGAGTTCAGAAGTCTTTGTGGTTGACTATCCATGGCCTTGGAGATACACGCATATACACACACCACACACACATAGACAAAAAAATCTTATCAATTTATTTTATTTTGTTACGGTTTTGGTTTTTTTGGGTGGGTGGGGGGGGACACCAGACACGGATGGTTGTGTACACTGTATTCTCGCATTTGACTCGTTTCTCTCTCAGCTCATCTGCCAGACACGCACGCACACACACACAGACACACACACACACACACACACACACTACAAAAGTCTACGTTTGAACATTTCCACTGGAGAAACCTGGGTGAACAAATGTGTCAAAGCCCCCTATGCATTATCAGTTAAAGCTTTATGAGTGACTTTGGGAGAAAAAAACAAAACAAACAAACTTAACAACATGCTGTAAGAATACTGTGAATTCAACTGCTGAGTGTGCTGAAGAAAAAGCTCGCTACTAGTCGGAGCCTGCAGTTATTGAGTCGCTGAGTCAAAAGCAGACTGCACCGCTGACCTTTAGTGACCTTTGCGTTGAAAGCGGCACTGTTGGAATCGGGGAGGGGAGGGGCGGGCGGGTGCGTGGGTGGGTGGGTGGGTGGGTGTTTGGGGGTGCAGTTGAAGGCAAGAGACCACGGTTGTCAAGCACAGCCCGGTCTGTATTAAAAACTTAACCGAAGATTGCACACAGTCACGCTCAGCCAACCAGCCTGTCTCCTTTCTGCCTCTCTGGGAACACTTTGTTCAGCTCGAGGCTGAAAACTAGCTCATTGTCAGTGAGAGAAGTGTGTTTACGAGGGGAGCAGGTAATGCACTCCTCCCATTTTGATAATCTGCGGTTTTGACTGTTTGCTGTCGAGCCCGGCTAGTTTTCCAGGCAGCCTTGCACAACGAGGAGCGGCAGAGTCTAAATGTATGTATGCCTGAGAGGGGAAACGGTCGTCAGGATTTTTTCCCGTGTATGAGCAACATGGCTATCTACTGTTGCGCACGTTGGTCAATGTTATTGGCTACTTTCTTTTTTTGTTTTCTTTTTTACATGTACTGTACATAAAATAAAATATAAAGCAATACGTGTGCTGGTGTGGATGCATCACTTTGTCAAAGCACAGCCTCTGATATTCAGCTTTTTAAAGTCAAATCTCCAGGTGTGAAATGGGTGAAAAGCCCCTTTTACTCATACCCCAGTTTAGCCTGTCAGAACGGTTATAAAATGTCCTCTGTGGCTGCGGTGGGAGCTTCCCGCAATTAGAAAAAAAAGTAACCCTGATGATGTCACAGAGACGTCATCAGGGCTATTAGATTTCAGCTCCTGACTTCAAATTTGGAGCTGAAAGAACAGTCCGTGTAGAGTTTCAAAGAATCATGAGCGCTGGCCAGCGGGGGGATCCAGCATTATGGGAAATGTAGGATCCTGTTAAAATCACTGTGTAGGATTTAGTAGCAGATTGCACTCGTCCTTCTGTTCTATGCGAGAAACTACAGTGGCCCTGAAAGGTCTTATCCACAGCTGGTGTTTAGTTTGTCCATTCTACTGTAGAGATATGACAGGCTCTGTGAAAGAGCACACACGGCGTCTGAAGATATAAAAGCCTCATTCTATGCTAAAAAAACAAAAACTGATTCTTAATTTCAGAGTGATTATATACTCATGAACATTGTTATGGGTATAATCTTCCATTTCTGCCATATTCTATAGACTCCTAAATGTGACACACTGAACATTCAGTACAGTCATCACAGTATATATTCATTCATTAATGGAGCCGAGTTAACTCCTGTTGGTTATCATCTTTATGCATTTGTTTGGGCATTCTCCTGCTGAACCTTCGCTGCTCTCTCTGAAGGCTTGCAGACTTTAGAGAACAGCTTGACATTTTAGGAACTGTGTTTATTCACTTTTTTGCAGACAGTTGGATTAAAGATCAACACCACATACATACGCTAAATATTCTGCCGGTGCCAGCACGTGGTTAGCTTAGCACAGAGACAGGAAACACATGGCAAAGACGTGGCCTGGTTTCTTTCTGAGTCTTAAATTGTTTAAACGTAGACTGTCTTTCGGTCTGCTGGGTCTGTCTTACACCTCAACCGCTGGATGTCTGACTCATCTGTGGTCACATGTTTGCTGTCATCTCGCTGAATCTGCTCAGTTTGGGTAATAGCTTGAGACATGAGGTTTCCGTACTGCTAAAAAGGTGCTGCTGCTTTTTTTTTTATATGCTTTTCTTGTTAGATGTAGGAACCATTTAAAGGTCATTTCAACCCCCCAAAAATCACAGAAGCTTCTGTCAGACACATCCACAGTGCTCTGACTGCACCTTTGAGTGGAAGTTGAACTAAATCCAGTGAGGTAATTGGCTCACCAAGCTGTCCAAAGCAGAAAAACACCCAGTGTTGTGCTGTTCACACTCTCTAGGCTCTTCTCGTATCTTCCTTACCCATCTTCCAGCCTCTCCCTCAGCTGTGGCCATGCCAAGCGTGATGATTTGTAACCTCTGTGTCATAAATAGGAGTGGTTAAGTATGTCTGTTGCATAACTAGTGTGTGGATAGGCTGGTCAAGGTGAGGTGACCTTCTGACTATCTCCTGATCAGATCATTTTACTATAGAGGCTCAGTCCCCCCCCCCCCCCCCCCCCCCCCCCCGCCTGCTTTCATTTCATAACTCCTCACAGTGTTTCCCTTGGACCAAAGCTGGCCCAAAGTAAACGGACTGATTCACCAGGGACGCGCTGAAAAAAGTGTGTGGTATTAAACAGAAATAGACCAGTTTGAGTAAAAGGGAGAGTTAAAGGCCAGTACTATAGCTACAGGTACCAACAGATCCTTTAGAAAATGAAAACACACACGTCAGACATGCTTGAGCATCACAAACTTGCCTTTAATCAGGTTTTGTTGAGTTTGTCTCCCTCGCACTCGCAAAGAAGCAGAATCAGGAAGAACAGAATCAGGAGATGGATGCCGCTCTCTTATGTCTGTTTAATATGATGCCGCTGTCCAGAAATGGTTAGCTGAGCTAAGCATGAAGAGTGGAAGCAGGTTTTTATTCACATTAAACAAACGAGGTATAAAGTGTTGATTAGTGAGTTTTAAATATGCTGACGGGACAGAGACAGACGAGCTGTTCCCTCCTGCTCCCAGCAAATCAAACAAAGCCAAGTTAGCACTCTCCTGAGAGTGTGAAGATGTGTATTCTGACTGCTTTTCCTTAGAGTGTAACAATACATGTCTCTAAATGTTAGAGGACTAAAGCCTGAATGAATGCTGCATATGAATGCTCAACAATGAATTTGTACTGTGAACAATTATCGATAATTACTGGAAACAATGTTTGGTAACACTGAACAGTTACTGAGAAACAAATCAGGAAGAACCTGAATATTAACTAATCATTAATTTGTAGGAAATAAATAATGAACTATTAACGACTAATTACTATTATTAGAGCAGTGTGTAGGATTTAGTGCCATTGAGCGGTGTTGTTGCTGATGGCAACCCTCTCTCCTCAAAATCTGCCTGGCGGAAGAGGAAGAGAAACTACGGCGACCACAAAAGCGTTGAGTTCAGTTTGTCCGTTGTGGGCTACTGTTGAAAGATGGCGGACTCCGTGGAAGAGGACCAGCAGCTTTGTAGTGGTTATTAAGTAACCGCTTACCAGGTCACAAATGTGACGAGCAGCTGCAGAGTTCTGCCTTGTTGAAAGTAAAAAATTCCAGAGCTACTTGTCACAATCATGAAACATTTACAGTACAGTGTTACCACAAGATTTTCATACAGTCTGTTTTGAGTAATACTGGTTCATATCTGATCATCATTGCACTGTGAATCCGCAAAAGCTCAAAACAGTCCTGCGGTGTGTATTTCCCAGTTTTCAGGTTGAAAGTCCTGAGGTTTCCCCTCAGAGGATCACTTCTATTGTTCCCGTTATTACCCAGTGAACATCTGATGCCACGGCTGTGGTTGCACTGCTGGTCCGTGTTGCTTCCCGCGTGTCAAAAATCCTCCCATTGTTTTACAAACACGGATTGAAAATCGCTCGTTTCTGCATTTAGCTACACGAAGGAAATGGAGGCGTTCAGACAAGTGTGATACTGTACTACATGAGACCTGAAGCCCAGCTGAGTCCCAACATGTCTGTGGCTTTACAAAGCATTCAGATTATCGTGGCACACACACGCTTGCTGTGAAAGAACCTCGTTCATATCAGAGCAGATTGTCTCGTGTTCACATTTACACCTCCACATATAAAAAGGTCAGTGTCAGCCCGGTGGACACAGAACCCTGATTTACAGTTTAGATAAACCCATCTGGCTCTGCCTCTGTGTTTATTACAACGTCTGTGTTGGTTTTTCTAGTTTTGTGTTAGGTCTGCTCTTCCCGCAGGCAGGTTCCTCGCCATCTGAGGCTGTGTTTGGCTCAGTGGTTGTTGCTTAGTGTCGATCCGCCACACTGTGCAGGTGAGGCTAGGGGGTGGGGGAGGAATGCAGGCAGGCAGGCAGGCAGGCTGCATTTTCTCGACCTAGCTGTAGAGTCGCACACAAATAAACACGTGCGCTTGTGCACAAGAGTTGTGAAACAAAGAAACTGTGTTTGCTGGGAGACCTGCAGGCAGGACAGCAGTGACCGCTGTGGAGAGATTTATCATGCTGGGGGCAGTTTTTATTGAAGCGGAGCCAAAATCGCCTTTCACTGTGGATCCCCCGACTATGAAGGGGGAAATGTCTGCTCCAGTTTATTCACAATGGGCGTTTTGGCATGGGTTTCTCATGATATCTGTGATTCTGAGATAAGATTCAGACAAACACATGATCTTCACCAGAGTATGAGCTTGTAGCTGTGTATGGTGGCCCTGAGAGCTCACTGTTCTGCAGCCACAGAAGCACATGCAGAAAAGACACGATCCTAGGAAGAAAGCACACAAGTCAAATGTTGCAAATCACAATTTGCCTCAGGAGGAACATTCAGCACCCTCTGACCTTAGACCCTCGGTTCAAAGAAACCTCAGGAAGAGCCCTAGAGGAGGCATCCCTCTCCCTGGACGACATCCAATAGACAGAATCCCATTCCATGCACATTTTGATGACCACGACATACACGCGGCATAGCAAAACGTGATGCCAACACACAAACACAACCAAATACAAAAACAAGTTGCGCAAAGTTTCCATAGTACACTGAAAAAGACTGAACATGCCGGAGCACGCAAGCTGCTGCCAATCAGACTGTCAAAACTTAAACTTGTTAGCTGCTTTTCCAACACCGCCGACTGGCTGTCAACATTTGTATCTGTACTGGGCCTGCAGCTAGGCTATCGTCATGCCATGTGTTGTGAAACTGGTCAGCGTGTTCTCAATTTGCCCGAGTTTTATTGCTTTGCACGGTATTTTGTTGATTTGTTTTCTTCATTTGCATGTGCTTTCGTCAACTGCAGGTCACGAAGCTGCACGTTGCAATACTAGAACACAAGGCCCAGTAGATGTTATATAAGCCCAGCGCTTCATCTCCATACAGGTGGAGCGCGGTGGCGTACTGCAGCAGCCTACTTTACAAGTGGAGCTGCAAAGTAGGCCTCAGCCATATGTCTGTCCGGTCTGCAGAGATGGAACTAATTCAGATTTGAAAATCTATGGCCCGACGTGTACTAACCCGTTCCACAAGCGAACAGGAGGGAACAACTGTCCCATTGTTGATATGAAAACACATGCACCTATACACAGGCACATGCTTACACAACAAACACGCTCTGCCTCGCAGTAATCCCTGTATTTCCTGGAGTTGATGTGGAACTGCACCATCCATCCACATGTGCCGCTTTTTTTCTAAACCCCCGTCCTCTTTGAAACCCGCTCCCAGACTTAGATCTGACTGATAGATGTGAGCATGTGCTGGAGTTGCATCACTCTTTCCCCTTCCACCACATTCCCGTTCTCAGCATGTGGAGGGGTGCACCGCTCCTTCATGGATCAGTGCAGCGTAAATCTGGGACAAAAAAAAAAAAAAAACAAGGGGGAGAGGCACATGGCAGTGGGATGCTGTGTGCAATTACTGCTAATGATATGCCTCCATGCAAGCTGTGGCCATAATTAACTTTGGAGGAAGCCTGGTCTATCTGGGCTGCGTGTGAGGGGACGCTCGCAGGAACAGAGCCAAGGCTAAGAAAGCAAACCTGCCTTGACATTATTCAGACGACATGTCTGCTACCCCAGATTAGGCTTGTTGGGTGGTCCCGTGTTAGGGGTAACATGATGCGGATGTTAATGGAATTGTCATCCGGAACTTAGCTAAAACTTGGGCTTACTCTAGCGGGTGTGGTGAAGCGGTGTGGTTGAATTGGAGGTCAGCAAGTTACTGTATAACTGGATATTGACAAGTGTGGGAGTCCAGTCCTGCCAGGAAAAGATCTTTCTAAGTCAGTCACCATAGTATATACAAGATCATGCTAAGACAGCATTTCCATTCAGTTGAATATGAGTAATTCTGACTTCATATCCCATATATTTGACTCAGGAAGTCCACCATGGGAATTTTATTCTAGTTTATGGCTTAATATGACTAAATAATGCATTTCTCAAATGGGTCTATGAGTACCCATGGGGTACTTCTGGAGTACTGCAGGGGAGAGTTCAATAAAATTGGTTTGTCATGAATTTGGTGACTGATTCTAAGCATTTGAAATGAAGTTTAATAAATCAGACATTGGTGGTTCTTCTACCAGATATGTTTTGTGTTGCTTGGGTGGTAGGAATGTCGAAAAAGTTTTGCAACCACTGACTGACGTGCTAGGTCAAACGCAAAGTTCTGACCCCAAATGAGGAACTATCATCATCAACTAAACAAACACATTTGACTCAGAATGAGAACATGTTTTATCATCATGACTCAGAGCACAAGCTTTCATAGACAAGTGCCCTACAGACGCAATGACTTTGCAAAATACAGCTTCACGTGGACTCATTAAACAGAAGACTCACAACACACATTATCCTTATTAGGATGTAGTTTCCACATTATTAGTTCTCATGCGTGTGAAAATGTTGTCTGATATTCTCAGCTGTGAAGAAAAACCCTCCAGCCCGGCACGTCTGTGTTTACTTGACGTGTTCCACCTGTCCCTGGAGTTGCTAGGCAAACGGCATGGTGGCTTCAAAAACAGGCCTTGGCGTGTCTCCAGAGCCATGCATGGGAGAGCTGTCTCCTCCTTTGTCCTTGATGCCTCAGAGTCATTTCTCACTCCTGTCATCTGTATTGACAGGCTAAGTTTGCTGGCCAGGCTTTTTAAATCAGGTCATTTTATTGATCCGAGTTAATCATTTGGGGTTTGATTACTTCAATGTCTCATTTACATTCAGCAGCAGCTCGCCTCCTCCTCTTTTCCCTTTGCCTTTTTAATGTAACTGACTTATGACTAAAGAGGTTATATTTAGATTATATTCTTTCATTTACTTAAATATTACAGCTTGAAGGTGAAAAGACTGATTCAAACCTGTGTCGTAAGATGTTCATAGGTGTCCTTATTTGCCATCAAAGTGATGCTATTTCTGATAAAGGATATTTCAGCATTAAGATGTTCCTCAACAGCAGCCTCATTATGAAACTTGTGAATTTCCTTGTTTCAGTGCTTGCCAAACACGCAAGTCCTTTCCCAGTCTTGCCCCACGCAATTCTAGGAAGAGACTAGATACATTACATTCTCAAGGATCTGGGCGCGGTTCAACTCGACAATTTCCATGACAGCCAGGGGGTCAAGCCATGTGACCTGAGTAATCATAGTTTAGGCCCCCGACAGGAAGCAGGCATCAGTTATGATGGACTTTAAACCTTTAAACGGTGCACGTTTGTGAGATGTGTCTCTCTCCCATCCTGTGCAGCCACACAGGGATCCCTCAAATATTAACACAAGCGGACAGATTGTGTAAACATTAGGACTTCTTTGTCAAGGCCGTCTTTATTTCAGGTTGCTTCGGTCTGTGGTCTTCCATGGCCGTGATCACGCATGAGGTCTTTGCTGAATCTTCCAGGATGTGGCTGAGGTTCTGCCCAGCAGTTAAAGCAGCAGCCCCAGGCCTCACGGAGCAGCTGTCAGCAGGCTCCAGAGACTGAAAGAAAGAGAGTCGCCCTGCCCCCAACTTTAGCAGGCTGCCTGCTCGCACTGCAGGGACTAAAGGGGGGGATGGGCTCTCATGCAGAGACATATAACATGGAGAAATCATAAGCAATTTCTCAGCATCTCTCCACGGCTGGTTTTAAACGTGGACCTGTGTGAATCATACTTATCATGATGATTTATTGTCTTTTCCCCAAATGCTTTTACCAGGAGTCGCTCTAATAAAGCCTTTGTCTCGGTCTTATGTGTCTTCCCATCTGTCCTCCTCTTTCTTCTCTTTCTCAACCTCCTGTTTACCACCTCCTCTATTGTCTTCTGACTGTGATGGTGTTCTCCACTGAAGCCACAGCCAGGCGAAACATCCTCAAGGGTTTTGAACCACCAATGTGCCAATGCCACTGTAGGAAGGAAGAGAGTCTGTGGCGTGTGAAAGGCAAAAATGACAGGATAATGTAGACTAGGCTGACTAATGATTGCATAGCAGCCCATTGTGGCAGCTGCATGTACCAAGACTGCTCATGTATTTAGTCAAGGAAAGGCATGAAACAGTTATGAGGTCACGCTGGATTTGGAGGTGGCTAGCGGTGCCTTAAACATTGAAATGAGAGAGGATCAAACATGAGTGACGTTAAACCTTGAATGGAGTCTGTCTGTTTGTGATTTGCATCTTGGAGGATACTTCACATGATTTCTGCCTGGTTAGATACAGAGGGAGTCGATGTGAGGAGACGGAAAAGGTGCAAAAAGACAAGATGAGTCATGTTTGAATCGAGGACACAGTAACTCTTCACATACATATGAGGTTTAGATCAAATACTTACTGTGCATAGGGACAAATACAAGAGGCTCGTGAATAAAGGGGTGAAAACTTTGTGTTCATGGGGGCTGTTTATGTTATTTAAAATGCTGAGTACATACTTAATAAATACAGGGTACAGAAAGATTAAAATTAGATTAAAGTGCCGATATTGCACTGTAATTAGTTATGGTATCATTTATTAAAAGCGTATTCAAAATAAAATGATTGTTGTTGTTGAGGGTGGAGGTGGTGGTAGCGCAGTGGTCAGGTTCAAACCTTGGTCATGGCCAGTGGAGTTTTGTGGGTTCTCTCTCGTACTGGGTACTCCACTGACTTCCTCCCACAGTCCAAATGCACTTCATAGGTTAATAAATTGAGTTTATGTGCCCTGTGATGAGCCGGTGACTTGTCCAGGGTGTTCCCTGCCTCTCGCCCTAAGTCAGCTGGGACAGGATCCAGCCCCGCCATGACTCTGACTCATAAGCGGTTACAGATAGTGGATGGGTTGTTAAAACAGAATATGACATTGGGCTTGGTAAGCAGCATGTATATGCTCATGTGAAATCATTGGACTGATACCACAGTTATAAAATCATGAGGAATAGTGATGTCACAGAGGAACCTGGTCCTACATACAATCAGTGCTGGAGAAACTATTATTTACTCAAGTAAAAATATTGATACCACGCTGTAGAAATGCTCCTATTATAGGAGCCCTGGATTAAAAATATAACTTAAAAGTCCGGAAAGCTTACTTAAAGGGATAGTTTGGGATTTTTGACATGAAGCTCTATGGCATCCCCGTCAGTAGTGTCGCACATCCACGCCGACTTACCCCCGACAGTGTCCCGTGGGCCGAGTTCTGTCCAGGTTTGGTCAGCAACGAAAGTAGTCCGGCAGGTTTCCAGGGACACGTAAATAAAAAGTTTTTCTTCTCAAAACAGCATGTGTTCAAAAGAGTGATTTATTTGCATCGCAAAACCGATGTCTGCGAAAAAGTCCCACGTCGTAATCACTTGGCCCTACTTTCTCTCTTTTTGTATCTCTGTGCTGCTGCAAGATGACAGACGAGGGCTGGGCTGCGCGGAGAGAGCGTGGTGGGGCCGAAAGAGCCGGGTCGCCCCATTCCGACGCGGCACGTCCGCGAACAAAACTAAACAGTAGCGGCCACTTGCAGCAGCACAGAGATACAAAAAGAGAGAAAGTAGGGCCAAGTGATTACGACGTGGGACTTTTTCGCGGACATCGGTTTTGCGATGCAAATAAATCACTCTTTTGAACACATGCTGTTTTGAGAAGAAAAACGTTTTATTTACGTGTCCCTGGAAACCTGCCGGACTACTTTCGTTGCTGACCAAACCTGGACAGAACTCGGCCCACGGGACACTGTCGGGGGTAAGTCGGTGTGGATGTGCGACACTACTGACGGGGATGCCATACAGCTTCATGTCAAAAATCCCGAACTATCCCTTTAAAGTTATTAGTTAGTTAGTTAAAGCTTAAAGTAATTAAACACTCAATGCAGAAAAATATCCCCTGCAAGTGTGATACCATTATATATCTTTAGATGATTATTATAATGTCCAAAAAGTCCAGAGTGACACCTTCACAGCGCTTATTTTGTCCAACCAATTTGAAAAAAACCCTCAAGACTCCGTAGAATAGATCACTGGCATTCAAAGGAAAAGCAGCAGATCAGCACATCTGTTAAGCTGGAACCAAAACAAAAGAATGTCAAGCTTGTGTTCTGTCAGAGTGACTGTTTCCGTTCGACACACAAGTGCAGTTATGCCATCATTTGCTCAAGAACACACACTTGAATGTTACACGGTTGGATGAGTGTTTTCTTGGAACAGGAAATTCAGGGCGACGTTGCACTCGCCACACCTCTGTGTTTGCAAAGCTCCCATATAATGAAGAGTCACTGAATAACATTTTGGTTAAACACGCCGATTATTACACAATTTACCCAGTCACAGCAGGGTGGGTCAGTTTGTGGTAGCAGTCTTGGTACAGACAATGTTATGTGAGCGTGTCCAGGCAAGCTATATTAGCAGTGTTGCACTGTGTGGGTTGGTCAGCCAGTTAGCAACGATTAAATGGAATGTCATGAAATGACATTCATGGTCTCCAGAGGATCAATCCTACTGACTTTGTTGATGCCCTTGCTGCAAGCGAGTTTAAATTTGTGGTTTAGTGTGAAATTGTGTGAACATTTATGTCCTCCTCAGGGTGAATGCTCTGGTGAACGTTCTTGCTAACGTGGCAAGACCGGTCTTTTTCTAGTCTTACGATGTTTTGAACATTATCTGGGGTTTTTAGTCTCAGCGCATGCAAATAGTGACATTCAATTACGTGAAGATTGACATAAGCATTTCCGCTCTCTCACTAGCACCACCAGGAACAACTGGTTACACAGCAGTTAACATGGAGGGGACTTTGGGGAGAACATCTCGGTTCTCTTGGACTGTAGAAAAGGAGGAGAAATTGGCAGATAGAAATCACTGCGGCTCTTGGAATGCAAACATACAAACAGCTGTGGCCAGAAATCTGCTTCTGTTTCTGCTTTATTGTTCATTGTTTTTTTTTCTTGTAAATTTCCAACAGGTGCAGGTTGGGAAATAATCTCAAAATGAATCCAGTTGTAAATAGTGAGCCTACAATATCCGCAGTTTTTGCAAAATCTTAGTCTCAGACATTCAGCCAGCCATCAAATCAAATCAAATCAAATCAAATCAAATCAAATTTTATTTGTACTGCACAAAGTCAGAAAATACATTTGCCTCAGAGGGCTTTACAATCTGTACAGGGAGTGACACCCTCTGTCCTTAGACCCTCGCAGTCAAACTGTCCTCAACAGGCTGAACAAAATTTGTTTTCATGTCGACTCCACGTGAAGGAGTCGAAATCAGTATGGTTTTTATTTATTCACGTTTAATTCATTTGAATTTGATCAAGCATTATAGACGTCATAAATAAGCTGAGAACATTTAGTGACAACTATTATTCCTAGCAGTGTCTTTGCGTGACTCCGTTTCACCTCTGCCTCGGTATTCCCAGCCTATAAAAGTGAGGTCCTGTTACTCAGACCATCTCTCTCCATCTCCTCATACGTATTGTTTGTCTTCTGTTTTTAATTCATTTGATTTAATGAAATTTACCTTACACACCATTTACTTTGGTTAACCGTAAATGGTGCGTCTCCCACATTTGTCACGACCCAAGAGCCAGGTTGTGATGATCAGCTGAAGATTTGTGATTTAAACAGTCATCCAGGGAGGTTACACCCAGGGAGGTTCCCTTATAAAGGTTACAGGTTACAATTCCCTTATATAAATGTCCTTCAAGCTGCCAGAAAGAAAGAAGAAACTTCTATTTTAAATGATTTAAACTCCTCCAGTGAGCTGAGTCTAACCCGACCTGTAATGTGGGCAGATAAAACCCCTCAGGCTCATTTCTTAAATCCATCTTAACCCAGGTCTACATTTGAATATGTATTCACATCTTAACCGTGTGACATTTAATTTTGCTTCTGAAGTGTGTGTGCCCATCAAATGATTCTCTGGAGAGCTGTATCAGCATCGTAACTCTTTAACACATATTAACCAGGAATGCGTGGGAAGGAAATGTGTACATTGGGGGTGGGATGGTTCTTGGCATACGCTCTGATAAGGGCGTGTTAATATCTTAATATGTAACCCAGAACACCATCTGTCATCTCTCAGTTTACTGATATCCTCTTTGTTCTTTCACACACACAGATATATTTCTTGTATGTGGTGGTATTCAGCATACAGTTTATCTGCTGCTATCTCTTCCTGTTTGGATCTTCCAGTCAATGCATGCCCTATTTCTGTATCTGCCTATCATTTTGAATCACAGCATGTTGCCAACATCAAAAGCATCAAGCACAATGGAAAAAGGACATTCCAAGATCATCGACTCACACACTGTGACACACAGTCACACACACAAACACACACACACACATGATCCTGTCTTCCTCTGTGAACGGTACATTCAGAACAGGGATTGGATCTGGTTTAAAGATATATCGGAAATCTGTCTGCGACCGTGCAACGTGATAACGTGGTACGTGACAATGGAGATGACGTTTGTGCAAACACGTTAGGTTATATGTGCGTTCAGATTTCAGGCGGAATCTGTGACTCAGATGTGACAGTCTGATCTTTAGCGGTGAAGTAAATGTGGAAATAGGCGAGAGAATGTGTGCTTTTATGTTGCATAACCGGACGTACGCACATGTTTTTGTAGATTTTTGCACATTTGCATTGACTCCCTTGTCCCATGTGTGTGTGTGTGAGTGTGCGCAGCCCGGCCTCAGAGCTATGCTGATCCCATCTGTGGACCCTGCCTCTTCACAGCTTGATCCCAGCACCACCTCCATTGTCTCACTAATCCAGGACTATTAACATTGCAGCACCACAACAGGCGCTTACTGCAGCCACGGATGGCTCCCAAAACTCTCTCGTCTGAACAGAATGCAATCTAATTAACTCGGAAGAGGAGGGGAAGCGGGGGAAGGGGGGGGTGTAAAAGGGTCTAAATGTGTGTAAGAGTGTGTGTGTGTGAGGTCAACAGGATCCGGTGGATTAGCACCTTTCAATAATGGGGTGAGGCTGTGCTGCTACAGGTGCCAAAATGAAAAAGTCAGGATGGCCACATTGTGTGTGTCTGTGTGCTGTTTTTGTTCACGTCCTACATCAAACACAACCACACACTTGACAGTGGCTGATGTGAACCTGATAAACCTGTTTGATTATCAGATTAATGTCTGGAAAGGTGTGAAGCTAACAGGAAACTGCTTCTTTGTGTCGCACCGGCTTGCTGGTTTGCAACTTGAGACTTGTTTTGTTTCCAGACGATGTATGAAAATGTTTCCCATCCTTCGGTGCACTCTGTGACCTCTGTAGTGCAGAGTCAAAGCACACCAAAGAAGATGAAACAACAAAAAGAGTCAGCAAAGTCTCTAAAATCAAGGTTACTTATGCTGACTTTACTTCAACTAAAATAACCTTGTAAAGCTTTCAGGCTTTTCCTGAGGAAAGAGAGAAAAGAAAACTTCTCAAAGTTTCTTCTCCAGTTCTGATGTGGGTGTGGTGTAGGAATGCATAAGAGCTGCAGTAAAGAAGGAAATGTGTAAGCTCTTCTCATGGGACATCTGAGACCACGGTTTTGGTTCCCATAACAGGTTGCTTAATCCAGTTGTAGCATGCAAGACTGAGATGCAACAATGGGAGGACAGCCAAATTTATGGTGCATAAACAAATCTGACATCTTGACTCCTATCCTAAATAGGTGGTGATGGAAACATCATGATGTTGCAACTACTTGAGCTTTCTAATTCGACCCTGACGAAGGAGAGGTTTCAAATGTCAAGTGTTATTGATGTAATAATTCAATTTAATCAAAATTCAGAACACTAATCCCAAAATCCACCGGGCGAGGACACGCGGCGTTGTGTGTGCCGCAGCAATACGCGGCCGTTGTAGTCAATGTTTTTGTCTCTGCTGCGGTCCGGTTCAGAAACACCCCGGAAGCGGGCATCCGATCGGCTGTTCTGTTTTTGACGGACGTCAATTTACACAGAGCAGCTCGAGCTGAAGGAAGCCAGACACAGAAACAGCATGGAGAATCCTGTGGATTTTCAAAATAAAACACCCCGCACAAACTGCCAGTTGTAAACACAGACAAAAGAGAAACAGTCTGGCGGGCTAAACGCAGGTTGAAGGTTTGAAGTCGACCAAAATAGCGTCACAACCTCGACGTGACAGAGACGTGTCCAGTGGGGTTTCGGGGTAAGACACCTGGGATCCAGGGGTACATTCGGCATTGTGAGTATATTTCACAGTACCTTTGTAAAGGATCTGAATACTTCTTCAAACACTGACCAAAGTTCAGACAAATCCAGAGAATCTGATTTAGCCAAATTCTGCAAATAGCGGACAGTGGACACACTGAACTTTACTCTAAAACCTTTGGATGATATCAACTTAGTCTTCAGACAACTGAAGTACAAAACAAGGGCTGTGGATTTTCTGGCTTACACATTCTGAAGGGGTTTCTTCATTATGGACACAAGGAATTATTACAGCAACCAAAAACAGTTTCAGTTCCGGTGTACAAATGATCATGTGAGAGCTGTTTTGAGATAAACTTCCCTTCAAATCAGTGTAGTTGTGCCATTGACTCTTTCCTGCCTTTTACAAATCGTGTGCAGCAGGTCATACGCAGCAGAGCAGGGTCATCTAAAAATGACTTGCTGACACAGCTAATATGATAACTTCCTCCATTGTTCATGGTTCCCTCAAAGGTCAGTTCAAGCTTCCGGTTGTACAAATGTCACCAAAGTTCTCCGGAGATGTACCTTTCTGTTTCAAATGTAGCTGTTCGAAATGTGCCCAAGAGTTTTATTCTACAGCCAATATTATCCACCAACACGCTCTGTCAGTTCATATTGGTATTGATATGAATAGCTTTCCCTAAAGGCCTGGAGGCCTGTGGCATAACTGCAGCTCTGTTTCAGACACAAACAGTTGGTGGAGATAAAAATCACATAATAAGACATGGTACAAGCACAAGAGAATTTTCCTCATGTGCTCGGGGGTCTGTGCAAATGGGTTTAGCTGAGCTTTGTGGAAGAAAAGAAAACAGGTCTGTACTCAGGTTGTGGTTTAGCCAAGGAGCTTACTTGCTTACTGTAAGTCAGAGCAGCTGAGTTTGCATAGCTTCCACCTCCTGAGGCCTGAGAACTGTTGATTCTTCAATATTTCTGTGCGAGTGCGCCCATGTGGATGTCTGCATTCGCCTCCATGCGAACTCACAACCGTGCACGTCGAGTAAATGTGAGCTCCCTGAGATGTGAAAGTGAGCGAGCTTGCTTCGTACACTCCCTGCCCTCCCTCATATTTAACATTCTTTGGCCTTGTATGGCAGATCAGCATCAGCTGGTGCTCCAGAGGAGGATAATATAATAACCACAGCTTGCTAAGTCTTCTGCACGCCACCGCCCTCTCCACAGTGGGTAAAAGAAGCTGCTTGTGTCATTCCACAACTCTCACTTCATAGGCAGTCCTGCAGCTGGAAAAGCATGCCGACATGTGCACCAGAGACCGCGTTAAACCCTTTGAAATGTTCTACACGCTTTCATTAAGGTAACATCTGATACTGAAGAAATAAATGTGCAGAACAAATTACAAGTTCTGGCTCTTTGGTTCTCTCCTCTCCCCCTACAGTATGTGTCTTGATGAGTCAGTGTTTCATGCCTTGATTGTGGGCTGTGTTCCCGGAGGGAGGAAATGCCAATGTGTGCATTCATACCCATAGCTGCACAGTCATTATCTCTGTCTGTCCATGTGAGACACACAGGCATTTTTTTTTCAAGAGGGGCTCAGTATCACAACCTCATCAAGGACTCTGTCACTTGGGTGGAACATCAACATGGATTGAGGCAAAGCAAAGGCGAGGTGTACTTTCGCGATAACAAGTGTAATTTTTGTCTGTAATTGCTGCTTTGTGCCTCTGGGCATCAGATCAAGTTCGTTTTGGGGGGGGTTCAGTTCCCTCTGGGGTCTTCTAGGAAATGTTTACAGTCACTTTGGATGAAGGTCAGATATGATATCACAGCAAAGGGAAAACAAATCCCTGAATCACTTCTGACATGTTCTAAGCTGCTCACTTTTTTAGGTGTTGCAGCATTTAACACACGAGATAGAAACTGGGGCGAGTGATATGTGCTTATTAGGACTAGCTAGTACCTGTGCTGTGTTTTCAAATATGTCAGTTAACTGAAATTACAAGTGTCAAGATACTTCATGATACGATATTTAATCTAAAACTTGATATATATAGCATCTATAGTTAAGAAGCTATAGTAGCTAACAGAATGCTAACAGAAAATCATTGTTTTATCTCAAATGTTAGTATCCAGTATAAAATAGTTGCATGTTGAACTTAGAATATGGGCAGAAAGGGGCACTGTCATGTTCCTGCTTCATAGAAAATGAATAAAATCAGTAGTTTAATAGAAGCTAGTGCAACAGAAGGTAGCATGAACATATATAAACAATTCCTTTTACGCCGCCCCTTTTTATTGTGCGTGGAGGAGGGCGGTGAAATCCAGCAGAGAGGCAATACATTTCTCACCCACAATTCCCTCGGGCCATAGTGGTGTCTAACTGCCACCTCACTCTCTGACAGGTTTTCCACTCATGTCATCGACAGCTCACAGCTCCAGCTCAGAGATGAGTGACTCACACACACACACACAAGCACACAAACAGCACAGAGTTATCTGCAGGGAGGAAATCAATGGCTTTCTCCAACACTGCCTCGCTGCTAAAGCCATCCAATACGGCCTTCCAACTGTTACACACTCATGCTTCACGTGTTTAAGTGAATCAGCCAGAATGAATGTATCTGTGATTCACCCTTAATCAGAGCTGCAATTAATTACCCCCTAATTAAATCTAGCACAATCTGTGTTTAATTTGATATCAGATCTGAAATAATTACCCTCCATGTTTCCCTCCACAGCTGAGGTGAAATAGAATATCTTAATGTAATGCCCCCTGGTGCTCAGGCTGCTGCTTCTCACAACACACATGCACAAAGAATGTGTAAGTGAATGCACCATTAACCCCTCCTCCTCCTCCTCCTCCTCCTCCACCACACACACACCATATGCACCAGACATTACAAGCTTGTAATGCTTAAGTTATTCAGGTCTGAATCACAATGCTCTAACCTTTCGGACAGAATCAGTTGCCAGTCTACCTTAATGCCAGCGCGGTGAGTCATGCTGAGTGGAATTATACAGGACAGAAGTGTGCTGAACCAAGGTGAACTCGCTGTTTGTCTCTCACTGCTCCGTATGAGCAGCTCGTTTGCAGAGATGCTGTTCGTTAAAGAGCGCCACTTACTTTGGGCGCCGTGCTTTGGTCTTTTTTTTGTGCCCTTACTCATTCAATGTGCCCCAAATGGTGGTGGTGACACGAGTGTTCAGATGGCTGGCAGGATGTAAGAGGCAATGAACCCAGCCACAAATCCATAACTTCCATTCACCGTTAGCACTGACTGAACCAGTAGCTTTTAGCAGTGGGTGCTTCCTCACTGAGCACTGTTGTCAGCTCATCCATGATACATTGTTCGGCGTTCAGCTACTGCTGTACGCGACAGTTTAGACAAACTACAAGCTGTGAAGATAAATCTTTGAAGTGAACGAAGTGATCCGAATCAGCAAGGTTATTTGTGATTTCCACGTCTAGAGGAACAATCGTGGGCTAGTGGACAAGCACCTTTGTTAATCTATGCCTGCTTTCCGAGAGAGGGTGAATGGTTGAAAGAGACTGAGATTATGTTTGACTGCTTTTATCACTGGAGTGGATCTGGTTTTAAATTAACCCACATAAAACTGTTTCATTTGACACTCTGTGTTAAATGTGGTCTGTAATGTTCACTCAAGTATAAAAAAAGTCCTTTAGAGAGTCCTTTAAAGTGCAAGTTCAAGAAACTAGCTCATGCAAGATTTAGTTTAGTACTGAACAATAAAGACAACTAAGTATCCCTTCTTTAGTGGTTTTACTTAGTAAATTAATTCAGAGAATCAATTAATCTAAAGTTTTATTGAAGTCAGTGTTAATGACTTCAATCATTCATGCCTGGTTGTTATTAGCTTTTGAGCTAGCAATGGTGGATAAGCAACTAGTTTAACCTTGACGAATGCAAGCAGATAAGCTCACTGCGTGTCTTTTTGGCTAATGCCAGCTAAGCTACATTTAAATAAAGTACATTTTTGGGGATATAGTAACCAGTGACTCAGAAACTACACCTGTGTGCCAGCCGTGCCAGTGACTTTGTGGAAAGCAGGCCGTGAATCAACAGGACGGCGGTACACACAGGAAGGACTGTGTCATTACCCTCATTGGATTAACCTCTTTCCCGAATAAGCAACGTGACCTGTGACTCATCTGATCAACAGGCTGGATTCTTCTGCACTGTTCAGGATTGTTTTACTGCAAACGCCCACAAACGGCTTCAAAAGTCTTTAAATTCTCCTTTATAAAGTGTCGTCTGTGAGGAAATAGGGAAAAAAAACGTTTCTGTTCTCTTTTCCAAATCATCTTCAAATAAAGCCGTGGATTCAAAGTGCAGCTCTTGTAGCTGGACTTAGATGAAAGAGATGAGTTTGGCTATTGTGAAAGAGGTATGAAACTTCAGCTGTGCTGATTCACAGTCTATCCTGTATTATATGAGTTTATTATAGTATAGTTTGTAATAGAGTGGAGAGGCACAGTACAAGAGTTGTCTGTGTTTGCAATCAGAAAGTCATTGTACATTTATGGCGAAGTATCCCACACAGTGTTTATAGCCTTGGGTGGAGACGTTTATTCTCTTATAAAAGCGTCTCGCAGCTGACTTCTTTTAAATTAAAGATTATACTTCTGGAGAGTTTTTATTACTCTGAAGGTTCAAGCCAGTCCAGATTAAGTGAACTGGTTACAGTGTTACAAAATCCAACAGCATCATAGTCATCATCGCGATGCATGACAGTAACAGGAAGATATCCGGTCATTTAAAAGCCCATATTGACCAACCCTGAATAGTCAGTATGAAATACAGCCATGCTATATGTATGCAGAAGAACTGACGTGTCCATTATCTTGTGAATGACTCACTCTGTAATAAAAACCACATTGGCTTCCTGTCAGAAATTGCTCACGAAACCCCTACACAGTATATGTACGTCTTAGCCGACACGCCTGTGATATTATTCTCTGCAAATGTCTTTATTTTATATAACTCCACATCCACACTATTTAATCCATCTGCCACCTCTAGATAAGGCCTCGGGGATGACAGAGCCTTCTTGTGAGCTTAGTATTTAACTCTACAGTTGCCTTAAGTGGACATGACAAGACAGCTACTGTAGTGGTTTCTAACATTTCTGGTTTGTAAGCCCCAACCACAGATTAGAGTTTATCAGCCTGAAGAGGTTAAAAAAAAATGTTAATATTTTTTCTTGATCATCTTTTTAATATCCACGCTAGCTGCACTAGTCTCTGGGCATGGCATTGTAGGTCAGTCAGCTGTTGTCAGTTGGTCCACTGCTTTAACCCAAACTGAAATATCTCAATTATTGGATGGATTACAACGAAACATTCAATACACAGACGATGAATTCTAACACTACGTGGTAGAATACTTTCCACTTATCCAGTGCAATATCAACATCTCACCAACTACTTCAAGTGGCTTTGAATGAAGTTTGTACAGGAACATCTTAGACAACGAATTCTACTGACTTTGGTGATCCTCTGACTCTATCTTCCAGCACCACCGCAAGACTTTCACGTTTTCAGTGAAATGTCTTGGCAAGTATTGCATCGGTTTGGCATAAAATTAGGTACAGGCGTTCATGTTCCACTCAGTATGGTGAGTTTTCATCTGCACTATTATCAGATCAACAATTTTGTTTGTCCAAATTTGTCCAAATATCTGCAAAACTAATGACATTCAGCTCCAGTCTTTGTGGTTAGCGCTAATTAGCGGATATTAGCATGCTAAGATGCTCAACTAAACTTGGGTGAGATTAATGTTACAGTGTGAGGTGGCGATTGAAAAATGTATTGTGCTCTTCACTAATTTAACTCACTGTTCCAGACAACATTTAAACAATTGAGAAATTACAGGATACGGTTTGTAAAAGATTTGGACGTTCCAAAGGACAAAGCCAAAAAAAAGGAGAGCCAAGAACATTCCCAATGCAGCGTGGGAGAGGCAAGGATGTGCATGAGGTGAATTAAGTCAGAAATCGAACTCCTTCTTGGAGTCATAACTTAAATCTCAACACGCAGACATAAAACACATGCTGATATGATTCAGTGTGACTTGTACTTCCTGAGAATATCATTATCTTGGATGTCCCTCATGAATAAACGTCCATAAATACACGTATAAATCATAAAAAGGACATCTTAGAACTTGCCTGAGAATCAGGGTTTTGGCGTCAGACCATCTGTATTTGCACGGGTACACTGCAAACAGGAATTCAGGATACTTTTTTTTAATGGTGCCAATTTGCCAAAATATAAACAACTAGAGGCTAAAACAGGGCTCAGAGGAGATTACCAGTAAACAATCTGTTATTTGTTGATTTTTAACAGGTGGAGTGCCCTTAATCCTAACTCTACCCCTAACCCTAGTCAGAGAAAAAACAAACATCTGTAGTCATGTCTCCCATAAAATATTTTATAACAGAGATGGCTTGCTGTACGGGTGGATTTTCAGCAGCACAGATGTTATTCAAAGATCATGGGAATATTATTGCAATATTACAGGCAGCCTGTGTCTCTATAACGTGATAACATAATACATTTTTCTGTTTCATGATTGGTTCCCAAGTAGCCCTATATGTTGATCTTTGCATGTTTTCACCGTTGACATTAGATTAGCGAAAAATTCAAATTTCACCCTGAGCTGACGCGTCAGGCAAATACAGGTCCAGTTTCAGGAGCTATTCTTCATAAGCTGTTGATTTTTCCATCAGCTCTAAAATGAAATGGATGTTTTGATGACTTGTTTTAAAGATTTTAGTGAAGAACTGCCATTTCAACTCTTTTTGTTTTACTCCACACCTTCATGGTTTTTCCTGTCATCTTTGCTAAGTGCTTATATTTGAACACCACTTCCTAAATGTCACCTGTCAATCACACAAAAAATGTGTTCAAAGTGAAATTTTTCCGTTTGTAGGCGTTTTTTTTTCTCAGTCTTTTCTGGTGCCCTGGTGTTCATTATTAATCATTTGATTCGAAGACGTATTATTTCCCTGAATTTATCAATGACTGATAAATCGACTGACTTCAAGCACTGCACCAAATTCCTTCTTCATGCAGAGACTTCCCCTCTTATTGACAGGTTTCAGGGGACAGCAGGTTGTGGTGAGAGGTAATGATGTGGAAATCTGTGCTGGAGGAAGGGGTGAGGGCGAGAGGGGGGCCGTGACAGCTGTCACACAGTAACAAACGCCTCCCTCTGTGCACGGACACTCAGAGACGAGGGGTGGGATGTCGGGCGGTGGAGGGGGACCTCCCTCACCACACAGCTGCCACAGACCTGTCACTCAGGATGTTATCGTGCCCCCTCATCTGGACTGGATAATGGGCTTCTGGTCAGTGTGGGCATTAGCCAGACACCTCCACAGTGACTCCTGGACACCACCCACAACTCTGAACTGACGTCCTTCAAAAGCTGTTTAAGATAAATTGATTGAAAACTCAGTGTGAAGGTGCCTCTGGAATAATTAGTGTTAAACTAACGAGTGAATGATTTTCAGCACGCAACCATGTGATGGTGCATCTGTCTGGATTAAAGGATCACAAGGTCTGATAAATGTGGACTCACTGAATTATCCAAACAATACAAACTGGCACAGTAGCCAGTGGTAACCAAAGATCCTTTATGATCCAGTGAATAAAGGCAATACAAGTCCAACACTGCCACCCAGTGGTACTTCAGAGGTAGCTCACAGTGTGTGAATACTATACAGTACACTTTATGAAATACTCATTAACATGATCAGCTAACTTCATGTGAACGACAGCCGAACAAAAGTTGGAAGAGTGCAACTGTGAATCTAGAATCTAGATACAATGTTTGAGGTTGCACGTGTATCGGAAGGAAATGAGGAAATGAGGAAATGAGTCCAGCAGTCAGTCAGACAGACTGGTGCGACCTCGACCACTTCCACATCAGCACCAGGAAGAAGAAAGGGAAATGGCAATAGACTTTCGGGGGAAGACGCCTAAGACCAGACCAGTGAACATCCAGGGACTCTGGTCCTGTAACCTTTTCACCCTGTCCACCTCAACAACGAACTGGACTGGTAGGTGATCGTCTCCACTTACTGAGGAGACTGAGGTGCTTTGGCGTGTGCAGGACTCTGTTAAAAACCATCTATGAGGTTGGTGGTGATGGTGGTGCCATCTGCAACCTTCTATGCAGCCATCAAAGCACAGAAATAGACAGAAGAAAAAAATCTCAGACTGGTGAAGAGGTCCAGCTCTGTCCTGACTGCCCCTAAGAGTCCATAGAGGAAGTGTGGGAGAGGAGGATGTTAGCAAAGCTGACGTCCATCATGAACAACTCCTCTCACCTCCTGCATGAGACTGTGGAGGCCTTAAACAGCGCCTTCAGAAACAGACTGCTACTCCCACCATGTGAGAATGAGTAACTTTAATTATGATTATGATCTTTGCTGACCTGTGAATCTTATATCTTACATGTGAAACTGACACTGTTCTCATAAGTTGTCACATATCTGTCGACATAAGCAATATTTTTTCAATGGTTAATAAGCCATATATTTATGCTTTATTTATTATTTATTTAACAAATTTGACTCACACACAGGGACACATTCAGGGATTTCTGATGAAAATTAGCCTTTGCTCACACTCAGCTAGTATATTCGACAACATTAAGTAAATACTTTGTTTTTACACAGGAGGTGATATATAGAAAAGTGGACAGTTAGACATGCAGTGAGTAAATATACACAGATATTATACACAATGTTCACTTTAAACAAATAGACTCAGTACTTTCCTTTTGTTTGCCTCTCCTTTTTGGAAGGTTTCCCACCAGGCAGCCAGAACTGAAGAAGCCTGTTGGATGACAAGTGAAACGTCCTCATGGATCTACAACCTACAAGCTCAGTTGGCCCAGATTTAACTTGTCGACTCTAACAAAGAAAGACGACTTGGACAACTGAGAACCTTCACAGACTTCTTGGTAATGAGGACAGTATTGGGGAGTGGACGCAGAAACCACTGCCCAACCCTGAGTAGCTGTTTATATTAAGGACCAGGTCTCTCCTGTCACCAGATACATGAAACCAAGAATAAAGAATTGGGTTTTATTTATTTCAGTGATTGTTCGTTGCTATTTTAAGAGCAGACAAAGCTGATCTCAATAGGTTCAAACTGCTTATTAACAGAATCTTTGATCATAGAGACTAATAATAAGACATTGAAATTTGGTTTAATCTTCTGATGTATAAGAATAAAAAGTAGTAAGAAACAAATGTGAATTGTGCTTATTTTTCTTTTTTCTTTTTTTTTGTATTCATATTACCTGAACTATGAAAATATGAAGGAACTCTGGTGCAATGGGATATATAAAGTGTCCATAAAAAGGTATTCCATGTGTTTTATCACTCTGTAGCAGACATCAGTGCAGCACTTTGTCTAACGTACCGATGCCAGTGATTTAAAGACTGCTGTATTTATTTTCATATCTTCTTTCACTGTAAAAAAAGGAGCAGATTTTATAATTAGAGCGATTCTGCAACACGTTTCAGCAGCGTTAGTTTGTGCTGCCATCTCCTGGAAGAAAGCAAGAATGCACGTGTCACATTTTTATTAGTATGACTGGTGTGACTCTCTTCTATGAACATGAACACTGATTGTCACTTTAGAAAAGGATTTCACTATTTCGGCTCATTCTCTCGACACCTGCGTATTAAAGCAGAAGCTTCAGTCTCATTTAGTCGTGTTGTTTAACCAGTTCACATGTCTGTGTGTCTCTGCTCAACAAAAATGCTCATTTCTGGTAAATAGTTTACACTTGTGCGTTTCTTGACTGCCAAAACCAACATAAACAGGTCAGACAAGGACGTTCAGTTATGATCTTGAAAGCAAACATATGTTGGTCACGAAGTGGAACAATTTCATCATTTTCAGTCTGGCCGGGGCCACCAGTTGATGTCAATTAAGCCCCACTCTGCCGGGACATTTACATAAGGCTCTGGAGAGCAGCACAGAGCACGGTTTGTTTCCCATTTTGGCAGCGGCCGTTTCCTAGATACACACAGGCCTGTTTTCAGCACCTTCAGGAGCTTTGTGTTTGACAAGCAGCAAAAAAAGGCCTAATCCCCCTTGGTTTATATTTAGTACAGTCCTCTCATGACAAGAGGTCTGAATCACGGGGTCGTCGCCTTGACTTATTGCCAGTTATGGTTTGAATGAATGGAGGGATGAGTGCGTGAGGAGATCTTGGTCCTGAGCAGGGCAACTTCTTCTGTGTTTAGGACGGGCAGCTGTTGCTAAAACGTCTGGTGTTTTAGCCGTGACGCACTATTAAGTGAAAAAAAGGCCTGTAAGTAAGACATGGGATGAAACTTTGTGTGTGTGCTTAAGAAGTGACCTCTAAGATGGTGGTAATACAGAACCATCTTGTTAAGACAAATAATGGTTCCTGACATGACAGGTGACAGATTTGGGTCGGACATGTCATGCCACTGTATGGATTCGAGAGAAGAGGTCCAGTTAGATGTTTGTTTGTTTTTAAAAAAGAGCTTTAGTTCACGCTCCACCGACTCCATAAATGACCCTGAAGGATTGTGCAAAACTAGTGTGAGCTGTAAAAAGTCATAAAGTTGCGATCAGCATCTTGTGGCACTTGTGGGCAAGCTGTAAACATAACACTGACACTGAAGTATGACTGCCAAATGTGTTGGCAAACAATTGCCTGTTTACACATCCAGTAGTCTCACATAGCCAGACACTTTGTTTTAGTGCTGGAGAAAGGTGTGGCTGAAGCCCTTATTATTCTGGTTTAAACACTCTGGATTGGGTGGTGCTGTGTTAGGGGGAGGGACTTGATTCAGTGGTAAGCAGGTTACTGTTAGCAGGTTAGGGTAACACACAGATAGAGTAAGGCAGGGGTTCTCAAACTTTTTGGGGCCAGGCACCCCTTACAGGAGAGGATCCTCTTATAATCCTCACTGCCATCTGTAGTACCATCATATTTTTGCAAGTTTAGCTGGTTTAGCCTTTGCATCACCTCCAACCTTTGGCATGCAGCCCCCTGGGGGTCCAGGGCCCCCAGTTTGAGAATCGTGGGCATAAGGGATGGAGAATGCTGACTCAGAGTTGCTCAATTACAGGCTCATACGGTATCAACAGCCTACTTCCTGTTCAGCGACCACAGAGCAACGTTAGCTGTCATCAGAAGCCGTGCTTTACTCCTGTCCTGCTCCGCTAACCTGCCTGCTGTTCCTGAGAACGAGACTGAACCAAAACAAAGTTTAAGGCCATAAAGCCAAAACAATTAAAGACTAACAAATGTTCTATAGAGCAGAGAGACTCTGTAAGGCCAGGTTGAAATGCTCTGTGGCCGTCACTGTGACTGTAATTGTTTTTCCATTGCACATTTTATCCATATTAATGCAATCAGCGCTGCTTTATAAGCTGCCACAATCAGCATCATTGTAACTTTACAGATGGGATTCATTTTCATCAACGATGACTCCGGCAGGAGACAGCTTCGGGGAAACAGGCATTATGAACCCACTGTACACTAAGATTCAGGACAACATGGCAGAGTTAGAGAATGCTGAAATTCTCTATGCCTGTATGCAAATAACCAGCAGCTTACAAATGTGTCATAACAAATGAAATACTTGTGTATTGCACATACTACATATTTCCCCTCAGTGCTTAAAAATCCTTTAGTTTTAACTTTAGGAGTTCTTTTGTTTTTTAGTTGGAAGTATTAAGCTTCCATAGAATTTCAAAGTAACACGATAAGAGATGTTCTGAAAATAGTATGAGCAATGAGTTGAAGCGGGGACAGTCTTACCAGTCAGTCCCCCTTGAACTAAAAATGATTTAGGTCATCAGCAGCCTCTTTCAGAAAATAACTGACCTTTGTCCCAGTAGAATACCGTGCTCCAAATTAATTGGTAAGGGAGGATAAATTAGTATGGGGCGATATTATAAAGCACCCAGTGGGAGCTCCAAAATAGGCTTCCTCACAGTGGGATCCACTCTGTCCAACAGAGAGAGAGAGAGGTGCAGAAATATGCCAGAGATTTAAGGCTACAGTCGAGGCAGAAAAGGATAACTTTTTGATCTGACCTAACTGAACAAATATGAAGCGCCCAGCGTTCCACAGCACAGCATGTTCACTCTTTTGTTTATTGCAAGGGGGAACAATATGTTTACACATTTTACCTGGAGAATCTGGGTTATTTTTTCATGAATCACTTTAGAGTTTTGTGCAGTCAGTCTAAAAAGACACTTTTATCCACTGTGTCACTGTCAACTGTATTCTCTCATCTCTTTAACATTAGCTATTTATGTATGTTTGTCATATGATCATATATTCTTGTTTTTCTTTTGTGATGATTAAGAGTTGACAAAAGAAACAGTAACTGAGGCAGTTTTATTTTTTAAAAATCTCCTAAATAATCGTTGAGTATTTGTTTTCTCAACGATCTGATTAAATGCATTGGCAAGTATTTGACATTGAAAGAGCCATAAACATGTATGATAATTAATTGTCATGTGATGCGTTCAGGGTGCACCCCACCTCTCGTCCAGTATGTACTAGGCCTGACTTTATGGATGGATGGAAAAAAAACATAGTTTAAAGCTACTATAATCAATAACTTTACTTTTTTGGTTCTCTATGTTCATTCATGTTGTTTCTACTTGCAGTCTATGGCATCTGTTTTTACTGAAATACTACCTGCCCAGCATCAAACGGCAGGCAGACAGACAAAACCAGCAGCTAGCTGACAAACATAACTGAGTATTTAGTGGCTGTCACATATTTGACAGTCATTTGAAGGCTAAAGGAAACAATGAAAGTCGACATATTATGTCTGAGAAACGGCAGCTGCAGCGAATGATTGTTCTGCTACTTCACAACAGCAAACTTTCCTCAAGCACTAAGCAGTCATCCAATGAAAAGGACACAGTGAGGAAGGAAACACATTACAGGAATATGTCAATGAAAAAGATGCTGTCGTTCATTTTGTGTGCATGTAAATCGTAACACTACATTAGTACATTTCTTTTCACTCAGAAGTAGAGAGAGTTACTTTACGCACATATTTGTTTAGTTCATTTCACAATTCAAGCTGCATTAAATGATAAATACGTAAACACTGTTTTATTCACGGTCTAAGCAGTATGGATATATGTCAACTCCTTATGCTGCAAAAAGGAAGATAAACTCAGAGGAGTGACATTGCTGTGGTCTCATGAGAACACATGACATGGATGATGATGATTTTTAAGCATGAATGGGCTCGATAACACAGGCAAACTATTGATAACATCTTCTTCCTGGAAATGGATCAGTCATTACAAATGTCATTACAAACTTATACTGTGTTATGCGCTACATGCTACACGCCACATACCACATGTCAGGTATATGTTAAATACAAATAATGATACAACTGAGCAAATAAATGAAAGAATGAATCAATAAAAACATGAAATCGGTGTGACTATGTGAAAGGGACTGCTCGTAGTCATTGTTGTTATCGTCTGAATCTGCAGCTCCTCAGCCTCATGGAGCTTTAGAGTCAGTATAAGCTCGCTGCTTAGCTGTCTGACCCACAACTCTGCTGTTTCAGTTCAGTTTAGCACTCACAGCTTTGTTTTCAGCTACAGCAGATGCTGTTTTCAGAGCGAAACAAACTGTACACTACCTGCAGACAAAGTCAGGGTCTGGTTGGTGAATAATCAGCTGAAGAGCTGATAATCATTTCTCTGATATTTCGCTGGAGTTGGTAGAAACCAGAAACAGGCTTAAAACAGAGTCAATATTGGACTTATGCTCACCAGGTGGAAATACATACAACATACAATGGTAATGTTGCTCCGTAACTGCTGGATGTGTCAACAGACTACTGTTTGCCAACAAGTTCACAGCTTAAAAGGTGATGAAGTGTCAGTGATGTGTTTGGAGCTAGTTTTCCCTGCCGGTCTAAAAGCTGGTGTATGTTGTGACCATGTATGGTCAACAATATCTAGAACTCCTGGATATTGAATTTTTTATCTGCAGTTTCATGAAGTGGTCCCAGTGATATTTGGTCTGAAGGTGTACTGAAGTAGCAAAACATCAGGAATGCAGCTACAAGAAGAATGCTATGTATATGAACTTTTTCTAATCATCTTTTAAGTGGGTTAATAATCATAGTCATTTCTCTCTGACTCACTCTGTGTTGAGTGTTTTGTCAGACTGATTGCTGGTTGAGGTGCTTTACCTCTCCGTCATGCCTCTGAGCTCATGGAGAGCTGTTTTCCCTCCTTCTCCGCTCTCTGCTGGACTGTTACGGAGCGTAGCCGTCATCTCTGTTTCACTCCCTCGTGGTGAATATCGGGTATTTCACTGTCTCTGTGCCAGCTGTGCACATATGATGTACTGTGGTGTGCTGTTGCTCTGCGGTGCTTTGCATTGGTTATTGATTTCTCGTGGGTGTGTTCGTATGCTTGCGGGTACCAGTAGGGCCATGGACCGCATTGTGCATCACCCTTAGGCCACTAATGCTAGCCTTAGAGGGCAAACTGGACTTTATGGTAGTTTTTCCCTAAGGTGTACAAGTGCACAGTGAAAAATGTTCAAATAACACAGAGTTTATTAACAAACGTATACTTCATACTGCATGTGTGTGTGTGTGCTCCTTCTCTTTGTGTGCAATCATGATGTAAAAACCAGGACTGTGGAGAAATGGACCACTCTCTAGACACAAGCCATGTTGACCAAAAATATTGACTAAAATATGTAAAAATAGCTTGTTTTTAAAATATTGATACTGCATTTTAACAGATGTACTGCTTCTGCAAAATAGATTTACTGTAATGTGTGTGGAGAGGGTGTGTGTGTGTGTGTGTGTGTGTGTGTGCACTATGGGACACACGTTGTAGCACAAACAACCAAAATCACACACTGGCCCGTGCCTACTTGATGCAAAGGATATCAGTTATCCAGCTGCTTTTGTGTGTCGGCCATCTGGCACACTTCCCCGACAGAAGGCCCCTCCAGGCTGATCCTCATCAGGCCTTCAGTGGTTGGGACCCCGGGGCAGCTTGTCGAATTCTTAATGCGGCACGGCTCGCTCACACTGGGCGGCTGAAATGGACAGCAGCAGAATAAGCTGCACCAACTCCGGGATGAAAAGTGATATCTTTCAATTTCACGTAACTCTCACCCAGAACTTATGAAAACCAACCACAAGAGCACACCATACATAACCACTGTACTGTTGGCTTACCTTACCTATGATCATGCCTGTGGGGGGCCTCTGCCTGCAAGGTCTCCCACCGTCCACTATAGGACAGCTCCTGAAACTGTTTGCCATGGCAGAATACACATTTCCCGGTTTATGTATGAAGTAGTGAGTAAATCTTTCTTTTGAATGGTCTGTATTGCCAGCTCTAGCCTGTGCAAGAAACAGAAATCATTTCCTTGGTAACTATCTGCCAAACAATTCTCTCTCTCTCTCTCTCTCTCTCTCTCTCGCGCGCGCTATCTCTCTATGCCTCTCTCTTGTGCCAACAGAAAACAATAATTCTATGGTAAGAATTTTCCGTTCCAGCACTTAGCGCACACACACACACACACACACACACACACACACACACACACACACACACACAGCACCGTTTAACATTCCCTGCTCGCAAATAAAACTAAATCATAGAGAAACATTTCGCTTCGTTGGTTGCAAACCTACGTGGTGCACTGTGGATATGCCTTCTTCTTGCCTCTCTCTGCATGTGGGCAATCGCTTCCCCACAGAGGTGCAATCTGCCCCGAAAGAGACGCGCCTCTTCATCCATGACCCTCCATGCAAGGTAACATCCAAGACACCTCCAATGACAACACAAAAAACAATTACATACAGCACAAAAGTCTTCATGACAAACTCAATTCTATTCTTTATGATGAAACTTGAAAAAAGAAACAGCTAACCAATGGCAGAGGTGCTCAAAAAAGCTACTGGCTCACTGGCTTCCCATCCTCCAACAAGTGCATGAAGGCAGCATTAGTGTCTATGTCTATTAGAATGACTACTTACTTCAAGGCCTTCAGTTTAGCAGACAAGTCCTCTCTCGTTATGTCAGCCAACCATTTCTGTTCACAATAATCATTTTGAATATGATGAAAAAAATATAATGACAATGTCAACACTCTGACTTCTGAGTCAGAATTCTGAGCGAGAACAAGCACGACTGAAACTTAAGTAACTTCAGTAACATAGCTATCAGGTTCACAGAGCAGGAGTTAGTTAGACTTCACCATGGAAGTGGTTTGGTTATGAAAGATCAGATGCTGAGTCAAGGAGAGCTGAACAGCTACCTTGAGTTGAGTCATATAGTCAAAGATATGATTATCACAGAAATATAATGAAATAGTGGTATATTTTAAAATATATTTTAAAGCCATATTACACAGCTCCAGTTAGGTGAGAATAATTAAATTAGTAATTAGTATTAAACATTTTAACTCACCCATGGAAATGATGCCCCTCTCAGGGGTTATCAAACTTTTTCGTTCATTCCCACTTTGGTCAAGGGGGAATTTTCGAGCCCCACCTGCCAAGCTTAACATTTTCAAGTAACATCATGTTGTATCGAAAGTCTAACTCAATAACATCAAATTAAACCACGTTCAAAAATAGGGAAAATAAAAGTGCAGCTGTGTCATAACTTGCATCAAGTTCAAAAATGAATGAATGAAGCCTGGGTGCTCAAACAAACCAGCTGTAACGGCAGCCATCATCCAATCATGTTCTTCCCATGTCTGTGTGGTTTCTCTCTGTGTACTCACAGTCCAAAAGACATGCACTTAACAGGTTAACTGCTGACTCTAAATTGTCTGTAGGTGTGAATGTGAATGTGAATAGTTGTTTGTGTCTATGTGCCCTGTGATGAGCTGGTGAGCTAGTGTACTTCACCTCTCACCCAAAGTTAGCTTGGATAGGCTCCAGCCCCACCATGACCCTGGTGAGGGTAAACAGTTACAGATAATGTATGGATGGAGCTCTATAAAAATTCACCCTCTGTACAGTTGTCATGAATGGGGAAATAAGCTATAGAGATTTTTTGTACCAGGCTGTAAACATGTTTATTTCTGCTGTGAAGTTGGACATTTTAACATGAGGACTTGACTCATTCTGCAGCCAGCCTCAAGTGGCTGTTCAAGGAACTGCGGTTTTTGGCACTTGTGCACTGGCTTCAGTTCATAGCTACAGAGATTGATGCTTGACATAAAAAGATGCAAGACATAAAAATACTCTTCTTGGAATCATAATTTGTGTCTGACATATTATTTTTTTTACAAATAAAATTCAATTTCCACAGTAAAAGAATCCTTTACATTACATCTACTCAGTGCCCCTCATCCAAACATCTAGAATCTCAGTGCTTTAACTGTTGTTTCAAGTCTTCTCAGGTTGAATGAACATACTCCTGCTTGTAAGAGTTTGGCATAACCCCTGTCAAGGCAAATTAGATAATAAAAAAATATGGTTCACTAAAGTAAGCATATAAAAATCTGAAAGCACTGTCGGTAAACATTTTATTCAAATGATATGGAAATATGTCAGAGAGACATAAATGACTCAGAGATAAACCGTAACCACACACACTCACACATACACACTCTCTGCAGTACAAAAGTGCACACAGACAGACCTCCCTTCCACTAATGAAACAAATTTCTCATGCTAAATTCCCATGCTAACAAAGCTGGCTCTCTTGGGATACATATATCAAGTCTACATGGCCGATTTCTGAGGGAAGCTGGAGATAAAACTTCATGTCGACGAGTCTTAATACATCATTACATGGCTGAATCTGTGCTCCTTTGGAGACATGAAAAAGCCTGATTATTTCCAGGTTTGCCTATTTTTAGATAAGCAAACTTAAGCAGAAGAGAGATCGGGGTCAAAGTGCGCATACTTGCTTGCAGTCTGGAATTCCAACATAATTTTTTCCATTACCCAGAGTGCAGAAGGAGGAGCTTCTGGTCAGTGTGTAGAACTTCTTTATCAGCACCAGACACACACATACACACACACAAATTTCATTAGCCCCCCCTTTCTTTACCCCTGTGGGATATCCTGCCTAGAGCTAACGGTGTAGTATTTACTGACCCTCATGGAACACATTACCTGAGTTGTTATCTGTGTGCATACAGACCTCCACACATATTTACCCTGTTATTTTTAGGGCCATTTCCACTTGCTCTCCCTTCAAGCTATTTGATTAGTGGGAAGAAAAGTCTCGGAAGCAGAAACAATCTCACAGTCTGAGATGACAGCTGGGATACAGTTGCCTGGGAAATAATGGTTTACCAGGAATATAGTTATGATGGAATAATTCCACCTTTTGGGAAATCTGCTTATCTGCTTCCTTGACGAAGGTTAGATGAGGAAATCGATACTGTTCTCATGTGAACTGTGAAGCCAGGAGATGGTTATTTTAGCTTAGCATAAAGACTGAAAGCGGCTTGCTAGTCTGGCTCCATCCGAAAAAAAAAAAAAAAAAACCTCTGTAAATGTAAAAAGGACAAAAGGTGGTTTCATTACAGCTTAAATGTTGAAACTCTTTCTTGGCTGAGGGCTCTGACTTTCCTGTAGTCTTGTCATCACCACAAGGTTGCTAGGCAGCAGGCAGGACCCGTGTAACCACAACTTGCCATGGAAGATTTAGGCTTTTGTAAGGATTAAAGAACCACGAAACATTTCGTTATGAGAAATAAGTGCTGGGAATTTTTGTTACCATTGGACAGAGCAGGGCTAGCTGTTTCTCCATGCTGTCAGTCTCTATGCTAAGCTAAGCTAAGCACCAGCTGGCCTTAGGTACGTATTTACTGTGTAGTTGTAAGAGTGGCATCAGTATTCTCATCTCTCTGCAAGAAAGAGAACAAGCTTGTTTGTTGAACTATTCTGGAGTTGAAACCAAGCGGCAAGCTCCATGTCTGTGAAGTGGAGTCTGAAGTGGAAACTGCAGTTCCTCAAATGGCCACTTGAAGATGGCTACAGAACAAGTCAGTCTCCATAAGCCCCCATATTAAAATGTTCAACTTCACAGCAGAAATAAGCATGTTTGCAGCCTGGTTCAAAAAACAGATTTCGTCTCTGTAGCTCATTTCCCCGCTCATGTCAACTATACCTGTTCAAATTATATTAAGGCTTAAAATTTTGCATAATTAACAGAATGGCTGCTTTGATAGACAGGTAGGTGCCATTACAGGTGGTTTTTCTGAGCACCCAGGTGTCATTCTGCCTGTTTGAGCTCCATCAACAATCTGCTACTTTGCCAATATTTAGATTAGCCGGGTAGCAGCAGAGGCTGGACTACCACCACCAGCACACTCTGAGCTTCTCTCTTCAGAAACCTGTGTTTGACATCACTGATACAACATCCATGTTTTATACTGAAACACAAGTTTTGTAGACAGCTGTGGGACAGGAGTTGAGCAGTTAGCAAGCTCATTTGCACAGAAAGCATGTTGTCCCCTCTACAATAAAATGAATTATTTCAAGAAATGACGTACCATCCTGAGAGCAAACTACCAGGGAGCAGTAGACATTCAAGTACAGAGTAAATAGAAAGAAGCTTAGCATACTAGTGTTAGCATATCCTGGCTGGCTAGTTAACTCCTTCTGTGAGCAGTCTATGTAAACACACAGAGGAGTTTGACTGTGCCACTTTCTGATATTTCATAAAATGTTGCACTATTGCTCTAAAGATTAGGTTCATGTGTTTGTTTTGCTTGTTGAGCTTTTTTTTCCCACTCCTTGATGTTTTCTTCCTCGTCCACCATCTCTCCTTTCCTCCCTTCCTTCCTTCTTCTTCTTCTGCCTATTAAGGACACAGCTAATGGGTTCAAAAAAAAAAAAAGCTTTGTCTTCTTTCGGCCTCCTCCTGAGGAAAAACTATTAACTCTCAGTCACCCAAAGGCAGCGTGACTTACTGGAAGCATATACAACAAAATGTTAACTTTATGGTAAACACCAGTCAGTCAGACTGAGAATGTTCCAGGACAGTCCACACAGTTTACATAGCTCTAATGGTACTTAGTTTACTGTGATAGAGGTGAGCATAACATTCTGCAAAAGAGATATTATCTCGTTCACAGTTTGGATTGTTTTCAAGGGCGGTCTGATCCATTTTTAATTAAAGCGCTCTACATGTACACACACACACACACACACACACACACACACACACACACACACACACACACACACACTGCTTTCCTCCCTGTGAGTGTTATCATTATACTCTTCCCGTGTCTGAATGACTGATTATAGATATTCCATAGCATATCATGTTCACACATACAGAACATGGTGAAACACCACATAAATAAACACACACGCATGCAGACACAACTGTGACATGGGAGTCACAAAGACACACACTCTCTCTCCCTCCACACACACACACACACACACACACACACACACACACACACACACACTCCCATGCCAGACACAGCTGTGAGCCCTCTCATTTTGGCGATAATCTCTCAGCTCTCTTCAAAGACTCTTAGTGAGCCATGACCGTGGCCGCCCCCCTCCTCCCCAAACACACACAGACACACTCATAGACACACACACACAAACACACACACTAGTCTGATGCTGTTACCATAATAGCTGCATGAGCCAGCCATTTGAGGATTGCCACCGTTCACTCCTGTCATCTTTGCACAGCTGGACGCTCACTGAATGTGGCGACATACACTACAACTCACACAAGACACAACACGACAAAATGAAGCCTAAAGATTCACTTGACTTACTCAATAAAACGAGCTCTTGCTCTGATTCTGTTACCTCGTCTGTCCTCTTAGGAACAGGAGCTCATTGCGCTGTTATCCAATGTGTCATATGCCTGCCCTACGCTGTTGACCTCAAACTACCTTTGACTGGAGTGAGCTATTTATGGTCCCCGGACTCCCTCGAAATCATCAGGGGAGATCACATCATGCTGCGTGAAAAGCATGCCTGTAATTAATAGATGATGACCTGTGAATGATGCAAAAGAGTCACGCTGTGGTTATGCCAGATGTTAGCTTTCAGAAGCTAAAAGGTGACAGAAAACATCGCTGATTGGTTTTCTTCCAGGAATTTTTCTCATGAAAACAACCGTTGGCTCAAACATGGCTCGGTTTTATACACATATATTAGAATACAAAATCAAACTTTTAAAAAAATGAGGTGAGGTTACATGCAGCTCAGCCCAAGCCTTCTGTCGGTAAATAGGTGAGTTATTGCTGGATGAGCAATTTGTTGTTAACCAAACAGGTTTTGTGAAGCCAGGAAAAGGCTGATATAATCTAGTCTCATTCACAATAATCCATTACACATGGGCTTGGCTGCCTCTCCGCACTGTTGGCAAAATCCAGTCATGCACACAGATTTTCATTTCCAACCTTTTAATGAGAAAGTTTCCAAGATGTCACTGCCAAAAACTAAACAGGAAATGTTTAGGTCTAAGAGTGTGCGTTGACGTGTTGGCAAAGGGTGTCTAGGTCTATGAAATGATTACACATGCAATGGAAAGGGTAATTATGCATGTCAGGGCATGTGCAGCAGGTCAGGACAATTTAAGCTGTCTGCCAATAGATGCTGTTCGAGCCCAGTTAGATAGATTAGTGGGATAACTATCTGCTGTTTGGCATCCACTGGGTAGCAGCAGTTCTTGTCAAGGCTAATCATAGGTGTGGTATGATGATGATGCAGTTAGTATCCACAAAAAAAAAAAAAAAAAAAAAAATCAACATCTTGTCTTGATTGCAACTTTAAATACACTAAAACACACATGTATAAAGATGGCCACGCAACATTTTTTAAATATTAGCAATGAATCAAATTAGCTAAAGCAGGCCCAGGGGCCAATCACGGCCGGCAGTCAGATTTCATGTGGCCCAAAGCTTTATTTTTATATATTATTTATGGCCTGCTAGGACTGTCAGATACTGTGTGGCTGGAAGATTTGGCTCTTTTGGTTAACATAATGAAACATTTGAACCTTTAAGGACACAACTGCTGGTGTTATATATCTATAGATGTGAAAACAAAATATTACTTTCTGAGTGATTTTGTCAAAGAGAAGAGCGGGAGTTTTAAACATAAATGTTAACAGACTTTACATTAAGTCATGTTTAGAATGAATGTGAGGGTCAGATTTGTATCAGCTACATGCAAGTTTAAGATATTCCATACAATTTATTCTTTGTTTTCTGACTCCAGATGTGAAAGAAAGGAAGAACTGTTTTTTAGATTTGTTTACTTCTGACTGGTTTAGATTTGGTTACACTGTCATTTAAAAAAAATAATAATTGTGACAATGGCAACAAAATTGTTACAGAGCATTTGTATGGAACTTTTATTGGTCATTTTTTCATTTTTAAAATGTTAGTACTGGCCCCCAGGCATCTTCACATTGTCAAATCTGTCCCTCTTTAAAAGAAGTTTGGACATCACTGAACTAAAGTGTCAAGTACAGCTGATCCCACTATAGATCAACACTTCTGGCTACAGCTCTTTATCGCTTCACGGTTTCAGTGTCTAGGTTCAACAAACAAACAAAAACAGTTACAGTTTATTCAAAGCCATGTGTAGTCACAGTGGGCTGGCCCACAAGCTCATTACATTACATTACCTGCCCAGTGTGAAATGGCTGATGAAGAAGGTGTAACATTCAGCGAGCTAAAGAGACGACAGTGTGAAGATACCAGACTGCGCAGTTATGACCGACTTGCTCTACTCTTGCTGAACTGCCCTCAATGTTTAAAAATCAGATTAATCAATAAATAAAGGAAACATTTGTACCTTTTTGCATGGTGAATGTTGTTTGTGTTAGTGTTGTGATAGTGAAGTTGTGGGTGCTTGTGTACTGTTTATAATGACACTAAGAATAATTTTTGAGCTTAACACAGGATGGTACTGCCACAGGTGAAACTGATAACATTCATGATCTATTTATGTAGCACAGCAAGCCATGACCGTGTGACACTGAACCAGTGTGCACAACACCTGTGCTGTGTCTCAGTTTCCATTAATGCACTTCTGTGTAATACACTTTATGCTGCCTGGCGTAACACGTTGATTTCTGCATGGTAGTGCTGTCTTAATTCGAGTATGGCAGTTTTGCACTTCCCGGAAATCATGGTTGCAGCATTTAGCATTTGTTCTTCTTTGCCAAACTGCAACCGGACAGAGCATTAGTGTCAACATTTAACTGCTAAAGTTAAATATAAAACATATTTACATGCATGCATTGCTGTATTCACCACAGCTGCTTCAGCTCCTGAGGCTACATATTCAAAATGGTAACTCTTTAGGATGAAAAGTGTTTAGTGTTTTTAAGCTCTTGAACTTTTTGAATGTTATTGAATGCTATGAGTGGTTACTCACAGTACACTGTATTTTGACATAATTAACAGTGTGAGTACACACTGTACTAACAACAAAATGAAGACACAGCATAGGGCTAAAATTAATTAGTTAGTTAAAATGAAATCATATACAGTATGCAAAGATAAAAGACTTGGCCTGTAAATCATAAACTACACCCCAGTTCAACCTGGTTCAAGGTTTTTGACTTACATGCCTCAACCCATACAAAATACCGAAATCAATAGTATTGAAGGAAACTTCACCTGTGAACAACCTAAAGTGAAAAAAGGAAATCCACGAGTGGCACTGTAGTACCTTGAGGTAGTCTCCACCTCAGCTGTTGGTGGTGGACTGCATGCGTTCTCTTGTTTCTGTCAGATAGGAACCAAGCCTGTGGCATTCTCTAAGGCATCAGCAGGCTTAGCATTCATGGACAAATATGTGCTGATAAGAAAGCTGCATTGTATCTCTGAACCTTGATGGTGTCCATGAAGAGCTCAGAAAGATATAAACTTTGCTCTAAGAAATGTAATGTTAACGTCATGAGAGAAAAAAAGGAAGTGACTTGTTTTTTTTTTTGTTTTTTTTTTTAAGAAAGAACATAAATGGAGTTGCAGATGTGGCTACAGACAACGTTAAGTGTCAAACACTCACCATCAGCTAGTTCACTTGTGTCCGATAATGGATGCCGGCAGGGGCTGCTGTGTTTACGGTGCGCTGGCCCTTTAAGACAGCCCCGTGTTTCCATTGGCACGGTGACGTCAGAGCAGTGAAGGACTCCAGCCTATCCTCTCCAAACAGTGAAGGCAATGGTCCTGGCAGAGAGTCCTGCTTTCGGAGGGACACTTTTACACTGAAAGCTAGGCAAAGCACCCGTCGCTGAAATGAAACAGAGCCCTCGGGCACTCGCCGTGGATTAAAACGGAAACTTTTGCGATGGCTCTGAACGTGAAAAAGTAGCACGAGAAAGCAAGCACGCTAAAACCGCCGCCGCCAACGGACCTTCTACTGCAAAAAGCAACTCCTGGTAGATGCACGGCCACTGCTGAAAAAATATGCTCCAGCCGAGCCGCCTCAACCCCGGCGTCAGTGGCAAATTCCCAGTCTTATAACCAGTTTCGTGAGACGTTCGCCGGCTCCTGTTTGTTTTGTTTATTTTTCCCGCTTCTTACCTATAAAGTCCCGCTGTGCACGTCCCCCCCCTCTCCCGACCCACCTGCGAGAGAGCATTATGGCAGGGAAGCTGACAGCAGCGCAAGGCACAGGAATACTGCTGGTGACAGCCAACGTTGGATCTCTGTTCGAGGATGTGAGTTTCTCCATTGATACACGCTGTCGCTGTTTGTGCGTGTGTGTGTGTGTTTCTTCTTCTTTGTGTCAACTCCGTCTTCATGTCATAAAGCCAAAGCTGGTCACGACTCGTGTGTGTGTGTGACAAGTCGCGTGCGGTAGCCAAACACCTATACTGCCGCTCGCGCGCGCGCGCACACACACACACACACACACACACATACACACACACCACATGGGCCTCTCATATCCATAAGGACCCACGCTAGCTGTGTGTGTCCAGGGTTATGTGTTGTACACATGCAGTGACCCACTTTCTCTTTCATGTCTGCCTGTTCTGTGTCAATGTAAAGATGCGAGGATCGATCATGGCGTGCGGCGTGTTGCTGCTCTGCTGTTGCCATGACCATGATGGTTATTATCCACGAGCCGACCTGGAACTTAGGTAATAATCAGGCATGCAGCAGCAGTTTCCATTGGCGGGGTACACCCACCTTTAAGGCTGATGTGAGTCTGCTTGTGTGCAGCACAGAAAACTTATGTAAGTTAGACGAGGTTTGTTTTAGTGAGGAAGTACACACCGTGTATTGCTACTGGAGTGCCAATTGGTGGATGACCGAAGGGAGTATATCTATATATTTCACACGCAGGAGTGTATGAGTTGACCACTGCATCACTAGAGATGCTGCCCGCTTAGCCACCTCTTTAGGTTTTTCTGCAACACACAGTGCGGCGGCCGGCTATTTGACACCTTCTAGTTATTTCTTTCATTGACGTGAAGGCTGCTCTGCAGTGTTTCACTCAGCAGAAGGTGGGGTGTTTCCTAGAGTAGACCGGGGTTATGAATAACACTGATGCCAGCTGAGATTGTGGACTGACCAACATCCTATTTGCATCATCCCGAGAACAAGCAGCATTCAAATGTTTCACTCTAGATAAACCCCACATGCTTGCTCAGCCGAAAGAAAGCAAAAGCATGCCATGTGTTAGAATAGGTGTGTCGGGCCTCCTAAGGAGTGTCTGTGCAGGTCGATGAATGATGGTCCGCGACCCGGGCTCCATGTTTGACTGTAGTTTGTGACTAGCCTCATGGCACTTAATTATGGAGGAAAGTGTAGCTGTTACGCTGAAATGCCTCGAGTTCAAACGCTGTGTGTCACTTTACGTGTTGTGTCAATACAGAGTCACTCTCGCCCCCTCACCCTCCTTCTTCCTCCCTCCTTCTTCCTCCCTCCTTTCACCCGTGTGAAGAGCTGATCCCAAACATGAGGGAAGAGCGGTCTCCCTCGCTGGAGTAAGCCTATAAATAGCCTGCCTCTCACAAGCAGCATGCTTTGGGTGTCTTGTGAATTTTTTTTTTTCCTGTCTCCACCAGACTTCCAACAGACTGAGCCAAAACGCACATTAGACCATGTTTCCTTTTATGAGTGGTCGTATACTGGTCATATATGAGGCTATCTGTAGTCTGTACTGTTGAATGAAGTCTTTGTGGACTGCCTTATTTCACTGTTATGTCCAATATAGATGAGACAATTCTGTCATTGCGTAGCCTGACCCCGATTCCACAACACACTGTATGAAACGGACCAGGCCCTCCGTGTCGGAGGTGTATTCCCTTCTCACGCAGTCTCGATGGAATATTGGCTCTTTGGAACTTTTCTTTGCACATTACTCAAAATTACATGGCTGCAGGCGTCTGTGTTTACAGCCATTGCAAATGTAAACACACTCTTAACAGGCCCAACACGCAGTTGTGGTGTGTTTGAACAAGGAGTGCCGCTCTGCAAGTATTGATTAAAGCCTGTAATGTAAAATATACAGATTTCTTTCTCCGTGTTGATTAAAGGTGTAAGAGAACGAGGTATGTTAAGATCAAGAAGACGAGGTGGCTGCGGACAAGGATCGGTCCATAAGTTTAAGATTGGCGTGTGTAGGCTGTGTTATGAAGTGCTGTAGTGCCTCAAGAGGTTTGGATGCCCGAGTTTGCAGGTTTCAGGCAGAAAGACGCAGATTAAAGGTGTGAGTGCGAAACATTTGGAGCGTGCTGAGAGCAAACCAGACTCAAGTGGAAAGTCAGTTTGTTCTGTACTCTCTGAAACTTGTGGCCTTTTGAGAAAGTAAGTTTTTTTTTTTTTTTTTTTGTGGTGATGATGTGGGCGTTTCAGATTAAAAACATGAAAATGCACATTTTGAAAGCAGATTAGCACATTTGCTATTGCACAAGTTAATTTCATAAATGAACACACCCAATCGCAATTCAGTATACTCTGTCAGGTCTTACTTTGTCTGGTCTGACCAGCAGCTTAATTTTCTATTTGCTGATTGATATTCTTCTTATTCAGCCGACTTTATGACTTAGCTTTGTGTATGCTCACTTTGATGCGGCATTCACTGCATGAACTTGAAAGCATATAGCAACTGTGTTGAAACTACACAAAGGCACACTTTTAATAAAAACAATGAAGCATAGATACTGCAAAATACTGTCCTGTTTGTCCCACTCAGAAGTCTCAGCACATATATGTATTATTTAAAGACTCCCTGTTGTTTGAAGTTGATGGAGGAACTCCCACGGAGTAGTGCTCAGTAACTAAAGTTGCTGTAGACTGGTATTAAGCATCTCACCACAAATATACAGTGTCTTAGATGGTGGGTTCATGAACTGCATCACAGCGCCACGACTGTGCCCGCAAGCTGTAAACTGTAGGTGGCCCAATGGGGAACAAAACCCTCAACTGTACTGGTCTTAATGCCTGCTCCAACCACTTCCAATTAAGTCACACAATACTGTTTTTCCAAGATGCTGTCTTACGGTTAAACATCCTAGTTTGCTTTTTCTTAATGCTTGTAGCAGTATTCTTTCCGTCACGCTGTTTGATATGGAAAATAAAACACTCGTGGCCTGTGCATGGTGCCTTCATTCTAAACTGCTCGTCAGCCCATTTAAATTTTTCCTGACTCCACTTATCGGTTATTGTTTGAACGTCTAAAACAGAAGACAAACAGTCATCCTCAAGCTCAAGCCATTATCCATTTCCATTGTTGAGCCTCTGAGCCATTCTCAGTCAATCTAATTATGTCGGCAAACATCGGTTTCTCCCATGTTTAAAACGGCCATCAACACCGCTAACCAGTATTTGCTTTTTGTTGAGTTTCGCATGCTCACTTTGTGTTTCTAAGGTAAAGTTGCCCCCCACCCCCACCCCCGCCCCTCCAGAGGAGCGTTGGATTGTCTTGTCTGCTTCACTTTTTCAATAAGTGAACCGGTCAGGCGGAGAACAGCAGGGTTCAGTTCTTAAAGGTGACTTGATTAAATAGAACAGCAAGCATCCACTCGGATGTGCCACTATGACAACAGGGCACACGTAGGCCGACACTGAACTGAAATGTTCTTGCCCTTTATTAATATTACCATTTCATTTATTCCTATCCAAACTGTGTCTGGTTTTATCACTTTTAGTCTTTAGCCTGATGTTTTGCTCAGCGGTGCTTTTAGTTCTAATGTTCAGTGATAAAGTTTAGATCAGTTGTGCCGATATAGCTGCAAAATTTACATTAAATACATTTTTATTCATTTATGTTGAGCAAATAATGTTAAATGTTGACCGTATGCTGAAGCAGTTATGTCATATTTAACAGCTGCAGGGGAATGATGGAGCTTTAACATACATTATACAAGTCTTAGGATATCTACTCTCCAGGGTTAAGTTCAGTTTCCATCCCATCGCTGCAGATTCCCATGCGTCCTGTGGGATCCCTGATCCAAAGTCAGCCTGCAGTGTACACCTTAATTCAACATAATGTTCTGGATTATTTTTTGCCTTGACTTGCTACTAGCCTGCTAGTCACAGAATTGTGTTTGTAATGGAATTCAAGGATCTTTTACCAATAGTACAGTAAGTACCTGGTTTGCTGCTTCTTTTTTGATGCTCGAAAGAGACACGAGCGTAGATGCTAACATGAAGGTTTTCTCTGTGATTTCAACACAGATGAGTGTTGGTTGAGAGTTTACTGCATTCTTTCAGATTTTAATCTGGACACAGGAAAATTGCTTATTAACATCAGCGTTTGGAAATTGTATAAATGCTGTTTTCAGATTGGGTTCAACTTACCTAGGGAAAAGATTTTGAGTTTACGATATTTACTTGTCAGTCTGTTCCCCTTGTTTGTGTGCTGCTTTTGTTTCCTTGTGCTGCAAAAGTAGCAAGTTATACGTTCAAGGTCAGCTAACCCTGTGCAGTGTTTCCCCTATCACAAGATCATTAATATCAATGCGCTACTAATGGCTCGTACTGTGTGAACACGACAACACACAACGTTATTTTGGACTAGTTTAGAGCTATTAAGTAGCTCATCAACTCCTCTCGGACCCTCTTGTCAAAGAGGGACATCTATGTAAAAGGTAACGTTCCGGTTTATACACGGTCTATGCGTCAGAGTAGTGAGTAGTAGGCAGTGTAACGTAGAGTAGCGTAGCTCCTTATGGCAGTGTGCAACAAGTGAGTGAGCAGAGAAAGGACAGTGAAGCGGTAAAAATGAACACAGGGAGAGATTAGCAGGAAGTTTGTCAGGTAATAGATGCTGCGGCTCCTCAAGCTAACATTAACTACGTTTGTTAGCTGCTAAGTAGCGTTAGCTACATTAATTAGCTGCTTGTCATTACTACCTGTGTGCGTTCAGAGGAGCGAGGAAAGGAGCAAGGAAAGATGCAAGGAGAGGTGTGAGGAGGAGGATCTAGACACTTTTCCACACGAAATAGGGTAATTTTAATAAAATTATTAACTGATTTCTGACCTGACCCTTATGATTTCCACAAGTACTGTTTGTATTTGTTGTATTTCTGTAGGACTGACCTGAGAACAGACTACAGGGAGAGCATCTGTCCATTTGCATGCGTGTGAGCAAGCCCGAAAAAATCAAACGCTTACAGGCTGCTTGTAAGCTGTGTCATGAAGTATTCTGACTTGTAAATAAATAAAAGGTGTGAGTAAATTTCTGTGTTGCAACATTACATTTTTAAAACATTTTCCACAGTTAAATCTCAAAAGCTGTAAATTGAGACAAAATTTATTTTTTATGCATTTAATTGAAACTGCTCTCACTTGTATGAATATGGGTCGACCTTGCATCCTAATGGACACGGACACAGCACTGCTGCTGAAAAAAAAAACACTGTTAAAGGTCCAGTGTGTAGAATTTAGTTGCATCTAGTGGTGTAATCTCTGCATTGCAATCTCCTCACATCACCCTCACCTTCCAAGTGTAAAGGAGAAACAACACTGAAAGGCCCTGTCTAGATGCAGTATTTAGTTTGTCTGATAATCCAGATTACTTTGGAAACATGGTGTATCAATATGGCGGCCTCCATGAAAGGGGACCCGCTTCCACTGTAGATATAAAAGGATAATTTTTAAGTAACAAAAATGAAAAGATTCTTATTTTCAGGTGACTATACATGCATGAAAATGAGTTTCTTTGCTCTGTAGCATGTAGAAAACATTAGTCTTAAGGACCCAACAGCCAGTTCAAAACAGGTCGTGCCAAACTGGCCACACCTCAGGGCATCACTGGCTGTATGGAGTTCCTGTACTCTGGTTTATCTCTGGTTGGAAACTCCTCCACTGCCAGTTTCTGTGGGCATGTTCAGATCAAACATGTTATGCTCGGGAGTGTTTTCCTTTTTAGTGTTGGTTGGTTTTAACAGGTAGACTCCATGCTGGCTGGTCTTGGGTGTCACCAAATAAAAGCACCGTGATGCCGGAAGGAAAGGTTTTGTTTTGAGAGAAGACGGAGGTATAGTTCTTGAAGTGTGAGGTCGAACTACTGTACCAACAAAAGATTTACAGGAAACTAATACGAAATTGTCTGGATGGTGTAATTCATGCTTCAAAACCAAAAAAATGTCCTCAAGTGCAAAGTGCTGATTGCAAGCTACTACCTATAATTCTTCATCTGACGACATCGGGCAAGCCTGTGCAGATACTGCATCTTCATCATGCTTCACTCAGGCTTCACAAAGAGTGGAAACCAGTTGATTCAACATCGTCCGCCACCCAAAACCTCTTACAAGAGATCTTTGTCAGCTATTTTTTTACATGCCCTCAGCTTGCTTGTATTTGTGCAGTTTGAACCTTAATAAACCCCAAAAAAGGAACAAAGTAAACTTTTCCACTACGGCTCAATTCAGAGAAGTGAAAATATAGATTTGTGTGATGGTGTGTCCTTGTCCTTTATAAGATGTCTGGTGGTAACTGAATCTCTCTGATAACTGAGAGATCATATCATGACTCCGGGAGGCCTTCCAGTGGAAAGCCCAGTTGGATTAATCCAAATGACTCAAATCTGACAAGATTTGAGATGCCAACTCTCAACCTAGATTTCATTGCCGAGGACGTAAACTGATGTGTTGCCCTGCCTTCGAAGGCTGCACGGCCTAGACTCCTCTCTCATCGTATCGGCCTAATGATGGCTCCGACATTCTCCTCAAGTGCTCTCACTGCAGTAAACACTGGACACTGGCTGTGGTTTTCTTTTGATTACAACCACTCTGTTTTTGATTACATATACCTCTTGTTTGCGAAGCCAAGATGATCATACAGTGATTCAATAGATTACTATGAATAGTACCTCTTGTGGTTTTGGTCATCCAACTTATTTTTTTCATCGTGTCTTTTTTCATCCGCTCACACTGTCTCTGCCTCTCCTGTCCACTGACAGCTCATTAACTCAGGCTATCGCAGCCCGGACCCCACTGAGCTGGCATATTTACACCACCAAAGATAGAACAGAGCAGGAAAAAATTCCCGCCTGACTGAGTGTGTCCTCAAACCTGGAAGCTCTGCATACACTGCTCCCAGTATTTTGACTTCAATGACTGTTATACAGTGTGTGTGTATGTGGTTGGGATGGTCCTTGTCATTACCAAACGCACATATAAAGATGTTTCTGCAGCCAGCGTGCACTCTGGAAACTATATTTAGCCTTTAGTCACATGGCTGGTGGTAGTGAATTCCCTAACTGAATAATGTAATTGAGCATTCAGGATGTGTATTTATAACGTTGGCAGTGGTGTGTCTGATACCAGACGTGATGCTATGTTGATACAGGGTTTACATTGATGAAGCTAACAATGTGTGAACGGGTGTAGTCTCAATGTAAAGCCTTTCACTTTGCGACCCCCTCTCCGTGTTTCCTCCAGACCAGCTCGACTTTTCTGCGCCGAGGCTCAAACATCAGAGCCGATGACTAAAGACTTCATCTGACAGTTTGATTTTGTGTTTCTTCCTCTGCCAAAGTCTGTTCCAGTGCGTTGCTGCAGGAGTGGAAAAGTTTATGAAAGAAAGATCAGATGATGCTATTTTGGTGTTCTCCGTGCTCTGCCCTCCTCCGTCCTGTCATAACACGGAATTAGAATTTCAAAAGGAAAAGACGTCGGAGGGAGCTGAATGTTGCCACCAGCAGGCAACGAAGAGTCAGAATTTACAAAGTACAGTATATTCCTCATCAGTATGTAGCATCCATCCATAAATACATCTATTAATACATTATTATGAGGGATAAATGATGAAAGTGTAACTAGTTTGTTGGGTTTTTAAATTAAAGGGTGTATTTTTGATGTCAGTAATGGTGGTAATATGCAATGATTGTTGTTTCTTTTACATTTATGTTAATGAGGAAGCCACAAGATTCTATTTAAATGTATTAATATTAATATATTTAGCAGACTTTAGCAGATGACTGTGCAAAAATGTCTTTTGAAGAAACTTTTTGTCCCGTTAGCATATAAGCTAACAAGATTTCTGACTGAAAGAATTTTTCTTTCCTCTTCGGAAATTGAAAGAAATGAGAGCACAAGCCTGAGAACATAATGTCAGGAGGGAGTGAACAGCACAGGGAAAATGGAAAGAGCTCAGTAAGCTGTTGTGACTGACTAGCGCTAACATTAAGCCTATCTGGCTGTTTTTTCTCAGCTCTATCCCCCCAGTTGCTGAGTCAGGCCACCATGCGCCCGAACAGAGCAGAAAAGTCTGCCCGAGCCTAAACCAAGCAGAGGTGTGGAACCCCCCCACCCCCCACCCACCTTCTGGCTGGCCTGAGCAGTTGATCTTCACAAGCAAAATAAGCAGTCAGTCAGTGAACCAGCCTGGAGAGTTTATAGGAGGGGGGGGTGTGTCTCAGGGGAAATGACGCACCCACAGGCGTATACGCGAATCTGGAGATAGAAACACATGTCTCTCAGTAATGTATAACATCAGACAGGGACTTTACAGTGGGTCGACATGGCCAACTTTTTCCAGAGTTCATTGACCCCACTCAAGAGGATTTGACAGAATGTGTGTGTGTGTGAGCAGAGCGGGACAATGAATAGCCAGGCCCCGTTGGGCCCAGATAAGGAACTGGGATAAGGGTGGGAGTGTCGACGCCAAGCAAGGGAAGCTTGGGTTCACTCCAAGAGCCATAATTATCCAGGATGGGAAAGCCAGAGGGGGACATCCCCCCACCCATCCCACTGATGAGGACAGGACTCATTCATAAGATTCCCCAAAGAGACAAGAACAGTGGGTGGGGGGTTCAGTCTCTCTGAAAACTCACGTACAGTAGTACAATGGACAGATGCAACAGGAGCTTAGTCAGTTTCAAGTCATTGTTTCTGCTTGTGTTGAATCATGTTGACTGCAGAGGACACGTTTCTTTGCTTCATCTCATCTCAGACGTTTTATTTTGGTCACCTTGGACGTTTCCTTCCAGTACAAGCGGTACAAGTCACCTCCGGCTTGTTGCGGTAGCCATAGTTATAAACAAGGCTCATTAATGTCAGCTGCAAAAGACAGGAGACGTTTAAGAGCTCCAAACTAGTTATTTAGTGTATTATTTCTTATTGCATACTGCCATCAAAATGTCACATAGTGCAGGTCTGAATCTCACAGACAACAGCCTATGTGTTAGGAAGGTTTCCGCGTGTAAGCTATTTGACCCATTTTCTGTACGACATTTACATCAACACCAAACCAGGTTACTCCAGTAACTGGGTTAAAAACAGCAGCTCTGCGCTCATCAACATGAAGCGCTGATTAGGTGGCAATATGTCAGACCCAAAGTGGGCTAATGTCACTACTGTGTCGAGATGGTGCATTAGTAGATGTTGCCCGGAGGCGGCGAGGCTTCGGTAGCAGCCGTCTCCCATCTGCACATACTGAACGCTGGTTGAGATGCAGAGAGGAGTTTCCTGAAGGAGGTCTTTGTGTCTCTGTCTCCTGCTAAAGTACACACTGTGGATTTCCATGTCCAGACACGCCTGGCTCTCAAGACATTCACTGTGTTTGGTGGTGTAAGTCGCACGTTTAGTGAGTGCGGAGTGTTCATTTAGCTTACATTAGACAAAGAATGTCAATGATTGCTTCTCTTTGTTCATGTACATATGTAGTCATATGTAATGACAAAGGGTGTTAAGTTTCACGTTTTTTGCTGTACACTCCCGATCCTCAGCTCTTGTTTTTCTCTGCTGAGGTTTGATTGGATATATCAATCAGTTATATTTGCCTCTCGCAGACGCATCAGTGTCGCACATCGGTGTCTCATCTGACCTGCTGACTTGTAACATGTTTAGTTAAGGTTTATAAAATGCATGCGGGTGTCAGTGCAGAGCTTATCCAGCAGAGTGAACTGGAATTTACAACTGCATAGCACAGAGTAATCAAAGAAGCAAGTCCCAGCAATGTCAACACGTTAAAACCATATTTAGCTTAAATATAAACTTGCAGTTTGTTTATGAAAGCAGCCTGCTGAGTACCTTTGCATACTCGTGCGCAATCCACACAGAACAGGTTTATTTTCCCTAGATCATACTGCTAATGTGTGAATTTGACTGTTCAACTCTACTGATTACTATCCTATACCAGTCAAGGCTCTAGTTTTGAGCTAGCTGTCTCAAATAACTGCTGATGAAATGAGTTTTATCTGCACAGATTGAAGCGTGAGCGGCAGATATCTTCAAACCTCACAACTAAAGTCAAACGTGGCGCGCAGAGAGCTGCTTTGTTGAGCGGATTTGAGCGGAGCCCCCTTTTTTTGGAACTCGCCGGAAGTCGCTCGATAAAGATGTCACTGAGAATCATGGCCTTTACCTCAGTTCACATATTGATATGGTCGGAAAGTTCACAGCTTCTTGCTCAAGTCACACTTCATCAAAGCCTCTGGCTGACGGTGACCATGTGGCTTTTGTTACGCCCGGGAAGCTCTGTGCTTCAAAACTAAAGCAGAGCAGTGAGATTCTCAGGGTCTGGGATGTTGAATGGTTTGCAGTAAGAGGTTTATGTGTTGCTCATGTTTGTAATGGCGTGTCATGAAGCTGTTGTTATTTATACCTGAAACTCTGAACAGTTTATGTGCAGTGCTTAGGCTTGCGTCAGCGCTGTTTATCAAAGGAATTTGGCTCACTTTCATCTTGTAAACTCAAAGTGTGTGTTTTAAAGAGTTCACTTAGCAACAGCAGGCCTTCTGTCCACTTATGTTTCCTTATCTATGATCCACGCCCGCTCCACGTACATACGATCTGTCGTGAACGTGCGCTGATGTCAGTCTCACACCTCTTTCTGTCCCGTGCTCACATGAACCCCTGCGCATGCTTTTCTCCCCGTCCTGCTGTGTTTTCTCCAAGTGACTGTCTGCTGGGGAGACACACAAACTGAATGATGACAGAAGCGCTCATACCTCTTTCATCTCCACAGAAGCCAAACTTCTGAAATAAAGGAGCCGTGGCTCGCAGCCTGCCTGTCGCAGAAGCGGGACTTTAACATATCTGTCCTCCCTGCTCTGCTCCACATTACACCACGCGCAGCTCTTATAGCCGGCAGCTGCAGGGTTTGTTCAAAGACGGGACGCATAAACACATCACATGTCTTTACAGATTGGACAAATGCAAAGGGCAGCTGTTGAGAGTTGACATTATCGCGTTAAACGGGAATTGTTTGTGGAATCTGTCTCCTGAACTGTGTTTTCTCGTTACAGCTTGCTGTACGGTTACACTGTGCTGTAATCCTCAGCCATGGCTGACTAGATTAAGTCAAGAGAATTATCCAGAATTATTAGATACCAAATGATTGCAGTATAAACTCTCTGCAAGGCTACAATGAAATCAGGTCAGACAGTTGCTGTTGTGCGAACTGATGAGAAAGATTTATGTTCATTTCAGTGTTTTGAATGATATGTTTCAGTTTTGCACCTCCTCCATCCCAACCAGCGACTACAGATATATTTAACCCAGTCACAAAATTACTATGCATTAGTCCAGTTAACCAACCTGAGTGCAGAGGCCCCCGTCTTTAACTGACCCTTAATGTATAAATAACATGTAGGATTGGATATTGAGACCCAGCTCTTAAATTTAACCTGTGCCAAATTTCTAACACCGCAGGATTATTTAACATATGTTAAATATTTAACATATTTAACACATGACATATGTGACAATACCACTCTACAGCCAGAAGACAGTTAGCTTAGCTAAAAGACTGGACACAGGAGCAAGCAGCTAGCCTTGCTCTGCTCAATGAGTTCAGTCTGGTGGGACTGTAGCTTCATATTTAGTGTACGGGCCCGAGAGCGGTATCAGACCTCTCATGAAGCTCGGCTAGAAACAACAGTTTCTCTTGGAGAGGCTTGGCCGTAACTGCGCCTCGTCTTCAGTACTAGTTGAAGCGAGTCCATTGGCGGGTTAGTGAAATGTTGACGGAACAAGAGTCATAACCTGTCACTGAGTAAACATGAGGAAAAAGCTTCTTGGTTTACAGTTAAAACCAGATAGCGTTGGTGACCATCTCCATCACCTTATATGTCAATATGCCAGAGGTTTAAACTAGCTGACTGACATGTGTCACTCCTGACTCTAAGACTCTCTCTTTGCCTTTGTCATTAAGATCCTCACTAGCCGTCCTTGCATAACCACCTGTTACACAGAAGCGTCTGCTAATATCTGAAGGGCATGTTATGAGCGTCACATGTCAGGTCTTCCACTCAACATGCGCTGCGATGAACTTGTTTTGCAGGTTAGACAGCATCATGCGCTTTGGGAAAGTCTTCATCAGCAGGCTTTCACCTGCAGGTTACTGCAGCTCACTAGATTGTTTACTGTGCTTCTGTGCAGCTTTACTGATCTGCAAAGGAAAGGTTCTCTAGCTGGGCTGCACCTCTTCTTCTCTCCTCTCACTCCCGTCATCTCCCGCATGGACCTCTACACTCACCAGTCCCCTTTATCTTTTCCCCCGTACACACTCAGCCACACATTCCCAGCAGGACGGGTGTTTATTTAAGCCTAAGCCTTTGATAGAGAGTGCTTATTGTCTCTGCTCCACGTACAGTCAGTGGTTGAATATTTCCCAGTTAAGGCCATTGTGTTATTTTTTTTCCTACCCGGCCCCAGCCTGAAAAAGCACTAGCTGGTCTGGCCAAGTCATTAAGCAGCGCCTGGTACTGACTATACTTTTCCTCCAGCCTCGGGTTTCCTGGTGTGGAGTCATTGCGGTTGGTCGGAGCACCTGGATGGCATTACCGAACGCTGTGCCTCTATAAATATTGGGGATGATTTGGTCATGAACACACACTCTTCTGGCGAATTAAAAAGCGCGTACGTGCACCAATCGGAGTGTTACATTGCTCAAAAGTATACCTTCCATCACTCAGATCTACGTCTGGTTTCTCTCAACAACTTGCTAAGCCATAATGGAAAACTCCCTCCCAATGAACATCAGTATTTGACTGTTTGACATCCTCTAGTTCCCATTTAAGGCAAGCCAAGATGTACGCTGATAGAGCAATACGTAGCACACACAAAGGCACACACACACACACTAATACGGCACTGCTGGCACTCCATCACTACTGAAATAGCTTGATAGCTCCTGTTATATGTCAGATGGCACTCCAGAGTTTGAGCTTTGTATTTATTATACTTGAGAAAGCACCGTGTGGAATACTGACTGTGTACACAGCACATGGAAATATTGGTTTTTGTGGCTCTCGTCGGTCACTTGTTGTGCTGCATCCAGGATGCTCGCATTGTTTTCTGCCCCCTGATGCAAATCGAGGCCCAGCTGCCGCGCAGAGGGTGGTTGGTATTGAGTGTTACTCCTCAGCAAGCTGCTGTGGTGTTGGCGCTTGGCGCCTGCTTTAATTACCGCATCATTAGTCCTCCCACTCTCAGCCTCACTCCAGGAGAAAATGAAGACCTTGAATGTATCATTTGTTCAAAACACTGAACATGACATTAGGACTCAGTGCTAAAAAAGTGGTACAACATATAAGAACATTTCTTTCATGTATTTGTTAATAACTATCACGTCTCAGGCGATAAATGCCAAAGTACAACACTTCAGATGTCGTTAAATATGAATATCAAAGCATGAAGCATGTACAAAGTATTTATTTGTCATTTGCCCCAATGCCATGAGATGCAGCTGAGAGCTCTGAAAGGAACATGCCTAGTTGTGAGCATGTGTGGTGAGGAGGCCTGCAACGTCGCCTCTCGCTCCGTCTGATCCATTCATACGTCGACCGTGTAATTAGCTCGAGGTGGCGGCGCGAGAGAACTCTCTCTCCTTTTGAGCTGAAGTGTGTAAATCGTGCGCCGCTGCATCACGAGTGCTGCCAACTCCGAGGCTTTTCACCTTTGGCACCCGATGGCATAAAACCTCATTTGAGAAGTAATCACATTAACGATGACTCCGTTCCATTCGAGGGTGCCAGTGAGTCAGCGCGCAGCACTGGAGCTCTGACGCTGGAGCAGCTGAATGGAATTCAGCCATCTTTAGATTTCTTATTTACCCGTGCTTTGCGTGGCAGAAAATGTGTCTATTTTTTTGGAGTTTATTTTTTATTGATTTTTATGTTAAAAATATATTTTTTAAATATCATAAACGTGATTATTTGCAGCTGTGTTGTCGACCGTGTTGATGTCCCCGTGTTGTGAAGAGCCGGGTGGGAGTATGACCACTCCCTGCTGATTTCCCCTTTGTTTCTGAAATTGTCACTGGGCTTTTGCCAGTTTTCCAAGCACATGTGCGTGTTTGTGTGTGGTCCCCTCACTGCCTTATCATCCCCTGGCCTTTTGCAGAGGGTTATCGCTCGGTCTTCCACTACGAACAGTAAAGTTTCCACTGCGGACGGCTCAAACAATGCAGACCCTCCCCTCGTCTGTCCGCCTCTACTGCCTCTCCTCTGGCTGCTATATATAGACCTCAAACCACAAGTATATCTTTGTCTAAGACATCCTATTATTTCTTTATGGCGTTGCCGGAAAAAGGTCCCATGGTCCAGAGGCCTGGGAAACTGTCTGACAGTTGAGGACTCAGCCTCACCCAAATTTCCTCTTCCAGTGACAAAAACAGTGCGAAAGTTAGGAAAGGAGACAATAAATCAGGCAGGGATCGAGTATTTTAAGGGTCAAGTTGTGTTTGGACTAAATGAAGCTTGTCCGTGTGCTTTTTGTGGAAATGTTTCCTCAGACAGAGTGCTTTTGTTTGTTTCTTTCAGGAACACTTCTGCATGTGCAACGTATGAGCTGTGTGTCAGTCAGTGTGTCTGCGCTTCACTGATGAAAGGAGCTGGATTTGAACAGAAAGGTGGACAGTGATTTAAGTGGTCATTTGACAGGCTTTAGATAAAAGGAGGTCACACTTGCCACTTAGACACACACACACACACACACACACACACACACACACACACACACACACTTGTCTGAAGGGTTGCTCTGGCCATTTGCCTGCTGCCTGTCAGCGCCCCTTCAAACAAGTGTCCGTTTGTCTCTGCGGGCTCCACGGGACAGTCCAGTCCACATAGCAGCTGAACAGATGGTACCATCTCCACCTTGCCTGCCTCGCAGGTTTTTATTACCCAATTTGGCGAGCCGGAGGCTAGTTAGAGAGGGAAGACAAAAGCCTGGTTAAAAAAAAAAAAGGAGCACATTTATCCACCCGCTAATGCTCATCATTTCGCTTTTATAGGTATTTGCTTTGTGTGTAGGGCAGATGGACACCTTGTTAAATTGTGTAAGTGAAACGTATATTCCTGCACGAGCCGCGCTCAGCCAGTCAGTTGGGTTGTAGAAACATTCCAGCTGTACCACTGAGAGCAGAAAAAAATATGTACTTAAGCTATTTAAAGCCGTCCAATAGATATAAAACTGTCAGGACACAAAATAGTACAAGGGTTTACAAGGTTTGGCATCTGGTTTGTGATCCTGTCTTGTAAAATGAGCTCAGAACTATCACCTGGCTGCCTCTTTATTATCTTTATACTTTTTATATCTAAAGATACACAGATGTGAACTCGAGGAACATTAAGCTACTTTACAAGCAGTGTGCTGTTGACCCGTACACCCCTAGCCTAGTTATGTCCCCTCCTGTTGCACTCATCTTCATCTGGATGTCTACCTGCAGTAGACTCTTAAGGCTACCTACAGTGACGTGGTCAACCTCTGTCCTGGTTATGTCCTGTCTGTAAAATGTAGCCAGGTAAACGCGCGAATTTATTATACACGACTGCAGAAACACAGCTCGGGGGGCCTCAGTGCTCATAATAAAGTGATCAGAGCTGGTAGCAGAGGGAGGCTAAGCCCGTCTCCCCCGCTCTCCTGAACAGCAGCATCTCCAGTCAGAGCTGCAGACCTTTGTTTGTTCACTGGTCCTGGCTCTGGCTTTTATTATCTGAAAATAAGCAAGGGATTGCATTTCCATCGAGCCGCAAGCCTGTCAGACCACTGATGTTCAGCTTCTCAGACATTTTTTTCAAGCAGGCAAGATTCACTTTCACATTTACAAGCCTTGGGAAGTGTGCTAATGGCCAAAAGTTTTTTTTTGTGTGCTTATTTGACTGTCTCCGGATAAAATGATGATGAAGCAGAGTGAAAGCTGTGTTTGCATTCTCAGCAGTGAGTCTAACACTTGGGGTCTGTGAAGCGCTTGCTTGTGTCTTTTGGGCTCACATATTCATGTTTTGGGCACACGGGTTCAGACACACAAAGACAGTGAGACGTGAGCGTCAGAGTGTGTTTTCATCTGATTGGCGAGGTGCGTGAAGGGAAAATAGGTGGCTGAGGATGCTGCACTTGGTCTGGCCTTTCCGGTCCATATTTCACACACATCATATATTTTTACTTCCCTCTTCTCAGCCAGAAAAACAAGTACAAGTCACAGTACATTTGGTGACAATGAAAGCGTAAAAATCTGATATGGCAGATTAACACTGGAAGTTGCTTGAAAATTCCAGTGTGAAGGTAGTAAGCTGTGCTAATTATTATTAAATGTATTCTTATTGATTTGATGGCAGAAACAAGGGATGATTATGCGGGAGAAACATGGAAAGAAGGACTACAGTGACCTCGACGCCTGGTGGACCTTGGGTTGACTGGTCCCCTTCTTTTTCCACAAGACTAATAATATAAATGGCTGTTCTTGCATTAACTTTGATTAATGAGTGTAATACACATTTGAGTCCTCTAATACTGAAACAAGCCAAGGGGAAAACCGGGACTGCTAACTGAGAGTCTTTCATTTGTAGCCACACATGAACTCTGAATATAGGACATGAACGTCTCTATTTATTATTGAAAATTGTTATCACACAGAAAACATGCAGTTATTCCTATATATAGAACACATTTTTTTTCTGTCATAGCCCCAGGAGTACAGAAAATGTATGAGCTGTTTTTTTGGAATTAAATCTGAATGACAAGAATTCATATTAAAAATCTTACTTAATATTAACCCCCAAATTTTACCGGGTGCAGACGCCGTGCGGTGCACACCGCTGCAGCGATACGCAGCTCTTTTAGTCAATTTTAGTCAATGTTTGAAGCCCCACCAGCATCCCAGAAGCTGGCCTCCGCGTTGGATACATGGCTGTTTTATTTGTTTCTGACGGACACGGCAAGCAGCCCGCGTCAATTTACACAGAGCAGAGCAAGCTGGCGGAAGCCGGACACAGAACCAGCGTAGAGAATCTGGTGGATTTTCAAAATAACACGCCCTGCGCAAACTGCCGGTTGTAAAAACAGACAAAAGCAATATGTAGCATATTTCCATGTGTAGAAGCACATTTAGAAGCACACAAACCGAGGAAAACAGCCAAATCTGAGCAAGTAAACAAAGTCTGGTGGGCTAGACTTGTGTCTCGGTCACATTCATAGTTATCAAAGGTCTCTTAGCTTTTCTGCTAACTATCAGTTAGCAAACTTGTTAGCTTGGACGCTAATGGAATAAGTTAACTTTGTTTATTGAAAAAGTAGAAGTTGGTGATATAACGTAACAACGGCAGCATTTTGGGCTGTCCGGCTCTCCATTTGTGCTAACGCGTCTTGTCTTGTATAGAGAATAGAGACTTTGCGGGTGCCATTAGGAGAAAGACAAGAATACATCACGTCATTGTTCTTTTTTGTCTCTTCAGTAGCTTTGGTTATTATTACCATGAACTCAGTCATTACTTGTGTTAAAAATAATTCTTCATTCATTTTTGTTCATCACATTGTGGTGGGGCAGATGACACTGATGGCCAGAACAGTGGGTGACACTAAAAACATTTGGAAAATATGAATTTGGGCACACTATCTGTGTGACATTTCTTCATGTCAGGGTGCTTCAGTTGGGCAAAATGGTTTACTTTTTAGCGACAACAATGTTTGTGTGTGTGTGTGTGCTGGCAAAGTGTCTTTGCGAGTTTGTATGAATTTTGCATCTGGAACAGAGAGATTACGTAGAACTTTGTCTCTCAATTCCTGTTTACGCGTCTCTCATGATGACCAGTCTACACTCCTTATCCTGTGTGTGTGCGTGCAGTTTCCCCATTTTGTCCTGTCTTGTTGTATGCCCTTATTCTGCTGGAAGGTCACCAGAGAGGGAGCAGGACTGCCCAGGAGACATGATTAGATATATCGGATGATGAATGGGAACAGACTAAAGTAAATAGGAACCCGGGTGGTTGCATCTGTAAAACTGATGAGGTGTTTCGCGAGACCTAAAGGGAGACGTGGCTCGACCGACATCAAGGACACTGTTGCGGAAAATAAATGGCTGAAAAAAGTTCATCATTTTGGGGAGAAGAATCAGGCAGCAACCAGCTCTTTTTGTAGTCTTGTTGAGGTCATAATTGTTTTTTTTCAGTATCCATTTGTGGAAGCTACATGTGTGAATACTCAAAGCACATTTAAAATTAGATTGTGGGTTTTAGCTGCTTCTGGCTTCAGCAATAAGACAGACATACAATATTTTTGTCTGTTAGGTCATTTGCTGTTGCACAGACTATATCGTTAAAGGATTTTTAGCTATGGCCCTATAAATGGTGTTGTTAGTTGGTGAGTCCACCACTTTGGTCCAGACAGAAATATCTTAACAATGATTGGATCTGACTTAAAGATAGTTTATCCAGAAGAGAAATCCACATGAATTTGTTGACCCCTTGATTTTTTTTTAGTACCAGCAGTGCAGCAACACCTCCTTTTGGTACATTCATGGGTCTACAGAGGATGAATTCTACCGATTTTGGTGATCCACTGACCAATTATGTACAGTCATTATATGTTTGTTAAATAAATAAATAGCCATTACACACATTGTCCCCACAGGATGACCTGTTATACTACTACTACTTACCAACAACTAATCCAATCAACATCATCTGTACATCAGTCTTTAGTGCTGATTAATAACTAATAAACTCAGTAAACCTCTAACATCAGCATGCTCGCATTGTCATTTTTAGCATATTGATGTTAGCATCTGATTCAAAGCACCACTGTGCCTAAATATAGCCTCAGAGCTGCTAACATGGCTGTAGACCATCAGTCTTCTTTTTCACATGCATACAAGATTGTCTTGTCACAGTAGACCAGTGCCAAACATCAAACCTGTAAGGGGTACTTGTGACTTCCCTATAAAAATAACGTGTGAATACCTGAACTGATTGACAGGCCAGCCAAAGATGCTTCATATTTCACACTCTCCCCTCTCATTCTGTCTTTTAAATGACCTACATGGACACTAGACTAGTTCACTAACTCTAAAATAAGTTATTAACTAACTCATCACGCTTGCCAAAAGTATGACACACTTGAAATGTAGGTTAACCTCATCACTTTCCCAACAGCTGCTCTGTGATGGCAGTTCATAAGAAAGTTGCAAAACTGGATTGTGAAATTATTCAAGTGTTTCGTCAAAAATTGTGAAGTGTAATTGCCAAAAAAGGCAAATAATGAAGGGAATCTTGATGCCCTGGCTACCGAGGCTGGGTTCAAACAGGAGATGACAGTATGATTGTAAGTAAGTATTTTATGGTATTTTGTGAAGGAGGAAAAGCGATGTGAAACTGTAGGAACAGAATGATTCAGGCTGAGTTCAGCTGCAGGGCCAGGTCATGGGGAAATACTCATTAGCAGTCTAAGATACACCACCCAAACCCTTGCATACAGGTTCTAGACACAGCTACAGACTTAACTTGCACATTTCAGCAGATGGCCGTCCATCTTTAACAAGCTTGTCGTGTGTCCAACGTCTTTGTCTAACCCAGGTTTTAACCACTGATGGCTGTTGTGGTGTTTCTGAGGCGTGACTCATCCACTCTGGGTTTGGTTGAGGCCTGGGCACTGTGTTGTGGAAATCCAGCGCCCTCTCCACTGTTTATTTTGGAAGCCTGGTTTTCTGGCACTCTGCAGAAGGTCAATGCCCAAGGGAACCGTTAAATCAGAGAACTGCTCGGGAGATAAATCCTTGATTTGGACATATTTTGGACATGCTTTCTGTTGTAAGAGCGGGGGAGAGTCTGGTTTGTCCACTTTTGGGCTTGCTTGATAAACTATGATGGATTTAACCTATTTTTGTATGACATGGATCCCCATGTTGATCTTTCTGCTCTTCATACTACCCGGAACATGACAGAAAGAGTTGTTGCGGGGCTTCTCTGAGACGTTTTAATGGGGTCCTGCTGGAAATGGAAACTGACCGGTCTTTGGCCCCCTCCCGTCGCTCATTCTTTTTTCTCCACTCTCTTTTTTTTCTTTCTTTCCATTTTCACTCTCTCTAAAGCACTCCCACAGCAGGAAGAACCCAATTATAGAGATATCGGGCCCATGCTGAAAACGTGATAGCCTGTGAAATGTCTTTGGCGTCACACAGAGACAATGTTTGTCCTGCCCCAGTGCAAACAGGATGCTGTGTGCAGGAGAGCGCCGCGAGATAAGAACAGACAACGGCAAGTGGGAAAGACCAAAAAAAAAAAAAAGCCAAGCAAGGAGGGCAGAGAGAGGCAAAAAAACAGCTGGGAGAGTGATGATGCATGATCTGATGACCCAAAGAGGGACAGAAGCAGAGCAACAGTACAGTTACAGTATCACTAGAAAAGTGTCATTCTTGTACAGGAAGTAGAAGGGTTTGCGCCGCCACCTGAAGGAAACGCAACTTGTACTACAGTGTGTTGTCTCCCCTCCTCCTCCTACTTGAAACCATTTCCTGTTGTCTCCTTTCTAGATTGTAGTTCATTTACCATCATGTCAAGGCTCAGGTACACGGCTTTGGCAAATCACACGCTCTGCGCACAGACATCAGTAACAGGGATTTGTATTATAGATGTAATCACATTACTCTCACACACATTAACGCATTACTGGAGGATTATCTTGATGATCTTTTTTCCACTAAGCCAAAGATTATTCTCGCTTTCCACAGACTCATTGACTGAGCTCACTCTGTCCATAATTCTGGCATTGAGATATTAATTCAGGATCAAAATGTGGGTCAAGTGAGAAACAGTTTCACAAATTTAAAATGTTTAATCTTATGCTTTTCACAGTTTGACTCTTAAAGTGTGTCAGTTAACGTGTCCAACTTCACTTCCCCGCATACAAAATCTCTGTAGTGCAGCTGTTATGTTCATGTTCTTTACAGATCCCTCAAAAATGACATCCAACAAGTCACTGGTTGCTTTGTAGAATTTTCCGTCCAGCACAAAGATGCCGGGATACTTTGCCTCCCCAGAGTTCACAAGTTTCCATTTTTGTTTTCGTTCAGGTTTATCTGTTTTTTTTTGTTTTTGTTTTTTTTTCACTTAAATCAATTTGCACATCTGTTTGTGATGATGATGGGTTAGTCGAACCCCCCCCCCCCACAGCAAAACAACTTAAAGGTTCAGTGTGCCAGATTTACGGGGTTTTATTTCCAGGAGACGGCAGAAATGGAATAATATCAATTTCAAGTTTACATTAGTGTACAGTCATTAGAGAATAAGAATCATGCCTTTATGCATTTCGTGGCCACTGTATTCATCAAGGGTGAGGCGATGGGGTTGCAATCAATAACTATACCACTAGATGCCGCTGTCATTGTCTCTTTAAAAAAATGCCTGTGCATACAAGTAACAAGTAAATTCACCAGTGTATGTTACCTGGTTCCACTTCGACTGTAACACCAATACTGGTGACCTTTACTGTCGAGCGCTCTGTTTTTTTGGGTTCACTCCAAAGATATGTTAAACTTTGTCGAAGCAATGATCGAGATTTCACATACCTGCCAGGTGTGAAATTGATTTATGGATGTCATATATGACATATGACATCATTTCCCTTAGACAGTATGCAGAACACACATACAGTCTAGTGTGAGAGCCACATCCAGACAGCACTTTATGTAAAGAGGGAAAATATTGAGTTTGCTTACAGGGGGACGACATGATTGACATATTCAGCCAATAGCAACAGTGAATAACATTGCGTGACATTTGTCTTTTGCTAGCTCTCAAGATGAACACCAAATGTTTCTCCTTTGTTGAACCAGTGCAAAGTAGTGGTCCCTGACACGAAGACACAAACGCCATAATCAATATCAGAATCAATTTTAGACTTTAAAATCTTAGCCACGAACACACAGGCACAAAAAAACAGAACTCAGAATCTCGCAAACCCAGCTCCATCCTCATCAAACATTTCCGTGCAGACGCCTCTGGAGATGTGAGACATCGGAGTGACTTTTCAAAGCTCCAGAAAGTAGAGCAGGCTTTTTTATGTTGAATCTGTGACAGCCTAATTCTCTCCCTTTCTTCTGTTACTAAATTATGCATACATGTTTCTAAGTATGTCCTTTTTGGAGATTGAATCCTCCTTTTTTGAAACTGTGAGCAGAACCAGTTTGTTCGCCTCCCTCAGGATGTCCTCAGGCCATCTGAGCACTGAGCCGCGCCAGTTTTTAATATGGTACCTGTACTTTTTCTGTATTTTGGTTGACGGAATTATTAATGAAAACCTCTACAGTAATACTGTTTTATTTGCATGTTTCTTATAACATACAGTACTTGTTGCAGAATGCCCTTGCACTTTGAGAGTGTTGAGAAAGTTACAGAATCTATGGTATGGCAGTAAATAAGAGTGAGTCCTCTGAAAAACATTGCACTTCTGGAAACCTAGAATGTTGACCATGTAGTTTTAGTTCTGATGCAGACCTTAGCTTAGACTAACATCTATGGCATCTGAAACTTGTGAAATGTTGTTCTAAGTACGTCAGTGTCATTATTGACATAAAGTATTACAATTTGCTTTGTGAAAATAATCTTTGGAAATCTGCTCGCTTCACGTCTTCACGGCTTCACAGTTTGAACTTCTCCATGTTAACAGCAGACTGTATAAACAATACCAGATATTATCAGCTTATGCTTGATGTTTAAGGGCGCAACTAATGGCAATCAATCATTGAATCATTCAGTCTTCAAAACCCTGTCACAATTTCCCATTGAGATGCAGTTCAAAGCTCCATAAAATGCTGTGAAGTAGGCCTTGAGTTAAGTCTGAGACTTCACATTGGGGAAGCTTCAACTAGAGAATGGTTGGAGTTACAGACTAATCAGCAGCTCTACACGTCTGTAAGTGTGTGTTCCTGCAGCTTCTCTAACGCCTCCATAGAAAATCCTTCAGTATTGTGTAATTTGTGTGACTGAGTTTTCTGGATTTTCAGATTGTTGGGGTTTCCCTGCTTCTCGTCACATGAAAAACTTCATGATGACGCCAGTGATTTTCATCTGAGTCACTCGGGAAAGGATACCACAGGACGACACAGGAGACTGAGGCCTGTGCAGAAACATGTTGGTCTCACAGCAGAGTGTTTATCAACTACAACTGCTGGTGTTTTGATCCTTCAAGACTTAAGTATCTTACGGAAATGTTGTGCTAGAATCCCTGAACTGAAACTTTGACCAGACACCACCAAATACTGGAATGTAGATATGAAGTCATTTCAAAATGATAAATGAGTCCAAGAGTAAATATATTTGTCGTGTAACTGTTTTGGGAAATCCCAAATGTTCCTGGGAAAAGAACAGATGATGACACAAAACATTGGCACGATTCTGTGGATCGTAAATATTGTGTGGATAGATTCTCTGTTGGGTTTCTTGATCACGTGACTTGCTGTGCAGCACAGCACCCGCCTCTGCTCGTTGTGTTGAATTACCCCGGCGGGAGCAAAGTAAACACAAGGATTAACCTTCAGCACTGCGTCTGACATAGCTTTTAAATCTCTGATAAAATGCATTTTCAGCTCAAAACAATAAGAAACCGTCGTAGGTTTCTTGGTGGTGGCCCGACTGATCTGATAACGTTTGTGTAGAAAACCCCCGCTTAGGACATTTCCTCATTTTGCTTTACAGGTTATGACTTGAGTGAATACGACGTTCTACTTACAGTGACACTAACCAGGCCTGTACAAGATTCTATTAGATCTTTCAAATCGCCGATGCCATGTGGAACATTTGTCCGATTCGTCAGGGAAGTGCCTGGCGCTTGTAAAAGTTGAGCGTTTTTATTTCTTTTCCAGAGATGTCGCACTCGTTCGGATGTGGGTGTATTTTATTTCAGTACAACATCAGCCTGTCAGCCGTTGATGAGCTGCTTCACCGGAAGTGTGGAACTACTTTACTGCACTTGATCTTTTTTAAGGAGACATTATCATTAGTCATTCACTCTCAGGGGCCCAGTTGATGGGGGTGACCCTATACTATATTGTCCAAAAGCAAATGTATTTACTATTTGATTTACTGGAAATTTATAAGTGCTATATCATCTAATAAAAATAGTGTAGAATGTACACTCCAAATTCTTTGAATATATTGGGAAAGAATTCAATTTACGTGTGTAATTCACGCAGGTTTGACTTAGCGGAAAAATTACATAATCTAAGCTGCCACTGTAACCTTTGTCCTCAGCTCAGAATGGGAACCAAGTTCCCACTGCAATTGAACTATAGCAATAAAAGTACACAGCAGATGATTTCGGCCTTGCTTTATAACCGCATACTGTTCCTTGTCAGGCTTAACATGGCCCTAGTCCAGGACCAGTTAGTCTTTGGTGGGTCCCTTTTTGCACTGATTGGGGGGGAAAAAAGAGCTATGAATATGATAAGCCTCTTATCTCGTGAGACATACGGCTGATAACGGTGCTTTTCTTTTATTTTTTCACATCCATAAAAAGCCACACAGGACACCGCCCAAGATTAAGTCAAGAAATCAACACCCGGAAAGTGTATTGAGTTAGGAAATGATTGTTCTTGTTTTTTCTCTGTGGCTGCCAGAACAGACAGAGTTGAGTACTGTTTGTCTTTTGTATCTTGGTCATGTTCACTAGCAAAACCCTGTAGCTCTGTTGACAAGTAGAGCTGCAGTATGCAGACCTCAGCTCTCTAATCACAGCTGAATATGCCAGGGACTCCGTGTGGATCAGACGATGGATGGTCTTTATTTTTGCCTGATTAGTGGCTCATGATTACAGTGTGATGAGTCTGGGTGGCATCTGAAACACCAGGCACTCCCCTCTTCTTTCACTAGAGGTTTACAGTATTTCAACCTGTTATTCTGTCACACAGCTGTTTATACACATACACACACACACACACACACACACACACAGATGCAGGGCATTGCAGTCCTACAACAAAAGAGAATCGATGCAGCAGAGCAGACACACCGAGCGCCGTAGCTTTTTCTATCTACCGCTCTGTTTATCTTTCTACAGTGACTTTGCCTCTCGAGCCACCAAAGACTTTCAAATAAGCAGTAATGCTCCCCAACACCTGTAAAGAGAGGACTAATGTGTGTGTAATCGGTGGACTGCATCAGAAATCTGATGATTTGCTGAAGTGAATCATAATCACCATAAATCCAATGAGACGACGGCTCTGTTCCCCATTCATATGCAAACATTTACAGCCACCACAGATAAGTGTTTGATAGTATATAGACAGAGGTTGGGTGTGGTTTCACTTTGCCACTGTGGCTTCTTGACAAACCCATCCATCCATTTTCCATAGCTGCTTATCCTTATCAGTCACCTGTGGCTTGACAAATCCCCAGCTGATAATTTGAAGACATCTTGTGGAGACGTGTCATGGTTTTTGTGGAGTGCTGGCGTGCCTGACCTTTACAAACACATGCTTAATATACGTAAACTGAAAATCAGATATGTGCGTTTCTTTCATTAGGTGAGGTTACATTTACTATTTCTTGCAGACTCCAGGTGCCGTCAGGTTTCTTTGTAGTTTTCAGATGTAGTTTTTGAACAGAGCAATAGTGCAGTGTTCTGTTACCATCTTAATAGCAACCCTAACAGCGCCTGTCATATGGCGGTTATGAAACAGAGCAGTGTTACTCAAACTGCGTACCCACCTCAGAAAGTATCTTGCTCTCCAGGTACCACCATCATGACAGCAGCTCTGGCCAGCTTTATTCAGCTGTGGACAGTTCACACGGGAGCCAGCTTTATTCTATGTCATATCTGAGCTCACCTAATAGTTTATTGGAGAGAGGTTGCGTACCAACAGTGGTACTCGTGCCACAGTTTGAGAACCAGTGAAATAGATTATTAGATTAACAGTCTGCGTAATTAATTCACTGGAAATTTGCTACATAAAGTATTTATTCAGTGTCAGTATTTAATGAAATCAGACATACTAAATTAATAAGTTAGGAGGCAGTCAAGAGGTATCTGAGTACAGTACAGTGGCTGTGTGCATCATATTGTTGAAGGGAGTTTGCTGTCTGTGTTGAGTAACACATGGCAGAGGTGTGAGTGGGAGAGCTCACACTATTCAGATAGTGGCAAAGCTCTGTCGGTTGCTGGGCTCCCTTTGAAATCTGGTGTGTATTGCACAATGCGGACTTCTTTCAGTGCAGGATCTTACAGTGAAAAGCACTTTGTGAAGAAATCATGAAGGTCCTTGATGTCGACCTGTCTTCGATGCGAGAAGCAATCCGCGAATTGTGAAAAGACGTTTGGATCACTTGACTGAGCAAAGCTTCAGCCAGCACTGTACTGCACTGCTGATGCACTGCAGTGTTACCTGTACAGCGTCACCCTCAACTGATACCATATCTCTCTATCGAGGAGGTGTGTGTGAGCGTTTGCCCGAGCGTTTTTTTTTTTTTTTCTAAGTGTGTGTGCTGCAGTCTCATGCAGTGAGGAAAAGGCTTTCAAACTACACAGCTGCGGTCGCTCTAAGTGCTATAATTTCCTGTTTACTGATGACACTTAATCTACACTAATCCCATCTGATTGCATTGTTGACTCACACTAACTAGCGTACATTTGGATGAGTACTCTTTCTCTGTTTTGGTCACTACTGCATTTACTCGGCAGCTACTGCAGCTACCATTCTCTCTGTGCTCAGCTTACACTTTTTCTGTTTGCCTCTGTTCATATGAAGCACAGATGCATTCTTAGTAATGATAAATATAACAGTAGTTTACATGTGCATTTTCCTATAACAGTACTGTTGCCATGGATAAAACAGTGTCCACTCTCCGAACTCTTCATATGATGGTGATGAAGATGTTTTGGCCATAATTGAATATCTTTAAGTGTGATACAGAGTTTTTTCCCCCTCATAGCAGAAAAGCTTTTAACACATCAGTAAGACACAAACACTCCATCATCCATTCTCTATACCTGCTTCTTTCTGTTTAGGGTCGAGGGTTTGGCTGGAACCTGTCCCAGCATGCATTGTGTTAAAGGCAGGTAAACACCCTGAAGGGCACACATGCGCTAGAGAGCGATGAAAAACACACACACGAGAATACAACAGTCGAACATGAAAGCAAAACCATACAGAATCTGAAACTTGTGTTCCCTCATTTAGTTGTGGTTCTTTACTAAATAAAAAAGAGACTTCTAATACTCGCATAGCAGCGGTGGATGGAAACACATTTTTATGCATATGTTCTTATGCAGAGATTCCATAATTTTCTCGGCGATCACGTTGTCACGCCCATTTGCACACGCGTGACGGAAATAGTTGAAGAAAAAAGAAAACTTGAGAGAGGAGTTGAAATCCCACATGCTTCTTCACCCCCACACGAGTGGGTGAGCTTGCCGGATTATCTCTTTCTGAAAGTTTAAAAATCTGTCAGCAGCAGAGCCCCCCCCGCCCCATCTCTGGAAGGATGAGGATTTCTCTCAGGAGCCAGCTTAGGTCTAATTTAGTGTTTCCTCAGAGTGGGTTTGCTCTAATTAATTCCATAATGAGCCTCTTTGATGTGGAGTTAAATAAAATACTGAGGGGACACACCTCCGCGTCATCCGGCCTCTACCGAGCAACAGCAAAGGAGAGCCGTTAGGGAAAGTGACATCGGCGGCAAACCTGTTGGAGGACACATGGCCAGCCAATCGGCTGATTCCCCAGCTGCTCTCCTTCCTCAGATCCCCTCCCTCAGTCAATGGCCTCCATCTAGGCAAGGTATTTTTAGTCAACTGCCTGCTCCCCTGAAAGCTAATAACCTCCTTTCT